>CM062814.1:985207976-985835642 GCA_031772625.1 Pinus tabuliformis
GCATAAGTTGCTCCCTTAAAATCTTATCTACCTCCTCCCAGGCTTCCCTTTTGTTGAAGATAAAAGGGCCCAATTGATTTCTTATCTTGAGCTGTGCCTTTTTCCTAGCTCCATAGAAATGAGTCAAATCTGAACTAATAAATTTCCTAAAGTATTCCAAGGCAAACAGTCTCATAGGGACATACTTTGGCAGCTTGTAGGGGGATAGTTCACAGCCATAAATCTTGATCACTGTGTGATTTTGGTAAAAATACCAGTCACCTATACTGTAGTCTTTTAAGAGATGCAAAATTTTCTGCATTTCAGCAGAGAGCCTAGCAAGAGGAGTTGTAACCAATAAAAAAGTGGTTGGATATATGAACAAGTCAATAAACTCACAATATGTATAAGGGGAGTTATGGACTTCATGGAACACCGTGGTCCAGAAAATTACAGACCTCCTTTCTCCCTTGAGATCCAACTTTCTAGGAGGAATTTGGAAACTATCAGGTTGATTGTATAGCAGCAAATGATATATGTAGGATGTGTATTTGAACACTCTTTCTCTATCCAGGCTCATGAATTTCTCATGGATCTTATTGGCTATGAATGTGGCATAATCATATTGGACAACAGGGGGCTGTCCTGGAGTGAATATGGACATCAACACTAAGACAGTTTCATCAATATACTCACTGGTTTTGAAGCCCAAGATATAGGAAATCATATCAGTAATGAATATACCAGCTTCATTGAACCAGACCTGATTGAAAGGAGGCGGCTGCCTGGGCTGGCTTTCTGGTCTCATAAATAATTGGGCTATTCTGGTTATTTCTGAACTGGGCAATTTGGCACCTTGGTCAAGCAAGAATTCCATGGTGAGAGGAGCTAGAGGCTGAGTTGGCTTGAAGTGCAGCATCTCATTTATAGATTGAGGAGTAATATAGAAGAGAACGGTCCCAGATGGAGCCATAACTGCTCTTTGTGTGGGGTCATAATTTGCACAGCATAAATGGATGAGATCAGGAAGCACATTTACTGAAGGGAGGTAGTAGATGGGCATGTTGGACTCCCAAATTCCAAAGACATCGGTATTGCTTCTGTAGCTATTCCTAATTTCACAAAAAGCTTGAAGGTGAGGCTTTTCACCCATCATATCCTTAATTTGGAAATCCCTATCAGCAAGGGGCATCCATTCCAATTCCTTATGTGGTGCATTCAAGGGGGAAACATTCAGGGCCACTGGAGCCTCCATTTTCAAGTTATTTTATGACTTTTTAATTGGAGTTAGGGCTTTTGCAGCAACAGTAGGGTAAAATGACAATTTGGTCTCTTCTGTGGAAATTGCAGGCGGAAATAAGCTTAAATTTAGCTTGATGGGTGAATTTGCAGAGGGAAACACAGTTCACAGGATTTCTTTGAAAAAAATGGGTAAAGCAGTGACTATAATGCAGAGGTGTAGAGGCAGCACTGTGATTTCAATTCGAATTCTGGTTCTCCGGGCGATTTTTACAGAAAAACTTAGAAAACAGGGTTTGTGAGCAGGTTTCGAGTCAATACCTATTTTATGGACGCCTGGTGCAAAATGTGGGTGGCGGACCGAGCTGAGGAACCAAGCTGTGGAGCAAATTTCACTAGGTGGCGGACTGTGCAGCGAAAATGGCATTTTGAACGTGAAAAACCATGCAAACATCGCGCAGAAGAAATAAAGCGAAATGAACGAGAAAGGACGTTTAACGGCTTTTTAACAATTTTTTTATTTTGGCGGGTTTTTGGCGCGCTTTGGTCGGGTGACGTCAGCATGACGTCATCTTTGTCGGGTAGCGGGGGTACGGAAGCTGACTTGGCGTTGACGTGGCGAACACAGCGGATGATACAGTGGTGAAGTGGCAGCTGACGTGGGTGCTGACGTCAGCGGCGGGAAAGGAAGGTGGTTTATGGTTTTATCGCACCGCTTATTGAATAGTGGTGGTTTTGGGCGGAGTGGATGTGATAAACCGTGGAGGCGATGCGTGGACATTGTACGGTGGCAAAATCGTCGTTTTCCCAAAGGCTAACTATTGGCTATCGGAGGGGTTCCGATATTGACGTGGACCATTGGATGGCGAAGGCATGATCCAACGATTAGCAGAGATCTGAGTTGGCGGAGGCTTATGACATGAGGCCCGCCCATTTATTTCAACGTTTTGTAAAGTCTTTGCGGGGTATTAAACTTTGGTTTAACGGGATTTTGCAGGCGCGGCTATTTATTTAACCAGGGGTTAAATAAATTCCATGGTTTGTGTATGCGGAGGGGTTATTATAAGGTTCCAAGTGAACCTATAATTCCCGAAACACTATGGTTTATGGCTATAATTGCCGGGGCGGGGAATATGTAAATATTTGGGGTTTTTATGTATATTTTTATAAAATAGGGGCGGCGAAAGATTATATAGGAGCTATATAATAAAGTTAATGTGTTAATATGGTTTTATGAATGGAGAATGCTAAGTTTATAAGGTAAAAGCTTAGGTTTTTAGGGAAATGAAAGGATTTCTTTTTTTTTTTACACAAGAAATGTGGCTTGTTTTGGCTAAGTAAACACAGAGTTCCACTTAGTCTTTCTCATAAAATGAAGTGAACCAGGAACAATGAACAGATCTCAATGTCCTTGTGGGGAGGTTAGTAAATGATTTTTGGGGAAATGAGAAGGGAAATTAGTCATGCTCCAAATGTTTTGCGGCCACTTTGCCATGGTACCAGTGATAGCCATGAGATAGATCATAAAAAAGACAAAACTGTTCATGAACTTGCTTCTGCAACATCCAACTGCCTACCCAGCCTAATACACCTAACATTTTTTCTTCTTTTCCCTTGGGTGCATTTGAACTAGCAAACCCTCTCTCTTTTGTTTTCTTTTAACTACCCTTCTATATAAGTCTACCCTTATGTCTTCCAGAGGCTCAGATTTCACTGTTGAGAACCCTTGCTTCTCTACCTAACTACTGATCTGTCAAGCTCAAACTGTTTGAACAGACCTTATTCTCTAATGCTAAAACAAGAAATTTAAACATGGACTGGCCAAGATTGAGCTGTTTGGCCATCCATCAAGTGTGACAGAAGTCACTGATTGCATATTTTAAACTTCTTTGCAAAAATAGGACAGTAGTGGCATTTTGACTAGCACACTTTCTTGGTCTTTCTTTGGGGTTCATTTTCTTTGTTTTTTGACCAATTCATTCTTTTTGCCCTTTGATTTTTCTTTTAGGGCATACCCTCTTTACATTTTTTAAATTTTTTGGTTTTTTGAAAATATGGAATCTTTGCAGCATGGAAAGGATGATCATATTTGGCATTTCCACAGTCAATCATGAAATATGACACCTATTGGTATAGGAGCCTAACACCTGGTCCTAAACGCAGTCTTGAAGATATCCTATTCCTTGATGCATACCTCATGGTATCTCGATCTCAAGTCGATATTAGAGAACATTTTTGCTCCCTTTAGCTGATCAAACAAATCATCAATGCTCGGCAAAGGCTACTTGTTCTTGATTGTTACCTTGTTCAACATGCTATAATCAATGCACAATACAAGAGTACCATCTTTCTTTTGTACGAACAACACTAGTGTGCCCGAAGGTGATACACTGGGTCTAATGTATCCTTTGTCCAACATTTCCTTTAGCTGCAACTTCAACTCTACCAACTCAAGTGTTTTCATCCTGTAAGGTGCTTTCGATGCTTTCGATGCCCCTAGTACCAACTCAATAGAAAATTCTACCTCCTTGTGAGGTGGCAACTCTGTAATTTCCTAAGGAAATACATCTTGAAATTGCTGCAAAACTAGATACCTACTCAACACATTGGCATCCTCAACCTCCTTACCCTTGTCACTGGAAATGTGTACTGCAAACATCACACAACCTTTTATGCAACTACACTTAGCCTGCATAGCAGTAACCATCCTCATTGATGTAGGCTTCTTCTTTCCCTACAAGGTCCTCTTTTCCCCACTATCATCCACAAAACCAATGGCCTTGTCGAAGCAATCCACTTTGGTTCTATGAAGGTATAGCTAATCCATACCCAAAATCATACTATACAATCCCAATGGAAATACATTCTAATGTGTTGTTGTAGGCATACATTAAACTCAAATGCACAAGCTCTTACCCAATGGTGAACTCGCTTCTTTATACCTGTAGCCAACTGTACAAACTAAGATTTTGCATGCACTTATTTTCTCAAACCATAGTTATCCACCAGGTCAACATTAATATAACTATATTTAGATCCAAGATCAATCAAAATAGAAACAACTTGATCACAAAGCTTACCTTCCATCTCAATGATCGATTCCTGATGATTCCCCTGCCTGTTGTCCATAGATGCATAAATCTAAGGAATGTTATGACCAACATCACCAACTGTATGTGCCTCCTAAGCACTGTAGATCTTGGGTCTACCACTAGTCCGATACTATGGACAATCCCTCTTACGATGATCCTTACCACATATCCAACACTGCAATGGTTCCCTACCACCGCCTCTAGCTTGTTTCTCTCTATGTCCCTTCTCAGCTGTATTGAATCTCTTGTAAGGAACTGCATTATCTTTCTCACTTGCATCTTGAGTTCTTCTTCACTTTTTTTTCCATTTTCCCTTAGCTTTCTCATTTCTTTTTAATTCATGTTTCGACTCAACTTCGCACTTTGACTTCTCATAACAATGCTTCAACTTTCGAATGGCCTCCTCCAATGATCTAGGCTCATCGAACTCAATCTGGTCTCTGTATGAAACTGGAAATCCATTGATGAATCTCTGAACCTTGGCATTTTCCTCTTTGAGGTAAGGCACATATCTCAACAACTCCAAAAATCTACTAGTATATTCCTCATCTTTCATAGAACCCATTCGCAACTCATAAAACTCCTTATCTCTATCATCATAATACCTCTCAGACATGTACTTATTCTTGAAGAGCCTTTCAAACACATGCCAATTCAAATCATCTTGATGTATGTCCTTGACATTCTTCATGTTTTCCTACCAAATATCTACTTTACCTTTGAGACTGAAAAGGGATACCCTTGCTTTCATGTTTTCTGAGTAATCACGCAATCTAAATAATTTCCTCATGCTAAGAAATCAAACCTCTGCATCTTACGATTTCTTTATCTCTCCATCAAAGGTAGGTGTCTTTTCCTTCTTGAACTCATCCGACAAGTATCCCCTATCATTCCTCATGTATGAATGATAATGATGATGATAATTATGTCTATCAGAACCAGAACTAGAGAAATACATGTGTCTGTCACCCCTCCTATCCAGAGCGTCCAACATCCTGCCATCTCTGATAGTGTCAGATCTATATGAACTATGTCTACTATGAGACCTACTGCCATATGCCCCATTAGTTTTTTCCTCATGTCCATGGCTGATCTAAAGAGGTTGTTGTCACTGTAAATCTAACAAACTCTAAAGTAATATCGGATTCACCTATACTTGTTTCTCTTTTGCCTGCATGATTTTGTCATTGTCTTCTTTACAACTCCTTATTTCTTCCTTCAGGATTCTCAATGTGCCTGCCAAGTCAGAAGAGTGCCCCGCACCACGCTACCCATCTGATGCATAGGGAGAATCTATGTATTCTACCACCTTTCTAGTCATATGATTCCTTTCTTGTAAGGCATACTATGTCAGCTACACCAATTCACCATAAATCAACATACCTTAGCATACTCTAGGAGGTTAACTTGTTTGAAAGATCATCAAATCAACTTGATGCATGTACACCATAACCATAATAACATATAGACATATATCAATAAGTGCATCAATGCATAACCATCATACTAACTAGGGCCTAGTCATCAATGGAAGGCCATATCAGCAATGCATGCTATGACCTCATGCATGACAAAAACCAATACTCCATTATACACATTGCCTCATGCAACTATCCACCTGCATAAGAAATGCCTAATCAACTACACATACACATAATTGCATGTAGTCGAGCATAAGTGATTAATTCTTATAGTCAAGCTACAAGATTGATGCATGTAATCAAATAATGAAGAATGCAACCCAACATACATGGATGTAATCAAGCCACATATAATTTTATAACTAGTCATATACCCATGACAATACATTCCATAAAATCAACATCAAGTTCCTAATGATAACCTTACTACTACCATGATCAATATGATGCAGTGCAACAAGCACACGGAATGCAAGTGTAATAGCCACACACACCACTAACATGCATGCATGAACAACACATTCACCCATATCTGTGGCACCATATATGACCTAAAGAGAGCACAACCATGATCTGATACCAACCTGTAACACCCCCTCCCAGGTCTACCCAAAGTAACCATGCCAACTTGATCCAGACTTAAACAGGAACGCAACAAGTTACAGAGATAACCATAAACACAGATATGCAACGGAAATAATACTTAATTTCATTAATGTAAAATACTGAAATATGCTTACAAACAGTAATGGAAATAAACCAGCTAGGGCGATGGTAGCTTATCTCTGAGAAGAGATGTGGTGGCTACATGCCTCTGAACTGTCTTACAATAAAGCTCAAAGGCCTATTTATTATTGAGAAACAATGGAAAACCCTTAACATTCCAAAACCTAACCCTAGAAGATGAAACGCCAAACAGTGGGCCCCATTTGGGTAAATTGGTACATCAACTTCCCGGGGTCGTAACTTTGGCATACGATCTCCATTTGACACGTACAATAGCTCATTAGAAAGATCTATCCGAGCACTACCACTTTCGGAATGGACCCATGTTGCCCCAGATTTCCCAAAAAACGTAGTTTAGGGCCTCAAAGCGGCTCCGGAAGTTCAGGACCTGAAAAACTGCTAAAAATAGTAATTTGTGCTACAATTAAGGAAACTGAAAATGCTGAGAGAAACAATGGTGGGGGTCCAGGTGGACTTGGTAGGTGGCCACCAAGATCCACCCGGATCATTCCTCCCCCCTTAGGAAGCAATGGTCCCCATTGCGTTGATTTCCTCCATGAGATGAGGAAACTTTTGTTGAACTTGGTCCCTGGTGAGCCACTTGCCCTGGTGAAGGAGTTGGCCTTCTTTGACAACTCGATACAGTTGGATATTCTGTTGGCAAGTGTTCTTGATCTGTGTGTCCATGATCCGATCAGTTGCAGCTTGTTCCATGCAATCTGGATTTAATTATATGGGTGTGAGCTGTTCTGCAATGTTGGATGTGTCTAGCAATGGTGGAAAGTATGGCCGAAGGCGATCCACATTGAACACTGGGTGCAGGCCAAGGAATGGGGGAATGTTGAGCTCGAATGCATTGTCTCCCACCACCTTAGTAATGGTGTAGGGACCATATCAGAGTGGTCTCAGTTTCCGATGGGCTCCAGTAAGGCGTTCCTTTTGAAAATGCAACCAGACTTTGTCGCCCACCTGAAACTTGTGTGGCACCCGATGTTGATCATGTCGCTGCTTGTACTTGGCATTTAATTTCTCTAGAATGTCATGGACCTACTGGTGAATATGTTGGATGTGCTCAATGAATCTGGTTGCCTTGTCTGTTTCGGACTGGACATGAGCCAAATCTATGTGAGTAGCTGCCAGTGGCATGGCCACATCAATGGGGCATAGTGGCTGGAATCCCAAGCCCACCTGAAAAGGGCTATGGGCAGTTGAGCTATGAAGATCTTGGTTGTAGCTGTGCTAAACATAGGGGAGGCTCTCGTCCCATGTGCGTGGATGCTTTGAGTTATACATGCGTAGAATGTGCACAATCATCCTATTGACAACCTCTGTCTGGCCATCAGTTTGAGGATGGAAGGTTGTGGACTTCGTGAGTTTGGTGTCCAGCATTGACTAGAGACTAGACAAAAATTTACTGAGGAACCGACTGTCCCGATCTGAGATGATACACTGTGGGATCCCAAAGTGCACCCACACTCGTTCAAAGAAGAGTTTAGCAATGGCTTCTGTTGTGATATTCTTCTTGCAGGCTGCCATAATAGCCATCTTTGAGAACCTGTCGACGACCATAAAAACACAGTCATTTCCATGCTTAGTGGAAGGAAGACCTGACATGTAATCCATGGAGATGGATTCCCAAGGTCGACTATGGGTAGGCAGTGGGGCATAGAGGCCTTGCTTCTTGATGGTCGGTTTCGCAATGGCACAGGCAGTACATGATTTGATATACTTCCCAACATCCTGTCGAAGATTCTGCCAATAGAAATACTTTTGTAGTACTGCCACCATTTTCTCGACCTCGAAATGCCCAGTAGCCTGACTGTAGTGTGCTTCCCAAATCATCTTGGCACGCTCGCTTGAAGGAGCACAAAAGTGACCCAGGTGGCATAACAGGGCATCTTGGAGGTGAAAATCTGGAACATGCCGACCCTCCAAGAGTGTCTGGTATGTGTGGCCGAATTCTGGGTCATTTTTGTAGAAAAGTGGCCAATCAAAAGTCTCGTGCCCACAAGAGTTGAGCACGGTGGTTAACGCCATGATCGGTGGTCGACTGAGGCAAACTACAACATTATTGGTGCTGCCCTTCTTATACTTGATATTCAAATGGAACTGTTGTAGGTATGTAGACCACTTCTGATGGCAATCATTCTGCAATTTCCCTTGGGTCTGTATGAACTGCAGGGGTCGGTGGTCTATGTGGATGACCGTTTCCTTCCCCAAAATGTAATGCTTCCATTGTCGACAGGCCTGCACAATGGAATACATTTCTTTATCGTAAGTGGGATACTTTCGGCCTGTCTGAAAGTGTTTCACTGTGATATGCCACTAGATGCCCGTGTTAAGTAAGGACTGCCCCAATAGCATAGTCAGAGGCATCTGTCTCGACCTCAAATGGTTGTTGTAAATCTGGTAACACAAGCACTGGTGCCGTGCAGAGGTGATCTTTCAACTCTATGAATGCCTTCTGTTGAGATTCAGACCAAAAGAATTTTGTTTTCGCTCCTCCCTTGGTGACTTGACTCAAGGGCCAAGTGATATGAGAAAACCCCAACATGAACCTGCGTTAGATGTTGGCAAGACCTAGAAAGATGCGGAGCTCTGTCAGAGTGGTTGGAGATGGCCAATCTCGAATGACTTGGATCTTGGCTGGATCCACATGCACCCCCTGTTCATCAATAATGTATCCCAGATATTGAACCTAGGTCATGCCAAAAGTGCATTTCTCCAAATTGGCACATAGCTTATGTTGCCGCAGTGTTTGGAGAACTTGTCGGATATGGTGGAGGTGCTCTTCCAAACTCTGGCTGAAGATCAGAATGCCATCCAAGTATACCACAACAAATGAGTTGGTGAAGGGCCGCAAGATGTCATCCATTAGCCTCATGAAGGTTGCACGAGCATTCGTCAATCCGAAAGGCATAACCAACCATTCGAAAAGGCCCTCCTTGGCTTTGAAGGCAGTCTTCCACACATCAGAGGGTTCGATTGGTACCTGGTGATATCCTCACTTCAGAGCGATCTTGCTGAAATATTTCGCCCCTTTTAGTTGGTCCAAGAGGTCATCAATCTGCGGGATCGGGTATCTATTACAGACAGTGATCTTGTTCAGTGCCCGATAGTCAATACAGAGTCTCCAAGTCCCATCCTTCTTATGTACCAACACAATCGGGCTCCCACAAGGCGATGAACTCAGACTGATGTGACCTTTCTACAGGAGCTCCTAAATCTGCCTCTTGATTTCATCATTCTCCAGAACGGAGCGCTGATAAATTGGTCCATTAGGTAGCAACGCGGTAGGCAGTGCTACCTCTGGTATCCTGTACAACTTATTTCCCAATGTAACAATAACAGCACGGGGCCTTGATTCATACACAGCATGTCGCTTCCACAAGTATGGTTGTCCTAATAATACATCACAAACTTCAAGGGGAGCAATGTCACAAAATACCTCATCCGTGAAGCGCTTGATGTTGTATGGAAGGCGACACTGCTGGCTCACGTGAAGATCCCGTCCTTGGTGAAGCCACCCAATGGTATACGGTTGTGGATGTGTTGTGGTCGATAAGCCCAACCGCTTCACGACCTCTACTGAAATGAGGTTCTTTTGGCTCCTGCTATCGACAATGAACTGTAGTGGGGAGCCCTTTACCCACATCTGGGAGTGGAAGAGACGCTCCTCCTCCTCTAGATCTTCGGGTTCATTTTTCTGGATCTTGGTGGTAGCAACAGTGGCGTTGGGATCCGCATCAATGATCTGCTTCCCTTTGTCATTCCCCTTGTCAAGTTCTGACTCAGAGTCAGAACATACATCTGATTCTGCAACCTTTAGATCAGCCACCAGTGACTGCTTGGCCCGACACTCACTTGTGTTGTGAGTGGAGCTCTTATGGAACTCACACCATCTTCCCGTGTCCTTTTTCAGCTTCGCGGCGCTGTTCTTTGCTTGTAGATTTGGCGGGTTGTATTAGGCTGCCCCGCCTTGGCTTTGTCCTTTGTTTTGTGGTTTAGGGGCACCTTTCCCTTACTTTGGATTCACAGATCCAAAGTCTCGCTTCTTTTGTTTAAACTTCTGCTCGACCTTGACGGCATATCGGTATGCTACGCTGAGCAAGGAGATGTTCAGGAATTGTATTTCTTCCTGGATGTACTTGTGCAGGTAGCCGCGGTATTTGAGTATCAAATGCTGCTCCAAATCCTTGATACCCAACTTTGTGTGAAGGGTATGGAAAAGATTGGTGAACTCCAGCACGTCTTGGTCCCTTCCCTGCCGTAGCATGGTCCACTTTATGTATTCATCCTCATAGCTTCCGATGGGGTAGTACTGCTCCTTGATGGCAACCCGGAATGAATTCCAAGTGGATGCGGCTGAAAATAGTGAGCCGTTACTTTCATCCTTCTGCTCGCAGTAGGTATCCCACTAGTCCTTGACATGGGGGGCTGCTTTGAGAAGAGCAAAAACAATCTTTTCTCGACTCGAAAATTCATGAACAGAAAAATAACCCTCTAGTAGATTTAACCATTTATCTATGGCATCTGCGTCTATTTGACCCTTGAATATGGGGATTTCAAAATTAACTTGTACCTTAAAGGGCGTGGCGTTTCCAGAGTAGTTGGTGGAAGCCGATGCGTCGCTTCTGGGTAGTCGCTGAAGGATATGGGCAAAGTTGTCCATCATCGCGTTCCATTGTCGCTCGAGGGCTTCTTCGAGCAATATTTTGATAGGATCTCCTGCCCCCTCATCTTTCTTCTCATCCGCCATAGAGGCCGTCAGGATTTGCGAGGCTGGTCTTGTAAAGGTTCGACTGGTTCAAGCCCTAAATCCTTATATCTCGACCTCGTTGGGGACATGCAAAGAAAAATAGAGGAAAAGCAAACCGCTCTGATACCACTGATCCGAACTTAAACAGGAACGCAACAAGTTACAGAGATAACAATAAACACAGATATGCAGCAGAAATAATACTTCATTTCATTAATGTAAAATACTGAAATATGCTTACAAACAGTAATGGAAATAAACCAGCTAGGGCGATGGTAGCTTATCTCTGAGAAGAGATGTGGTGGCTACATGCCTCTGAACTGTCTTACAATGAGGCTCGAAGGCCTCTCTCTTGCTGAGAAACAATGGAAAACCCTTAACATTCAAACCTAACCCTAGAAGATGAAACGCCAAACTGTGGGCCCCGTTTGGGTAAATTGGTACATCAACTTCCCGAGGGCGTAAATTTGGCATACGATCTCCGTTTGACGCGTACAATAGCTCATTAGAAAGATCTATCTGAGCACTACCACTTTGGGAATGGACCCATGTTGCCCCATATTTTCCAAAAAATGTCGTTTAGGGCCTCAAAATGGCTTGGGAAGTTCAGGACCCGAAAAACTGCTAAAAATAGTAAGTTGTGCTACAATTAAGGAAACTGAAAATGCTGAGAGAAACAATGGTGGGGGTCCAGGTGGACTTGGCAGGTGGCCACCAAGATCCACCCGGATCACAACTGGGGTAAACATGAGGAGAGATGTTACTACAATCAGATTCAACCTCCTATGTGACCTTAAGGAAGCGGAATCGATGGAACATCACATTCAATCATCCAACATCATCAAAAAAACCCTCATGAGACAAGTCATCCACTCAGACAACATGTCCCTAGGTCCCATTGCTATTCTACAACTTTTAAGCCATAGTCGCTCTCATGCTATGGGAAAGGGAGCAACCAACAACCTAAAGTCACTCTCACAAGCCTACCTACCAGCGACTGTGGACCAGAATTGCCAGGTCTATGCCAGCGAAACCAAGATTTAAGCCACTTTTCTAGCCCATAATCCTGGCAATTGCCCAAAACTTGTTGTAACTTTCATAATTCATTAAAACATAATAACAATGTTGATCAATAAAAAATAACCCTCAGGATTAGGCCTGAGCATCCCCAATTGAGACTGACATTCTATCAAACACTTGGCATCAATGCAACCTCCAGGTATAAGATACAGGCCAAAGCATAAATGAATTAAACAACTTATGGAACATAACCATAAGGATCACCTCCTTCTCCATTGAACTACTACATCATCAGTTATGTCTTGCATCCATCCATTTAATAGTTACAAGTAAATATATGAAATAACCATGACATGAACCAACCATTCAACCATGCTTATAACTAGCATAAAACCATATAAATATCAGAGATATGATAGCCATTAAATCCACATATAAATTAGTGCAAAAGTAAGAGAACTTAGCTTTTATTAATCATAGGAAAATCTAACCAAGTTTGGGACTTCCACATACCACCCAGCCATAAACATGGCTAAATCAAACCTCTTGTTCAGCCTGTCACCCCCATGCCATATTCCAAGCATGAATGTGGGATCTCATATAACAACCAATGCAAGAACAACCAATGGAGTCTAGAGGTCAAACCACCACCACCCTCATCCAACCATGATCACACAAAAACCGGTGCTCTAATCACAACCGAACAGAACTTGGAATGCCATCCAGAATCCATCACTATCCTTGAGTAATTTTCCATCTCCTTGTCTCTCAGGCTTTACCACAATCCAAACTCGGATCACTATGCCCTAAACCGAGACTGCTCCCTTAGGCTTTACCATGTATCCCACCAAAACGAGTTAAGGGATTCCTAGGATTTTGGAAATGAACCTTGGGAACACCTATGCCTCGAATTCCGAAATCCAACTAGTAGCTCCAAAGTTCCAAAATTGCAATAAACATCTGAACATACCATGGTATCTAGAAAAAGGCTAGACTAGGTTGAAGTCCACTGTCATAACCTGACAAAACCATGCCAAAGATAGTAAGAGAACCATACACCAACATGAAAAGTCATGCATGTCCAAACCAACTAGGAAATCACACATGCAAAAGGTTACCTACAAGTCTTCCTGCAGAAGTTTCTTGAGTCCTTGTTTTCCTTTCCTTGATCCTTTCTTTCTTTTCCTTTCCTTTCCTTGCTTTCCCTTTTCTTTGCTCCAACTAGTGTGCTCCAAGAAAACTCTAAGTGACCAAGAGTGAGAGAGGGAGAGAATAATGAGACAGCTTTAAACTTGAATTGACAAAAGGTTAGCAAAAGCTTGCCCTCCGATCCTCAGAAGCATTTTTATGAATGAGGCCTCTATTTTCTTCATTTTCCATTATTTTTCTTCAATTTCCTTTTCACATGCAGCATATGAACTTTCACCTTCATTTTCTCCTATTTTCCTTTATTTTCATAAATAGATGTGCCAAAATTGCCTTTTCCTTAGTCTTTGCCAATTTTTCTTTGCCAAAACACACATCTAGTGATGCCCGTGATGATATCTTTGCCTAACGTTCATCTTGGAATATGTGTCCCTTAACCGTGGTCTTATTTTTCCTCTGTTAACTTTTATTACATGAAATTTTCACTAGGGATGTTACACAGGATGAAATATCCTTAAGGAAACATGGAATGAAGGGAGACCAAATATGGACTAATGGGTCATTTTCCAATGAAAGGAATAATGACATGACTGAATCATGGATGAAAGTGTTGGATGTTCTATTCCCTACAAATTGTCCAAAAGATGCAGACTTTATGACAAAGAAGAAATACATGACATCAAAGGAAGGAGTTCTACAAGCAGTTGGTTTTCCCATGATCTCCACCTAAAGATCTATTGGAAGCAAGTCCCTAGTTAAGAGGGAGCTTGGACAAGTCCCTGATTAAGAGGGAGCTTGGGTACATTCCTTTTATGGAATGGGTTGTTCATCCCTAGTTAAGAGAGAGTGAAAAATATGGTTCTCTACTTCATGTGCCATGCACTAGACTAGGACTAACAGTCATAAGTATTAGTGAAGGCCAAGAGGAGAGATAAACACATCATCTTGTCTTCACCTGGGAAGATAGAATGGAGGATTGGGTAAGTATCTGTCATCCGATACTCTTTGAGGATGTGTTAGGGAATCCAAGATAAGAGTAAGTCATGGAGGACCAATATTATTTAAGGGCTGGGAATTTAAGATAAGAATAGTCTTGGTGGAACATACTCTGAGAGAACCAGGTGGGGTATGTTCTGAGAGAGACAATGATGAGGGTATCTATAAATCATTGGTCTCACCAGCATTGTGCTCTAACCTTGTGGAGAGATAGAGTTGTTAGTCAAGGCCTTGCTATGTGACAATTCTTATAAGATGGGTTACCAATCCAACTCTTCTTGTAAGAAATTTTCAGATTGAGAATGTCCAAGTGCCTTTTATGGATTATGAATACCTCGCCAATCAAGAGGGAGTGTTGAGAAATGTAACTAGGTTCAGACTTCATATTGACACTTGCAATTATGATTTTATGTAATTGGTGTAAATAAGAAAATTAAATTATTTTTGTAATACTTGAATCATGGGTTTCATGATCAAGGAATTTTATTTTTAGTTGAATCTCCCATTGTGAGCTATTAGGTTGGTCATCAAGTCATAAAGTATAGTAAAGTCAATGTCAAGTATTGAAGACCCATTTGGGAATGTAATCCATTGTAAAATAAAAAAATTTAACACTCCAAGACCATGTTTGAAGCTCTCCTTGAAGTCGACCTAAGGATGATTCTAGAAAAGGCATGTTGACCTTTTCACAAGGAGAAGTTGGCTTATTTTAATGAACAAACCACTATATATAGGGAAGCTCGATGTCACCTAGGATAGAATTTTGTTAAGCATCCAAGGCAAGATAAAAAGCACGGAAATCACAAGAAGAATAATCTTCTAAGCAATGAGAAGGAAAAGAAGAAGAGTGAAGATCTTTGGCACTGTTTTTGGGTTAATCTCCTCCCATGTGTGGAAGAAACTAGGGTTTCTGCAACAGTAACATATAAGTCCTTAATAAATTCATCAAAAGGGTCTCCATTCAATCTCCCTTGTTAGCCGATATAACAAGAGAAGTCTTCAAGTAACGTGAAGGAGGAAAGCATCCCTAAACTCTCTCCCTCACCTCCCACATGCAAAATCCTAGAGGTACAAATTACAAATCTGTGGAAAGGAATCAAAATTTCAGGGTAGCTAAGAATTGCAGTGCATGAAGGAATTTTGAATTATGTTTACTAGGCAAGAAGAAGAAGCAGTGAAGAAGGATCTTGTGACTTGGTCTTGGAGAGGTTGTTGTGTCAAGGGTTTTGGCCTTTGTATTTGTCATTTGAAGTATCTATAAGAAGAAGAATTTGTTTTGGGTTTTCCTCTCAAGTTTGATAGGTTTTGGCCCTGGTTGATCACCTACATTCTATGTCTCTTATCTCTTTATTGTTTATGCTTTGGTAGTTGTTTGATGAAGAAGAATACTATAATAATTTAACTACAGAAAAGATTTTAATCTAAAGAAGTAAAAATCATTCACAAGCAATTATCATCAAAGAGAAATCTCCTAATCCTAATTCCATATATTTCTCAACAATATATGCATAATAAGATGCAAGAGATGAAATATAATAGAGAGGCATGTCCATCAAATAAATATTGAGTAATGATATTACAAGACACATGCAGGTATGTTAGGTACATACAATAATGGATGTGTAGGAATAAAGACTCTGAGAAATTTGTTTTCATAACTTGATTAATAGTGGTTAATGATAAACATGTAGCTAAGAGTAGGTTGACGACACAATTGGGGAGCCAATGAAAATGTTGCATGTAGTCTTGAGGAACCAAGACTATGTAAAATAAGTTGTTGATGAGAAAATGACACAAGTGATACATATGCATGTTGAGATACATGTTGTGACAATGTGGTTAGTACATTAATAAGAGGTTTTCTACCAATCAATGGTCTTCTCTAGATAAGTGTTCTAAAAATTATTAGTTATGATTCTTGAACTTTAGAAACACGTAAAGTCTTGTTGGAATTCTTGATTAAGTGCATGATATGAGTATGTGCTTATGAGATTGCATGAAGGAATGATCATATTTTAAGACACTAATACAATGTGTGTTGAGATAGTTGATATGCATAGGAGTGAAAGTGGGTGATTTTTGTAGCATATGGTTGATGACTATGAGTTGATTGCAGACTATATCATGGCTACTAGCCTTGGTAAAAGGTTGATTTCAAAATTTTATCATGATGTTGTCTTGCTAAAATGATTTTTTCCAATCTTGTGATGGCATCATTATAAACATGTTGATATGTATTCTTGATTATGGGAATATGTGACTAACATGAATTCTATAAGTGTGAACATTTGTAGATCAATATGCTTGGTATTAGCATGGCAAGGTAACAACTGATTTAGTTATGTTTATAACTAATAGTTAGGTGTGTGTGAAAGCACATTAGAAAAATCAATTGCAATAGGAAGTAAAAGTGTAGATAGCGATAGGGTGCAACATAGCATGGGCCAATTCCATCATGAATAAGAAAGGGGAAGTTCCCTTGAAAGATAAAATCCCTCCATGAGCTATTTCAAAGGATGTTAAAATTTTAAGGTTTCCATAAAACCTTGGAGAAGAATTGGTGTTTTATTGATTGGCTTCATATTTTATTTGTTTTTTTTTATTATTGACTTTGAGCATGTCCATGCTATTTGTGTTGTTGTTATGTGTTGTTGTGAGATTTTTATTTTTCCTTACTTCTGCTTTATTCTTGTATTTGTATTTTGGTCTTGGTGGTTGTTGAGTGTGAAGACATGAAAGAAGAGAATATCTATAGAAGAGTTGAAGTAGAACATAAACAAAAGTGAAATATGTTGATTGAACCCTATGCATAAGATAAATGGAGGTTAGAGGGAAAAATAATATGATAGAACTAAGATGGGCTTGGTTGATTCCACTTGAAATAAAATGGGAAACAATGTAACAACCATGGAAATGGCACAAAAAGGGAAGTTTTCCTAAAATACAACGTGGCTAAGATATGTAAGGAATAATGACACTGTGTGGCTTGATAGGTCATTAGTTTAAAACCATCATATTAGCACAATAAGTGATCAATCTCTAAAAATATGATCATTGTGTGAATGGAATGGAAGCAAAGTTTGTATTTTCCATGATTGGGTAATGCAACAAGTTCATTTAATGGGTTCTAGATTGCATGGAACACCATTGGGAAAGTGGGAAAGAATGGTCCATTGCCAATATTTATGTTATTTTTATGCTTCTGACAATTGTGGTGAGCATGAATGAAAAAGGACAAAGGCTAAAAATAATAGCTTATGGAAAACATGGAAGAGGACATGCTAAGTTAAATAAACTATTGATTATTGGAAAAACAAAAATATCAGTTGATAGCATTTATGATGGAAGAAAGGTAAAAAGTAGAGGGAAAGGAATTGAGTGATAATTTCTTTGGCTAAGTTTGGAAATTGTTGTTTTCAAATTAATGCATCATTTGAATGGATACCAAGAGGTTTTCTAACCTTAACATTGTGAATGTGTTATATTTCATGAATATGTTAATGATGAAATACATTAAATATTGTGACACAGGTGGCATGATGGATCTGGGAGCTCAGGAAGAATATTACCAAGAAGGCATTACAGAATGTGGAAACTTTTTTAACTCATGGGAGTAAGTCATAATCTATACCTTGACTATAAAACTCCATGAATAGTTCAGGGGAGCATGCCATATTGTGACTTAGACTTAATATTCCATGAAAATTTAATTAGAGCATGATAAATGGTCACTGGGCTATAAGAATCTAATGACTACCCTATGCATGAAATCCCTTAGGTAGTTAGACTACCGAAAATCGGGGTTAGAAGGGCTTGGAAGGGTAAGCCATTGATGAGGGGTGTGTGCAAGAAAGCCCTTGGATAGGTAGATTGCTTAGAATGGGGGATTCCTAGGATCAGAAGGGTGAGTGACTAATGGGGGCCCATGCAGGGATGTGTTTGGCCAGGTAGACTACCCAGAATGACATTTTCCTAGGCTTTGAAAGGTGAGTAGATGGTGAGAGAAGAAATAAGCCTATGTTCACTAGGAGGTGAGCATGAAGAATCCAATTGGGAGCTATGTGAAAATACTCTATGGAGTAGTGTGACTTCCACTGAGTTCTTTCCTTGGGGTTGAGAACCACTCAATGAGCTAGGTTTAAGGATGGATCTACATGAAAAGACTACATGGAGAAGTGTGACCACCAATGAGTACTTTCTTTGGGTTTTAGAACCACTTAGTGAGCTAGAGTTGAAGACATAGCTGACTAAAAATTGTGTGGAGCACACATAACAATGAGTGCTTGCTTTGAAAGATAAACCACTCAATGTAGAAGCAAAGAGGAAGCCATAGAGATAAGCATTAATCATCAATTTAAAAGATATTTATGTTTAAATTATTATTTAATATGTTTTGTTTTTTTATGATTGAATATTATAAAATTCATATGTTTATGATGTAAGAGAATTAGTGAACTACCCAACACATGCATCAGAGGTTGAATACAAGGTAAACAACATCATCTTAATGACATCAAACTATGCAACAATATAATGGAGCTGAAGACTTTAGAAACTAGGCCATTGTGGTGACAATGGAACCCTGTGATATGAATTGATCACCACATTAGGGGATTTTTGAGGTCTAAAATGGGCCTCCTAAGGAAATTATAAAATAATAGTGGAAATAATAAAATAATATTAGATTACATCATCAAATTTTAGTGAGAAAAAAGAAAAAAAAAACTATTTTTTAAGCTCGTATTTTCAACTTATCTCCCTATGGGTTTACTCAAATTTCGAGAAAAAACACTCATTGGATGCAGAATTGGATTCCTAATCTAAGGAGTACCCATGATGCATACTTTTTATGGACCTCACTACAGGAAAAATGAGAAATACATTAAAAACGTGATTGCAATCACATTTTTTCATGTATTTCTCATTTTTCATGTAGCAGAGTCCATCGAAAGTATGTAACATGGGTACTCCTTGGATGAGGAATTAATTTTTCATCCAATGAGTTCTCCCGCTCAAAATTTGAGTAAACCTTGGGGAGACAAGTTAAAAATACGAATTGAAAAAATAGTTTTATTATTTTATTATTTTTTAATAAATTTACTTTTTTACTCCAAAAATGGTGAATCATCCCCATGGTTGACATCATCATCTTGAATCCTATTGGTTCTTATAAATTTTATTTTGGTTGTACATTTTTCTTAGGAGGCCCATTTTAGAGCTCAAAACTCCCCTAATGATGAGGTGTTCCATGACACATGTTGTGTTATTAAAACAAGGAAGAGCGATGCCTTGGCTAAGAGAATTCCATTGAAATTCTATGGAAAGTATAATAGAATACAATTTGTTGCTTGATAATTACTACCTAATGATTTTCAAACAATATTTGAATGCCACTAATATCATTCAATAATTATACATAGAAAATATCAATAGTAAATGTAGCAGAAATAGTAAAGATCACAATAAATATCATAGCCAAAGGGATGCCTTGGCTATGGGACTCCATCAAGAACCTTCCTGTGTGAGGAAGCCTTTCCAAGGAATGGGTCTCTTGAGATACTAGGGAGGTAGAGAAGTGATATGGATTCTCTCAACTACCAGAATAAACCAAGATATTTTACTTCTGTGATGTTAGCAAAATTGCATGTGAAATAGTATGAAAAACCACATGTGCATACTTTAAATAAGAGGAAACATAAAGGAAACCATCAAATAAAAGAACACACACAAGTTGATATCGAAGTTCACCCAATGTAGGTTATGTCTGTGGGCCTGGCATCAGGAGTGGGGAGGTCACTTCATTAATTTTTGCAAGATGATGATGAATGCATGATGTGTTCTTTGTCAATATAAGGAAGAACTCCCTTAACCAGAGTGGCATGTCTCTCCATGAGACGTTCTCCTATAATAACTCTCACTCATATAAGCTTTCCTTCAACATGACAAAATATCAAACTCTCACATGAAGTGGCATACAAGGATCCTCTAACAAAGTGATAAACAAGTATCTCAACATCAAACCATCATCTCAACAAAAATTAAAAGAAGACATGGCGGGTCAATGCATCTTATACCTCCACTTCCGAGGACAGAATGAAAATGCACACCTCTATTGAAGAAGCAGACTGCATGGTTGAATTCCAGGAGAAACATTGTGAAATATGATTGTAAACTCAAGCCCTTTCTAACATGGTCAGTTTTGGGCTTCCTATGAATCTTAAAGATCCCTCAAATATTCTCTTCCATGAGTTGAATGAAATTATGTTGCTTAGATTAGGAAACTAATCACACCATCATGTTTCTTGCAAAAAATCGAGTAAACTGAGTATAAAGATGACCTGGTTCTGAAACTATCATTTTTCTAGCCTTTAGAGAATCTTAAAGATTCCTCCACAAAGATTATTTTTTGCATATTTATTGAAATTATACTGCTAAGATAAGGAAACCAACTACACCATCAAACTCTTTATGAAAAACTGAGAAAAATGAGTGTAAAGTTGACATACTTCTGTCACCTTAAAAAATTGGCATCCATGGAATATTTTAGATTTTATGCAGAGTCCTGCGTCATGATTTTGCCTTTAACATTCTGTCTCTAAAATATTCGTTGCTTAGATTAGAAAATTGTTGGAACAATCAGACTCCTAGTGAATTTATGAATAATTTGAGTTATAAACATGGCGTAATTTTGTCATTATGAAAATTTGGCCCCAAGGGAATATTTTAGATTCCTTGCATATTCCCCTGCATCAGGTTTCTACTGCTCGGTTTCCATTCCTACTCAGGGTTCCAAGACTCCTTGGTTTATGTGCTTGACACTCTCTGTCCCGGGAAAATGAGAAAATATTTATATAAATGTGTTTTAGGGCATAAATTCCAAAACTAGCCTAGCTGGCATCCTTGTTGGTGGAGATTAATTTAAAAAAATGTAGTTGGGAGGTCTCGAGGTCAAACCCCACAAGACCCTTATTTTTGGAGTGTGGTTTTGATACATACGGGTGGTGAGTTTTTTCTTGGGAATGGGGCTGCCCGGATGATAGGTCAGGTGATTTCAAACCCCGCTGACCCCAAGTTATATACTTTGTGTGGGGTTCGTTGGGTGGCGAGTTCGCCAATGGCGGCCCAACCACCCACTCACACACACACACATATAACTAGTGGGATAGGTGGGTCAGCCAGGTCTAGGCTACCCCTTTTTTAATTAATTTTTTTGATTTTATAATAGATTGGACAAAAAATTCCAACCAAAATTTTGGGGTCACTGGTTTTTGTTAAGTAGGTTAAAATTTCACAAATTTTAGCCTACAGAAACCATCACCGCAAGGTTTCAATTTGTCACCTCATTAGTGGCCACCAAATTTATGTTGGGTTGTGTTATATTATTTCCACGACTAGCCCACGTAGTTAACCAGGAGGTTAGAGGGGGGGTGGAGCACCCCCTTCGTTGCGCCAATTGTGTAGTGAGGGGGGGGGGGGGTCACTGGGGGTTTGAGGTGTACCCGTAACCCCACTTTATGGGGTCCAGAGCAGCGCCCTAGAAAATTTTGGTTTTGGACCCTATGTTAGGTTGGGCGGACCCACCTATGGTTTTGTGCATGATTTTTGCACATGTTTTTTTGGACGCGATGGTTTTTGGTCCATGGTATTGAACACGATGGTTTTCGGTCCATGGTATTGGATGCTTCGGCATGTATAAATATGTATTATAACATTGAAAGGAAAATAATGAAAAATCAAGCTAGTAGTCCCGGTTTTGGGATCCAAGAGAAAATCTCTATGTATATGTGTTTTATGTGTTCTACTTTGGCATTGTATATTTTTTGTGTTTTAGAATTCGTATGCAGGTAATTTCTGTACGGGGTTAAAACCTACATTTGTTATCAGAGCAGATTTGGCTTCAAGGGGACGCCTTTGTTGCTGAGGGGTTTCTCTCGGGCCTGTGGTAGACCCTGTTTAGTGGGAGATCTGTGAGTTTGATTCTAGTGGTGAAAGAAGATGGCGAGCAGTGGAAAGATAGAGATCGAGAAATTTAATGGTCAGAATTTTGAGTTGTGGAAACTCAAGATGGAGGATCTTTTGGTTGATAAAGATCAGTGGATCGTAGTAGATCCGGGTACTAAACCAATGGGAGTGTCTGATGAATAATGGAAGAAGTTGGATCAGAAGGCAAAGAGAAAAATACGATTGTGTGTCTCAGATTCAGTATTGCTTAATGTATCAGGGGAAGCTATAGCAAAGGCTTTGTGGGACAAGTTAGGGACTTTGTACCAATCTAAGTCTCTAGTGAATAAACTGTTCCTGCAGAAAAAATTGTATAACCTAAGGATGAAAGATGGATACCCAGTGACAGAGAATCTGAATGCATTTAATACTATGGTAAGTCAGTTAGCATCTGTTGATATTAAAATTTCAAATGAAGATAAGTGCATCAGTTTGTTGTGTTCTCTACCAGATTCGTGGGATACTCTGGTTATTGCAATAGGTAGCAATGCAACTGCCTTGCAATTTGATGAAATAGTCTTAGCCTTGTTGACAGAGGAAATGAGATGGAAAAATATTGAGAGCCAAAATGGTGATTCCTTGTCTGTACAAGGACGGTTCCAGAACAGAAACAAAAATAAGTCATCGAGTGGGAGATCTAAATCTAGAGGGAGATCTAAATCTCCAAGAAAACCTATAAAGGTGGTGTGCTGGAAATGTGGAAAGGAAGGCCACTTCAAAAGGGACTGTAAATCTAAAGCTCCTAACAAAGGAAAGGGATCTGATGAGGCTCCTTCTGCAGAGGCGAAAACTACCTCCGATGAAGGTGGGGATGTGTACTTGGCTTCTTCAAGTACACATGTAGATCATGAGGCATGGTTGATTGACTTAAGTGCATCCTTTCACTTCACTCCCCATTGAGAGTGGTTCTGTGAGTATGAGAAATATGATGGTGGTGATGTCTTCTTGGGGGATGACAGGAAGGCTAGAATCATTGGTCACGGAAAAGTAAAGTTGAAGTTGCAAGGTGGAAGGGTTAGAACGTTTCCAGGTGTTCTACATATTCCTGCATTAGCCAGAAATCTAATTTTTGTAAGAAAGCTGGATGATGTAGGTGTAAAAATAGTGTTCGAGAAGGATACCTGCAAAATGGTTCGGGGAGCACTGGTATTGATGCGGGGAGTTCGGATTGGAACTCTGTACAAGCTACAAGGTAACACTGTTATTGATGGGTGCAATAGTTCTATGGTTCTTGAAAGTGGAGCAGAAAATCTAGTGGTCGTTGGAGAGAAGACCATGATGTGGCATCAAAGGCTTGGACATATTGGAGAAAAGGGCCTTCGAATACTTCATGGTAAAGGTATGGTAGAAGGTATGAATAATAGCTCTATGGATTTTGATTTCTGTGAAAATTTGTATATGGGAAGCAGAATAGGGTGAGTTTCCCCTCTGGTAGTAAGAGGGCAAAACAGATATTAGAACTTGTGCATAGTGATGTGTTTGGACCTGTGAAGGTTCCATCACTAGGTAAGTTTGTGTACTATGTATCATTTATAGATGACTTCTCAAGGAATACATGGATATATTTCCTTAAGAAGAAATCTGAAGTCTTTGACAGGTTTAAAGAATTTAAGGCTCTGGTGGAAACCAGACAGAGAAGAAGATAAAGGTGTTGAGGACAAATAACAGTGGAGAGTTTTGCAGTAAGGAATTTGAAGAATTCTATAAGAAGTGTGGTATAACATGGCAGAAGAATACTCCATATACACCTCAGAAAAATGGAGTTGTAGAAAGAATGAACAAGACGTTGATGGAAAGGACAAGAAGCATGCTCAGTGGTGCCGGGTTAGGATAGGAATTATGGGTAGAGGCAGTGGACACTGCATGTTACCTGGTCAACAAGTCACCTTCATCAGCATTGGAAGATAAGACTCCACAAGAGGTATGGACTGGTAAGAAACCCTCTCTTTCACATCTGAATGTATTTGGATGTGATGTATATGTACATGTTCCAAAGGAGAAACGAACCAAGTTGGATAGTAAATTTGAAAAGTGCATCTTTATTGGGTATAAGGATGGTTTAAAGGGTTATAAGCTTTGGAATCCAGTAATAAGGAAGGTTATGTATAGCCGAGATGTGGTGTTCAGAGAGGTGAAAGATGTTATTAAACATGAAGTCCAACCAAAGGAACCTGAGAAGATAGAGTTTGAGATAAAGAAGGAAGAATCAGGCTCTACAGTAGAGGAGGAATCAGAAGATGAAGAGCCACAAACTCCAACTGTGAGAAGATTAGTTCGAGAAAGAAGGCAGCTAGAAAGGTATAGTCCATCTGCTTTCTGTTGAAATTTTGCTTTGTCTGTTACTGATGATGATCCCAGAACTGTGAAGGAAGCAGTGGATTCAAAGGATGGAAAACTCTGGAAAGAGGCCATGGTTGATGAAATGGCATCTTTGCACAAAAATGAGGCTTGGGATCTGGTGGAGTTGTTGGCTGGAAGGAAACCCATTGGCAGCAAATGGGTGTTCAAAAAGAAGACAAATGCAGAAGGAAAAGTGGAGAAATACAATTCTCGATTGGTAGCAAAAGGTTATTCCCAGGTGCCAGTAATTGATTTTGGTGATATTTTTTCTCCTTTTGCCAAGGTAACTTCTATTAGATTACTTTTATCTATTGCTGCTACTTTTGATTTTGAGGTAGAACAGATGGATGTGAAGACAACATTTCTTCATGGGGATCTGGAAGAGGAGATCTACATGAAGCAACATGAAGGTTTTTTGTTAAAGGGTAAGAAAGAACTGGTGTGTAAGTTAAAGAAGTCTCTGTATGGGTTAAAACAATCACCAAGGACGGGGACTTGGCTTCACCAGAAGCAAAGTAGATCACTGTGTGTATTTTAAATTAATTGGTGACCGTGTTATTTATCTAGTCTTGTATGTGGATGATATGTTGATGGTCGGAAATGACAAAGAAGTTATCCAGGATTTGAAGACCCAATTGTCCCCCAAATTCGACATGAAAGATCTTGGTGCTGCAAACTATATTTTGGGCATGGAAATTAAAAGAGATCGGGCAAAGAGGAAGCTCTGGTTAAACCAGAGGAAGTATGTCAAGACAATATTGTAGAGGTTTAATATATAGGATAGTAAACTGGTGAAGGTTCCTATTCCTGTAGATGTGAGGTTATCTGTTGAACAGTGTCCCAAGACACAAGAAGAGGAAGAGGACATGTCCCGTGCTCCATATGCAAGTGCAGTCGGTAGCCTGATGTATGCAATGGTCTGTACTAGACCAGACATTGCACATGCAGTGGGAGTATTGAGCATGTTTATGTCAAAACCAGGGAAGGAGCACTGGATAGCAGTCAAGTGAGTTTTCAGGTATTTGCGTGGCACTAGTGATTATGGTTTGTGCTACCAAGGAAGACCGAGATTGGACAAAGTGTTAGATATTCATGGCTTTGTTGATGCAGACTGGGCTGGAAATCTAAATCAGAGAAGATCTACAAGTGGGTATGTGTTTAACCTATTTGGAGGTGCAGTCAGTTGGATGAGTAAGAAACAATCTATAGTGGCACTATCAACTATAGAGGCAAAATACATGGCAGCCACTCATGCAAGCAAGGAAGCAGTTTGGTTGCAGAGATTGTGTTCAAGTATGGGGTTAGTACAGGAAGCCATAAGGATATACTATGATAGCCAAAGTGAAATTTTCTTGGCAAAGAACCCCGCATATCATTCAAAGACAAAGCACATTGATGTTCAGTATCACTTTGTGAGGGATATGATAGAAGACAAAAAGGTGTTGCTGGTAAAGGTGGACATTTTGAATAATACTGCAGTTGCATTGACAAAATCTGTGAGCTCTGAGAAGTTCTCTTGGTGTAGAGAGACAATGGGCATTTCAGGGCTGGAAAAAAGACTAAGCTCTCTTGTGGCCCCCTATTGAAACAAAACAACAAGTGGGAGAATGTTGGGTTGTGTTATATTCTTTCCACGACTAACCCACATAGTTAACCAGGGGGTTAGAAGGGGGCAGAGCACCCCCTTTGTTGCGCCGATTGTGTAGCGGGGGGTGTCACTGGGGGTTTGAGGTGTACCTGTAACCCCACTTTATGGGGTCCGGGGCAGCGCTCAGGAAAATTTTGGTTTTGGACCCTATGTTAGGTTGGGCGGACCCACCTATGGTTTTGTGCATGATTTTTGCACATGTTTTTTTGGACGCAATGGTTTTTGATCCATGGTATTGGACGCGATGGTTTTCAGTCCATGGTATTGGATGCTTCGGCATGTATAAATATTTATTATAACATTGAAAGGAAAATAATGAAAAATCAAGCTGGTAGTCCCAGTTTTGGGATCCAGGGGAAAATCTCTGTGTATATGTGTTTTATGTGTTCTGCTCTTGCATTGTTTATTTTCTGTGTTTTAGAATTCATATGCAGGTAATTTCTGTACGGGGTTAAAACCTACAATTTAGTGGCTTTGCCATATTTAGTTGTCTTCCAAACTTAGTTGGTTCTCTACTAACTTTAGCTAATGGGCCTAGTTGACCAAAACTTTGACTAGCCATATCTTTCAGATACGATGTCAGATTGAGGTGTCATTTGTGTCGTTGGAAATCTTGTGACGAGCTATTTGATGTGGCCCTAGTTTTATGTCAATATAAGGATTTTATTTTTGAGTTTTTCTTGAGCCCTCTTTGATTTCTAAGCCTCTATGGATCCACCTAGAACAAGAAAGGGATGCCTGAACTCAGAAAGTATGTGACTACATGGAAGAGGAAACTTGAGTGAATTTTTTTTTTCAAGAATTTATTTGTATACTCTTTGGGATCAACAATGCATTAAGTGTGTCCCAAGAAGCAATGAGATGAATCTATTACCTATGAAAACATTGAGGATAATTGACAATGTGGATGGACATGACAATTTATGACATAGAAAATGTTGCTAATGTAAAAAGTTCTAGTGCAAAGCTCAGTTATTATTTTTGTTATTTTTTAATGAACATCAAGGACAATGTTCCTTTAATGGGGTGGGGTTTGTAACATCCCACTATTCTACCCCTTCTTATTGTAATGATAATTGTGACTGTAATACCAACGTGGAAGAACTATGACTGACTGTACCTCTTATTAAACATATGCTAATTATTATTTAAAACTAATTATTGAATCAACATAACTGAGGAAGGGACAACCTTACAGATCCTTGGCTTGGGTAAATATTTCTTTCTTGCTTGGCTTGAAAAATCATGATCCATGCCCAAATGAATTAAATGCCAATGTTGCTTGCATACTTGGAGAGTCATTTGTTTAACAATTTTAATGAGATGTTATTAGGTTTGGAATGAAGTTGGCATACTTCATTGATATTCTAGATGATGTTGGACTAGGGTAGTGGAAGGGCCCATAGTGCCCATTCCCCTTGCTCTCCCTCATAGATCAAGGAGATATCCCTCGAGAAGATGGTGTTGAAGAGCCAATATGCATTTTGGAGAAACACATATAGAAAATTTTACGGTGCTCTTTATATCTATCTCTTGAGAACTCACAAATAGACACTAAGAAGGAGATATACACCTTCATAGTGGAGGACATGGGGGTTGGGGTACTATCTCTCAGTTGTATTTGTTCAAGCAAGATTTCATATTGATTTGTAAATCTCTTGATTGGTTCTGGATAGAATGTAATTTATGGAGTGTAATGTGAATGACTAAGTAGTTTTCAAGCTAACTTTGAGCTTATGCCCAGTAATCTTGAGCTAGTGCTATGTGTCCTTTGGTGTTTATTCTTTTTTCTAGTATTGTGGCCACTAAAATCCTTGTGTGAGACTATGTTTCTAGTGTGTTGTTTAAGGATTGAAATTCATTCACTAAGCGTGTTTTTGTTTTTGTGAAACCACTTAGTGCTTGCCAATTTATTGTTAAACCACCTACCTAATGGGTTCTTATTGTTGGTTGTTAAACTATTGGGTGCTTGTTGTTGGTTGTTAAAACACTAAGTGCTTTCTTTTGTCTATGAAACCTTCTAGTGATTTACACTCTATTGTTAAACCACCTACATAGTGGAATCAATCCTAAGAAGCTGAAAAACACACCCCTCTGAAATTTGGGTGAGGAATTATGTTTTGAAACTTAGGAAGCAAGTGGGTCATTGTGGTACTTGTTTTAAAATTGTTAAACCACCTAAACAGTGGATCCCATCTCCAAAGTTTTTGACCAGCCCATTGGGGTGAATTTATCCTTATGCAAACATTCCCTTAGACTCTAGATCCAACTAGGGGGTGGTCGGTTGTAAGAAAGGTTACAGTATCACTGACCTATGGTTGGGTGGATTGTGGAAGTCCCTTCTCAAGTTACCAACTAATTTAACTTATGTAGATAATTATAATGATCTATGCATATTTGATTTATGTATGATGGATATGATTGTTATGTTGATTGGATGATGTGAGGTCATGTATCATTCAAGAAAGAATGTCTGAATCATTGTATATTCATGGTTGACCAATTATCCTTTTTTTCCATGGTGATAATGAATGCTTGAGTTATGTGGTTATTGCCATCTCAAAAAATTGTAGGTTTCTTGATATGCTCATGACTAATGGTATAAAAATTACTCAGGATTAACTTGTTATCTTCTTACAAGTTCTCCATTATCTAATTTGTTATGAATTGGGCATCTCATTGCCATAACCATGATTACATGCTAATTTATAGGCTATGAGTTTAATTTATATCTCATGTGTTAAAATGAGCACCTGGTTAGAGCTGATGGTCATTAATTATATGAATAACGTGATGTTTCCATGAGGTATGCAAACTTACATGTTGATGTAACCGAGAATTTTAATAAGTCGAGTAATTTGGGATTCAATGCTTAATACATGGTTTGAAACTCTCTTATGTAATCACACTAATTTCTATGTGTTCTTCAAAATGAATTAAGAATTTCTATAATAATGATGAAATAACTAACCAATAATAGATGGTAGAGGTAGAATGTTTGAACTTGGGTGAATTTTCCATTGGAGCCCTACCTTTCACTTACTCTAGATTCGGTGTGGTTTGGGTCCCATTGGTACCCTATTATTCATTATAGATAGGATACAATGTTCTTAAGAACTTATGTTCAGGACTTGGACATCAATCATAGAATTTGGTGTTTGAGTTGATGCCCCAAGTCATAAATGTTTTTCTTAGTTTTCAATTTTTTTCACCCCTACATGTCCTAGAGAAAATACAGGAATCTAGAAATATGGGTTGGTAGTATTTTTTCCATTTTGAAAATGCCTCTGTCATTCCGAGGTCGAATTTCCCTTTGTTTTATTTTGTGGGTATCTATAAATTTGGTAGTCTAAGGGGGTTGATTGAAGTGTTCACTATGGGGATAGATGGATCTCTCTACGATCGAGTTTCCCCTGCTATGCATGGATCAAATTCATTTTGTACTAGATAACCACCTTTTTCTTATCACGTGGGGACCACAATACATGGGACCCACAACATATTATATTCGCTTGAGTAAAAAATACAGGAGATCCATAAGTGGAGAAGGTGGATAAGAGTCGATAAGGTTGGATGGTTGGATTATATCCTTGCATGCTAAAATGGATCCAGGAGTTTTGGATCAGAGGTTAGAATAAGTGCAACCCTTGTGGAGGCCTGGATGTAGGGTGTTAGGCCATATTGTTGATGAGAAGAGGAAAATCCAGAGGTTCAAGAGTGTAGCAAGTTGGCAGAGCATTTTCAAGCTAGATTTATTGCTAACTAGATAACAAAGAAAAATGATGCAAAATATTAAGGGGTAAGGCTTGGTGATACCTCATGCTAGAGTTGACATGTCAATGCCACATAGACCTGACATGGACCACATGGGTTCCATGTAGTAACCCAGTGATGACGTGGAATCAAATTATGCTGATGTGGTAGCGCCACGTGGTAGCTCAATGCTAGTGTGACCTAATATAATATGTCAAACTTTGAATGGGGATAACTTTCAATCCATGATTTTGATTAAGATAAAGTTTATGTCATTGGAAAGCTCTCAGTGAGTTGAATGTGATGGTAGTATTATTTTTGAGTTTTGACAAAGTTGGAAAAAGTGGACTTTTGTAACCCCATATTCATAATAAGCCTTGGATGTCAATTTAAATCAATAAGTAACACATCCCACAAATTGGACCACTAGATGAGGGTGCGAGGGAGTGTTACATGATGGATCTTAAAAGGCTTAGAAGTTCTAATTTGTGAGCCACTAGCCCAATATGCTTAATGATCTTATAGGAGAGATAAAACTTTGGAGTAAGCTAATCCTCTTAATGTTTGAATCATTGTATTATCATGGTTGACCAATTATCCTAATTATATGGTTGTAGATGAAGGAAAACTAATCCTCTTCCTAAAAATGGAATTTAAAGTGGTGTTAGTCAACCTATTACTTTATCAAATTATGAGCCATGACTAGATTATCTTTAAGAGTGTATAGAATAATGGCTCGGGTTATATGGGTTATGTTGACCTCTTTTACCTTAGAAAAAATCAATATGTAAGATAATACTAATAGGGGATTTTGGCCATAGGACACCTCAAAGGGGGTCATGTGAGAGACACCATGCTAAGTTGTATTATGCAACCATTTTGATGGGGGTAACCATTAATCCCATTAGGAGTGTCATTTATAAGTAAAGGAAGTCAAATATGCTTCCAAAAACTTGTTAAAAACATCATCCTTACTATGATTCTATGGGTGAGAGGGAGTGCTAAGATGCCATTGAGTGTCCTACATCCTGGACACTTTTTGCAAGAAGTTTCTAGGGAAAGTGGAATGATAGTCAATGACAATAGATTGTCTCATACTATGTTGTTTGAAGATGTTATCCATGAAAACTTGAGAAATTGAATTAACTTTTAAGGGGCATTGGAGGGCATAAGAAGAAGCATATTTAGAAATGTTATCAACCATAACCATGATGATAGATTTGTTGCTAGATTTGTGTAAGGCTACAATGAAGTCCATAGAAATGGTTGTCCATAAAGTAGGTAGAATAGGTTATTGTTGTAGTGCACGAATTTTGTTTTCATTATTTCTCCATTATGTTATTGGAAAAGATCACATTAAGCCACACAAGTGTGGATGTCCTTCATGCCTTCCTAGAAGAATGATTGTTTGATCCATTCATATGTTTTGTGAAAGATAAAATGATTTGTTGTTGGCAATGCATGGAATACAAATAACATTGTTGATTTAAAATTAGAGTTCTTGATCAAATATAGATGCCCTTTATAGTAGAAATTGTCTTTGTGCAAAACGTATCTCAAAGATGCACTAGAATCACGTTAATTTGATATTTTAGGATGGAAATCTTGAGATCTATGAAGCATTCATTTTGAATTTCATTCACCCAATAAACTATAATGAAGGAGAGTGAAAAGAGAGAAACTTCCTCTTCATATTTTCTAGATAAAATACATACTACTATAGTCTCCTTATCCTTCTTATAAATGATCTCATAATCATACCCTAATATTTTAGTAACCCATTTCTATCGTTTAAGGGATGAATTCCTTTTCTCAAAAATGTATGTGAGACTCTGATGATCAATTTTAATATGAAAACATTACTCTAAAAAGTAGGGATGCAAAATATCCATAATGTTGAAAATGGCAAACATTTCTTTTTCATACATGTATTGGAAGAAGGTATCAAATATTCCTTTAGTGTGAAAGAAAGTTTCTTAATTAGAAAGATGTAGACTTCATTTTTACCTAATTATTTATGTTTTTTCAGGTGACCCAAATGATAAGTATTGGGTTAAAAAATGTGAATTCTTACATCATTGTCACCATTTTTAGTACTTAAGTTATAAATACAAGACACTAGCACAATGTTCATTAATTCACCAGTGATGCCATGTAATGAAAAATAATATTCCATTTGAGTGACCTGACTAGTGGGGTAGGAGCCATCAAACTTATTCCAATGCATTTAGGATGCCACAAATTATGAACAAAAGGGTTAGAGTTAGGCCCCATGGAATTGGATGATTCAACTAACTCTAGTGGAATAACTATTTCTTGAAGTTAATAATAAATTGAGATATGTGTTTAGGGAGTGATTCCAATTTGTTGATGTTATCATTACTTATAGAAAATATTTGCTTGGTAATATCATGAGTGTATCCTAATATATTTTCAAACTCATTATAATTCACTTCCAAGTGAGAAATGTGGGTGTGATACTCATGGTTTTGAGTAGCCATCTATATGGGGTGCATAAGAAAAAAGGTTACTAGAGACTGGGGCTAGTGTATAAGTGTAGTGTAATGAGACTAGTAGTTCCACACAAATAAAAATTACTTAATATTTGTATCAATTTGATTCACGTGATTTTCTAGGGCTCTTGATATAGGCAGTTGGTAATGGGGTAACTCAGTCCACATACAAGGGTTGTCCAATGTGGTATTACTCAAAGGGGTACTAATAAGGGTTACAAGGGTTCACAACCATGTGAAACCTCTTGTATTTCTTGTGTCTATGCTTCCCTGATCATAGGTTTACTTGTTGAATGATATATAATTGTGTTATTTATAGATATTGAAACATGTCTCTATCTTTAAAAAGTTTCTCTAAAAATTTGTTGAGGAAAGTGCTTAAATATCACCTATTATGAGCCAAATAAAAATATTGAGGGAAGAAATTACATATATTAATTAGATATAATGTAGAAATAAATATAATTTCAAATACTGTGGACAATATGAACCATCATACTATATCTTTATTGATACGAAAGTAACATTCACTTTCCTTTTTGATGGGAAACCTCTAGTAGAGTAGAGCTCAAATTACAAATTATTTTCAAGACATATTTTACAATTCTTCTACATATATAATACATTTTATCTCCTATGAACATTTTAGACAAAGGACTTTCTAGTAGAAGCAACCTTTTAGTAATCATCCTTACAAAACTTGTGTTCACACTACTACATGCACCTTATTTACTAGTGATGGCCTCTATACATAGTAATACATAATAATCTATCTATTAAGGGGTTTCAAGAGTTTAAGACCTTAGCACATTTAGGTTCCATATGACCACCTCACCCAAAAAAATTATAATGTCTCTAGTCTTCTTGTTTTTTTATTTAGTTTGTTTATCACTATTTTGAGTAGGAGCTGGTTGAAATGGTTTGAGGCCCTTTCTTTATTTGTTGTTGCAAGGATTTTACTTTTTCAAGTGATTTACTTTATCTGTCTATGTTTCCACTAATGCTTTGATAAAGTACCTGTAATGTTGAATTCAAGAGCTTATCTTTCTGTCTAATTAAATAATCACAAAAAACTTCAAGAGAGGGAATTTTGTAAGTAGCTCCTTGACTAATCAAAGCTTCTTCAGTGGACTAAAAAGTATATCTAAAAACATAATAGTTAGTCCTAGGAATAACAAGAATAGCATATATTTAAGTTGGTCATCTATCTTGATTAGCTTATATCCTACAAGTAAATGTCGAATTATTTTGAGCTTAAATAGAGAGTATTCAATGCAAGGGAAAACACCATTATTTAAGACATCCAATTGGTTTTTAAGCTGGTGTTTCAAATCTCATTTTATTTACCAATTTTTATTTTTATTTTATGTCACGATGGATATGGGGTATCAATTCCTTGAAAGTGGCAATGAATTTTATTTACCAAAAAAGTATTTGTTTTCTGTCATGATGCATATGGGGTATCAATTCCTTGAAAGTGACAATGAAGATCACTAGAAATGAACATTCTAATCAATCCACATGCTTCATCATTTTTATTGTCTCATTTGGTTTTCTTTAATGTTTTAAGAGGGGCATACCCAAGGTAGCCTAGTAAAGTTCCCTACTTCATAGTGAATCATTCATATGAGATTTTAATGAGAAGTAAATTGAGTTTATAAGCTAGAAATCACTTGGATTAGCCATAGTACACTATATAGACAAGTTGGGTTTAGAACAAAATCTAACTATCAAAATGCAAAAATCTCAAAGCGAAAGGTAGTATAAAAAAATGGCACTAAAAATGGACTTCGAATGTCAAAGTTATGCTCTTTTTAAGAGAGGCATAAAAGGCAACCAAGGTGCCAAAGTGGAAGTTGATCAATGATGGGTGCACACTAAGGTTGTTGAGTTGTAAAAAGTAAACAAATTCTCCTTTTGTCTAACTTTGTCTCAAAATTCACTTTTACAAATAAGTTATTTTTATAATATATGTTACCAACTTTTATAAAGGGGAATCACTTTTCCGATAATGTTACTCTATAACTTGAAGTTACATGCAAAAAGTGACTTAAAAATTTAACAATAGAGTTCCTTTACGAGTGATTTGATTTTAGTTTAAGCAAAATGGTCTTTACAATAAAGTTATGTTATAACTTGAAGTTATTGTTTGGACTTTTTCAAAAGGTAACATAACGAAAAAATATTTAAACTCAAAATTTTCAATTTAATAAAATACATTTTAACCAAATAAGCTTGTGTGTGTACACGCTACATGCGTGTGTGTGTTAAAATGGGTACTTGCAAAAAGAAGCCTCTTCTTTTTTTCCTTTGAAGTGCATACTTTCCCAACAAACTCTTTTTTTTCTTAAAAAAAGAACTTCAACATGGCTATACACACGGAAAAGGAATTTTTTCGAAAAAAAAACAAAATTTTATAAGCTTGAATTTAAATCTTTGTTAGTCTACATAGAAAATGCAAGTTTATCTTTATTTATGGTTTGCTAAGATAAAATAAGTACTTCAAAAAAGGATATATGAAAAAAAAATTATGTTTCTAATTTGTCAAGATCACACAAAGAACACAATAAAGAGAACACACAATTCTAAAAGGGGGAAAAATGAAAATATGAACCAAAAACTGAAATAAAATATTAAACAATGTAAAGTGATTTCACAAATTAAATGAAATTGTATCCTCCAGATATGATATAAACAGTCATATATTTGGTAAATAAAAAACCTTTCTAGGTTAAATAAAAAGGGTATCCAACCAAAAAAATGCTTTAGACACACTAAAATTGTTTTCTAACCTAAAAATGCTCATAAGTAGTATAATCGATGAGTTTTTTCATGAATGTAATACATAGGTTTAATATCTTCATCAATAATGATAGTAGGTATTTATAAGTGCTTTGATACCATGTTCAATAAACAAGGTATTTTCACATAGGTCAAGCAATTTAAAGAAACAACTCACACATACAGATCAAACGTCAATACAACAATATATTATGTTGTTAAAACCCTTAAGAGTGAAATAATTCATACCCCTAACCAATGTGGCTGCTTGAGGAGACATATTAATGCAAATAAAATTTGATTTACATGTGAGTTGATCATGATTGATCATCCATAAATAACCCTCCATGCTCTTTAAATAGAGATATTTACCAATAAGGTGTCAAGCCATGGGTCAACATAGTCAATAATATTGAAGAGAAGATGAATAATCATATCACTTTATATCTAGAACATGACCATTATTTTTGAATTAGATAAATACAATTGAATTACATGAAAGAAACACACTTTACCCAAAGAGACATTAGAGTAAATTGATCTTAAATAACTCCTAAGTGTTTAAAAACCATGCCATTATTTTACTTGTATATTTTTATGTTATTTAAGGCACATACAATTGATCATAAGATTTTTCTTAAATTGTAAAATATTATTGTCTAATATTTTTCATATATCTGCTCATCTGTTGGTGAGGCACCTCTATAACCTAATGTAGATATAGTTAAGGGCAATGAGTTTCCCTAGGTGCATAGAACTAAAAGGTTGCGAGACTAGATCATATATTTTAGCATAGATGATGAACTAGTTATGTAGATTGATGATTGGCTAAAAAGTAGTTATAGTATGACCTCGAGTCATTATGCAAGACTCTGAGCTTGTAGATATATTTGAAAGCATTCCTTAAGATATGAATTTATTGATGCATCATATTTTTGATATCCCATCCTAGTATAGAGGGTGATATTTTAGGTCAAGTGATGAGTTGTGAGACATTTTCATCCATCTTGTTAATATACTTCATCTTCTCCTCTCCCTCCTCCTCCTCCACTTATTACACCAACTAAACTATCTAACCATGCATCCACTGATCCAACTACTACTTTGTTTATGCCACCAACTACATCAACTACCCATCAACCTACCAATACACCTACTACTCCACCTTCTCCAATAGCTATACTAACTTATGCCAATACGTTCATCAATCCTTCTACTAATCCACTTGTGTCAGTAACCCTGCATTAAATATTGAATCATTTTTTGAGCCACCTAATACTCCATATATGCCAACAACTATACCAACCACCAATCCTAGAAATTATATGCTCTTATCAAGTGTCATAGGTTTTGTAAAAATGATATATTGTATTGTAGTTAAATTATTATCTAGCGGATGTACTAATGCCTCTGGCTTTGGTGAAGAATCTTCATTTAGCTAACATGTATATTTTGATGCACATATGTTGCCATTGTTGTAAACTAAAATGTCATTGATATTACGAACAAGAAGCATTACGAATATCATATATTTGAAGGCATTTATTCTCCAACTCACTACCCAAATGAGAAATAAAATGGTATCATTGAATAGTCTCCTCCAAGACCTTTCTAATAGTATATGGCACTTTTCCTAACTCACAAAATCATGGGATAAAATTAGGTTTAAAGTTGACAGGAAAAAATGGGTGATAAAAAGAAAAGGTGTGTCGTCGAATCAAGCTTCTTAGGAAAATCGATGACAAGAGGGTGCCGAGGTCCATCTAAAAGTTAACAGGGAGGTATATGTTGTATTGGAAACCATCATGGTTTATCTACCAGCTAAGTGGAAACATGTGAATTCCCCCCCCCCCCCTTACTCCATACTAAAACTAGGAATCCCCCCCGATAATACTAGTGCTTTCTTAGATGAATGCAACATGTGTGACCCTTGTCAGATTGGTGCCAAAAAATAAAAGCACAAGCTCAAGAGGGAGCTCTAGAAAGTGATGGAAAGTGAATTAGCAATCCATTAGTATCAACATTCAATTGCAAGGATATTATTGGTAAGCGCCCGTGGGCTAAGAGTCCAAAAAACCATCTTATTGCAGAAGCAAAGAGTAGGAGGGCATCATAACTAAAAACCTCGAGCTCTAAGATCCAAGACCCAACACACATGGAAGGAAAAGTGGTAAAAATGACATGGATACCATGTGGTAAAGTAAGTGAAATGACAACTTAAGGTGATAACATATGACATCTACCTTTTTCCTTTTTGGTTGGCCAAGTGGATGTTTAACATGTGACACATAAAATGTACATGGAGACATAAAAGTAGAAAAGGAATGACATGTGGTAGTGTGTTGACTTGGAAGATGATGTGGCTATGACATGGCAGGGTTGACATGAACCACATGGCAAGTTGTGATTGGTTCTTGGAGTTTTGACATGTCAGCTCCTGAAGTCGAGGATTTGTGTTAGGAATTGGTTTGGAAAAACTTTTCTTTTTAATTTAACTTTTCCAATTAGGGATTGTACCTGGTCATTTGGGAATTTAGTTGTCTTGGGGTGAAAGTAACATGCACATGAGCTTGAAACCCACATCCAAATTCAATTTCAAAGGAAGACTAGTCAATGTTCCACATATGACATGGTTCCACATTGTAAGAAGTTATCTGCGCATATGACATCTAGGGGTGTATGTAGTATTGTCACTAGAAAGTGGGCTATATCCTGATACATTAGAACCAAAGAATTTGGTTGAGGTTCCAAAATTTGTCTTGGTTCCACATGTAAGAGTTTATTCAGATATCTGAGCCTCTTGGTGGAGTGCGAGCTAGCGTATCAAAGTTTAAGCCCAAATCTAGATACAAATGAATAGGTGAACTAGATTTTAAAGTTGTGGTCCCACTTAGTGGTCATATAGATGGAATTGAAGCCCTTGAAGCTAGAGTTAAAAGAAATTTGATCAAATAAAATATCCAAGTCTCCAGTAACTTGCTACATGCAAGTGGACATTGATATGGATTTAGTGGAATGGTTGTTTAACAAGGGTCATATTGTGTGGTTTTGTGGAACTAAAGTTAAGCCTCTAAGGAGCCAAGGAGCCATTGAAATAATTTCTATCTAGGTCATCCAAACCATATTTCTAGCAATACAAATAAAATCATTATTCCAAGTTTTCTAGATCGTACTCCATGGCGTGTCGACCCTATCAAGATTCCATTGTGCAAATGTAATATAAATAAGCCAAAGAATTTTTGAAGTGGGGTGATATTTGGTCAAATGATAATCTAGTTATTTTTGTATACAAAATCCTCTATGATGGTTTTGTGGTGCGAAGTGAAAAATAAGTTGAGAAATGAATTCTATGGAAGACGTCTGAAGTTGTCCAATTTGGGTGCGGTTTAAAACTGTAAAGTATGTAAGTTTAACATGCAAGAATGTTGTTTGAATGTTCAATTCTAAAGAAGAAGATTAGAGTATGACCTCTAAGTAATCCTAGTTAGTAAGTATAGAACCAAGGATCAACATTTGATGATTCGAGATAAAACAGAGCTAATGACATAGTGACACAGAGATGGGAGTGATATGTATATGCAGACGAGACCTTAAGGAAATAAAAATTGGACCAGAAAACAAGAAAGTTGTATAAACAAGAAACTTGTGGATATGAGTTTAAAAATATTATGAAAAAGGGATCTAACATGTAGCTCAGGTTGGTGCTTTCATTTCTCATGAGGCTGGTGTCTCCTTTTAGTTGGTGCTAGTAAAGCATTTCAAGTTGGTGCCTACATTTCTTAGGACAATAGTGCCTTTTTCTAGTTGGTGCCCGTAAAAAAGTTTAGGGGTTGATGCCAATAAATCAATGTTACAATAGGTTGGTTCCTACAAAATCATTTGATACTAAAATAAGTTATATATATATATATATATATATATATATATATAATATATATATATATATATATATATATATATATATATATATATATATATATATATATGTGGTATTTTTATGTTTTGATGCGATTGATATTATATACTCTTTGAAGTTTTTTTATTGTTTAAGATTGGTCATTATATTGATTCACCGCCCCCCAGTATAATCATATTTCAACCCATTGGTACCAAAGTAGGTTCCTTCAAGAAGCAATTAACCACTAGAAGGTAGATCACAAGGGATCATGCCTAGCCTCAAGGGATATTCCTTAAGAGAATCTCCATTTTTTGATGAATTCATGTTTGATGATGAGAAAGGAGAAATCTTATTCCTAGCCATGAATGATCAAAATGTTGAAGAATATATTAAATGGGAAGTGGACTTTGAAGGAGAACTCAAAAGTTCCTTAGAAGAGATAAGAAAACTAAGGAAAAGGGTCAATCCATTAGAATAATAGTTGAAAGAATATAATATGAAGGAACTAGAATAAACTAAAACAATAAAGGATATTCTTAAAAAATAGTTGAAAGTAAAGGAAGGACATTGTGGGAAGTTGGAATAAAATATTGCCTCTTTAAGAAAGGAAATAGAAAAAGTCTCAAATAAGTTGAATCAAAATTTAAGACAAATAAAAGGTAATGAATCGTTAGACCACATCCTCAGTTTTCAGAGTTCTCCTTTAATAAAAGTTGGCCTACGATTATGAATAGTTCCTAAATAACACCAATGGTGATTCAATCTCAACAAGATCAGAAAAATAATGCAAGGAACCTACTGGCTATGCTAATTCACTCAATAACAATTTAAAAGGACAAAAGAATCATGAATCTTCTTTCATAGAAATAGGGTTGAGTCACTCATAAAATGTTAAGAGATATTCAAACGAATTAGAAAAAAGAGAAGATGGTATCCATGCAAATATGCTAAAAGGCACCAATGCAACTATGAATCAACAACATTATGCCAAAGGAAGTAGGAAAAGTAAATTTAGCGGAGTCATTCCTTTTAGCAGGAAATATACATCCATGTACCAAAATTTCTTTTATGGATACAAGTACTCACGTAATAATTTTGGTCATAGAGTTGTTGATTGTAGAGCCTATGCAAGAAAATACTATGGAAGAAAAGAATTACTTAGAACTCCAATTAATGACTATTTAAGAGACAAATGTAAAGGTATGTATGAAAGTGGTATTAGAAAAGGTGATTCTTTTGCTCCTTTATTGAATTATGTTGGGCATGGAATCCGCCCCAAGGCATTTTTTGGGGCTTAAAGCCCAGGTTTTGACCAAATCTTGTTGTAAACACTCCGCGAATTTCGAGTGCGGGGCACAAAAGTATGATAGAGTCACACGGTTGTCCACCCTAGTTTTGTAGTGTGATGTTGGCTAGATAGACCTACCCATGGTCTGCGGACCATGGGATTGTATAAATATAGCAAGGCTCTAAGTGTAAAAGGAACTAACTAATAATGAAGAAATAAGGAAGTCTAAGGGTTTGAGTAAAACGGTAAAGTGTGTTTGTGGGTCATAGAGTAGGAGAAGGCTCTACAGCTGAGTGCGCAGAGACCTAGTAGTCCACAGTTGAGTGTGCAAACCCCTACAGTTGAGTGCGTAGGGCGAGTTGAGTCTATAACCATGGAAAGAAGCAATAAAGAGAAGTCTTGCTATAATTTTGTGTATATGTTCTCGGGTTAATGCATGATTGATATAATTTGCAAATATATTGTTTATTGACTGCACACACCTGTATGAAGGTTCTATGTTGTTAAGTATAACTTAAAGCACTAAAGTAGGCAAAGATAATCAACTAATATTGGAATATAAGCAAGATTTTGGGTAATAACACAGAGCATGGTGCACAACCCCTGGGTAGGGTTGTGTGAAGGCAGTGTATCAGGCCGCGAGGAATGGGAAAGTGCGCGAAGCAACCTGTGTGCCGGGACAAACCACGGACCATTCAAACTCATTAGACATCTCCAGGGTGCGGAAACCTCGTTATAGCACCCTCCCATACTACTTCGGGTGAGACCTCAGTCCGCACTCCATGGACTATTGCCAAAAGGGCCAGTAGTACCGAGATTTGTTTGGCTAATTAACTCTGAACCTAGTTCAGACCCCAACAAGCCAACAAATGGTTCCATTGCTGGGACCGCGATCTGCATAGAGATGTCTGATGTCATATCACTGGAATACGACTAAGAAAGGAATTGAAGAGTGGTTGGACAGAAAGATTCACGAGTTCGCAGCGTAGGAAAACAGGAATCCATGACTGTCAAAGGAAGAGTGGTTAGATTTCTACTTGTATACAGAGATCCATGAAATTTTCTTTGCATCCTTCCCTACTGAGTTGTACGAGTGGATCGCGAAGCTAGAAGATAGCCAAGGAAGGTGTAAACTCGACAAACCTACTGTGTGGACTCTAGAATTGGTGCACATACTGGAAGCATCGAAAGATAAGATCTCACGTGTTGTCAATCATTGGCTGGATCGAATCATAGGAGGATTCATCATTGAATTCGCAATAGATACTTCAGTCAGCTATAGCGAGGAAAAATGATGCTTCCTAAAGGGACCGCGAGGTAAGTATGTTAAATCTTTGAACACTTGGATTAAAATTCTACTGTGTGAAAAGTGGGTTATGCAAATAAATTAATGTTTGGGGCTACGCAGAGTGGGAGAATCTACAGAAATGAAGGTAGAACAGAACTAGAAACTAGACCCTTGATATCACCTCTGAGAGGGGGCGAAGAAGAGCTCGCAAAGGTTTTGCCAAGAAGTGTGATCAACCTGATAAGGCAGAGAATTTTGTGCATACCACCCCACCCACACCACCACCAGTTTCACCATCTTCACCCCTGACTTTGCCCATACCACCTCCGCCACCACCGTAAAGTAGTATGGCCAGTGCCATAAAGCTACCAGTGTTCAAGGGAGTAAGGAATGTAGATCCGGACCAGTTTTGGTTCATGATAAAGTTGTATGGGAAGCACAGGGTGTCACAGACAACAATATAAGGAAGGCACCGTTGGTCAGTGCTCTGCAGAATCGTGCACTGACTTGGTACATTAAGCATTCCAATGACAATTAGAATGCGGGGATAGTGAATATCCAGACTGCGCTAAACAAATAATTTAGTAGGCCAAATTCAGAGGCACAATCGATGATTGGATTCAAGGAAATCTCAATGCTACCAGGCGAAACCCCATGGGAGTTGGATCAAAGACTAAAGTGCACAATTTGCGAAGTGAACATGACCTTAACAAATGGGAAACACCGCGAATGGTTCGTAACCTCGTTAACACCACATATATGGAACGTTCTGTTGCAACAAAGGTTAACCACTCAGGCTGAGGCTTTGGAGGTCGCGATGATATTGCAGGAGACTCCGATACAAGATCCTAACTTGCGAGTCTAGCAAATTCACGCGCAGATGAAAAACTTGTGCCTTGAGATGCAGAGTTTGAAACACGATAGGACGGCTCGTCCAGAATTGCGTGACGAGGTATGGTGCATAAAGTGCAAGGGCCAGGGATACAATAAGGACCACTACCTGGTGTTCGCGAATTACCTCACGGGAGGAAGACCAATGTCATTGAGATCGGAGGCACAAGTATGACCAAGCGCGGTGCCTACATTGTGGTGTGCGATTTGTCAAATAGGAGGGAAGCATGCTATAGATAACTGCCATCTATTACAGAAGTATACACAGAATTCCTAGCAGTTGTTCTGTAATTTCTATAGGTCAGTAGGACAGGATGAGCACAAATGTAGAAGTTATGAACCAATGATGGATCAGACTCCTACCTATAGAGTTTAGGACGAAACACGGGCCCTCAATCAAAATGCAGGAATGGCGCTCACTGGATTTCAAGGGCACGGATGAGGCCAAGTTGGAATAGGAATAGGAAGAGGTTGCGGACAACTGATATGCTACAATTGCGGAGGGTTGGGGCATTATGTCCGTGATTGTACAAATCCAACGAGACCATCATGCTTATATTATACATAGTTTGATCATGAGATGGAGGATTGTCTCAAACTGATAGCGAGGTTGTGCAATAAAGGAGCACTGCAACCTCCCCCGACTCAAAACCTACAAATGATGAGGTCTGAGCTGCATGAGGAAGATCCCAAGGTAAATATCGTGCTCCAGAGTGGTATTACAACAGGGGATGAAAAAGGAAAGCAACCTGAAGAAAGTCCCCGGGTTCACAAGGCTCCAATGAAGGAACCATAATTTGATTTGGAGCGTGCTAAGGAGACCTTCATGGAAGCTAAGAAGAGCTTCATTGATGCCTCCACTTCAAGAAGTAAAGACAGACTAGAGCCGAAAATGGACCCATCGATGCTCAGTACATTCTTGGAGACATGCATGAAGCTGCTGCATGACAGCAAGGCTGTGAAGAGGCTACAAGAACTCATAACTAGATGTGTTGGGACCACGCCAGGAGAACCGCATGTAGTCTAGAATCTCGAGAAGCACATGACACAAACAGGAAGGGAGATGAGATTGACCACACAGATCAGGGAATATGATATGGATCAAGTGATTCTAGATCTAGGATTGGATGTGGACGCCCTACCAAAGTAGACATGGGAACACATGGGCAGGCCTATCTTGCAATGGTATCCTATCCAACTACGAATGATGAACTAGCAAAATATCCTACCTATGGGAAGATTGCAGGGAATCATAGTAGACATCGAAGGATTGAGCAAGCTACCAGATTTTGAAGTGATAGAGATTTTTGATGACAACAATCCCTATCCCGGGCAACTGGGAATAGATTGGGCCAATGATATGAATGGAGTGATAAATCTAAAGAAGCGCAAGATGATTTTTGATAAAAAAGTCACTATGCGTAGTGGTACCTTTAGACCCTGTGGAAGGATTGCGCTACACAGAGCCAGTGCACGACTACGACATCGATGATGATATAGACTATATCTACAAGATAATTGTGTGCAAGCAAGATTGGGTAAATCCAACTGCGGATGGCCAAATCTCGTGGGAGTGAAAAATCTCATGTACATCAGATTCTGACGAAGAGATGGAACAATGGTAGAATCGGTTACACGAGGTAACCACTCTCATGACAAGGCATCTGCACTGCGTAGCAACAGAGATAAGGGATCTACCTACGTATGATGGCTAAGCGAGGTGGATGACTTCCTAAACAAATTTGAAAGAGAAGTACCAGAACATCATTGTTTCGATGCTATGAAATGGGTACTGCACGCTACGCCCAGAAGATGGTGGGGTACGCACCAAAGAAGTTTTTAGGACTAGCACGAATGCAGAAGGGTGATGCTCATGTGGTTTGGGAAGCCTCAAGTGCAAATGAAAGATAAGTATGACAGACGAACCGACCCACGCACTCACCTTTTCAGGTGGATACAAGCATATGGTGCGAAACCTGCAAGAATGCACACGAGCAGTAAGCAGGTGTGGGCAAGTCAATGGTGTGAACGACCTCTACGGTTGGGATCGTGAAGTATGGAAAGACCAAGTGCGCAAAAGAATATCCACAAAAAAGTGTTTAAAAAATTACGTGAAGCATTAAACAAGGTCCACAAGGTGAAGCGAACTAACTGGGACCTGTGCGTACCAGCGGTTCTCTGGGCTTATAGGACTGCGTGAAAAAACTTGACTATGTAGACACCACCAAAGCTGGAGTATAAACCAACTGAAATAAGCCCTATAGTACTTGGGGAACTTAGGCTGCACCTGACAGCCCCGATAGATACGATGGTTCACAGAACCTTGGAAGCAGAAATCCAATAGAGAAATCTTAGACTCCAAGAACTTGAAGAAGAAAGGCTACGGTTAAGGAAGAAAAGTGTTGTGATGGATGCGAAAGTCAGGAAGATGGAGGATGAGATAAAAGGAATATTTTCTAGGCAAAAAGACTAGGGTGGAAAAGCCGTGTGCGTATGATTTCGATGACAGGTTTAAGGCCTATTTCCGTGAATTGATCAATCTAATGCCTTGGCTTGGACTGCACATTGCTAAGCATAGTAACCAAGGTAGTGTATTGAAGATGGTAAAGTGCGCGAGACCGACTATAACAATACAAGGTGGATATTCTCCAGGAAACATGATGGATGATAGGATGAAACTTTTCACAGGTGGTGTGACCACTTGACTAGCCGAGGGAAGGACAGTCTTAGGGCTCAAGGCAGTTGAAAGGGAGCGTGGGACTATAAACTATTCTACCTGGGAGCTACGTGATATTGGAGATGCGCGCAGAAGCAAAGAGTCACAAGGTCTACGACCACGCACGGGGGGCTGTGCTGCCACGCGGGTTGGCTAGAAAGCGACTGTTGAAGCAACTATTCATGATGGGATGCTCGACTTGAGGCCAAATGGAGTGGGCGGTAGGCATTTAAGACGCGATTTATGGGCAAGATTTGGAAAAAGTTGCCGCTAAGGGAGAATTAATGAACTAGATTTAAGGGGAACGGTTGAATTCAAATTCAAAAAGCACTATAAAATACAAAGGGCTACCCAGAAAACAACACTTGGTCATTTGTGAATTGAGCTATTGAGCAAAGCCCTGATTGTTGAGTGTCGAGCATTGATTGAGCCCCTGATATTGCGAGTGATAGATTTTTGAACAGATACAATGGAAATAGTTAAGGATGTTATGGAGATAATTGAAATAACCGCCGAGGAGGTTGTGCAAGCCCTAACTATGGGGGATGCTTCGGAAGGTGTCGAGATTGTGGCAGAAATCCCAAAATCACTGCGCACACCAAGACCTAAGAAGGACAAATAAGCAATGGTTCCTGTACGTGTCTCCCTGCAAAACCCGTTGCGCACCAAGCTGTCAATGGAAGAGAAGGGGAAAGTCGTCACCATAGAGGCAAATGAAGAAGAAGAAGATCTGGAGGATCTTATCATCATGGAGGACGAGGATGAAGGCATAGAGGAGGACACTCAGGCTTCGCACCCTGTGACAAAATTTCCTGCCTATGTCACCCCCACGAAAAGGGAAGGTGAAAGTACCCAAGGACCTAGACGAGACCAAGAGCTCGCACCAGGCCCTGCTCCTCCCAAACAACATTATGTTCGAGGGCACACACCTAGGACACATGCTAAGTGTGAAATTCAAAGATTGGGACCTCGCTGACCACGAGAAGTTCCCTCACCTTGAGACAAGGAACCTCATGAAGCCCAAGCAGAACACCGCGACGGGGGTGACAGTATTAGAGCCGTGGAAGTGGTTGCACAGAGTGGAAAAGGCTGGGTTGTTGAACCTGCTCTGGGTGCCACACTTCCACCGCACCCCAATAACCATTTTCGTCATCAGGCAGTTGCTCTTCTTGGTGCATGATGGGTGCTTGTGGCTGGAGGAGCCCATCCCCATCATGATAGACCTGATTCACCGCATCTCCTGACTTCCATGCAAAGGAGAGGACCCCACAGACATATCGAAAGGAAAGAGAAATGACTTGGCCATCACAGAGGCCATGAAGAAAAAGTACAAGCTAGAAAATAAGAAGAGGGGCTACACCATCTCTAGCATCAAGGACAAAGCAGTATTCGTGGTGACCCAAATCCTGGCAGGAAAGGTCATGCGCAAGTGTCGCGCGGACGAAGTACCCACGCCGGTGGTAGCACTGGTTGAGCAATGAGTGGAGGGGGTTCAGTTTAACTGGTCCAAGTTCCTCTCCAAGGAGTTTTTAGAAAATTGCCACGAAGCTCAGAAACAGGGCAAAACGTTCCACTATGCATGGCTTCTACTGTCCATAGTGCTCGTGGCTAGGGAATTATCGGAGGATAGTCAATTCCCCATAATTGACAGGGATTTACCAGAGGCCACAAAGTATGCTTCACTCTAGGCAACAAAGGATGCTAAGAGGATCCATGATAACAAAATCTTCTGGGTGTTCATGGAGATGAACCTTAGAATGGGGATCAACCGCAAGCCATGGTTGTTTCCCACTATCTACAACAGTCTGCAAAGTTTTGCAGAATTCAAAGCGGACATGCATAACATCTACATAAGAGCGCACAAGGACTCAACTAAACAATGGAAAAAGCTACCCTTCTTAGCCACAGACAACGTCATTTTCAATGTACTGAAGGAATGGTCACTGGAGTGGCGTACCCCAGACATCACAGAGATCTAGAAGTCGATGGCGCAAAGAAGGAAAGAAGAAGCCAAACTGTGCATCACACAGTTGCCCGAAAAGTGGAGGAAGGAAGTAGCAGCAGCAGAAGTGCAGGCGGCGTGGGACATGGCACAGAAAGCAACTGAGCAGGAAAAGGCCACAACAACAACATCAACACAGGAGGTATCCGCAAAGGTAGGCGAGGGCCACACGACACAGGGGCAGGAAGCAGAGGAAGCAGAGATAGAAGAGGGAGGCGTAGACCCACAAACTGCGTCAACACAACTGAAGCACCAGAACCCAGCAGAGCAGGCGGGGTCACGTAAGAAGGTCAAGGAATCAAAATTGTCTATCGACCTGATCATCCTAACTAAGGGTGATCTGCACGACATCAGCGAGACGGTGCAAAATGTCACCAATGAGGCTCTCCAAGATTTCATGCAGGAGAACCAGATTGTGTTGGGGGCCCTCAGAGCATATTTGCAGGAATTACAGGCGCACCCTCCTTAGATGGGTACCCTTTTGACTAGCCTCGCAGTTGGCTCAACAACAGCAGAACATATGTTGCGCGCGCAGATGAAGAACACCATAGTGCTGCCGGAAGGGTCACTAATGACATCAAATGAGTTCGACAGGCCTTCAGTTAGTGCGCTAAAAGGTCTCAGTCTCAATATAGCTGCACTCCCATGAGAGACCTTATATGTGTTGTAGGATGGAAAAACTGCAGAGCTGCGAGGTAGGGAGATCCACGCACTCCAAGTCCTCAGTGAGTAGAAAATAAATATGGAACAACTGACCTTGTAGCACGACGAAGTGGTGTCGCAGAATCAAAAGCTGGTACAGGTGATAGATGATGCTTGCCAAAGCATCCTGGAGCTGGCCATCCTAGAAGCCACACCAGTAGAGGTGCGGATCCACAGGTTAGCAACAGGGGTTCACGAGGTGAGGGAAGAAATGACAAAGATTCAACTAGAGCTGAACCTTCATATCGTCATGATGCAATTGAAGGCATAGCCGTCCACCCCTATGGAAGTTAGAGAACAACACGATATCACTATCACAGCGGGTCTGGACGAGATTGGAGGTGCAGTGCGATACTGCACCAGTATGTTGGAAGAATAACTTGAGGTCCTCTCAAATCTACAGGAGGACCCCAACATCCAGTGCTTAGACACAGAGGCATGAGAACTCCAATAGCAGTATGACAGTGTCCGAGGAACTGCACAGACGGTGGTCCTCACTTAGAGGCTTGTGCGGATGCAACGTGCTAAAGCATTGAAAGAGTAGGTGGACGTGACATGACATAAGGAAGCAGTCCTGAAGGTGCGCGTTCATCCTTGGATCGATGAGGCCTTCACCACCACGGCAGAAATTGAAGGAAAGCTCGCACACATGTAGGGGATACACGTACTGATATAGAGAAGCACTCCCAACATAGAGGTCTCGGAACAATGTATGCAGTAGATCCAGCAAGTAGTAGCTTAGTGCACTATTAACCTCTGTGCAGTTCGAGAACAATTGGAGAGACTGTTATTGTCGGTATCTTCATCCCTCCATCAGTGATCAAACACTCTTCTTGCATTGCATGTTAGGTGTCTCACTCGATCAACTGCATTCCATTAGGGTCATGGATCATCTGACGGTAGTGTCTTATTATACATTTTCCCTCATGTGCTAGCCTATTTTCATTCATTCAGAATTGTTGCAGTCAAATTTTGTCTTTAAATCTGTAAAAGTCATTTTTAGGGTTTTAGGTCTCTTTAGGTCTAGGGTTTTTGTCAATAAGGTCTCAAAATGCTGAGTGATGGTCAACAAGCACATGGGAGGTCGAATAAAGTTCCAGCAACAAGAACTTTCATTATCACTCACTCAGTGATTGATTTTTCCTCAAAACCCTGTTTTGAGGAAAAACAGAGTATTTTATGTTTTTATGCATAAATCTAATGTAATTTAAATTTTTTCATATGTAAGCAACTTCAATGGCAACCTTGTTCACCTTACCAAGCTTCAGCAACTCCATCCCCTGCAAGGCAAAAAAAAAGTCAAATCATTCAGTTCATCAAAGGAAAAAATAAAGCAGACTGCTTAAAAAAAGAGTTTGAAAGGAAAATGTCAAATGTAAACATTACAAAACTGGGTTCTAGTGAAAAATCAAAATCTTTTGTATTTAAACCATTTTTTGTGTTTAAAGAACTCATTTGCATCCAAAAGAGAAAGAGGAACTTAGAGCAAGGTCGTGGAGGGAAAATTGCAGCAAACAGTTCAAGTTCCAGGGGCGCAGCGCATTGGGTAGTGGGTGTGGCGCATTGGGCCGCCCTCCACAGTGCAGAAAAGACACTGGTGCGGCGCATAGAGCAGGCGCGGCGCATTGGGTTTGTGGCACGACGCATAGAGCTACAAGCCTAATTTCACCCACGAAATTCATCCAATTGCTAAATTTGCTTGATTGCCACCTCTCCAAGTAAGTCAAATGTTCTTCCAATGCCAATGAATGTGTGTCTCTAGATGTTTATGGAGATTTAGTGAGAAATTTTTCAAACCCTACCTCCTTGCAATTTTTGCTCAAAAACAATTACTTAGGGTTTGCAGTTTGATTTTTTGCTGTCAAGTCCACTTCATCACTCCCTCACTCTTTGACTCCTCCATTCATTTTTCACTTTCATCCACTCATTCCCTAATTCCCATATCCCTAAATCCCACTATCCCAAACCCTAGTTACAAATCCTAAACCCTAATTGTTGTCCCCAAGCCTACATACTATTCCCTAAACCCCCTATTCCCAAAAACCTTGTTAATATCATTCCCAAAACCCCTCATATCCTCTCCCTTCACAGTCCCTCATACATTTCATACATTTGGCAGCAAAATTTAAGACACCTTAAATCTCTTCATACTCATCTAAGAGAAACTCAAATATCTGACAAACATGGAATCTGATCCTTCCTATGATCGAGATGAGGAGACACACAGTGATTCTCCTAGAGAAATGCATGCACCAAGAAGACCTCACAAGGGTGGCAAACATATACGAGAGGAACCTACTTCACTTGCCGAGCTGCAGGCCTATCCTCTTGCTGTCACATGTTTTCAACACCAATCTTGTTATCAGTTCTGTGAGATGGTAGAGAGAGTCCAGTACCATCATGAGTTGGCCAGGTTGTTTGTCCTCCATCTTCAAAATGGCCAAGTCACTCTAGTAGGTGTAACATTCACCTTGACACCAGAGTCTATTTCTCTAGCAACTAGCATTCCCAATATCGGTGAGCAGTGGAATAAGAGGTAGCAGATTGACAGGGAACATTATGAGCCTTACATCAAGGCTGGCTATTTGAGACATCTCAGCAGATTTTTTCCTTTCTGGTATCTGAAAGACTCATATGCTCCCTTGATGAAACTCATAATCAAGTATTTCAGTTGTGAGGGCTGGTTTTCTCGCCTGTATGCCTACCATATCAGATTGTTGATGCACTTCACTAGGGTGAGAATGATGAACCTCCCCTATTTTATTTACCGGAACATTGAGAAGATGACCACCATAGTGCACAAGAAGACTCCTCAGCAGCAGTATAATAGCATATATCATTTTGCACTAATCAAGATTGTGGTCATGCATCAGCTTGGTTTACAGAACATCTCATGGGAGGATTTCATTTCACATGAGGTCTTCACCACTCCTCAAGTACCTCTAGCAGCTTTTCATGAGACAGGTGAACTTTCACATCAGCGGGAGCTTCATGAAACACAAACCGCTAGTGTGCTAGTATATGTCACCTACCAAAAGGGCACTAGAAGGTTGTTTGCATCCTCCATCAGCAGAGTAGGTACAGTACAAGGGAAAGCAGATATTACACGATGAGGGGCCTTCAGGAGGGCAGTAGATAGATTTCACTCTTATTCAAGATGATGACACCGATTTGGGCTCACAAAGCTCAAAGCTTAGAGAGATCATCCAGGAGCAACAAGCTAACATTCAACATTTGTCTCTGGACCTACAAAGAGCCAAGTGGATATTCAAATATTTGGAGCAAAGAAACAAACAACCAGAGGATCAGAAAACCATAATGGAGCTAAGAAACATACGAGAAAACCAACAAGCTGCCAAAAGGAGGAGAGTGAAGTTCACAACACTTAAGCAAGAAATCAATGCAGATCGTGAGTCTTGGTTGGAGAGGACAAATATCCACTTGGAGAGGATGTTGGAGAAGGCCATCAATGAGAAAAATATGTTGAGAAACATGGCGTATCACTATTTTTCAATAATTGTGGTGTGCCAAGCAAGAATCAGGAACTTGAAGGCCAAGTTGAAGAAGACATCGAGGAGGAAAGAAACGCAAGATAAACTTGAGATCTTGGCTGAGGCTTCCTTGGCCCAGCATAGTACTTAATGGAGGACACTCAGCCCAAATTTCAAAAAATTTGGGACATTTTTGTAATTTTGGAAATTTTGCCTTAAAAAGCAGAGTTTTCTGCCCAATGCGCCGCGCCACCTAGTGCTCACTTTTGATGGAGGCATCATTTTGAGGAAAACTCAAAATATTTGGATTTTTCATGAAAAAATATGCATTCTCACAAATTTCCAAGAAATTTTGACAGGTTTTGGGCTTCCAAAAAGGTCAAAAACACCTCAAAAATGACCTTTCTGCCCCTTTTTTGACACACAGAAAGTAGTCTTGGAAAACCTCAGTTTTGGAGGGGGAAATGAATGCCAAATTAAAAAATTCCACTTTTTCTGGAAAGTAGATAGGTATACCTTTCCAACAAGCCCACTTGGAGAAACTTTGGACACTAGGAAGGCCTCCAAAATCAGCTGCAAAAAGGCACTACGCATAGGGAAATCAGCGCAGCGCATTGGAGGAATTTTGCTTAGTTTGACCAAAAATACTCTATTTTTCACCTGGTTTCTTGATAGTTTGAATTTTATTCTTCTAAATGTCAAACTCATGATGTAATTTAATATGAATTGATGGATTTTGATGTAATTATGCTACATTTTCACTCTTAGAGGTAGATTCATCCATCAAAAGGTAGTTTGCAACTGAATGAATCAGTTTCCTAGTTTTTAGAGGCAAGTTGTTCCACTGCCTACATTTTAGTTCTCAGTTTAGATTTCATTGGAATAGCTTCTAATCTTATGATCTCGACTCCTAGAGGCTAGGATGAGTTGTTGGTTGCCTATATCTTGTAATTTTTCAGTCATTAGCATGGGTGGACTTTTGGGAATGCTTGGACCTTCATTTTATACTCATTTCAGCAGTTTGGCTAAGGAATAGACCAGTGGTTTGCAGCACTTTATGGGATTCATGTGGCATCTTGCTTTGGTATTGTGTCTTCCTCAGTAATTGTAAGTCTATATGTGTTTTATGTATGCCATATTTCTCTTTATTTCATCTTAACTAAAACAAACAAGGATAAAAGTAGAATACATTAAAAGTGTAGTGCTCTACCTAGGGTTTGCTTAGTTATCTATGTTTTCAGTTGATTGAAAAGGATGCCTGAGTTACTCATGCCCTTTTCAACTCCTCATCTGTCTAAAACCTCTCCATATCACTCAATTTGAAATACCGAATCACTTGCCTACCTTGCCCCATAGAGATCTCTGCAAAACTGAGCCTCATTCCCCAAGCCCAAATCTGCCTTTCACATTTGAGCCAACAAAACATCATCAAATTCAATAAAACACCACTGTACACATACCTAGCCTAAAATCAGTCATATAAAGCTTTCATTGGTCATCTTTTCTAAGATTGACAAGGAGAGAGCCCTCTCCTAACATGGTATGGCTAGCTACCAGGTTAAGCATGGTTTGATGTTACCCTGGATCCTACCTTTCTTAGCCCGAGGTAGATTTAGGCCCTAACAGGGACTTCACACAAAGATCATCGTGCTGACAAAGTGACTTGAGGGCGAGTCACTATGTTTGTGTTGGGGGCTTGTTGGGCATGGAATCCCCCCAAGGCATGTTTTGGGGCTTAAAGCCCAGGTTTTGACCAAATCTTGTTGTAAACGCTCTGCGAAAGAAAGTATGATAGAGTCACAAGGTTTTCCGCCCTAGTTTTGTAATGTAATGTTGGTTGGATAGACCTACCCATGGTCTGCGAACCATGGGATTGTATAAATAGAGTGAGGCTCTAAGTGTAAAAGGAACTAACTAATAATGAAGAAATAAGGAAGTCTAAGGGTTTGAGTAAAAGGGTAAAGTGTGTCTGTGGGTCATAGATTAGGAGAAGGCTCTGCAGCTGAGTGCACAGAGACCTAGTAGTCCGCAGCTGATTGCGCAGACCCCTACAGTTGAGTGCGCAGGGCAAGTCGAGTCTGTAACCGTGGAAAGAAGCAATAAAGAGAAGTTTTTCTATAATTCTATGTATTTGTCTTGGGTTAATGCGTGATTGATATAATTTTCAAATATATTGTTTATTTATTGCATGCACTTGTGTGAAGGTTCTATGTTGTTAAGTATAACTTAAAGCACTCAAGTAGGCAAAGATAATCAGCTAATATTGGAATATATGCAACCTTTTGGGTAATAATGCAGAGCACGACGCACAGCCCCTGGGTAGGGTTGCATGAAGGCAATATATTAGGCCGTGAGGAACAGGAAAGTGCGTGAAGCAACCTGCGGGCAGGGACAAACCACGGACCAGTCAAGCTCATCAAACATCTCCAGGGTGTGGAAACCTAGTTCTAGCACCCTCCCATACTACTTCTGGTGAGACCTCAGTCTGCGCTCCATGGATTGTTGCCAAAAGGGCCAGTAGTATCGAGATTTGTTTGGCTAATTAACTCCAAACCTAGGTCAAGCCCCAACAAGCCAACAAATTATGTTGAATGGTACACATTCAACAACTATGGCAATAAAGCACGAGATTGTAGAATTATTATAAATAGGTCTCAAAACCAAGGCAAGGAAGAATGTACCCTGAGAATATGGAAAAAGAAACAAGAAAAACAGGAAAAATGTGGTCTTATGTTATATGCCCAAAAAAACAAAACAAATGGTATTTGATGGTGGATGTTCAAGACACACGATGGGATATCAGAGGAAATTCATTAAATTAAAGGAAGAGGATGGAGATAAGGTAATACTTGGTAATAATGCATCTACAAAAGTATTTATGAAATGAAAAAGAAACATTAATAATGGAATAACTAAGGGAAAAAATGTTTTGTATGTGGAAGGATTGAAACACAATTTCTTTGAGTGTCAGTCAAATGTGTTATCAAGAATATGATCTCACATTCAATTCCAAAAAGTGTGAAAATTAGAAATTTTGATACAAGAAATATGGTGGCAAAGGCTAATAGAATTTTAATCAATGTGTACATTCTTGATTGATCATAAAGAGAAAAATGTTGTATGGGAAAGAGAGATGAGAGTTGGCTATGGCACAAAAAGTTAGGACACATCAATCTTGATAATTTGGTAAAAATTAGAAAAAAAAAAGTCATGAAAGACATGCCAAATATATCAAAACCAGCTATAGCCCTCTGCAAGGCATATCAACATGGAAAAGAAACTAGGGTCTTCTTCAAAGCAAAATAATACTCTACATCCAAGCCTCTAGAACTCATCCATACAGACCTTTGTGGAATAGCCAGGAATCAAATATTGGAAGGTGAAAGATATGTTATGTTGTTCATAATTATTATACAAGAATCACATGGGTTGCCTTTCGTAGATAAAAAATGAGGCTTTTGATAAATTCAAAGATTTCAAGGCTTTAGTTGAAAATTAAACTAATCTAAAAATCAAGTTCCTAAGAATTGATAGAATAGGTGAGTTTACTTCCAGTGAATTCAACAATTTCTGTAAAAACCATGGAATTAGAAGACAACTAGCTATTGTAAGAAATCCATGGCAGAATGGAGTGGCTAAATGAAAAAATTGAATAGTGCAAGAAATGGCCATAACCATGCTCATTAAGCTCAATTACCAGAGATATTTTGGGAAGAGGCAATTTACAAAACAATTTATATCTGGAACAAGGCTCAAACAAGGGTAAATGATAACCAAAACACGTTATGAACTATCAAAAAGTAAGCCAACCATTATCAAACACTTCAAAGTATTTGGAAGAAAATGCTATATTAAGATAAATGAAGACAATTTATGGAAAATTGATTCCATAATCTATGAAGAAGTTTCCTTGGATATGCATATAGAAGAAATGGATACATATGTTACAACAAAAGGACACGTAGGTTGTTGAATGTATTGATGTAATAATAAATGAAGCATTGCCTTGAATCTGGCCAAAACCAAATAACAACCAAGAAGAAGAGTAAGAAGAAAATAATAATGAAACATGATGAGGAACACGATGAAGAAGGTGAGCCATTGCATCCATAAACCCCATCATGGTTATATTATAATCTAGGATTAATGGATTCGGGGTTTATGAATACTTTGACATGTGTATAATGTTTCTATATAATGTATTGTAGCATTGAAAGGAATATAATGAAAAATTAATCTAGTTTTCTCAGTTTTGGGTTCCAAGAGAAAACTCACACTGTGTATTTTCTATTTTCACCATTATATTTTATGTTTTTTAGAATTCATTTAGAGGTATTATCTGTACATGGTTAAAATCTTCACACACTTTTCTTGATTATCCCTTCAATTTGAGGATCCACCATGCCATGACATACAACAAATTGCATTTATTTCTATGATTTGGCAAGTGGGAGAAGTTTCCCAAATAAAATAGGGAGATGTTTAAGGCAAGCGTGAATAAGTCCATTTTGATTATGATTAGTTTCATCCTCCTATTTTGTTCTTGCTCTAGCCCTATAACCAATTTCCTCGATTAAATTATTTTTGATGTAATCCATAGGAGGGAAGGACCAGGTCCTCCTAACTTGGCCTCCCCTAACAAGCCCATCTTTTGGTTCTCTTCCATTATTATGGGTGAATATTGGGCTTGCATGCACAAGGTGATAGAGACGCTACCCTATATTTCTCAATTTTAATGGTGATTTATGTCTAAATGGATATACACCTTGGTCGACTAGATAGGGGAGATAAGTGGAGTCCATGCTCAAACATAGGTATACCACTCCAAATAATTTTTAAGTAGGTATTATGGTTTCTCATCCTCAATTGTTCTTATTTATACAATCATTTTGAATGCTAGTTTGTTGTTAAGGTTTGGTGTCCATAGTGTGGTCTTGTATGTATAACCCACTCTCTATGGTCTTTCATGTGTAACTTGCATTCTAGATGTTGGTTCCTTATTTTTGTTGACATGATTCTATTTCTCTTGATAACCCCCCCTCTATGTCATGACCCACCCTTGTGCATGCTTGTTGTTGTTTCACTTCCCCTTTTCCTAAGAAATTAAGTCTCCCCATCTTTATTGATACTTAGCATGGCTTACTCTTTACTATCCTTGTGAAGCTTTGTCAAATGCACTTATTATCCCCTAGGATTTTATGTTCCTCCCTCTATGCACTAGAATGCCTCAACAACACACTCATATTTGTTGAGGCTCCTCTAGTAGGTTAGGAGGGAGCACTTAGGCTAGCCTTCATGCCAATCCATCCATGCATTATCACACACAAAATTTTGCTAAAATTCGACATGAAATTGTGAATGAAGCTACAAAAGTCCATGCAGATAGAGATGAATTCTTAGATGTGGAGGTACTAGCTTTAGTGGTAGAACAGGGCCTCAATCTAGGGCAAAATTCGGGATACCAAAACCAATACCTTTGCACTATTAAACTATTTTGGAACATTAAATCCCTAGTCAAAAAACTCCTCTCAGAGCACAATCACTAGTACATATGCATTAAAATACGATGGAAGTTCGTTAGTTTTGAGACAAAATTACATAGGTACTCCAAAAAATTGTGAGCTCCATGTTTCATCAGTCAAATTTTATTGGATAATCTATTGAACCTTTTTTCATAAGATATTCAACACTACTTCATCAAATGATAGTTGCCAAATATCTGATGAAACATGGCTTAGAGTTTTGATCGGCGAATTTTCATTAGTGAATCTTTCTATCAAAATTTCAATAGAAGTTTGTTGGAATACGTGTGAGATATCTGACAAATGGTTTTTAGATTGTTCATTGGAAATTCAATGAATGGTCCGAAGGATGTTTTTCGAATGTCCAACAAGTGTTTTTCAAACTATTCATTAGAAATCAACCAAAAGGTTAGTCATATATCCAACAAAGGTTATCGGAATGGTAATCAAATATCCAACAAAATTTTGTTAGGAAGTTAATTGGATATGAGTTGTCTTTAGTGTGAATTTTTGGAAGTTTTTCCGGTGGGTTTTTCGGTTTGCTTTCTCTAAAATCCAGTAGGAATTTACTGAAATCACAAGTTTGATGCATAACTCTGCACAATCCAAGTTCCCTAGGGGTTTTTCAGGGTGCTGAATCCATATATACAATCAAAAAACCAATTTCAATAACACAATCAAGATTTCACCTCAATTTTTTCCGCCAAATTCCAACACCGGAAAGTCCAAAAAGTCGCACTAAAGACAACTCCAATTGGATATCCATTGAATGTTATTATAAAATTCGTCTAATATCCATTGAATGTTCACATGAATGTTTGTTATAAGGTTCATTAGATATTTGACGAATGTTTGTCAGAAGGTTCATCAGATAGTTGACGAATGTTTCTCGAAAGGTTCGTCGAATATCTGATGAACCTATAACTTTAAAAAAAATTAACAGTCTACTTTCCAAACTCAGTAGAGATATTTAACCAATTTTTAATTTGAGGGTTTTTTGTTTTATGATATTTAGTTTTGTGAAACTATATGTATGTTTCCAATGTTTCACATTACTTGGACATACCACTAACCCAACTAAAAAATTTCATGATTGCAATGCACATCCAATCAAGTTCCTTGTATCATAAAATCCATCATCAACGAAAGTTGTTGTGAATGAAGAAAAGTTTTGTTTCATTATGTTTTTTTCATTGTGTCACACGGAATGAGTCGATCTTTCGGACAAGATAGACCTTCCTAGAATCTAACGATATCTAGTGACAAGCAAGCCAATCAAAAACTATCTTTCTCAAAATATGCATTTATAAACAAAGGCAAACAAGTGTTTAGGCCTACCTTGGGTCCAATGCAAGTTTGTGGAAGCCTCACTCCTTGATCCAAATGAGCTCCCTTGTTGCGAATCTGCAAACACAAACAAGCAAACAAATTAAATAGCACCTGAAAAGCCAATATCATAAAGCATACTTAACATGATGATCAAGGAATACATGAAACAAATGACATAAGACAATTTGTTGAGAAAAATGAATCTGATTGTATTAATTCAAATCAAAGAAGAACTTTACAACCTGTGCCTTGATGATGTACAAGCTCTTCCCAGGGTCCAACAAGAAGTCTCCTCTACTTTGACAAGTTTCACTCTCTTCCCAATGAAGCCAAAAAGGTATGTGATCTCTCCTCTCAAGCTTAACTAGGAAGTCTCAATTCCACCAGCGTTTACCCTCAAAAATGTTCAGCTTCTAACCTCCCTAGCAACCAGCCCAATGCCTTAATTTATAGTGCAATGGAGGGAAGTTACTAGGTCCTCCTTCAAAGGCATAAAGTCCTCCTTCAAAGGGATAGCTCCTCTCATCAAGGGATTAGCTCCTTCTCTTTTGGGATGCATGAACCACCTAAGAGCGACCAATCCACGTCAAAATTCCTTCTAGAATCATCTAGAATTAAACCAAAGTGAGTTTTTTAGAATAAACTTGCGCCTTTTTTACTTTCACAGGGGTCCGCACCCACTCCTTTAGGGACAGAGCGGGCAGGTCCGCAGTTTTTGTGAACAGGAGGTGCGGGACCGCCGACAACAGTGAGAGAAAGTGCGGAACCAGAGCTTTGTTGATTTTCAATGTCTTTCTCTCATTTTCAAAGCTTGACTTGAAGAGCTGAGGTCTAAGACTTGCTTAGGAGGACAGTACAAGTGATGATAGACCCATACTGACTGCAAATAATCATGGTGACGATATTTTTGTGTAACAGATTGCCCCCTAAAGTGCGAAGTCTCTAGTAAATGAGGATTTCATTTATCATTTAGGAAGGGTGAAGTACTTTATCATTTCGAGGATCATCTTGTGGAGAGCCTGGTCAGAACCTATAAAAAACATTCAATGCAAGATATATATATGAGATCATATCATCGTTGAGGTAGGCATTCCCATACTCAGATCAAAACTGACTTAGAAAACTAACTACTGCTCTGATATAGGAATGATCTTGTAATACATCACAAGTATAGACTCATGTAGACACAGTATGGACGCAACCATCTGTTTATGAATAGTCCACAATATAATGAATACAAAATTCCTCGCAGCCTGGATTGCAGAAACTAGATCCAGGGTCTTCATTTCTACTTCCCGAAACAGTACGATTCTATCCATGCAAATGAATGTGTTGAAGTCGAACATGGTAGAAACCACTTGATTACCAGTCAATGATGTAACCTGTTAACAAGTGTGAGAGAAACCACCAGTGATGTCAATGGCTCTCAAAGTACCCAGTACAATCCATGAGATGTGAATAAATGTGTTGATGTCGAACATGTCATGGAATCCTTTGATCGAAGGTCAATGATGCAACCTGTCGTCAAAGGCGAGAAACCTGCCATTGAGGCATGTAGATCCCAAGGTATTGATGATTTCTAGATCATCTTTCTAGATAATGAGCTGAAGTCGATAGAAAGCGATCTGTCGTAGGCAAGCCCACAACACGAAATCATAGATCAAGTTGAAGAAATTTAGTTGCAAGGACTGACTCAAGGATGGTCAAGATGGATGACAGATATTTTGCAAATGAATGGCTTTATTGGCAGTGACCTCTTGAACACATAACGACACAACAGATGGTTTGGTGACAATTGACCCAAAGTTAATACCCAAAAACTGGCTGAAGACTTTCAATGTGGTTTGATCAACTGTTAGGCAAAGGATTTCCCAACCCAGGTGAATAAAAGTGTCATGTTCAAGAGTGGTTACAAAGTATGACAAACAGGCTAATTTTTCTCTCTTTCCCCCCCCCATTTCTGGCAAGTACCTCTTTATTTTTGACAAGCTTGAGGAGGATAACAATTGCTTGATTATAAGCTCATCCTTCGGATGAGTCCAGCTTAGTTTAAATTCGAACCCTAAGAAGGAGTGGTTCGTTCTTGTTTGTAATTGAACAGGTCCTTTACTGTGGAATTTTAATGAGTCCAGTATAGGAGAAACTCGGCGTTTTTCAATTTTAGAGAGTCTGAAAAAACTTAAGAAGACTCCAGGGTTGACCTTTTTCGTAAATTTGTGTCTCCCAAGCCCGAAAAATTATAAAATAATACTTGAGAGAACCGCTTGATCTTTACAACCAAGGAGTACTTTTCGTAATTAGTGCCCCTGATCTGAAAAAGTAAAAAAGCGATCAACGACACGTCGTTTTATAACCAATATCGAATTTGAAACGACAAAAATTCGGCAATCTTTCATGTTTTTACGGTCAGAAAAAGAGTTGTAAGTGGACCGTCTTTTTAGTTCCGTTTTAACGAGTTAAAAAGAAAAACTCGGCAATCTTTTCATGTTTTAGGAGTCAGAAAAGAGCTTAAAGGTGACTCTAAATGTTTTTTCCGTCGAAAATGATCGATTTCGCCTGAACAATCGGTTATCCTGAACAAAAATTGCAAACATTACTCGTACCTATTTGAGATGGATAAAAATGCTGAAAAAATTACCTTTCTAAAGTGAAACATAAACAAATTTACAATTCATTTATTCAGAAAACTTATAAAAAGGGCTTTCGTCAATTCATTTTTACCGTTGAAGATTTGGGTGAGAAAATAGTGCTTTTGTTCATAAACTTCCCGTGAAGATTGCGGAAAATCCATCCGTCGGAATCAAACGTTGTCTCCTCCAGGTAATCCACATCATCCTACTCTTCAATTTCAACTGTTTCAATTTGTGTTTTAGGGTTTTATTTCTTTTTTTAGAGGGTTTTTAGGCCAGAAACCCGCGTGCGGGGGCCCGCAGGCATAACACTGGCAGCTCGCGGACCCCGACTTTTTCTCAATGGGGAAAATGTCAGGGGTCCGCACCTTCCATGAAGGCAAGGTGCGAACCCATGCACTGTCTCTAATGGAGAGGGTGCAGTCCCCACAACAAGGGTTTTTAACCCAAAAATTCTCAAAATTGACCCAAACAATTTAATTTCTTGCATTCTAAATTGCCTTTTTGTTGGATGTAGAGTGTACATCATGCTTGATTGGCGAGAACGGGAGCATGAGGATGTGGATCTTGCCACGTTGAATCACCAACCTTCGATCGATGCATTGAAGGCATGCAGCTTGTACAAATTCTGGGCCATACCTGGCATGAGGGCCCAGGTGGACTTCTTGCAGTGGTTGGTAGAGAGGTGGAGCATACAGGACCAATGCTTCTTCATTGGTGGCCACCAGCTCGAAATTGAGCTAGCAGATATATACTTTTTGACTGGTTTGCCTAAGAGAGGAGAAGAGTTGACTCTATTCGGGACTAGGCCAGGTGGCCAGTCTGTCGATAGCCTCCGGCTAGAGTTCTGCAACAGCCAGGCTAGAGACAAAGGGATAGACATTAAAACCATATCCCGTCTTGAACTCATGGTGATCGCGTTTATTGTTACTAGACTTTGCGGGAGTGCCACACTACAAATTGCCACCGGATCCCAGATGCGGATGGCAGTTGACTACTTTCGAGGCACCATCTTCAACTGGTGCGATGCTGTGTTGGCTAATGTAAAAGGCCAACTGACCAGAGCCAAGAACGGACAACTGAAGACCTTTGGTTATGGGGCTTTGGTTGTGAGCTTTGGTCTGGAGAGGGTCCCAATGTTGGTCCCGCAGCACCTTACTGTTGGAGCTGGGCTTCCTCGAGAGCCCAAACTAATGCGATGGGTTGCAGTTATGGCCCGTCATTTGGACGAGGGGACAGAGGTCGTTCGATTCAAACCTGAGTATTTCCCTTGGTTGGAAAACCAGGTTTTTGCTATTCAGGACTTCCCTTATGCTTGGGTAGATTTTCGCGGTGACCCAGACATGGCTCTTCCACTTGGAGAGCAGTGGGATGATTCAGGTAAAATCATTTTCAACATTTTCCTATTTAAATTTTTTTGTTTTTATGTCGTCCCAAAACTGATAGTAAAAGTTTCAATGTAGATGTGGGTCCACAGTGACCAGCCGCTCTCCGGCCTTACGAGAGGAAACAACCAGCTGCAGCGGTGCCAGCCCCACAGGACGAATCAGCAGAGACCTTGGCCGAGTTGGAGAGTCATCTAGAGCGCTTGACAGGGGACATTCCAGAGACCGGCATAGATGACATTCCTCGTCGACTATAGCGCTATGTGATTGGGGTCCCAGGACCTTTTAGGAGGTTCCTTTGTAAGGTGGCCTGTACAATGGTTTCTTATCGAGATCATCACCAGTGATAGGATGATCGCCTATTGTAGACACATATGACATTTTTGCTTTTTGTACTTATCATTTTTGCCGATCATAAGGTGTTTTTCAACCTATGATCGAGGACGATGTATATTTTGACACACTCCTATATATATCACTATTACCGGCTTATCTTGTAAATCATGTTATGGAATGCTTTTAAATTTACATGTATGATTATGCAAATGTCTACTTAACATTCGAGAAGCAATTGCATCTGCTAATGTATTTAAAGATCTTGGAATATGCTGATATTCAATATAATCAAATTCATGTTCCAAGAGACGCACTCTCAAAAATAATATTAATAACACTGGATTTCTAATGGCATACACTCTATTAAGCTGTAATACAACGAGTTCAGAATCTAACCTCACTATCAAACTTCGAATCCCAAATGAAATAGATTCAGATAATAACTCGATCACTGCACTATACTCGGCAATATTGTTCGTTGTTTGACCGAGGCTTACCCCATGCATAGATACCAACTCGTCAGAGGGCGAATAGATAACCCAAGCTGTGGAAGAAATATTCTGTGTATTACGACAAGCACCATCAGCGAAACCAATGTATGTTTGGAGAGGCATCGACATCTGCAATATCAAGAGTAAAACCAAGATAAGCAGGAATAATGACGAAAAACACTCTCTAAGCTAAGCACACTTTTTAAACTAAAACACACCAGCTAGATGGAAAACTATCCTAACTAAAAATCTCCATACCGATACTTTAAGCATAATACCTCTTCAGGTAAAGACCATTTCTGGGTTTACCTAAAGTGTCCCCGTCAAAGTCTACCAATTCATAGGCCCCTTTTACTAGCTTTCGCTTGACAACATAGGGACCATGCCACATAGGAACGAATTTTCCAGCGCCTAATTTATCATTAGCTTGATCGTACAATAAGACTAGATCTCCTTCCGAAAAATTTCGAGGGGTCACATTTCGATCATACTGAGCTTTCATACGTTTTGCGTGAGATTCGATTGCCAATGTAGCATCACGTCGATTCTCATCTAAGTGAGCCAAGTATAACAAACGTTTTTCCTCTTTGGAAGTGGCTGGAAGTAACTCGATGGCCATTTGCAATGACGGGATTTCGAATTCAATGGGTAACACAGCTTCCAGACCATAAACTAGTTGGAAAGGAGTGAACCTTGTTGACATTTTTACTGAGGTTCGATATGCCCAAAGTGCTGAAAATAGCATGTTATGCCAATTCGACCAATGAATCCCAATGATTCGTCGAATCATGATGACTAAAAATTTGTTGATGGATTACCAGACCATTAGCTTGTGGATAATAAGGAGTTGAACTATCGTGACGCAAGCCAAGCTGGCCTGTAAGTTCGATCATCATAATGTTTCGAAAATGATGCCCATGATCAGTGATAATCGCTTGTGGAACACCAAACCTAGCAATTATATGATTGAACACGAAAATTGCAGCTATTTTGCCATCTGCCTCAAATGTAGGCATTGCCTCGGCCCACTTGGTAAAATAATCTACCGCAAGGATGATATACGCATGCCCCCTGGCCGAGTGAGGGTTACATGTAATAAAATCGATACCCCATTTGGCAAAAGGACCAACGACAATTATAGGGTGGAGAGGAGCAGGTGGAGCGCGCATCTTTCGATCAAAAATTTGGCAGTTGTGTCATTTTCGGACTGCGTTAATACAATCTTTAAACAAAGACGGCCATAATTAGCCAGCACACAATATCTTTTGGGTTGTGGCATACCCAGACATATGACCACCACACGCTCCAGAGTGACAGTCATTTAGAACCCTTTCAGCTTCCTCGTGAGTTAAACAACGTCGAACAACAGAGTCCGCCCCACGGCGATAAAGAGTATCTCCAATAATTCGGAATTGTTGGGACTGGAATCGTATTTTTCGACGTTCTGACCTTGAAATTTCTGGCCGAAAGGATTGGGTCTGGAGATAAACGATGATATCCCCATACCATGGATCTAAAGTGCTGATTAGAAACAAGGATTCATCCGCAATGGGCTCCTCCACCACAGTTTCCGTGTCAGCACACAGGAAGTCACACATTAACTCTGCAAAAACTAAAGATTTCTTAGACTTAGATTTTTCAAATTCCAAGTCGAACTCCTGCAGGATGACAATCCATTTGGAGTACTTACCCCCTGGCAATTGCTTGGTCAAAATGTAGATCATAGGGTTGCAATCAGAAATTACTGTAGTTTTACGTAGTAAAATGTAGTGACGAAAACGTTGGACAGCTTGAACCGCTGCCAATGCCAATTTATCCACATGTGAATATTTTAGCTGAGTTGGATTTAAAGTTCGACTAAGGTAATATATCACATGTTCAGTACCAAATTCATCTTCCTGAACTAAGACCATTCCAATGTTGGAATGAGAGGCGGCGAGATACAAGAAGTAGTCCTGGTTGTAGTTGGGCAGATGCAATAACGGTGCATGGGTCAACGCGTGTTTTAGTGCATCAAAATATTTCTGAGCTATCTCATCCCAATAGAATGGAGTATTATGTTTCAACAACTGGGTAAAACCCTTTGTAACCTCAGCGTAGTTAGGAATGAATCGTCGTAAAAAGTTTTCTTTCCCTTGCAAACTTTGGAGTTGGCAAAGACTCGATGGAGGAGGCAATTTGAAAATAGCTTCAACCTTCGAGGGATCGATGCGAATGTCGGCTTTCGAAACAACAAACCCCATCAATCGACCCGTTTCTATACAGAAAACACACTTGTGTGGATTCAACCTAATCTGATAATGCCTACACCTCATAAAGTTTTCTCGTAAATGGATGAGATGATCAGCTTGATGTAATGAATGAGCAGGAAAATCATTGAGATAGGGTTGCACAATGTGCTTGATGTCATGAAACGCATAAGACATGGCCCTTTGAAAATTTGCCCAGGCATTCTTGAGCCCAAAGGGTAATTTGCAGTAAGCAAATGTCCCCCATGGACAAATGAAAGCCGTTTTTGGTTGATCAACAGGTAGAATTTGATTTGATTGTATCCAGAAAAACCATCCATGAAGGAGAACATTTCGTTGCCGACACAATCATCAATGATTTGATCGATATAGGGAGTTGAGTAATTGTCCTTTGGACAGGCTCGATTAATGTCCCTATAATCGATACATATTCTTATTGTCCCTTGCTTTTTGTTAACCAGAACAATATTCGATACCCAATCCGTTAACAGAATCGGATAAATGAAACATGCTTTGAGTAATTTTTCAACTTCTGCTTTAATAGCAACAGCTTTTCTCGGGTGAATCTGACGCAAACGTTTCTGGATGGGTTTAGCGTCTGGGTAATTCTTGATTTCATGAACAAAAATTGCGGGGTCAATTCCTAGCATTTCCTCATATGACCAGGCAAACACGTTGCAGAATTCTTGAAATAGGGCCTTATATACTTGAATTTCATCTTCTGTACACAAGGCACCTATATGAATGTTTTCAACAATTCCAGGCTTAACCAAAATGTCAATAGGAATAGTTCGAGAGATGTTTCCCAAATTTAACTCTGAATCAGGATTTTTCATTGGATTCTAAGGTTTCTTGACATATTCCGTCATAAAGATTGATGAAAAATCATTTTCAAAACGATCATTCTCGGGTAAGAACGAAGATTTGTGATGGAGATCTTCCCATGGTAAATCATCTACACATAGGATTTCACGAATTTTCTCATCAGAGTGTGTTGGGTCCCTATAATACTAGTGATTACCCCATTACTATTGTAGTTATACCCCTTATTTATATTTTGTGCCCCTATTACCCCCATATTGTTATTTCTGTGCCCCATAGAATCCCTCTATTGTTATTTTTGTGGCTTTATATTATTATTGTTAGGTCGGCTGGATTATATTGTGACTCCCTAGACTCCTATATATAGAAAGGAGGTTTTGTCATTTGTATCATCCAAGAATTGTTCATTTATGTAATGTAAATGAGGTTTCCCCCTCGAAGACGCTGAATTCTAAGGCGTTGATCTATCTTTTCTATCTTTTCTTGAGCTGGTTTCATAACATTTGGTATCAAAGCTTTGGATTCTAGGGTTTCGCTGCTCCAAATAGGTCATCTTGGAATTTTCGCTATAACTTTTTTTCTATGACGTTTCAAAAGTCGAAAAAAAAACCCATTTGATAAGAAATCGCGCTGAACATTGGGTCCAAATTTCAAAGCTTTTCGCACAACATTTGCGGAGATATGATCTGAGGAAGTTGGTCTTTTTGCATACTCCTGAATTACATTCAAAACAGGTGACCTGGGGAAAATCGTCATAACTTTCTCTCTGGGGATCGGATTGAAATTTCGTAAGAAGGTACAGAAAGAGGACGGACTGTAGGTTTTTGTATGTGTGTTTTAGATTCAAAGGTTGAAACTGTGACTCGTGGCACGTCGTAAAAGTTCGCTCTACTGAACCATTCTAAAAACAGGTCACTGTGGGAGATTTCACATAACTCTTCCTTGGAGAATCCAATTTGGCTCAGACTTGTGGCATTGGAAAGAGGACACAGAAGGCTACCACAGGTAGCAATTTCAGAATTGGATGATCTGAAATTACAGAGATACATCAGATTCAATATCAGGCTTCTATAAAGTGAAAAAAAGTGTGTAGTTTTTTTTTTAATTTTTGTGTAAGCTTGGTTTAACGAAATTCAAAGGGCATAGTAAATCATTATTATCGGTAACTGATGCCCGGAGGAAAGAAAATGCAAACACCTAGTAAGGAACCTGAAAGCTCTAGCATGACCCATGAAGAAGAGGAAGAAATGCTACATGATATATCAAAATTACAAGAACAAGTGCAACAAATGTCACGCTCACAAAAGCTAACAGAAGCCAAGATAAGTGGCGTGGAATCTAAGATAAATGGCGTGGAATCTAAGATAAAGGGCATGGAAGCTAAGATGGATGATTCGAAGACAGATTTGAAGAGAGACATGGCAGATTTGAAGATAGATATGAAGACAGACATGGAAGAATTGAAGAAGTTGCTACAAGAAAGGGTCACTAATGGTGAAAAGGTAGTAAAGGAAACTCATGATGAGAACAAAAGAAATGTTAATCATGATTCCATAGACACTAATGTTGGATCGAAGAATCACCATATTCCAAAAATCGATATGAGGAAGTTTGATGGCAAGGATCCCGCCGCATGGATATTACAGATGGAGCAATTCTTCGATCTCAATAATGTGCAAAACGCACAAAAGGTACGTATGGCAACTGTATATTTCGAACCAAATCAGTTTGTATGGTATCAATGGCTTTGCTTTCGTAAACAATTTATCACTTGGGAAATTTTTACGGAAGAATTGATAGCACATTATGAAGATACAAAAAGCAACACTTTTTTTAGCCAATTGATAAGTCTCAAACAAAAGGGTTCAGTAATGGAGCACATTGAGGAGTTCCAAAAATTGAACATAAGGGTAAAAGATATTCCAGAGGAACATAGGATTGATGTGTTCATAGGGTCTTTAAAGGATAATATCCAACATGATGTTCGCCTTTGGGAACCTGATTCATTAGAGAAGGCATTCAGGTTAGCAAGAAAAATGGAAAGCAAAATTATGGCAACCAGGAAGCATACCACTCACAACTATAAAGACGGAAGTGTTGTTGCCCCTAGTCTTCCACAACCTATAAGGTTGACACCACAACAATTGGAAGAAAAAAGAGCAAAAGGGCTTTGTTACAGTTGTGATAGCAAATACACTAAAGGTCATAAGTGTGCTGAGAAGAAATTATTCTACATAGATTGTGAAGAGGAAGAAGAAAAGGAGCAAGAAAGGTCAAAAGAAGAGATATACTTAAGGAAAAAGCCTAGATGAAGAACAAATAAATCCAACCATATCTTGTAATGCATTGGCGGGAATTACCACTCCTCAAACCATCAAGATAGAAGGACAAATCAAGAAGAAAAAGGTAATAGTGTTGATTGATTCAGGAAGCACCCACAATTTTATTCATTGTAGGGTAGCAAAAGAATTGAATTGCTTCCTATATCCAGCACCAGAGTGTCAAGTGATGATTGCAAATGGAGGAACAATAAATTGCTCGGGAAAGTGCCATAATATCAAGCTATCCATGGGAGAATATGTATTGACTAGCCCAATGCTTTCCATTCCAATGGGAGGTGCGGATGTTGTACTAGGAGTCCAATGGCTACAATCCTTGGGTACAATAGCTTTTAATTTTCAAGAAATTTTCATCAAATTTTCTACGGAAGGAAAGGAAGTTGAATTAAGGGGTATTGCAGGGAAACCAGGAAAGATAATCAGCTCTCATGGTATGACAAAGCTTCTAAAAAAGGAGCAAAGAGGTGTAATTGCACAATTATGCTTGCTAGATGTTTCCACATTGGAATCATCTATTTCTCCAGATCTCCAAAAGTCTTGGACAATCATTCCAAGGTATTTGAGACTCCCAAGGTCTCCCACCTATGCGTGATCATGATCATGCTATTCATCTGATTCCAGGAAGTGTTCCTCCAAACATCAGGCCGTACAGATATCCCTATGTCCAAAAAAGTGAAATTGAACGTATGGTTGCAGAAATGCTAGAGGCTGGTATAATTCAACCGAGTCAAAGTTCTTTCTCAGCTCTAGTAGTATTGGTGCACAAGAAGGATGGATCATGGCGCATGTGTCCGGATTATAGGGAGCTCAACAAGCTCACTATTAAAGATAAGTTCCCCATTCCTGTTATTGATGAATTACTGGATGAATTGCATGGATCAATTTACTTCACCAAGTTGGATCTTCGTTCGGGATATCATCAAATCAGAATGAAGGTTGAAGACATTCCGAAAACGGCATTTAGAACTCATGAGGGTCATTATGAATTTTTGGTCATGCTTTTGGCCTTACCAATGCACCTTCAACATTTCAAGGTTTGATGAATTCAATTTTCAAACCATTCCTTAGAAAATTTGTGTTAGTATTTTTTGATGATATACTAATCTACAGCAAGTCTTGGAAGGATCATGTTGAACATGTTGACAGTGAGTGCTACAACTATTGGAGGAGAAACAATTATATGCAAAAAGATCCAAATGTTTCTTTGGAGTCCAGGAGGTGGAATATTTGGGTCATATTGTATCTCATGAAGGAGTTAAGGTAGACCCTAGAAAAATTAAAGCCATTAAGGAATGGAAAATCCCCACATCCATAAAGCATCTGCGAGGATTTCTTGGGTTGACAGGGTATTATCGCAAGTTTGTTAAGAATTATGGGAGAATAGCAGCACCTCTAACAACATTATTGAAGAAAGATTCATTTTCATGGACTCCGGAAGCAACAAAGGCCTTTGAACATCTTAAAGAGGCAATGTGCCAAGCACCGGTCTTAGCTACACCGGACTTCACAAAAACCTTTATTGTGGAATGTGATGCTTCAGGAAATGGAATTGGTGCTGTTCTAATGCAAGATGAAAGACCCATTGCTTTTGAAAGTCGTCCAATCAAGGGAAAGTTTTTAAGCAAAGCTATTTATGAGAAGGAAATGTTGGCAATACTCCATGCACTTAAGAAATGGCGACCCTACCTAATGGGAAGACACTTCAAGGTAAAAACGGATCATGATAGCCTTAAAATACTTTTTAGAACAAAGATTATCCTCTGAAGAGCAACAAAAGTGGGTCACAAAGATGTTGGGTTATGACTTTCAAATCATCTACAAAAAAGGGAAGCAAAATGTGGTGGAAGATGCACTCTCAAGAAAGGATGAGGATGTGGAAGCATTGTTGTGTGCCATTTCTATTATCCAACCAGATTGGATAAACGAAGCAAGGGAGGAATGGAAGAATGACGAAGAAGTGTGGGCACTTATTCGAAATCTACAACAAGATTCCAGTACTTCTGATACATTTAGCTGGAAAAATGATTCGTTATGGTACAAAGATCGCTTATACCTTTGTAAGAATTCCCATCTAAAACAAAAGATTCTTATGGAATTGCACACTTCTCCCTTAGGAGGGCACTTAGGATTTTTAAAAACTTACCACAGGGTTAAGAAGGAATTTTTTTGGGATGGCCTTAAATCAGATATTCAAAAGTTTGTGGCGGAATGTTTGGTTTGCCAGCAAAATAAAGTTGAAACAATTAAGACACCAGGTCTATTACAACCTTTATCCATTCCAAGCCAACGTTGCGAGGAGGTTTCAATGGATTTTATCACAGGTTTACCCAAGTCTGAGGGAAAGAGTGTCATCATGGTGGTAGTTGACAAACTTACCAAGTATGCACACTTTTGTACATTATCAGATCCACTTAAAGCCAGTACAGTTTCTACTGCATTTATGGAAACAATTCAAAAGCTACATGGAAACCCAAAGATTATTGTAAGTGACAGAGATCCCATTTTCACTGGAAATTTTTGGACAGAATTATTTCTTGTCTTAGTACTCAGTTAGCTCATAGCTCATCTTATCATCCTCAATCTGATGGACAAACTGAGATAGCAAACAAATGTTTGGAAGGATATCTTCGTTGCTTTGTATCTGATAATCAGACACAATGGGTCAAATGGTTGCCTCTGGCTGAATGGTGGTATAACACTTCCTTCCATACAGCAACAAAAATGACCCCATTTATGGCACTTTATGGGTATCAACCACCATCCATCACATCATATTTAAGAGAAAATTCTAAGGTTCAGGCAGTGGAACATCACATCGAACATCAACAACAAGTCCTCCAACTCTTAAAGGATAACCTTGTGTTGGCACAAAATAGAATGAAACAACAGGCAGATCAACATCGCAGTGAAAGAAGTTTTGATGTAGGTGATTGGGTATTCCTACGGCTACAACCATATAAGAAAATGTCCCTATATCAAGCTAAGAAGGATAATAAATTATCACCAAAGTATTATGGTCCGTACAAGGTGTTGTAAAAGATTGGTACTATGGCATACAAATTGGAGCTTCCTGCAGCTTCTCGATTGCACCCAGTTTTCCATGTTTCATGTTTAAAGAAGGTTATAGGTGACAAGCTCCCAATTCAAACAATATTGCCAGAACTTGATGAGGAAGGAAAAATTATATTCGAACCGGAAGCAGTCACAGAAACAAGAACTCGACAGCTACGAAATCGATCAATTTCAGAGTATCTTATCAAGTGGAAGAACTTATCCGCTGAAGATTCCACATGGGAGGATGAGAATTTTATGCAAAAGTATCCAGAACTACTCAAGCGTTGAGGACAACACTTTTTTGAAGGAGAGGGGCATGTTGGGTCCCTATAATACTAGTGATTACCCCATTACTATTGTAGTTATACCCCTTATTTATATTGTTGTGCCCCTATTACCCCCATATTGTTATTTCTGTGCCCCATAGAATCCCTCTATTGTTATTTTTGTGGCTTTATATTATTATTGTTAGGTCAGCTGGATTATATTGTGACTCCCTAGACTCCTATATATAGAAAGGAGGTTTTGTCATTTGTATCATCCAAGAATTGTTCATTTATGTAATGTAAAGGAGGTTGCCCCCTCGAAGAGGCTGAATTCTAAGGCATTGATCTATCTTTTCTATCTTTTCTTGAGCTGGTTTCATAACAGAGTGAACAAGTTCGGAAAACGTTGTTGCATCTGAGCTTGATGTGAAAAGTGATTCCTCACGGACCACATTCATTAAGTCAATTTTGGCTGAAGATGGGTCGGTAAACGATTGCACGGCCTCATACGCAATTTCATATGGACTCAAAGGCATAACATCACCAAATGAGTCTATCTTAGATTCAGAAGGTACGATCCAAGGATCATCATAAACAATGGTGTCTGACGAAATCATATGAATGGTTGCAAAAGAAGATGATGCGTTGATCGGCGGAAAAGGAAAAGTTCCCAGTAAACCGGCATCTTTAACTAGTCCTACTCCAACATCCTTATACGTGATATTCATTTTACCGACATGCTGAATGCTTTCAGAAGAGGCTGGGTCGGATGAAAAGTAAGCCAGCTGGTCTATTGTTACGATCTTTCCATTATGAGGAAACTTTATAACCCGAAATACCGATGAAACGACAGCTGTCATAGCGTAAGACCAACTACGACCCAAGAGAAGGTTGTAATCTAGAGGGGCATCAACCACCTCCACATCTAGATTAATAGTTTTTCCTTCAACCCCTATAAGTAAATCCTGTGGAATGCCAAAAGGATGAAACCCACGGCCATCAAAGGCTTTTAGAATCGTCGGGGATTGATTTAGTGAAGAAGAACCAAGCAATCTCCAACACTGTATCAACATAATGCACGTTGAGGCTCCCTCATCAATCACAGTCCTATGAATAGGGCTGTTTTTTACTATCACTGGGATCTAGAAAGCCATTTGATGAGGTAAGCATGGTGTACTATTTTCTAGATCGAAAATTATTAGGTTCGAGTCCTGAACGTCAACAGCTCCTATAACCGACAAAAGTAATTTACACTGTGCTGGACATGATTGCAGCACTTCCAAAGCCGACATTGCTGAAGGTGAAACAGCTAAATCCTCAACAATGTTATAGTTCTGAGCCGCTCTCGCATGTGGATTGAAAGCTGACATTCGAAGTATACCCTTGGCGAGCGGTTTGATTACTAAGTCTGGATTAGGTTTCTCGATCTGTAGTGGATCGGAACCGCGAGCTGAGGTTGATGGGTTAGAATGAGAAGATTCTGCTTCTTTACCATCAACAGGACTTTTACTACCATAATCATGCGATCGAGTCATAATCCTAACATGGGACATCATCAGTATGGGTTCTTCATTGGCACTCGAGGAAGAACCTATCATCTTACTGTCTTGACTTGGAAAAGGATCCTTCAAAACAGTAGGCGTTTGGGAACCTTTGACAATCTTCGCAACCTCTGCACGATGAGGGCAGTCTCTTGTAAAATGCTCTTCATCACAAATGAGACAAGGATAACGAGGTTTGCGTTTCTCATCATTGGATTCTGCTTTTTCAGGCTTCTCTTTTGAATTGTTATCCGTTTTATTTTTCTTCTTCCCTTTCTTCTTACCACCGTATTTTGATTTGGCTGTAGATGACTCTACAACATGAATATCGACAGAAATCTCCATGGAAGAATCTCCTGTCGAGGAATCTGGAAAGGTTATGATAGGAGAAGAATTCTTGGAAGACTTCTTCTTACTTTTGGTGTTAACTGTACCAATCATACCATCAGCAGCATGAGACCCTGAAGGAGCTGCAGCGATTTGATTTTTCTTAGGAAGATCGGGGATTTTCTCATGTAACGTACCTGACTAAGTATAAATTAAGTCAAGGTACTGTTCTTGAGCAATTACTTGCTCCTCAGTAACGACTCCGGCTTTAGCTACATCCTCAGTGATCTTTGGCAATAAGGATTTTACAAACTATTCAGCTAAGATCTGATCCGGAATAAAAACCTTCACTAAACGCCGTCGACGTCTCCATTCATGAATGTGATCTGAAATGTAAGTGGACGTCGACTGATTTAATGAAGTTAGTAATTTCGTGCCATTATCATATCTGACTAGCAACTGAAAATGAGTTAAAAAAGAGGTAGCTAACTGACTAAAGTTATAAAAAGTGGCTCGCAGTAACTCAATGTACGACTTGGCCGCAAGACCAATTAGAGTGCGCTGGAAAATCCTTAGACGGATTGAATCATCTGAAATGGAGTTAGACACACACTAGAGGTGATAAGTCATCACATGGTTCGACGGGTCCTCTCTTGATTTGCCTTCAAACTTAGGAATATCACTAGGCAACTTATTCAGCATTAGTGGCCAAAATGGAAGATAGTTAATGGGATCATTCGCTAGGCGCGACAAGTTAGGCAAGTCCAAAGTTGCGATAAACGGTAACTGACGATTAGGGTCCCTAAAACTCTGGGTCATGAGACCAGTCCCAGGAGGAGGATATCCAGGATAACTAGGAATAGGAATTGCATTTGGGATATTGTATCCTCTCGGAAAACCAGGATTAACTGGACCGTACTAGGGTTGCTGAGGTTGTTGATATGTATACCCAGGGTACGGTTGATACTGATAGACTAGCTACTGCACAGCAGGACCGAATTGGTACTGTCCCTGGTACGGTTGATAAGTAAATTGTGGTTGACTTGTGACAACCGTACTTGAACTAGGTTGTCCTACAGGCATCTGAACCGAAGTTTGAATTGTGGATCCAGACTGAGGTAAAGATGTCTGAGGAGTAGATATAGGAACAGTAGAAACCGGAGCTGTCGATACTCGAGAAGTAGGTGGGGTAGATTGAACAGATGTTGCAGCAGTTGTAGCAGCTGTTTGAGGCGGAGTACGAGGCATACTAGGCCCAGGCTGAGAAACTACCAAAGGTAGATAAGTTTGAATAGTAGACTGGACAGGTTGTTGGGGTGAACCAAAAACTAAGGGTTGTCCAGTTTGAGATGACAATTGTACATTCGGTTGCAAGACCTATTGAGTTTGCGATGGATCCCACACTAAATTCATTCCGGGGTACGGACCCATTACAGGTTGAGAATATTGAGGACCATAACCAGGTTGAGGGTAGGGTTGATAATTCAAAGGTACATGTCCCATTCCTTGAACATATGATTGACCGGAGGGTGGTTGGAAACCTTGGTTCGAGTACTAACCTTGCGGTTGATATCCTTGAGGCACATACTAATACTGGGGTTGACCTTGAGGTACATATTGATACTGGGGTTGACCTTGAGGTACATATTGAGTCTGGGGTTGACCTTGAGGAACGTATTGTCTCGTAGGTATGTACTATCCTTGAGGTTGCCCCCCAGGCGCAAATTGGGTACCTTGAGGTTGCCCCCCAGGTGATAATTGAGGATTTTGAGGCTGCCCCCAGGTGGTAACTAGCCACCTTGAGGTTGAGGATGAGGAATAGTACCTGACATCATGAGAATATCTTCTACACTCAACGGCTTAGTACCATTTTTCCAGTTAATAACCCTTGTTCAATGGGTTGAGGAGATGCTCCTGCAAAAGTACCAGAAAGTGACTGATACCCAGAGGGAACAGAATGACTACCATACAAAAAGGATTCTGGCGATTGAGTAAACATGGACGACTGTCTTGACATATTTAACGGAGGATAGTAACCTCTAGGTGTTGGGTGATAAGGAATACGAGGTGGTGAAAAACTTAGCCCTAGGTTTTCCAAAAAAATAGTCAATGAAAGATACCAAGCACTGCTCCTAGGTGGACTGTAAAAAATTGATTCATGCTCCCTTAGTTCAATAACAGGTTGATTTTCAGGGATAGGGATGCCTACTTCGTCTTCCGTAGTAGCAATTTCTTCGATAGCTATAAGTCCAGAAGGAAGATTTTGGGTAATTATTCTTTCTACCTTGGGTGAACCAGGACCACTAGAAGTTGGAGAGGTAAACCCCGATGTTGGAGTAGCAGAAAATTCACTTTCAGGTTCGGATATTTTAGGGTCCTCACCTATATCACTAGTAGATGAAAAGCTACCAGTAATTTCGGAAACAGACACTGATTGTGGATTATAATCTGCTACTAAAGCTTGAAAATCAGGATGTACCACCAAAGAGGACTCTCCTTTTTCAGGTGACCCAACTCTACTGTCTCTAGGAGTTATGAGGGCTCTTAACCCTTCAGGCTGGCTCGGTGAAAACTTAGGAGGTTGGCCCCGAAGTCTACGGGACTTCCTCGGTAATTCAACCACGATTAAAAATTTTAACTACTTCACACGCAAACAAAGTAAAATCTCAATGAAAACCACCTAAAGCCTCTAAAGAACCAAACAAATTTGAATCACACGCCTAAAGAATCTAGGATATCAAAACACACACAAACAGTAACTTTCCATATTGAAAACACTAGTTGGTGATGAAGCCCAACGTCGCAGAGTTCAATACAGAAATGGCGGTTGGAACAGTTACCCCGACAACCTTCTTAATGAATAGACTGGCACAAGTTCCCCCACTAAACCGTCTCGAGTGAAGAGAACCCCCCAGAAAATCCAAGTGAGTCTAGCCGACGTCTGCTCCAGGTATAGTGGGATCTTCCCACCACTGTCACCTTAGGAAAAATTCTATAGAACATGGTCACTAAGGTTACCAACGAAAACAAATATACCTGGGGAACAGTCTACGATCCGATACGCACGCAAGGGCAGAGTAACAAGCTCAATCCCCTTGAAGGCTCCTTGACATAATCCAAGGTTTACCAACAAGTGACCCCAGGCTCCTCGAAAATGGTTAATCCGAGGTTTGCCGTTTTTAATACGTGAATATCTGGCGTCTTTCCCAATGAGGAAGGATTGATTCCCACACTGGTTCGGACACGATCTCGTGCTTCTCCTTTAAGAGAAGCTTTCCCAGAGCATAAATGCAACAATTGGATTTCTCTCCTACCGCAAGATACAACTACTTGTTCGTTTTATTGTCTTGGAGAGTTGATTACTCCCTACTCCAAGACACTAGCCTAAGCTATGTTGGTGTATCAGAGCCCTCGATAAAAATATTACTAGATAGATTTTACTTTAAGCATTATTTTTATTGGTTTTTGTTTAAGTCAAGAGGTGTGGAGATGAAACTCGTGGTGTGAAGACTCGACTCGAAATCACTTAAAAATGTGCTTAAGATGATTAAGCAATCTTTTCTCTTCAATGAACTTCTAGCTAGGAAAGAGTTGGAGAATGCAAATACTTGTAAACACAAATCTTTCTTAACAAACAAATTAAAAGAATAGCTTTTTGTCTTTTCCAATGCACTCAAAATGAGACAACTAGTTATTTTCACAAAAATTTCCCTTTTCTTTCAAAACACTCAAACACTACAAAAACAAACTTTTTTCCAAAAGAGATTTTTTATTTTTTATAAAACACTCAAAACTATAGAAATGACTAATCTTGAGATCTATAAACTATAAAACCTATTTGAAGTCAAAGCTTACAAGATGTCTTTTTCAAGGATGTTTTGCTTAGCTACAAGCAAACTAAGGACTAATTTGTCCAGAATCACAAATCAGTCAAAAAACAACCAATTTTTGTTTTCTTTTCTAAAAATGAAATCCAAACTTTTAACACAAGCTTTTTCGAAGTTTCGTAAAGAGAAAACACAAGGTGGATTCCTCAACAAAGGTAGATTTTGCAAATGGTCAGACTCATAAGAAGGCTAGTAAAAACCAAGGGGATCTGAGGTTTCTACAGCTTCTAAGCTCAGAGCTACTACAAGACCAAAATGAAAACCAAACCCAACAATCAAAACTTCTAGGAATTTCACCTAAAACCCTAACACTAATGGAATTAACCTAAGAAAATCTTCTGACAAGTTATATGTAGGTCTGGGCAGGGGATAATAACATCTAAACAAAAACTAAGCTGACTAACAGAGAAAATCTTAGGTTTTCCAAATTTTTTCAGTGTCCGCAAGCCCATAGTTAACACAGGTGCAGTACTGCTCTGTGCTAAAAGCAAAAGTGCGGATAGGTCCGCACTGTGTCCCAAGCCGAGGGTGCGGTCCTCTCCCAAAGTTATGAAAAATAAAAAATAATCCTAGATCTACTAATCTACCCAATTCCACACACAACAAGCCAAAAACAGAAACAAAAACACAGTTTCTCAGGTCAAAGTAAAAACAAGGAAAAAATCAAGTCCCCAGCGGAGTCGCCATTTTGTCACATGGAATGAGTCGATCTTGCGGACAAGATAGACCTTCCTAGAATCTAATGATATCTAGTGACAAGAAAGCCAATAAAAAACTATCTTTCTCTAAATATGCATTTATAAACAAAAGCAAACAAGTGTTTAGGCCTACCTTGGGTCCAATGCAAGTTTGTGGAAGCCTCACTCCTTTGATCCAAATGAGCTCCCTTGTCACGAATCTGCAAACACAAACAAGCAAACAAATTAAATAGCACCTGAAAAGACAATATCATAAAGCATACTTAACATGATGATCAAGGAATTCATGAAACAAATGACATAAAACAATTTGTTGAGAAAAATGAATCTGATTGTATTAATTCAAATCAAATAAGAACTTTACAAGTTGTGCCTTGATGTTGTACAAGCTCCTCCCAGGGTCCAACAAGAAGTCTCCTCTACTTTGACAAGTTTCACTCTCTTCCCAATGAAGCCAAAAATGTATGTGATCTCTCCTCTCAAGCTTAACTAGGAAGTCTCAATTCCACCAGCATTTACCCTAAAAAATGTTCAGCTTCTAACCTCCCTAGCAACCAGCCTAATGCCTTAATTTATAGTGCAATGGAGGGAAGTTACTAGGTCCTCCTTCAAAGGGATAAAGTCCTCCTTCAAAGGGATAGCTCCTCTCATCAAGGGATTAGCTCCTTCTCTTTTGGGATGCATGAACCACCTAAGAGCGACCAATCCACGTCAAAATTCCTTCTAGAATCATCTAGAATCAACCCAAAGTGATTTTTTTAGAATAAAATTGCGCCTTTTTTACTTTCACAGGGGTCCGCACCCACTCCTTTAGGGACAGAGCGGGCAGGTCCGCAGTTTTTGTGAACAGGAGGTGCGGGACTGCCGGCAACAGTGAGAGAAAGTGCAGAACCAGAGCTTTGTTGATTTTCAATGTCTTTCTCTCATTTTCAAAGCTTGACTTGAAGAGCTGAGGTTTGAGACTTGCTTAGGAGGACAGTACAAGAGATGATAGACCCATACTGACTGCAAATAATCATGGTGACTGTTATCACTCAGGTTGTCCTTAAGCTCCGGAAAAGGATACAGCCGAGGTAACCACAGACCAACTTTGGACTGCAGGTTCTAGCCAACCTGCAATCAGAGAGGGCTCTCTCTTTATGATTTAACTTTGTTTGAAAAGGATTTTAGGCTAGGTCTTGGGTTCAGAGGGTTTTGTTTTGTTTTTGGTGGGAAAATTGATGTTTTCAGACAGAGAGGCAAGGCATAGTCTGGATGTTTCAAACCATTGGGCGTGGAGTCAAGGAGTCGGACTGCTGGTGCGTTTTATTGGTGACAAGAGAAATAAGGAGCAAGGTAGCTGCTCATGAAACAACACTTAAAGCTTAAAAGGATGGAATGAGGGATAAGGAATGAGAGGCAACAAAGAATCTCTCACTCGGCTTAAAAGGGGGAAGGTGAATGAGCTCTGTCTAGGAGCAACTAAAAATTCCTAGACAACTGTCAAAGATGAATGGATTAGGGGAAACATGAGCCATAGGGAATTCATATTCATTACTAACCCAGATGAAAACATAAATAAATAGCAGAAAATGAGCATAGAGGGCAGTTAAACCAATTCTAGACTATTCTTTCTTTCTACTATTTTAGACGGTATATCAATGGAAAAACAGAGGTAGGAAAACTTATTGAGTCATGTTGCAGCACAGGAATTCCAAATTCACTTCTTCAAAACCATTGGACACAGAGCAGACAGTATTTCCTCCAAGCCTTTCAGCAGTCTTTGATTACAGAAAACATATCAGGTATACAGTGCGAGTCTCCACTGAAGACTATCAACCAACCGAACCTTTAAACAATACAGAGGGTAGTATATATAGGGAATATTTATCCAAATTTATCTATTACAGCCAACCTAACAGGTCTGACAGAAAACTGATTACTTTAACCTAATCTTATCCAGAAATAAATGCCAGAAAATATCTTTGAGCTATGCTGGGGGCAGCTGTATCAAAATGAGTTAATGTCTGTCCTGGTGGCTCTGTGCTGTTCATCTGTCATAATTGTGCATTGGTCTTTGCACCATTGCTGTTCGGCGGTATTGAATGCTTTTGACTGTGATTTGAGAGCTAGGATGGGCTTACTCCTCTTGATTTGACTTTCTGGGGGGCTCATCAATGTTCAGGTGCTTTGAGCCCCTAAAAAATCTTGACTGATACTCTTTGGCTCTTCTTCTTCCTCTGATACTCTTTGGCAATAAATTGATGTTGTTCTGACGTGCTGTGGGTTAAATCATCATTTAATGGCCACTGTTCGGCCTCTGCTTCCTTCAAAACTGTTTTCTGCTCCTTCCGGCAAGCTTCGCGAAGAAAAATGGGTCATTTGGCGCCTTTCGGGCTTGCTGGGGGCTGCAGAATGAAAAGACTCCCTGAAGATTCCCCATTCAGGCCCAAAAAATCTAGCGATGAGCGAAAATCGCTCATCAAAAACTGCCTCAGAAACTGATTCCGGGGCTCCGAAGTGCGATTTTTTCCCTTCGCGCCAAAAAAGTGTTGATGACATCAGCATGACGTGATGTTGTACGGCGGGTGACGTCAATGATGACATCAGCATGATGATGTGGTGGGATGACGTCATCATGTACGGACGGTGACGTGGCATGACACGTGGCAAGGGGACACGCAGGCAGATGACTCGACATGTGACTGGGCAGAGGGAGGTGACGTAAGCGGTGATTGTGCAGGGGGGTGATGTAAGCGGTGACGTCACCGGGCAGGAGGCGGTAAGTGGTTTTGTGGCGCACCACCTTTGGGGGGGAGCGGTTTTGTCAGAGGGGGCTCCGCCACAGCCCAGGAGCTGACGCGTGGCGGGAGGTACGGTGGGAATACCGCCCATCTCCTGGATGCTAACCTTCGGGCTGTTCGGAGATGGGACAGCCCTCCAACCGTCAATCTGGGCGCAGGACGATCGGACGGCTGGCGGTGAATGTGAAGCGGCGGGAAGTTAGGGTGGGAATATTCAAGGAATATTCCGAATTTAATATGTGCGCGGTGGGTTTAAAACTTAGGTTTGTGTGGGTTATGGGTGTTATATGGGTTTAATACGCAGGGTTAATGTATTTATGCAAAAACTTTGGGTTAGGGGCGGAAAAGGGGGTTTTTGAGGGTTTAGGTCTAGGGGAGAGGTTATTAATCTGGCCAGGTGTCAGATTAATCCCTACTTTGACACGGATGGGCTAAAAATAGCCCCGGATGGACCGTTTTTTCCCGGACTTATAAAAATATGGCTATATTGCCAGGGAGGGGATATTCACATAGGGGAATTTTATATACAAAGTTTTAATAGGGGAAAGGGGAAAACTGATAGGGAGCTATATAATACTGTTAGTAGTTAATATGAAGGTGATAAGCAGGCGCCAAGGTGAGGGACCTTAGGCTAATTTTGGGCAAAAGAACTTGTAAAGAACTGAGATCCTTGAGTGAAGCAGATCTTCACCAAGGCAACTGATATGGATGATGATGAAACTGAGAGGAATCAAGCAGATCTTGACCTCTTTGGGGAGTTAGTAAGTGACTTGGGGAATTTAGAAGAAGGGGGGGTTAGTGATGTTCACCTTTGAGCTCCTTTGCCTGAAAACTGTCTGCACTGTGATCTATAAAGATAAAGCACTTCGAAACACAAAATTGACCATCAATCATCATTCTGCAACCACAACTATCTACCGAGCCTATTCACCTAACATTTTTTCTTCTTCTTTGGGTGGGTGCACTTAGACTTGCAGACCCATATTTACAATTTTCTTTTTGAATTCTTCCTATCTAGATCTACACTTATTTCTGCCAGAGCCCAGATTAAATAGTTGGGTCCCTTTGATTCTCTACCTATCTACAAATCTGCCAAGATTAAACTGTTTGGACAGATATCATTCTCTATATTCTAAAAACAGGAAATTGAAACCTAGGGAGACCAAGATTAGACTGTTTGGACCTCCCTTAACTGAAAAGCTCATCAAAAATGGAATACAGCAGTGGCATTTGGACCAGCACACTTTCATGGCTTCTTGTGGAAATATGGAACACTGCAGCTTGCAAAGTATGACATATTTGGCATGTAAAAATGTCAATCATGAAAGATGAATACCTGCTGCAGTAGGAGGCTAACAGTGACGATATTTTTGTGTAACACATTGGTTAGAACATGCCATGGAATATGGGCATGGTATCCTTGTATTTGTAGGAGACTAGATATAATTAACAAATAGTCTTTCATGACCCATTGTTTTTTCCCCTTAAAAAAAACTTTTTGTTATCAACTATCCATTAGAAATCCCCAATCTACATTAGTGGGGCATGGGGCCTTTGATGTATTCATAGGTAAGTGAGTTGTTTTAGATATATTTTCTCATTGTTATCTCTTCAAAATATTATCTAATCCTATATTAGTGGTTTGGAAAATTTCTCTAAAATGTGCAAACAAGATAGAGAAGAACAAGAATGGCTTAAGCTCAAAAAAATTCTTATAGTCAAGATTTCCAGTGTGTTCATTAACATTTTTACACATATAGCATAGGGCTTATTCCTTAAATGTTAAATACATATTTCTAGTAGTTCAAATTTTATACATGCAAAAGCAACATAAGTATATGTTGCTCATTACCAAAGACCAAATATTTTTTTATTATAATCACTAATATTGTGCAATTGTAAATGCATGCTATTCAAAATCAATACTAACATTCATATTATACAATAAATTTATGTCTTCAAAGTAGTAATGTTTTCCTCCTAATAAAATTGGTGGGAAAGAATGTTAACATCCTTAACAACCAGATCACATGATAATACACATTTGGGGTTTCTCAATTCAACAATTGCAATGGTGTTGTCATTTCAAGATTATCTCCCTTGCTGAAGTTTACATCATAAAAAAAAAACCAAATTCAACCCATGTATTTAACCATGCCTAGAAGCAATTATAGATGTAATTTTCTACGAAATGCCAAACCATGGTAAGAAGCATAATGTTGAGAATATCTTCCACATAATATACTAAAATATTCTTGCCATCTATCTATTAGGGTTAATATTTTTTCCTTGACATGTAAATATTCCTTTTTCTTTACTAGCTTCACATTATCATGCAACACATTCCACTCAACCACTTATGGATGACACCATAATTCGTTATCAAAGTCACCAACAACCATTCCAATAAAACATGTAATCAACAACTTGTTTCTTCTTTGCTTGTCAATTAAGTTACCTCTATTGATGTCTAAGCTCACAATTGGCTAAGTCAATCCTCATTCCAAAGGACACCTAAAAAATTATCTTACCTTTTTAGTCATGACATGAACCAACAACAAATATGAAAGTGTAACAGTACAATTAAGAAATGTATGCTATTTGGGCATGAAAACATCAAAAGTGGAGGCTCAAGTTATTTATTGAAGGTTAGATCTTGTTTAACACTCATGAACTGAAGAAGGAGAGCCAAACTCAAGAAAATTGGTTGAACTATGAGTATCATGTACCCCAGCTTGACCTTGAGAGCATTGGGGACTACCCATAAAAGGAGCATGATTCCACTGTTAACAAAGTTGGAGCAGTGTAATGCTGAGGGCCAACATTTTAATACATAAATGTAGCCAATAACTTTTTTCATTCTCCACGTGTACCTCCTCAGATGCATGAATGACGAGAAAGAAAAAAGCTTGTATTATACATATATATTACCTGTTGGTATGCCAATAGATCCCCTACATTTTAGCTAAATGAAGGGCCCCCCATTAATTTTTTTACAAAATTCTTCCTTCGAATTGCACTTGATTTCTAGAATGGTTTATGGTTTCTCCTATCTTCATTGTCTTACTTTTGCACTTTTGGGTCCTTCAGGGATTAGCATGATGTTTTGGTGGTATAATTTAGTGAAATTATATTGATTATTTTTGGGATCATTACATCATGTAGGAAATGTTATTTTTTTTTTATTTTTTATTTTTTATCATTGTATGCTCATTGGTTTTACTTTAAATCATTGCATGCATCTTTTCACTATAGCCTAACACTTGCATGAAAATTTAATAGAAGCTCATCCATGATTAGCATATACAAATACTGCAACCAATAACATATAATAGAAATAATTTTATATGATACACCTTATAAAGTGGATTTACAACATCATGTCTGTCCACATAAGTCTAACAAACATAACATTAGCTTGTACCTCTAAATTAATAAAAAATAATTAATAAAAAAATAAAATAGATATTTAATTCTCATTCACAAAAAATAAATATAAAGTAAAAGTTTATCAAATACATTAATAAATTAAATATATTAAAGTAAAAATCTCTTTCAATCTTCACTCTTCTTATACCTTAAAAAATTTAATCCCCTTAAAATTCAAAATTGAAATAAATTTAATTGATTGCATTACTGAAATTAACACTAAATTTAAGGGGGAAATCCATTAAAATAATGAAGATATTAATAATGAAACATGTGTAATAATAAATTAATGTATATAATTACTATATATATATATATATATAATTAAGATATTAATAATGAAACATGTGCAAAAAAAAAAATATATATATATATATATATATATATAATTAATTTCCATTTTCTTTTATATATAATAAAACAAGATTATATATGTTGAATATCTTATTGATTTCCATAATAGAGTCTAGGCCAAAAGTACTATTTTTAGTTTGAGTGATTTTGAAATAGAAAAAAGACCATGTTTACCCAAAGAAATTAAAAACGAAATAAATTGAAAATCACTTAAAAATAATATCGAGATTCCTCGAAGTAGATTTTAAAGGAAAAATGATTTGTCTTTTTTTTTTATCCACTGAAGCACACTCTAGGGGAGGGAGGCCAGTAGTTGTGTGGCCTTATTACGTGGTCCAATTTAGACACTTGACATACACAATCATTTGTACGACACGTGGTCATTATGTGCCTCCATGTGTTACCTTTGCGGAGTGGACCCAAACTTCAATTTTGGTGCCAATTAGGGTTTCCTTTGCTACAATAGGGTTTCCTTTGTGATGATTAGTGTTGGGGTTAGTAGCACAAGTGGAAAACTCAGATATTCAATCCCTCCATGGTTACAAGGAGTAAAGTGGACTCAAGCATATGGCAAAAACTTGGCTCAAACAGGCACTTCAACAAGTTTGGGCAATTCAGGAAATGGAGGCCAACAAGCATAAGGGTGGCATGACTTTTTTGTTTGTAACCAACTTGCAATGTGGATGAAGTTACCATCCCTTTTTGGTCTATTGAAATGTAAGTTCCAATGTGTATTTAGATACAGTTCAAAAGATAAACATACGGTTTAATATACTAGTTAAATATACAATATGTTTCGAGTATGGTTTATAATTTATAATGTTATAAAAATAACTAACTAGCATGTTACAAAAACTAACTTACCCACTAACTAAACTCCAATGTTACAAAAGCTAACTGATTACAAAAACCCTGCATAATTTATAATGTTACAAAAACTAACTAACTGACTAACTGTTACATAACATAAGCACTCCAACTGTTACATAACATAATTACTCCCACTGTTACATAAACACTCCAACTAGTTTTCATTTAGTAATTCCTCAAAAAAATCTTCAAGCATTTCATCGCTGCAAATTAATCCACTTGAGAATTCATTCAAATTTAACTACAACGGAAATTTAAGGTTCTTTTTGTTATCATCATGTTCAATGAATGAATGACACTTAGATGAAGATGTCAATTTTAATACTAGCTTGAGAAAATCAGTGGAAGATGGAGAGACTGTGATGACAAACCAATTATTATGGTACTAAAAGAATGACCTAGTCTATGCTTCCTCTCATGAAACATTCCTCAGCAAGGCCACCACTTCCCACAGATACATTACTTGTGAAGGCCACCACAAGGTTGCATAATTGTATAATATTCAATTATTTCACCACCTACAACATGAAACTCCAATTAATTGACTATTTTTCCACTCTAGAAAGCTATAGAACAAGACCTCAATTTTGCATATTATTTACCAACCACAAGGAACCCTCTCACATCACCATCTTGTATGTTTCCTAGTTAATCATGTGCAACACATAGAAGGCAGGGTTTGGAGCAAAGTGGTAAGAACACAAATAAACTAGAATATGTTACAACCCCATCTGGAGAAGCTACAATTGCTATAACTCCACCATGAGACAACACAATTACAACTCTAGAAGCTACAATAACCCAAAAGAAACTACAATTATGAGAGTTGTAGTTGTAGAATACAATGTTGCAACTCAAGTATCCACATAATACCCCGGTGTTCCGACTGAATAAGAAATACATAAGTTTTTCATTGCAACTTTAAAGAGAGATGAAGGTAGCCATGATAGCAATGTGAATTCATAGCAATTAAAACCCTAAGAAAGAAACGACCCATATGACGCATACAAAAAATCCATGTTGAGAGTGACAAGGCTCGGGATTCTGTACACAACAGTAGTAATTAGAAAGAAATTGTCTCTAGTAAGAAATACTCAAGGTTTTCGTTGCAACTCTAAAGAGATGAAGGTAGCCATGATAGAAATGTGAATTCATCGCAATTAAACCCCTAAGAAAGATATGGTCCATATGATTTGTTGTCCCTCAGGAAACCAATTTCTATGCTAAGGAGAAATTATGCCTAAGACATTAAAGTTTTATTATGCATGTCACTCATTTGTATAAAGTGTCTTTATCTTAAGCAGTATGAAGAGCATTATCTTAAAACCCTTGACATATAGCTGATATGAAAATTTCAAAATGCCATGTGGTGCTGGATACAAATGTTGTGTGAAGAATCCTTGGGAAGATTAAAGACAATATGTTGTGTTTAACAGAAATTATTATCTTTAACTTAGAAGAAATACAGAGAAAGAAGCTTTAAACATGGCAGCGTTATTTTAAGGAAATTTAACTTTATTCACATAAGAAAACAAAGACTCGTAGCTTCATTACCATATTTAAAGAGAGAAAGAGACATAATGACACATAACAGAGAGATTACAAATCATACCCAGCATCTAATGGAAAACTATTGATTCTTTCATTAATCATCAATTCATCAAGTACAAAATTGTGTAGTCTTCAAATTCTCAAAACTGCCAAATGACAATTGGTAACTACCAAAAAAAATGTTGAACTACTTAGCTACATTCTAACTACCTAAAGTAAAAAGTCATTTTAAAATATTACATTGGAGGGTAAAAGACACCTCACTTTTCTTAGGAAATAAAATAACATAAAATGAAATTGAATTAAATTATGATTTGTTGTTGCTGGTCACTATTTGGATTGGTGGATTGAGTAGATGGCCCTGCTGGAGCATCTTTTGTCTATTCTATCATCCACTCTTTGCATTTTCTCCACAATGATACATTCGACTTTGTTGCTTCTTCCAATTTGTTGAGTGTCATTATGAACGTTGTGATCCCACTATAAGTAGGCTTGTCTGTAAACAAACTCTTCGCCATCGACAGAAGTTTAAAATCCTTATTAAGATAATTCACAATAGTTGCTCCCTTCAGTACTGTTGCCTTCTCATGGGTGCTGTCAATCTTAGTTTTTGCTTCAACTAGCAAAGTCTCATATGATTTCCATGGCAACAAGTTTCCTTGTAAATCCCAGCAAGAGGGGAGCCCAACTCTAACTCTTTTATCAAACATGATATTAAACTTGGAAACTGCTTCTTTTATTTCATTCATTTTCTTCTCAGTAGTTTTTCCATAGATATTTTTGATAATCATTTTATTAAAATCCATTGCACACAACATTTTGTCCATAATGTCATGTTCCTTTAGCTCTGAAGCAGACTTAGAGTTAATAAAATCTATCATTCTTTTTGCAAACTTGGATCTCTCTAACAATTTCTGCTTATTTTGCATAACCAAACTTTCCATGTCTCTGACAATTGTTTTCTCAATAGACACAATGACAAGGAATTCCCAGATGTTCCTGATAACTTCAATAATCTCGTCCTAGAGAATTTCCCTAGCCTGGATTAAATACATATTACCTTTCATTTTCTCCTTCAGCCTTTTAATCTCCTCTTCAACCCTTTGAAAGTATTCTCTGTATTTCTTTGTGTTTTCCTTCTCCATTCTAGCTTCCTCTTCACTCTAGTTTAAGAGTTTACAAACTGTCTCCATGTCCGTCTGTGCCTTTTTCAAATCATGCTCAGTCATCTTTAACTCTATCGCCAAATGCAATATCTGTGCCACTGGATCCTCTGTATTGGATGGCATCACTACTGTGCAGACATGAGTATCTACTTGTTTCTACAGCTTGGACAATGATTCTTTAAGCAAAGAAAACCTCTTTAGTTTTCTGCAATACGTCCTATAAAATCTTCTCCTTTTCATTCTCAACTTCGGCTATCCCTACAACAATAGGATGCTCACCTGTAGGAAGATTCAACTTCTTTTTAAGATTCTAATCTTTGACTTAGCAGATTGCAATAATTTTTGTATTGCAGGTTGATCATCAGGATTGACTCTTATCTTTACAATAATCTTCTTTAATTCATCCACCTGGGCATTTAGAGCTCTAGAATTGGCTTTCTCCAACTTTAGTTGCTTGATCACTTTATGTAACATTTTATCTACTTTAATAGTAGCTGCATTTGTCTTATGTAAATCATTGACAATCAATTGCCCGATCTGCATGTGCAAATTGATTTTGTCAAACATAGGAAGTTTCTGAGTATCAACTGTCAAATTGACAGTTTTAAAGTTACAAGTGGACCCAACTGACATTTCTGTGGGATTAGAGAATGAAATTTTAAGTTGACCCTTTTCTAATTCCATAACAGATAGTAACATGGTTTGCTCGAAAATAATTTGAGACTCAACGTGAGCCTCCATGTTTAGCTTTATTTTTTGGTTTTTCTCAGCTTTCTGGGCAAACATGCTTTGAATAGGAGGAACTTGATCATGAACATGTTCACTAGAGGATGGAGAAGCTGTCACACCCTCCATTTCTCCTAATTTGATTATCAAACGAGGTTGTGCTGAAGACATTGCATCCAATAGTTTGGCTCTCTTTGTTGTTTTTGACTCTTCTTCACTAAGATCAATAACTTCCTCTATGACCCTTTTTGAACCCTTTTCTGAAATAATCGGGGTTTCAATCTCTACTCCTTTGGTGTTTTGTGGACCTCCATTTTCCATTTTCTCAATTTCTGGACTATTTTCTTGCACAAACGCTGAATATCCATTTTCTAACCTTCTTTTAGAAATGATCTAATGAGGATCATATTCCCGCTCAACAACCTATAAAAGACACATATCGCCCAATAATTTCTCAACCTCTTGAGTAGCTTGTCTAGTGTTCACAATAAAGGGTCCCACTATTCTAAGGAATTTAAAAATATAACCCTTTTTCATGGGGACAAAATGAACTTGATCCACGTTTAGGCTTTGTCTGATAAACTCAAGAGCAAAGAGTCCCATTGGCACAAATTTAACCTATATGGTTTCATTGAGGCTCCATAAAGCCTGATTTCTGCATGTTCTTCAAATAAAAACCAATCTCCACATCTTACATCTTTGCTCAATTGAACAAATTCTTGAGCTTTGGGAAGAAATGTTGGTGGCAAGGTCCCATTCAAAATCTTGTAGGCCACTGGAAGAAATGAAGAAGTAAATTCAAACGGGCCACCATCTTTTGGATCACCCTGTTATAGACATTTTTGGGCACTGCAACCCCAATCAAACATGTCCATAAACCAAGGGCTCCTAAGTCCCTAAAATTGTTGTTCCATCCCCTAAAAGAACAAGGTCAGCTGATTACATCATCTCCCAGAAGTTCTCCATGAAAAACTACTCAGAACTGGTCAAAACTGGACCATCTCACCTGCTCCATGGTCAAAGTGCGCTGCATCCCACCTAAATGCACACGGGAGGTGTGATGCATACTGAAAAGCCCTTCTATGGGGTGCGATGGGCGAGAGTGGACAAATGAAAAAGTCAATTTGCGAGGTGGAGGATCATGGAATCTTCCAGAAACTTCTCCTGTGACACTTGCCTCTCTGCATTTGCCCAGGGATGAGTAAGAGATCATCAATCTCCAAGTGGAATCAAGAACTATCAGAGAGAGGACACTAATCAAATCTCAGAAGCTGAATCACCCCCCTTGCAAACATCTATATATGGATCCCTCATCCCAGAGATCTAGAGGCTGGAATTTTGTAGCTTGTAAGGAAGTGCTACTGGTTTCTTGGTGCAACATCATAGTTTTAGGTGATCTAAGCTTTTCATGAGGTGAAGAAGGGCTTTCTTGCTGAGAGGATGATGCTGGGTCAGAACAATTGGTTGTAATCCTCTTTGCTATTCTTGATATTAATAAAGCTATTCACGTTTTCCTCCACATTCTTGTATGATTGATGATATATGCATTTGTGTGGTCAATATATATCTGGTCCTATATTTTTTATGATAGTAGATCTCTGTTCTTGGATAGTGTTATGCTGCTTTGATTCCACATGTGCTCTTTGAAGCTGGGTAGACGAGGAAGCGAGTGGAAAAAATCTATCGAAAGGGAGAGGAATCAAGCAAGGAAGCAAGCACAAGACAGAGGTTGGTCTCCTTTGTTCCCCTCTTGTCTACTTCTCATAAAGGAAAACGAAATTAGTTTTAGTTTGTTTGTTTCTAAGATTGCTACCAGTCTTAGTGGGACTAGCAGATCTGAGTGGACACTAGTTTTCTCGATAACAAAATGGCGACTCCACTAGGGAGCGAATAGATTGTTTGTTTGTCTATATTTTTTTGCTTTATAAACTTATAGACGGAGCCTGAAGTCAAGCCAGCTAGCCTTCAAACTGCATTTGCTATGCAAGTGCAAAGTAGATCAATGATGCTTCAGTCTATCTCTGGGTTTTGTTTATGAACTGAACAATCGATTTACAAACTCTCTAATTGCCCTTGTGGTGGATCTAGTAACCTCCTTATATCTACCCCTGTGATTTATTTACTGATTGTGACTTGCTCGGCCTAAATCCCTGAACTGTGCTGCAAATTGTGATCAAGAACTGGATCAAAAGTCTCGCACTATACCATCGCACCCTCTCGTCAAGGTGTTATAGACATTTTTGGGCCCTACAACCCCAAGCATGAAATGTTCATAAATCAAGGGCTCCTAAGTCCCTAAAAGTGTTGTTCTAACCCCTAAAGGAACAAGGTCAACATATTACAGCTTCTCCCAGAAGTTCTCCATGAAAAACTGCTCAGAATTGGTCAAAACAGAATCATTTCAGCTGCTCCACTGGCCAAGTGCGTTGCATCTCACCTAAATACATTGTGTGGGTGCGTTGCATTTCAAAAATCCCTTCTATGGGGTGCGATGGGCGAGAAATGACAAATGGCAGTGTCATTCCGCGAGGTGGAGAGGCAATGGAAGCTTCCAGAATCTTCTCCTGTGACACTTGCCTCACTGAATTCGACCAAGGATGAGTAAGAGATCATCAATCTCCAAGTGGAAGCAAGAACTATCAGAGTGAAGACACTAATCAAATCATGAGCTGACTCATCTCCATTATAAATATCTATATATGGATCCCTCATCCCAGAGATCCAGAGGCTGGAAGTTTGCATATTGTAAGGAATTGTTGTTGGTTTCTTGATACAAACATCAGATTATTGGGTGATCTAAGCTTTGTTTGAGGTGAAGAGGGGCTTTTTAGCTAGGAGGTTGATGCTGGGTCAGAACAACTGGTTGTAACTCCTCTTGGCTCTTTCTTTTTTATCAATAAAAGCTATTCAAGTTTTCCTCCATGCTCTTGTGTCATTGATGCTTGCTACATTTGTATGGTCAATTTACATCTGATCCTAGATTGTTTATGATTATAGATCCATGTCTTTGTATAGTGCTATGCTTCTGTGATCTTACAGGTACTTTGTGAAGCTGGGCATGCAAGGGAGCAGGTAGCTAAAGACTATCAAAGAAGAGGGGAATCAAATCAGGATATTAGCGCAAGACAGAGGTTGGTCTTTCTGTTTCTCTCTATCTATAATTCATAAAGGAAAAACGAAAGTAGCTTTTCTCTGTTTGTTTCTAAGGCAGCTGTCACACCTTAGTGGGATAGAGCAGTTCTATATAGACACTTTTCCCTGTAACAAAATGGCGACTCCACTGGGGACGTATTAGTTTGTTTGTTTATCATTCTTTGTTGTCTATTTCATAAACTTACAGGTAGCATTCGAACTGCATTTTCCATAACAAATGCAAAGTAGATAACTGCTACTTCAATCCATCTACTGGATCTGTTTATGATTTAAACAATTGATTCACAAACTATCTGATTGCCCTTGTGATAGCTCTTAGATCCTCCTTAGATCTACCCCTGATTGTTGCATTAATGATTGCTTTTTGCTCGGCCAAAACCCAAGAACTGAACTGTAAACTGTGACCCGGAACCCAAACAGAGTCTCGTTTCTGGCCCAGCGCAAGTACTGTTAAGAGAATCTGAACTTCAGCGCACTTCCTGAGTGGACAAGGTGCGCTGCATTTCAAATTCTCTGTGTTACAGGTGCGCTGATCAGACTAGGCTCTGTGCAATTTTGGTTTCTGTGATTCATTCTTTCCAGTTTTATCATGAATTTTGCTGCCTATGATCAGTATATGTCTGTTTGAAACCCCTTTTCCTTGCTGTTATTCCGCCTCCTTTTTACAAAAGAACTGTAGATGTTTTTGTGTGTTTGTTGAGTCATTTTTAGTTCTCCTTTGCAAAAGTATCATAATCGTACTGTCGTCCTTTGATTCGAAACTGTCGCAAGTGTCAATTTCAATCGTAGGAAAGAGTTTGATTGCTGTTGATGGTCGATTATCCTACTACTGTTGCTTTTGGTCTGAATTTGTAATTTTCTAGTGTCAAGAACAAGTATTCATTTCAAAATCGTAAGGTGTTGTGATCGTCTCCATTTTTTATTTCGAAAAGAAACTTGTTGATATTTGTCGCTTGAAAAGAAATTAAGATTTGTGCATCAACTTTCTTTTTAGCATTCATATACTAAGAAAGTCGAAAACAAATACATGCATGTGCATTTGCATATAGACAGTCTGATTGGCTTGATTTAGGAAAGTGCATTTAGAGTGTGCTCTTTTTTCTTTGTGAAAAGATTCTGTCTTTCTTCTCCTTAGTAGCTAGGATTTTCATTGCACAAAGAAGATAAAAGGTTTGTTTATCATCTTAGATTGCATTTTAGGAATTACATCTACATCTCACGGTGAACATGAAAGGCAAACTTCATAAACAAGATCAGCTTAAAATAAATTCAATGAATCTAACAACGCTTTGGAACTTAACACACAACATTTAGAGGTTTAGGCTAGAGACGTATTTCGGCGTCGTAAAGCCTGGTAATTGTTGTTCTCACTGATGGTTGGGTGATTCCTCCACTTTGACACGATAAGTGCCAGTACGGACTTGTGCTCCCATGTACCATCGAGTATAATTTTGGGAGACCCCAATAGGCTTAATCCTTTATCCATAGGAAGCCGTGTCTGTCGCCCTATCGATCGCAATGCACTGAACATATCATTCGGGAAGATTGACTACCGTACCATAAAAAGTATTCTGCAGTTTTGCAATTGGTTTGGTAATCCCTCTACCTAGATTTCCAGAGCAGTCCTTTTCGTTCCTTTTCAGACTCCTTAACAGAAAAGGTCCATCTGAGCACTTATCACTTTAGGCTCATTAAAAATCGAAGGCGACTAGAGTAATCTTTTGTTTTTTTCTCAACTCTTAAAAACTGAAAAAACAAGTTGTGTCAAAGCGTCTAAAATTTATTTTAAACGGAATATTCATTACCCTTTCCCACGTTGATCTTGGGTTGAGAAAATGGAATCCACCAACCAAGGAATTCCCCTTGGAGGAAATCCTAGTCCCTTCTCCTCTTGGGGAGATGTTGGTGCACCCCATATGGCCACATTGTCGCTTCCAGGACTGACAATTGGTTTTCCTGTATGGCTCTTCTCAACCTCTATCGTTCAGAACACCACAATTCCTGAACAATCGAATCAGCAACTAGACGAGTCCAGAGTTACCCATCAACCTTCTACTTCCTCTAATTCTTCCTCTCCTCCTTCCTCTTCGCTTGATGGGGCTGGTAAATCCAAAAGTCAAGTACCCAAGAAGAAGAAGGAAAAGAAGAAGAAAGAGAAGAAGAAGAAGGAGCCAAAAGCGAATGGGGGCAAATGTTCGTCGTCTAGCGAAAATCCACACACTACACCGACCAGGCCTAAATCGCCATGTGTCATTTGCAAAGGAGACCACTATCACAGAGATTGTCCTTGCATCCCTCGGATCTTAAGGGACTGGTCTCCTCATTTGCACAACCCGGTGTCGTCAACCTCTGATGGTCATGTTGAAATCACACCGTCAACTAGTGAAAGTGAAGCCCCAGGACGAAAAGGAAAATATAGATTTCCTTGTAAACTGTGCGAAGGTGATCATGTCGTCCACCATTGTCCCTGCTTAGACGAAGCTAAAAGAGTTTTGGACGATCGTCCGGTTTCACCGTTACGACTTCCTCCTAGATATAAAAAACTCTTGCCGAGTCCGTCACTGGTTGAAAATCCGGCTGGCCCGCTTAGGTGGTCGGCTAAAGCATATATCATTGAAGATAAACCATCTAAACCCATACCAGACAAAAGTTAAAAGGTCGAGGCGGTAGTTGACCCGGTCTTGCCTTCAGAGGTTCCATCTTCAGATGATACAGTCACTGAAGAGAACAAGGATGACACCGTCCAAATTCTTTTCATAAGCACAGACTCCAACGAACATGGGGGCAATTTACCCGTTCCTTTACCGCAGGAAGGAAGTTCGTCAGAGTCATACCCGGCCGTCTATTCAGTCCCACCTCCAAGCAACCTAGTTGTCTCCTTCGACTGGAATCAACTAGGCAGACCCCGTTTACCAGCTAGTATACCATTCCGAATCATTGTTCAAATATATAGAATGGTTATGGCCGGTACCATCATAGATGAAGGGGCTTCTGTGAGTATCCTTTCCTCAACTGCTTGGAAAGCGCTTAGTTCACCATCACTTTTGCCTGAGATGAGAAATCTAACAGGCTTTGACAAAGGAACCAGTCGACCGTTAGGGATCCTTCCCAATGTGCCCATAACATTGAGAGGGAAAACCGTTCACATGAACGTGATGGTAGTTCAAGGACCCCTGGATTACAATCTACTCCTTGGACGAGACTATATTTATTGCATGGGAGCAATTGTCTCCTCACTCTTTAGAGTAATGTGTTTTCCGCACGAAGGAAGAGTGGTCAAGCTCGTAGACCAGCTTTCATTCCCCAGTTCACGCATAGCAAATAGTCATATACCATCCCTAAATGGTCTTTTCATGCAAGAAATGTCTCAATCCCCAATCCACCCACCCGATGAGCACGAGTGATTCGGGGGACATGACTGAAACCCAGGGGGCATGCACCCTGGTCTGCTTCGGTAGGAAAACTTCAGGTATAGAGTAGGTTTCCGCGAGAAAATATGACTAGTCTGTACTCCCGTCCGTGATTGGAAGAGGGGGTTATTCTAGAACAAGATTCTCTTGTCAAAGTTATGTGAGTGAAGTAGCCTCCTTCACTCACCTATGTCTATTTCGGTAAACATCGCCGAAGAAGTGTTTTGTTTGCGCTGTGAATAAAACAATCTTTGGGTAACCTATAAGAGGTAGGCCTCTCTCGGTAAAACAAATGTTTTAACGGAATAAAGAAGGGGTAACCTTGAAACTCTGTTTTATACCTAGGGGCATGCAAGCCTTTTGGCATGCAAGCGAAGAGCGACTATTTATTTTTTAAATTTGTAGGTCCTCTAACCCTTTAAACTCATAGGATTGGTCGTTTCCTAACTTGCATAAAGAAAGGATGTGGGGCAAAACTCTAAAAATTGTCGTTTTTATATATGAGACATTCTTATCACACGACTAGATTAATCAAGTAGTGTTACCACAAGGTTCAAGCTCATTAAAAAATAAACCCGCATCGAGCAGTTTTAGCACATAGTTCAAGCTCGTTAAAAAATAAACATAAGACATGAGCAAATGTTTCTCCCCGCGTTTAAGCTCGTTAAAAAATGAACTATTCACCGGTAAATAACTATCGTGAATGTAGTACTTCATCCATTAAAGCCTTCGTCGTGTTTGCACCATCACCTCCACTTTTGCATTGGCCGATCATTCACCTCCATTTGATTGTTTACCCATTTTGAGGAACAGCTACGAAGAGTGATCCCACTAGCCATCCTTGTAACACTACCGTGATTTGAAAATTCCAAACCTTACTTGGAATCAGTTGCTACCCATTTTATCACTCGTTCCTCAAAAGACGAGTCTCCTTTAAGCTCTTTTCAACTGACTCGTAAAATATGAAAAGATTGTCAAGCCATTGGCCTCTCCAGCTCGTTAAAGGGACCGGAAGTGCTATCTCTCCTCTATATTTTAATCTTTTTGGACCTGAGAGATTATTACACAAAAAGATCAAGCGCTTGTTTTGTTCGGCTCGTTAAAAGTATCGAAAATTCATCCCTTCTGTATTGTTTTATACTTTTTCGGACTTAAGGGATTAGAAGACGAAAAAGGAATTTTGGAGTTACCTTTACGTTCCTTTCCAGACTCTCTAAAATTGAAAAGGACCGAGTTATCTTTGTCGTTAAACTCGTTAAAAGTGTAATAGCAACAAACTTGTCTATAGACAAGAACAAGTTTCACTATCGCTAGGCTCGTTAAAACATAGTGATGGGTTTGCCCGAAGGGAAAATTATAGAACAAGCATATGTTATCCTCCTCAAGCTTGACAAAAATAAAGAGGTACTGGTCAGCAATGATTGGGGAAAATTGGGAAGAAAACTTGAACAAACTTTGTTGGTAGCAAGTCGCTCTTCAACATGACACTTCCACTCCGTGTCCGACTCGGGTTGGGTTGTTTCATTCACCGGTCACATCACCATGGTCCCATCATACCATCCACATTTGGGGTTAATGCTACCAATCCATCACATCAGTGTCGCCGATATGTTCAAGAGAAGTCATTCAGAGAATTCACCTGTGTCTCACCCACTACCATACATTTATACTCCATTCTTTCATGACCGCCACCCTGAACCTTATATCACCAGATCGTTTTCACCTCCATTAAAATCATTTGCTCTGTTCCGTGTCATTGATGTGGGATTCATTAAGGCCCTCCTGTGACAGATCACTTCTTGTCGACATCAGCTCATTATCCAAGAAGTTGATCTAGGAACACCCCATTCAGTACTTTGAAGCTTGCATGCCTCAATGGCAAGTTTCTCACTTCCGGCGACAGGTTTACATCAATGGCCTTCGACCGAAAGATTTTGCGTGGTGTTCGATGCCAAGTCCTTTATTCATACCACGTGAATTGTACTGCAGTACCTTGAGGGTCATTATCATTATCGGTGATTCCTCTCGCGCTTGTTAATAGTTTACATCATTGGCTGGTAATCAAGCGATGTCTTTCCATGTTCGACTTCAGAACATTTCTCACATGGATTGACTTGTACTTCGAGTGAAGATCGAACGAGATTGAAGACCCCAGATCTAGTTTCATCCATCCGGGCTGCGATATATATTCAGGGAAATAAAGACATCAAATGTACATCATTGCCGCACAGATAATCATCCAATCAAAAGGATGATGGCTCTATCAGAATCATCAGTATACACTCAGACGACTGTCTGTCCTATGTACATGAAAATGAATTTATAAAGCTGAGCATGGGAATTCCCGCCTTAGATAGATCATGAAAATGTTATGAAGATAATGTATTGTATTGTATCTTATTACAGGTCTCCTCCCAGCTTGAAATAACTTTGGATCCTCATAATAAAGCATTTCACCCGACATCAAAAGATTAATGACCTCATGCTTTAGGGGGCAACTGTTATAGACATTTTTGGGCCCTACAACCCCAAGCATGAAATGTCCATAAATCAAGGGCTCCTAAGTCCCTAAAAGTGTTGTTCTAACCCCTAAAGGAACAAGGTCAACAGATTGCATTTCTCCCAGAAGTTCTCCATGAAAAACTGCTCAGAATTGGTCAAAACAGAATCATTTTAGCTGCTCCACTGGCCAAGTGCGTTTCATCTCACCTAAATACACTGTGTGGGTGCATTGCATTTCAAAAATCCCTTCTATGGGGTGCGATGGGCGAGAAATGACAAATGGCAGTGTCATTCCGCGAGGTGGAGAGGCAATGGAAGCTTCCAGAATCTTCTCCTGTGACACTTGCCTCACTGAATTCGACCAAGGATGAGTAAGAGATCATCAATCTCCAAGTGGAAGCAAGAATTATCAGAGGGAAGACACTAATCAAATCATGAGCTGACTCATCTCCATTACAGATATATATATATGGATCCCTCATCCCAGAGATCCAGAGGCTGGAATTTTGCATATTGTAAGGAATTGCTGTTGGTTTCTTGAGACAAACATCAGATTGTTGGGTGATCTAAGCTTTGTTTGAGGTGAAGAGGGGCTTTTTAGCTGGGAGGTTGATGCTGGGTCAGAACAACTGGTTGTAACTCCTCTTGGCTCTTTCTTGTTTATCAATAAAAGCTATTCAAGTTTTCCTCCATGCTCTTGTGTCATTGATGCTTGCTACATTTTTATGGTCAATTTACATATGATCCTAGATTGTTTATGATTATAGATCCATGTCTTTGTATAGTGCTATGCTTCTATGATCTTACAGGTACTTTGTGAAGCTGGGCATGCAAGGGAGCAGGTAGCTAAAGACTATCAAAGAAGAGGGGAATCAAATCAGGAGATTAGCGCAAGACAGAGGTTGGTCTTTCTGTTTCTCTCTATCTATAATTCATAAAGGAAAAACGAAAGTAGCTTTTCTCTGTTTGTTTCTAAGGCAGCTGTCACACCTTAGTGGGATAGAGCAGTTCTATATAGACACTTTTCCCTGTAACACAAGGATATCAGTATGCATCGCACTTCCCATGTGCTGTAGGTGGGATGCATACTGGAATCCCTGTGTAATAGGTGCACTGATCAGAAAAGGCTAATTTTACCTCTAGACTTTGGTTTTTCTTCACTCTTTTCAGCTCTATTCAGGAGTTTTGCTGTCAGTAGTCAGTATACCCCTGTTGGAAACCCCCTTCCTTGTCATTATTCCGCCTCCATTGTGCAAAGAACTGTAAATGTTTTTATGTATTGTGAGCCATTTTCAGTTCTCTTTTACAAGGAAGTAGCGTAATTGAACTATTTTTTCTTAATTTGGAAGTGTCGCAAGTGTTGTTTTCAGTCATAGAAGAGAATCCAATTGTTCTTGATAGTCGATTGCACTGTTACTCTTGTATTTGACTTGAATTAGTAGTTTTTCAAGTGTCGAAAGCAAGTTTCCCATTCCAAATCGCAAAGTGTCGTCATTGTCTTCATTTTGTCTTGAAAAGAAGCTTGTTAGTAATGTCACTTTGAAAAATAATTCAGATTTGCACTTAGCTTTCTTTTATCATTCACATATTAAGAAGGCTGAAAACAAATACATGCATGTGCATTTGCATTTAGACTATTTGTTGGTTTGATTTAGGACAGTGCATATAGTGTGTGCTCTCTGCTCTATGGTGAAAGAATATAATCTCTCTTTCTTTAGTAGCTAGGATTTTCATTGCAAAAAGAAGATTAAACGATTGTTTATCATCTTAGATTGCATTTTAGGAATTGTATATCTACATCACGCGGTGAACCTGAAAGGCAAATTTCTTAAACAAGATCAACTATAAAATAAATTTAATGAATCTAAAAACGCTTTGGAACCTAACACACAACATTTAGAAGTCTAGGCTAGAGACGTATTCCGGCATCGTAAAGCCTGGTAACTGTTGTTTTCATTGCTGGTTGGGTGATTACTCCACTTTGAGACGACAAGTGCTAGTACGGACTTATGCTCTCACGTACTGTCGAGTATATATTAGGAGACCACAATAGGCTATATCCTTTATCCATAGGAAGCCGTGTCTGCCACCCTATCGATCGCAATGCACTGAACACAGCATTCGAGAAGATTGACTGTTGTACCGTAAAAAGTATTCTGCAGTTTTGCGATTGGTTTGGTAATCCCCCTGTCTAGATTTCCAGAGTAGTCTCTTTCGTTCCTTTTCAGACTCCTTAAAGGAAAAGGTCCATCTAAGCACTTGTCACTTCAATCTCATTAAAAATCGAAGGCGACTAGAGTCATCTTTTGTTTTTTCTTGACTCTTAAAAATTGAAAAACAAGTTGTGTCAAAGCGTCTAAAATTTATTTTAATCGGAATAGTGTTACTGTTCCCTCGTTGGTCTTAGAAGTTAGTCTCCCTTCATCGCAAGTCCTTGTAGAATCGCTAGGAAATCTTTTGGATAGACTACATATGTCTGAACAACCGTCGACATCCAAGGTTGTGTCATCTGACGCAGTAGCAGCAAAACCTCTTGCTGCTACTCCAACAATGTTCGCTGGTGTACCATCTGTCCCAGCAAGTTATCAACAACAAGCTGGAGTCCAATTAGGGACTGTTTCAATGACATGGTCAGTTCCTATTTCTTCATCCAGATTATCATCTGGTATTTCTTATGTTGAAACTCAACAAATTGATCCAATGTGTCTTCAAAGGCCAATATACCCTTTAAGTACTGGATTGCCACCATATGGGGGGCAGTATGCCTTTTCATTGTTCCCTCCTGGAGAACAACCATATGGGAGTTTACAACAAAGTTCAGGTCAAACTGGAATTACATCTGGCAGTTGGGTACCAATACTGCCTCAGCAACCAAGGGTTGTATATTCAATGCAACCAGTCCACCCTATGTCAAATATTCCCACTATACCTGCTATGGTGACTACATCGTAAGTACAAGCGCTACCTGTTGTATGTCAACCCCAAGTTTCTCAGGTTGCAATACAACAGCCTCTCATCTCAGCGATTCAATCACAACCTCAGGTTAGTGCCTCCGTATCTGGAGAGACTCAGGCTCAAACAAGTACTATGACTCCTCATCTTGGTCAATCATCCAGTATTGGACAACAGCAAATGTTCCAACAACCATGCCTGGTTCAATCTCAACAACCGCAATTCCAGAAATCATATCAAGGACCTAAGCAACAAGTCTTTGTAAGTAATGGGCAACCACATTTCCAAAGCGGTTATCAACAACCATACTATAATGGTTATGCCCATCAACCTTATCAAAGTTACCAGCATCAAATACATTATGCTGGTATGCAAAGACCCACTGCTCAGGGGATTCCATCTTATCCTGGGTATGCTTCACCTAACCTGAATCAACAGTTGCCCTTTGTGGCAACTCTAGAATTACCAGATTTAAACTGGCTGACGAATGATCCAATTGCTTACGCCCCTTGGTGGCCGGCGATTCCGCATAAACTTCTATCAGATATTCCTAAATTTAATGGAAATCCGGGTGAAGACCCGTCGAATCATGTGATGACCTTTCATCTGTGGTGTTCATCTAACACTCTAAACGATGATTCGATTAGGCTTCGCCTTTTTCAGCGAACATTAACTGGTCCGGCAGCAAAATGGTATATTGAATTGCCTAGAGCTTCATTCGATAACTTCAGCACCCTAGCCACAACCTTTTTAACCCATTTTCAGTTACCAATAAGGTACGAAATAGGAATAGAGCTTCTTACCAATTTCAAACACACAACGGGCACTCACATATCTGATCATATTCATGAGTGGCGACGTCGTCGCAGAATGGTAAAAACATATGTTCCTGATTAGCTGCTAGCTGAATGGTTTATTAAGTCAGTATTACCTTCTATCACAGAAGATGTGGCAAAGGGAGGAGTCGTCACTGAAGAGTGAGTTATTTCTCGTGCACAATATCTAGACTTGATTTATACTCAGTCTGGCACGCTCTATGATAAAATCCCTAACGCTCCCAAACCGGAATTTTCCATTCCTCCTCCTCCTAAATCGAGCAATGACTCTCATGTCGGTGATGGCGTGATTGGTACGACAAGCACGAAATCGACAAAGGCTACATCTAAGAAAGCTCGTAATATTTATGATCAAGATGCAAATGAAGAACTTCTCGCCTCGGAGGTAAATGCCGTGTCGACCGACAAGGGCAAACAACTGAAGCAACCAGGGGGCAAGAAGAAAAAGAAAGGGAAGAAGAAGAAACAGGAGGAGTCATCTCCTGAAAAATATTCTGTAAACCCTTTTGGAAATAGGAAACCAAATCATCCATGCTTTATATGCGATGAGGATCATTGGACATCAGATTGTCCATATAAAGCTGAGCTTAGAAAATTCTTCAAGAATACAAAAACCTCAGCAGTATTAACTAATCCGTTTCCGAATCCAGGAACAAATATGGTTGCTAGTGACAATGCTTCCCAATCCCAAGTACTTATGCTGTCTGTTTCGAAGCACCAAAATGATGCTTTGATATCGACAAGGAATAAAGATTACGGGAATCCACAGTTGTCAAACAACAAGGCTAATGATCAACCTAGTAGTTCGACAACAACTTCAACCAAAGTTGTGCCACCCATCATTCCTGAGCTAACGATAAAGCCGCCAAAGGGAGTAGTACAAAAATCGACATTTAATACTCATGCTAAAGTAGCACAGAATTATAATATAGTAGAGGACCTGGCCCAATCGCCGTCCACTGTGTCGACACTTGAGGTACCGCAAAATTTCCCCTCGCAAAACCAATATCTATTATCAGTAATAGGTGGGATTGAGCCAATGGATTCCAATCTTGTATCCTTTAATCACAAAGGATATGACCCTTGTTGTGGAGGTAAATCCCCTCTGCGGACAGAGGCAATCCCTACTAGCCCAAATGGGGTCTAGCAACAATCAAACAACGCTAACACACAGGTTCCTAATTGCAAATCAAAGACCGATGATGAGGGCCTACCTGGATTCCGACGCTAATACTTGTAGGAGAGTCGTCGCTCCCGTTCCTTTGCTCTGGCTGGTCACAATCCCCACGATCCTCATGAACGGACACCTGCACATGCAAAGAACGACAAAAGCACAAGCATAAAATCCAATAGATGCAACTATATATCAGTCAGAAAGGATATAACTCAATCATCATTACAAAGACAATAAGAGTGGAACCATAATGATAGTCTTCTATTATTGATAAACAACAAAGAAGAATACAACCATAGTTCTGACGTCAAATCCTCCTTTGGCTGGTTGATCAGCAACACATGCCTTGCAAAGCTTGTTAGGAATGGGGAACAAGCCTCTCTCTCCTTGGTTACTTGGATAAGAATCTCCTCACTTTAGATTTAGCCTCATGGGAATGAATAAGGCTCCTTGTAGCATGAACTTGGCAATTCTCAGACTTTGGGGCTTAGAATTTGGAACTTGGAGACCCTATCACTCATCACTAGCCACTAGCTTGTCAAAGGAAAAAGGACAAGCTTTTATAGATGGAGGGGAAGGAGATAAGATCAACCACAACATCCATGGGATTGGCTTTATCACTAAGAAGCTTCCATGAGAGGTGGAGAACTACTTCCCTTCTATGGAGATTCGAAGCCAAACTGACCCAACTCAATATAGATTCCGTTCATGAGTGGGTTAGGAAGAACCTTCGCAAGTTGGTTTGTTAAAAACTTTACCCAACTGGGTTGGCGCGAGTGTGACTCTGAGACAGAGCGCCAACTAGCGCGCCCTCTTTCGAGGATTTCCCCTATTGGTGCGAGTGATACACAGTGGACCTGTGCCAATGGAAAAAGGGTTATTTTTATGGGTATTTTGCAGAAGGTGTCTTCAGGGCATATGAAGTACATAATCAAGGGGATACAATGCAAGTGTTTTCAGGTTATGTCACTTCTCACAGGTCCCGAAATAAGTCCTCCAATGTGCGGGAGAAGGGGTAACAGGGACGGTGACAAATTACTGTGTAACAGATGCCCCCTAAAGCATGAAGCCCGAGAGAGAGAGGGGTGAAATGCTTTACAAGAACATGGCCAACTGAAAACACTGCCGCCGGAGAACCTGCATGAAGAAGTACAACTAATATCTCAAGTACATGATGTATGTGGTATGGGCGCAGCCATCCAAAAGACATACGAAAGAGGTCTGTGGTATGGACGCAGCCACCCAGCTAATGAGACCGTGACGATAATAAAGGTATGGTCGCAGCCATCCATGAAGACTCAGGTATGGTCGCATCCATCCATCAACGAGTCATGTAATGATCATAACAATCCACAAAATCGCAACCTGGATCTCAATAGACAAAATCCAGGGTCTTGCGCTCCATCTCGACCCGAACAAAGTACAAGTCCAAGCATGCGAATATAGGAGTTGAGGTCGAACATGCAAGAACATCGTCTGATTACCAGTCAATGATGAAAACTGTTAACAGATGCGAGAGGTACCACCAATAATGACAATGGTCCTCAAGGTACTATAGGTACAATCTACGGCGTGCGAATCAGTGAGCTGGCATCGAACACCCGCAGAATCATTCGATCAGAGGCCAATGATGAAAACCTCGCGTCGAACACAAAGAACCTACCATTGAGGCATGCAGGCTCCAAGGCACCTGAAGGGAGTCTCTAGGTCAACTTCCTGGATAATGAGCTGAAGTCGACAGGAAGTGACCTTGATCGAAGGTGGGCCATAATGTTTCCCACGTCATCGTCATGAGACAGAGAAGGATAAGATGTTTTGTGTGAGGTATCAGAGGGAGGTCAAGTATTCTTGCAGAGGTCAACTTCTCTTGAACATATCGGTGGCATGACAGTGGACTTGGTAGTATTTGACATCAAATGATCAAGGGTCATGGTGATGAGGTAATGAGCAGATGAGAGGTCAAACAGGATAACCCAAACCCACGGAGGCAAGTGTAAAAAAGTGATGAGATGTCCCCACCCAGACACGAATGCAGACAAGTGCCATGTTCAAGAGCGACATACTGTCGACACGATAATGATTGTGGTTCCATTTTCCCCACCATTGTTGGCGAGTACCCCGGTTATTTTTTGGTGACAAGCTTGACGAGGATAACATATGCTTGAAAAGGCATCATTTCGATGGAAACCGATGTCATTAAGTTTTAACGAGTCTGACAAAGGAAAAACTCGGCGTCTTTTCATGTTTAGAGAGTTTGAAAAGACAGCGGACAAGGAAACTCTGGGGGGGTCCTTTTTCGTAAAGTTGTGTCTCTCGAGCCCGTAAAAGTATAAAATAATGCTCTAAAGAACCGCCCGATCATTATGATCGAGGAGTACTTTTCATGAGTAGCGATTTCGACCTGAAAAAGTAAAAAAGCGATCGAAACCACGTCGCTTCGTGACCGTTAATGAACCCGAAACGACAAGGGTCCGATGATATTTTCGTTTTTACACGGTCGGAAAAGAGTTTAAAGACGACCGCCTCTCATTTACGTTTAACGAGTCGAGAGGAATAACCCGGCATTCTTTTCACGTTTAGGGAGTCAGAAAAGAGCAAAAAAGGTGACTCCAGGGTAACTTTTTCGTGTATTTACTGAGTCCGAAAAAGTATAAAATACAACTCGTTTCGTCGCCTAAGCTGCACAAACACATGTCGCTGCACAAAAACCCAGCGTAAAATCCATTTTCCACACAAATATATATTAAAAGATTCGTAAAATGACTTTTAAACCTATTTGAGGGTCAAAAAGTTATAAAATGGGTGAAAATAGTAAAACAAGAAATTACTTTTCACTTTTACCTTTGGAGAGCGAAATTAGGGCTTTTGGTGTGCGATCTTCGAGCGTTGATTGCGACAGATCCAGTTGATCATTCGGAGCGCCGTCAGTGTCAGGTAAGAGGCCTCCCCCTTTGCTCCATTTTTATCCGTTTCAATTTTGTTTTAAACTGCTTTTTCATCCTTTATGAGAGGACTTTAAAAAATGAGGGTTGCGCCCATTGGCACGGGTTCCGGGCACGGACCTGTGCCAATGGGGCAACTTTCCCAAAGGGCACGTGCCCATTGGCGTGACTGTTTTAGAAACAGTCGCGCCAACGGCCGCGCGGGTTTCTAGCTCAAATTTTAATGTTTTCAAGCAATTTTGACTGCATTTCTTAATTTTCCAAGGATCTAATTCAGTGTTTGAACCTTGTGAACGCAGAGAAACGATCAAAATGGCAATCCAGTGGAAGGAAAGGGAGCATGACCGGGTAGATGAATTGGCCATAGTAGATGAGGGCTGCATGGAAGCTCTCAGAGCTTGCGGGCTCAAGAAATTTTTCCTAGTGTCCTATTTACGAGCTCAGCCAGAGCTCTTGCAGTACTTGATTAGCTTATGGGACGAACAGGAACAGGTGTTCCGAATACGGGACCAAACATTGGAATTAGATGTATCCGATGTCTACTTCCTTACTGGATTGTCACGACGAGGGCTGGTGCCCCGATTGACCGGTAGCAGGCCATCTGGAGAAAAGATGGAAGAGGTAAAGGCCCGAGTTTGCCCAACTACACAATATGGGTCGGGAAGCGACAAAGTGGATATCCCCCTTGCATAATCTACAAGGAAATTTGACCTTCCGCGAAGGGGCAGAAGGTGGCTCGATGGGAGGTGTACTCGAGCCAATAGTTGCACTTTTAGCCTCTCCCTTAGGAGACTTCTTCTTCTTCGTCTTCTTCTTCTTCTTCTTAGCCACCTGGTTACTCGAATCCAGACTTTCACCAAGCGAAGTAGAAGATGAAGACGGAGAAACAGGTTAAGAAGGGGAGAGGTCCACCTTAGAATCAAGATGTTGTTCAGGTGGAGGAACTGATTGACCAGCAGTTGATACGGTAGGGACCAAAGAGGTTGAGAACAACCAAATAGACAACCCAACAGTTAACCTAGGAAGGGACAATGTTGCCGTGTAAGGAGCGCCAACATTTCCAAAAGGAGGGAAATGACCAGGACTCCCATCAGACGGGATGCCTGGGTTGGTAAACTCCGGGAAAGTTTCCATCACAAACGAGGAGAAACCCTACGTGAACTAATGCAAACAAGATCTAACTGGGTAGATGTGAATCGTGGTCGAATAAATTTTAAGACGCAAGGACATAACTTGACCTTTTCATTTTTTAAGAGTCGAGAAAGGGACAAAAAGATGACTCTAGTCGCCTTCGAGTGTTTAATGAGCCTGAAGTGACAAGTGCTCAGATGGACCTTTTCTTTTAGAGAATCCAAAAAGGAACGAAAGTGACTACTCTAGATAGCTAGGCAAAAAGGTTTACCAAACAAATCCGTAAAACTGCATATACACCTTGGCAGTCATATGAAAACCAAGGACTTTCCGTACGGCAGTCAATCTTCCCGAATGTTGTCTTCGGTGCGTTACAGCTTGTAAGGCGACAGACACAACTTCCTATGGATAAAGGATGATAACCTAGTGGGGTCTCCCCATATACTCGACGGTACGTGGGAGCTCAAATCTGTGCTAGACCATTGTTGCGTCACGGAAGGAGGAATCACCCAACCTTAAGTGAAACAAAAGTGACTAGGTTTAACGACGCCGGAGCACGTCTCTAGCCTAGACCTCTAAACAGTGAGCGTTATGTTCCAATGCGTTTTTAGGTTCATTCAGTTCATTTTAAGGTTGATCTTGTATTAGGTTTCGGTTTTCAGGCCTTACCGTATGAAATCTCTCAAAATTGCCTAAATGCAAACTATATGCCAAAATATGTCATTCCATTCGATGAATGCTAGTTACGAGAGGGTTTGAGGGCTTTCACGCAAACGAAATGATCACAAAACAACAAATAGCTTCCCTAATGCAGCTAATGGAAATTCACAAACTTTTCTTTGAGATCACTAATCACTAATCAAAATGAAAAGTTCTAATTCTCATTAACTAATACAAGGCAAAAGATATTTTTTCTTTTGTTGATGGCAAAGTGCATTAAACAAACTTTGAGAAACGATGACAAACAAATTCTTTCATTTAGCACATTCAGTTCCCTAAATGACAAATCAAAACTCCAAAGAACCAGAAATATCCCAAAGACACCAATGAGCCATGTAATCTTGGCTCAAAGTGAGACGAAGCAAAATTCAAGCGAAGACAAAGCAAGTCACCCAAATATTGCAACAAAACGATTCACAATCACCAAAAAAGGGCAAGGGAGTAATCAAAGAATCGACTGGACCACTAGAAGATCAAAACACCTGAGGAAGGCTCGACACACATAGCCACTAGATGCCCTAGGGCTAGAAATGTGAAATCGGTGGAAAAAAGCAAACACCCAAAGGGTAACGATCAAATCCAATCAAATCACACTCCAACACACTCAAGTAGTCTAAAAAAGGTACCTAGAACAACAACCAAGCTCAGAGGGCTCACAGCCAAGCAAACTTCAAAATTTCCCAGGCCTGGCGCGACTGTCAGGCCGAAAAAGGCGCCTTTCTGGTATTGGCGCAAGTTGTCAATGTGCAACATGCGCCAACTGGCGCGACTGTAACGCTATAAAACAGCGCCAGCTGAGTTTGCTATGGAAAAATAAAAACAAACGAGCCAAAGCTAAGTCAACAGTACCCAGGTACACCAAGGGGCAAGAAGCAATACAGGAATTCAACCCAGAAAACTAAACAAGTAGGAGAACCCAAGAAACAACCAAGAAACAAGGCAAGTTCCAAGCCGTTCAGCTTGTAAACCAAACCAGAGATGGACTGAAGTGGCGTTGATCTACTTTGCTAATGCAGAGCAATAGTGTTTCGAAGGCTATCTGGCCGTACTTCAGACTCCGTCCAAAGTTTACAAATCAAACAACAAGACAAAACAAACAACAAGGCAAAAAGCCAACTCCCCAGCGGAGTAGCCAAATTTTTATGGAGGTAAATCCCCTCTGCGGATAGAGGCGATCCCTACTAGCCCAAATGGGGTCTAACAACAATCAAACAACGCTAACATGCAGGTTCCTAATTGCAAATCAAAGACCGATGATGAGGGCCTACCTGGATTCCGACGCTAATACTTGTAGAAGAGTTGTCGCTCCCGTTCCTTTGCTCCGGCTGGTCACAATCCCCACGATCCTCGTGAACGGACACCTGCACATGCAAAGAACGACACAAACACAAGCATAAAATCCAATAGATGCAACTATATATCAGTCAGAAAGGATATAACTCAATCATCATTACAAAGACAATAAGAGTGGAACCATAATGATAGTCGTCTATTATTGATAAACAACAAAGAAGAATACAACCATAGTTCTGACATCAAATCCTCCTTTGGCTGGGTGATCAGCAACACATGCCTTACAAAGCTTGTTGGGAATGGGGAACAAGCCTCTCTTTCCTTGGTTACTTGGATAAGAATCTCCTCACTTTAGATTTAGCCTCATGGGAATGAATAAGGCTCCTTGTAGCATGAACTTGGCAATTCTCAGACTTTGGGGTTTAAAATTTGGAACTTGGAGACCCTATCACTCATCACTAGCCACTAGCTTGTCAAAGGCAAAAGAACAAGCTTTTATAGATAGAGGGGAAGGAGATAAGATCAACCACAACATCCATGGGATTGGCTTTATCACTAAGAAGCTTCCATGAGAGGTGGAGAACTACTTCCCTTCTATGGAGATTCGAAGCCAAACTAACCCAACTCAATATAGATTCGTTCATGAGTGGGTTAGGAAGAACCTTCGCAAGTTGGTTTGTTAAAAACTTTACCCAACTAGGTTGGTGCGAGTGCGACTCTGAGACAGAGCGCCAACTAGCGCGCCCTCTTTGGAGGATTTCCCCTATTGGCGCGAGTGATACACAGTGGACCTGCGCTAATGGAAAAAGGGCTATTTTTATGGGTATTAGGTGTCTTCAGGGCATATGAAGTACATACTCAAGGGGATACAATGCAAGTGTTTTTAGGTTATGTCACTTCTCACAGGTCCCGGAATAAGTCCTCCAATTTGCGGGAGAAGGGGTAACAGGGACGGTGACAAATTACTGTGTAACAACCCTCAGTTACCAGCTCAACTAGCTTTCCTTATTCAAGTGAAAGCCCTCAACAAAATTGTTCATCGAACAATTATTGATGAGGGGGCACCTACATGTATTATGTCGATGAGTTGCTGGAAAAATTTAGGCTCACCACCCTTGTTGTGATCGTCAACGATGTTAAAAGCATTTGATGGACAATCATACACTCCATACGGGATTTTAAGTAACTTGCAAGTTGAACTGGGGGGGAAAAAAGTAGAAATTGATGTTGAAGTAATCGACAGAAACCTCGATTACAACATCCTACTGGGAAGGTCCTGGATATATGCCATGGCCGCAGTTGTGTCGACCTACTTCAGGAAGATTGCATTTCCCTTCCAAGGAGGAATTACAATCGTCGACCAACAAACATTTCTCCCCAACATTTCACAAGTTACGGGAAGCATTCCAATGATCCATGGAAGCAATCATTCGCTTCAAAATATTGGAGTAGGCCCCCTAAAATACCCTGCCTTAATGGGTACTTTTGCCCTACCGCCTCCGAGTAACCTGGCGGAAGTGGCCACAGTGGAAACCTGCAATATGAAATCTTCTATATCTAATGGATTCGAAAGATTCCTAAACATTTTGTCAGCATGGATCATCGCCATTTTAGAAATATTGTAGCAATCAATTTTCTTGGCCTGGGGGGCAAACCAAAATCAATGCTCATCGAGTGTTTGGATAGATAGGTCTAAGGAATATGGCACCTCTTCAGATCCTTGGTCGCATGTACATTCTACAGACGAAGGAATCATTCAATCAATGATGATAGGAGAGACACCATGGGAAAATCACCACCATCGTTCCCGTCTTTCGGATTACCACGAAGATTATTCCAGCAACCTTAATCATCCTTCAATTTTTGATTTTCTATCAAATACTGTAAATACGGTGGATTTCGAGGATGGTTCTTATCTCATGTCGACCTCGTTAAAAAATGAAACAAGGAGTCATGAGGATAGTTATTTTACTGTGTCAACCTCATTAAAAAATGAAACGACTCCCTTTCCAAATCGAGTCTTCGATTACGATCTCGTAAAATCAAAGTCGAGTCTTTCGAAGATCTCGAAGGTAAACCTTCATTCCAACCATCGAGATGAATGCAATGAAGCTTGGGGGGCATGCACCTCGATTTGTGTTATTATGCTGGGGCATGCAAACTTATCATGAGCAGTGTTACCAAAGGGTTCAAGCTCATTAAAAAATAAATCTGCCACGAGCAGTGTTACCGCAGGGTTCAAGCTTGTTAAAAAATAAACCCGCCACGAGCAGTTTTTATGTGAAGTTCAAGCTCGTTAAAAATTAAACCTAAGTAATGAGCAAATGTTTCCCCCAGAGTTTAAGCTCATTAATTAAAAAATGAACCAATTTCTGGTAAATAACCATAGTGAATGCATTATCATGAACCTTTGAAGCCTTGGTCGTGTTCTCATCATCACCTCCACTCTGTATTGGTCGATCATTCACCTCCATTTGATTGTTTACCCATTTTGAGGAACAGCTGCGAAGAGTGATCCTGTTAGCCATCCTTGTGACACTGTCGTGATTGGAAAATTCCAAACCTTACCTAGAATTAGTTTCACTCGTTCCTCAAAAAATGAGTCTCCTTTAAGCTCTTTTCATCTGACTCATAAAATATGAAAATATTGTCGAGCAATTGGCCTCTCCAGCTCGTTAAAGTGACCGGAAGTGCTATCCCTCCTTTAGATTTTAATCTTTTTGGACCTAAGGGATTATTACACAAAAAAATCGAGTGCTTGTTTGTTCGGCTCGTTAAAATTACCAAAAAATCATCCCTTTTGTATTATTTTATACTTTTTCGGACTTAAGGGATTATATGACGAAAAATGATTGTTGGAGTTTTCTTTATGTCCCTTTCAGACTCTCTAAAATTGAAAAGGATCGAGTTATCTTTGTCGTTAAACTCGTTAAAACCGAATAGCGACAAACTTGTCCATACAAACAAGAATGAGTTTCACTATCGCTAGGCTTGTTAAAACATAGCGATGGGTTTGCCCGAAGGGAAAATTATAGAACAAACATATGTTATCCTCCTCAAGCTTGACAAAAATAAAGAGGTACTGGCCAGTAATGACTGGGGAAAAATTGGGAAGAAAACTTGAAGAAACTTTATTGGTAGCAAGTCGCTCTTGAACATGACACTTTCGCTCCGCATCCGAGTCGGGTTGGGTTGTTCCATTCACTGGTCATATCACCATTGGTCCATCACACCATCCACATTTGGGGTTAACGCTACCAATCCATCATGTCAGTGTTGCCGATATGTTCAAGAGAATTCGCTCAGAGAATTCACCTGTGTCTCATCCACTGCAATACATTCGCGCTCCATTCTTTCATGACCGCCACCCTGAACCCTATATCATCAGACCGTTTTCACCTCCAAAATCATTTACTCTGTTCCGTGCCGTAGATGTGGGATTCATTAAGGCCCTCCTATGGCGGGTCGCTTCTTGTTGACATCAGCTCATTATCCAAGAAGTCAATCTAGGAACAACCCTTTTAGTACTTTGAAGCTTGCATGCCTCAATGGCAAGTTTCTCACTTCCGGCGACAGGTTTACATCAATGGCCTTCGACCGAAAGATTTTGCATGGTGTTCGACGCCAAGTCCCTTATTCACACCACATGAATTGTACTGTAGTACCTTGAGGGTCATCATCATTATCGGTGATTCCTCTCACGCCTGTTAACAGCTTACATCATTGGCTGGTAATCAGGCGATGTCTTTCCATGTTTGACTCCACAACATCTCTCACATGGATCGACTTGTACTTTGAGTGAAGATCGAACGAGATTGAAGACCCCAGATCTAGTTTCATCCATCCGGGCTGCGATATATATTCAGGAAAATAAAGACATCAAATGTAAATCATTGCTGCACAGATAATCATCCAATCTAAGGGATGATGGCTCTACCAGAATCATCAGTCTGCACACAGACGATTGTCTGTCTTATGTACATGAAAATTAATTTATAAAGCTGAGCATGGGAATGCCCGCCTCAGCTAGATCATGAAAATATTATGAAGATAATGTATTGTATTGTATCTTATTAAAAGTCGCCTTCCAGCTCCAAAAAAAAACTTCGGATCCTCATGATAAAGCATTTCACCCGACATCAAAAGATTAACGACCTCATGCTTTAGGGGGCAACTGTTATAGACATTTTTGGGCACTGCAACCCCAATCAAACATGTCCATAAACCAAGGGCTCCTAAGTCCCTAAAAGTGTTGTTCCATCCCCTAAAAGAACAAGGTCATCTGATTACATCATCTCCCAGAAGTTCTCCATGAAAAACTACTCAGAACTGGTCAAAACTGGACCATCTCACCTGCTCCATGGTCAAAGTGAGTTGCATCCTACCTAAATGCACATGGGAGGTGTGATGCATACCGAAAAGCCCTTCTATGGGGTGCGATGGGCGAGAGTGGACAAATAGCAGAGTCAATATTCGAGGTGGAGGATCATGGAATCTTCCAGAAACTTCTCCTGTGACACTTGCCTCTCTGCATTCGCCCAGGGATGAGTAAGAGATCATCAATCTCCAAGTGGAATCAAGAACTATCAGAGAGAGAACACTAATCAAAACTCAGAAGCTGACTCACCCCCCTTGCAAACATCTATATATGGATCCCTCATCCCAGAGATCCAGAGGCTGGAATTTTGTATCTTGTAAGGAAGTGTTGCTGGTTTCTTGGTGCAACATCATAGTGTTGGGTGATCTAAGCTTTTCATGAGGTGAAGAAGGGCTTTCTTGCTGAGAGGATGACACTGAGTCAGAACAATTGGTTGTAATCCTCTTTGCTATTCTTGATATTAATAAAGCTATTCACGGTTTCCTCCACATTCTTGTATGATTGATGATATATGCATTTGTGTGGTCAATATATATCTGGTCCTATATTTTTTATGATAGTAGATCTCTGTTCTTGGATAGTGTTATTGTTATAGACATTTTTGTGCCTTACAGCTATAAGCATGAAATGTCCATAATTCAAGGGATCCAAAGTCCCGAAAGATGTTGTTACAGCTCCTAAAGGAACAAGGTCAACCAATGACAGCTTCTCCCAGAAGTTCTCCACCAAAAACCACTTAGAAATAGTCAATTCAAGATCAATTTAGAGGCTCCACTAGCTGCCTGCATTGAAATGCAGAGTCTACACTGGCTAGGTGCACTGCAACGCAGGTGGAAGCACTACCAGGGTGCGCTGAGCGGGAAATGACAAATGGCAAGCTCATTCAACGAGGTGGAAAGACCCTGGAAGCTTCCAGAATCTTCTCCAATGACACTTGCCTCAATGAATTCGACTAGTGATGAGTAAGAGGTTCTCAACCTCCAAGTGGAAGCAAGAACTAACAGAGAGAAGCCACAAGTCAAAACATAAGCTGACTCATCCTCTCTGCTTACATCTATATATGGATCTCTCACCCAGAGGTTCAGGAGGCTGGAATTTTGTACTTTGCAGAGAATTGTTGTTGGTTTGAGATTGAGATTAGTACATTGGGTGATTTATGCTTTGTTGGAGGAGAGGAAGGGATTCCTTTGCTGGGAGGTAGATGCTGGATCGGAACTCACTTGGTTGTATCTCCTCTTGGACTTTATTATCATATCAATAAACTATTTGAGTTTCTCCTACATGTTGTATACCAATGATGTTTTTTTATGCTTACATGTTTAGCTTAATCTGATCTTGAGCTTTTTATGAATGTATATCTGTATCCTTGTGTAGTTTCTCTCTCTTGTGATCTTGCAGGAATTCGGTGAAGCTGGGCCGATGAAGGAGCAAGGAGCTGGGAGCTACTGAAGAGAAGAGTGATTTGGATTGACAAACTAGCGGAAGACACAGGTTAGTTAGATCTTTCTTCCTCATTTACATTTCATAAAGAAGAATACCCAATTAGTTTACCTCGTTTGTTGCTAAGGCACTATCACACCTTAGAGTGGGATAGGAGCATTCCGAATTGGATACTTTTCCCAACAACAAATTGGCGACTCCGCTGGGGAGAGTATCTTGTTAGTTTATTTGTGTTTCTATTGTTGTTCTTCTCATAAACTCAGGAGTGCCGAATCGAAATGCATTTTCCATTTTCAAATGCAAAGTAGAGATCTGCCACTCTAGTCCACTCACTGGGCCTGTTTTTATGATCTGAACAAACTGATCCACAAGTGCTCTAACAGGCCTTTGTGATAGATCTTAGTCCTCCTTTAAATCATCCTCCTAATTGTACCTAATTGATAGCTTTTATCCGGCAAAAAACTGTAGATTAAACTGCAAACCGTGACCCAGAACCCAGAAACAACTCTCATTTCTGCTTCAGCGCAGACTCTGTGAAGAGGTTCTGCATTTCAACGCAGGTCCTGTGAAGGATACCTGCGCTGAAGTTCAGTTTCTCTGTGCTGAGGGTGCGCTGATCAGCCTTTGCCTTGTGCAGCTGTGGTTCCCTGCTTCCTTTTGCTCAGTTTTATCTCTATTTTTTGCAGCGTGTTATCATTCAGTGTACCTATCTGAAACCCCTTTTCTTTGCCTCAATTCCACCTCAGTTGTATAAAGAAACTGTATTTGTTCTTTGTGTATTTGTTACATAATTTGCAGTTTCCCATTACAAAAGTAAACTAGTCATACTGTCGCCCTTAGATCTAGACCTATCGTAAGTGTCGTTTTGATCTTAGGAGTGAGTTTGTTTGCTGTTCACAGTTGATTGAGCTTTTACTTTTGTCGTTTGGTTTGAATTTATGGCATTTCTAGTGTCAAAACAAGTAAATCATAAAGTGTCGTATCGTCTTTTTGATTTGAAAATGAACTTGTTTATGTTTTCACTTGAAATCGAATTCAAATTGTACAACAACTTTCTTTTTTAGGCATCATATTAAGAAAGCGAAAACAAAATACATGCATATGTGCATTTGCATTTTGATAGTTTGCATGCTTTGATTTAGAAAAGTGCATTTACAGTGTGCTCTATGCTCTTTGAGAAAAGATTGTGTCTTTCTTTTCCCCTTGTAGCTAGGATTTTCATTGTTGAAAAGATATAAAAGCTTGCTTATCATCTTTAGACTTCATTTAGGAATTGTATCATACATCTCGTGGTGATCCAAAAAGGCAAACTTCTAAGAAAGATCAACCAAAATAAATTGAATGAACTTACAACGCTTTGTAACTTAACGCACAACATAGAGGTCTAGGCTAGAGACGTTCCGGCGTCGTAAAACCTGGTGACTGTCGATCTCGCTGATGTTGGGTGATTCCTTCTGAGAGACGATAGCGCCAGTACGGATTGTGCTCCACGTACCATCGAGTATATATTGGAGACCGCTATAGGAATAAAACCTTTATCCATAGGAAGCCGTGTCGGCCGCCCTACTGATCGCAATGCACTGAACACAGCATTCAGGAAGATTGACCCCCGTACCTTAAAAAGTATTCTGCGGTTTTGCGAAAAGTTTGGCACACCCTCTACCTAGAACTCCAGAGCAGTTCCTTTTGGCCTTTTTCAGACTCTATAACGGAAAAATTCCATCCGAGCATTTGTCACTTCGGGCTCGTTAAAACATCGAAGGCGACTAGAGTCATCTTTAGCTTTTTCTCGACTCTTTAAAATTGAAAAAGCAAGTTGTGTCTAAAGCGTCGTTAAAATTTATTTTAAACAGAACAATCACCCCTTTTTCCTGCATTGATCTTTAGGTTGAGAAAATGGAGCCCACCAACCAAGGAATTCCTCTTGGTGGAAATCCTAGTCCCTTCTCCTCTTGGGGAGATGTTGGTGCACCCCATATGGCCACATTGTCGCTTCCAAGACTGACAATTGGCTTGCCGGTCTGGGTCTTCTCAACCAATGTCGTTCAGAACACCACTATTCCCGAACAGTCGAATCAACAGTTAGACCAGTCCAGGGTTGCCCACCAGCCTTCTACTTCCTCTAATTCTTCCTCTCCTCCTTCCTCTTCGCTTGACGGAACTGGTAAAACAAAAAACCAAGTTCCTAAGGAGAAGAAGGAAAAGAAGAAGAAAGAGAAGAAGAAGAAGGAGCCGAAAGCGACTGGGGGCAAACAAGTGTCGTCTGACAAAATCCACACACAGCACTGACTAGGCCTAAATCGCCATGTGTCATATGCAGGGAGACCACTGCCACAAGATTGTCCCTGCATCCTCGGATACTAAGGGACTAGTCTCCCCGTTTGCACAATCCGGTGGCATCAACCTCTGATAGCCATGTTGAATGCATACCGTCAACTAGCGAAAGTGAAGTCCTTGGACAAAAAGGGAGAGCTAGATCTCCCTGTAGACTGTGCGAAGGCAATCATGCCATCCACCGTTTTCCCTTCTTAGACGAAGCAAAAAGAGTTTTGGATGATCGTCCGGTTTCACCGTTACGACTTCCTCCTGGGTATAAAAAACTCTTGCCGAGTCCTTCGTTAGTTGAAAATCCAGCTGGCCCGCTCAAGTGGTCAGCTGAAGCGCCGGTCATTGAAGATGAACCAGCTGAATCCATACCCGACAAAAGTCAAAAGGTCGAGGCGGCAGTTGACCTAGTCTTGCCTTCAGAGGTTTTGTCTTCGAATGATACAGTCACTGAAGAGGAAAATGACACCATCCAAATTCTCTTCATCAGCACAGACTCCGACGAGCACGGGGGCAATTCCCCCATTCCTTTATCGCAGGAAGGAAGTTCGTCAGAGCGATACCGGCCGTCTACTCGGTCCCACCACCAAGCAACCTAGTTGTCTCCTTCGACTGGAACCAACTAGGCAGACCCGTTTGCCAGCAAGCATACCATTTAGAATTATCGTCCAAATATACAGAATGGTCATGGCTGGCACCATCATGATGAGGGGGGCATCTGTGAGTATCGTTTCCTCTATTGCTTGGAAATCGCTTGGTTCGCCAGCACTTTTGCCTGAAATGAGAAATCTGACAGGCTTTGATAAAGGAACCAGTCGACCTGTAGGGATCCTCCCCAATGTGCCTATCACATTGAAAGGGAAGATCGTTCAAATGAATGTGATGGTCATTCAAGGACCCTTGGATTATAACCTACTCCTTGGACGAGACTATATATATTGCATGGGAGCCATCGTCTCCTCACTCTTTAGAGTAATGTGTTTTCCGCACGAAGGAAGAGTGGTCAAGCTTGTGGACCAGCTTTCATTTCCCGGATCACGCATCGCAAATAGTCATATACCATCCCTAAATGGTCTCTTCACGCAAGAAATGTCTCAACCCACGGTCCGTCCCCCCGATGAGCGCGAGTAATTCGGAGGGATATGACTGGAGCATGCATCCTGGTCTGCTTCGGCAGGAAAACTTTGGGTATAGGGTAGGTTTCCGCGGAAGAATATGACTAGTCTGTACCCCATCCGTCTTGGAAGAGGGGTTATTCTAGAATAAGATTCTTTTGTCAAAGTTATGTGTTTGGCGCTCGTTGTCACTCACCTTTGTCTATCTCGGTAGACACCGCCGAAGAAATGTTTTGTTTGAAAGATTAATAGAACAATCTTTGGTAACCTGAAAGAGGTAGGCCTCTCCCGGTAAAACAAATGTTTTATTGGACTAAGAAGGGGTAACCTTGAAACCATACTTTATACCTGGGGGCATGCAAACCTTTTGGAGTGCAAGCAAAGAGCGGTTATTTATCTGTTTTTTGGGTTAGTCGTTTCCTAACTTGCATAAAGAAAGGATGCGGGGCATAGCTTTGTAAGGCGCAAGCTCCATAAAAAATGGAATCTTACATGAGACATTCTTATCATATGACTGGATTAATCGAGCAGTTTTAGCACATAGTTCATGCTCGTTAAAAAATAAACATAAGATCGAGCAGTTTTAGCACATAGTTCATGCTCGTTAAAAAACAAACATAAGATCGAGCAGTTTTAGCACATAGTTCATGCTCGTTAAAAAATAAACATAAGACCGAGCAGTGTTTTTCCGCGTTTAAGCTCGTTAAAAAATGAACTACCCTCCGGTAAATAACCACCGTGAATGTAACATTATCAGCCATTAAAGCCTTGGTCGTGTTTGCACCGTCACCTCCACTTTTCCATTGGCCGATCATTCACCTCCATTTGATTGTTTACCCATTTTGAGGACAGCTGCGAAGAGTGATTTCACTAGCCATCCTTGTGACTGCCGTGATTGGAAAATTCCAACCCTTACCTGGAATCAGCTGCTAACCCGTTTTATCACTTGTTCCTCAAAAGATGAGTCTCCTTTAAGCTCTTTTCATCTGACTCGTAAAATATGAAAAGATTGCCGAGTTTTGGCCTTCCAGCTGGTTAAAGCGACCGGAAGTGCTATCCCTCCTCTAGATTTTAATCTTTTTGGACCTGAGGGATTATTGCACAAAAAGATCGAGCGCTTGTTTTGTTTGGCTCGTTAAAACTATCGAAAACTCATCCCTTCTGTATTGTTTTATACTTTTTCGGACTTAAGGGATTAGATGACGAAAAAGGACTTTCGGAGTTGACTTTACGTACCTTTTCAGACTCTCTAAAAATGAAAAGGACCGAGTTATCTTTGTCGTTAGACTCGTTAAAAACATTAAATAGCGACAAACTTGTCTTTAGACGAGAACGAGTTTCACTATCGCTAGGCTCGTTAAAACATAGCGATGGGTTTGCCCGAAGGGCAAATTATAGAACAAGCATATGTTATCCTCCTCAAGCTTGACAAAATAAAGAGGTACTGGTCAGCAATGACTGGGGAAAAATTGGGAAGAGACTCAAAGAACTTTATTGGTAGCAAGTCGCTCTTGAACATGACACTTCCACTCCGTGCCTGAGTCGGGTTGGGTTGTTTCATTCACCGGTCACATCACCATGGTCTCGCCATACCATCCACCTTTGGGGTAAATGCTACCAATCCATCACATAAGTGTTGCCGATATGTTCAAGAGAAGTCATCCAGAGAAGTCAACCATGTCCCATCCACTACCATACATTATCCTTCATTCTTTCATGACCGCCACCCTGAACCATATATCATCAGATCGTTTTCACCTCCATCAAAATAATTTGCTCCGTTCCGTGTCACTGATGTGGGATACATTAAGGCCCTCCTTTGACGGATCGCTTCTTGTCGACATCAGCTCATTATCCAAGAAGTTGATCTAGGGACACCCCCTTCAGTACTTTGAAGCTTGCATGCCTCAATGGCAAGTTTCTCACTTCCGGCGACAGGTATACATCAATGACCTTCGACCGAAAGATTTTGCGTGGTGTTCGACGCCAAGTCCTTTATTCACACCACGTGAATTGTACTGCAGTACTGATCCGGATTTAAACAGGAACGCAACAAATTACAGAGATAACCATATACACAAATATGCAGCGGAAATAATACTTCATTTCATTAATGGAAAATACTAAAATATGCTTACAACCAGAAATGGAAACAAACTAGCTAGGGCGATGGTAGCTTATCTCTGAGAAGAGATGTGATGGCTACATGCCTCTGAACTGTCTTACAATGAGGCTCGAAGGCCTATTTATTGTTGAGAAACAATGGAAAACCCTTAACATTCCAAAACCTAACCCTAGGAGATGAAACGCCAAACTGTGGGCCCCGTTTGGGGGTAAGTTGGTACCTCAACTTCCCGGGGTCGTAACTTTGGCATATGATCTCCGTTTGACGCGTACAATAGCTCATTAGAAAGATCTATCCGAGCACTCATTGTTGGAATGGGCAACATCGGTCCATTCCATGGACCCATGTTGCCCTCGGATTCCCCAAAAAACGTCGTTTAGGGCCTCAAAACGGCTCCGGAAGTTCATGACCCGAAAAACTGCTAAAAATAGTAAATTGTGCCACAATTAAGGAAACTGAAAATGCTAAGAAAGACAATGGTGGGGGTCCAGGTGGACTTGGCAGGTGGCCACCAATATCCACCTGGATCATTCCTCCCCCCTTAGGAAGCAATGGTCCCCATTGCGTTGAGCTCCTCCATGAGATGAGGAAACTTCTGCTGAACTTGTTCCCTGGTGAGCCACTTGCCCTGCTGAAGGAGTTGGCCTGCTTTGACAACTCGATACAGTTGGATATTCTGTTGGCGAGTGTTCTTGATCTGTGTGTCCATGATCCGATCAGTTGCAGCTTGTTCCATGCAATCTGGATTTAATTCTGTGGGTTTGAGCTGTTCTGCAATGTCGGATGTGTCTAGCAATGGTGGAAAGTATGGCCGAAGGCGGTCCACATTGAATACTGGGTGCAGGCCAAGGAATGGGGGAATGCTGAGCTCAAATGCATTGTCTCCCATAGCCTTAGTAATGGTGTAAGGACCATATCGGAGTGGTCTCAATTTCCAATAGGCTCCAGTAAGGCGTTCCTTTTGCAAATGCAACCAAACTTTGTCGCCCACCCTAAACTTGTGTGGCACCCGATGTTGATCATGTCGCTGCTTGTACTTGGCATTTTATTTTTCAAGAATGTCATGGACCTGCTGGCGAATATGTTGGATGCGCTCAATGAAGCTGGTGGCCTTATCTGTTTCGGACTGGACATGAGCTGAATTCATGTGAGTAGCTGCAAGTGGCATGGCCACATCAATGGGGCATAGTGGCTGGAATCCCAAACCCACCTGAAAAGGGCTATGGCCAGTGGAGCTGTGAAGAGCTCGATTGTAGCTGTGCTGAAAATAGGGGAGGCTCTCGTCCCATGTGCGTGGATGCTTTGAGTTATACATGCGCAGAATGTGCACAATCATCCTATTGACAACCTCTGTCTGGCCATCAGTTTGAGGATGGAAGGTTGTGGACTTCGTGAGTTTGGTGTCCAGCATTGACCAGAGACTGGACCAAAATGTGCTGAGAACCGACTGTCCCGATCTGAGATGATAGACTGTGGGATCCCAAAGTGCACCCACACTCGTTCAAAGAAGAGTTTAGCAGTGGCTTCTGCTGTGATATTCTTCTTGCAGGCCACCATAATGGCCATCTTCGAGAACCTGTCGACTACCACAAAAACACAGTCATTTCCATGCTTAGTGGAAGGAAGGCCTGACATGTAATCCATGGAGATGGATTCCCAAGGTCGACTAGGGGTAGGCAACGGGGTATAGAGGCCGTGCTTCTTGATGGCCGGTTTGGCAATGGCACAGGCAGTACATGATCGGATGTACTTCCCAACATCCTGTCGAAGATTCGGCCAATAGAAATAATTTTGCAGTACTGCCACTGTTTTCTAGACCCCGAAATGCCCAGCAGCCCGACTGTAGTGTGCTTCCCAAATCATCTTGGCACGCTCGCTTGAAGGAACACAAAGGTGACCGAGGTGGCATAATAGGGCATCCTGGAGGTGAAAATCTACAACCTACCAACCCTCCAAGAGTGTCTGGTATGTGTGGCCGAATTCTAGGTCGCTTTTGTAGAGAAGTGGCCAATCAGAAGTCTCGTGCCCACAAGAGTTGAGCACGGTGGTTAGCGCCATGATCGGTGGTCGACTGAGGCAATCTGCAACATTATTGGTGCTTCCCTTTTTATACTTGATATTCAAGTGAAACTATTGCAGGTATGTAGACCACTTCTGATGGCGATCATTCTGCAATTTCCCTTGGGTCTGTATGAACTGCAGAGGTCGATGGTCTGTGTGGATAACTGTTTCCTTCCCCAAAATGTAATGCTTCCATTGTCGGCAGGCCTGTACAATGGAATACATCTCTTTATCATAAGTGGGGTACTTCCGGACTATGTCTAAAAGTGTTTCACTGTGATATGCCACTGGATGTCCATGTTGAGTAAGGACTGCCCCAATAGCATAGTCAGAGGCATCTGGCTCGACCTCAAATGGTTGTTGTAAATCTGGTAACGCGAGCACTGGTGCCGTGCAGAGGCGATCCTTCAACTCCCTGAATGCCTTCTGTTGAGATTCAGACCAAAAGAATTTTGCTTTCGCCCCGCCCTTGGTGACTTGACTCAAGGGCCAAGAAATATGAGAAAACCCCAGCACAAACCTGCGGTAGAAGTTGGCAAGACCTAGAAAGCTGCGGAGCTCTGTTAGAGTGGTTGGAGAGGGCCAATCCCGAATGACTTGGATCTTGGCTGGATCGACATGCACCCCTGTTCATCAATGATGTATCCCAGATATTGAACCTGGGTCATGCCAAAAGTGCATTTCTCCAAATTGGCACATAGCTGGTGTTGCCGCAGTGTTTGGAGACCCTGTCGGATGTGGTGGAGGTGCTCTTCCCAACTCTGGCTGAAGATCAGAATGTCATCCAAGTATACTACTACAAAGGAGTTGGTGAATGGCCGCAAGATGTCATCCATTAGCCTCATAAAGGTTGTAGGAGCATTCGTCAATCCGAAAGGCATGACCAACCATTCGAAGAGGCCCTCCTTGGATTTGAAGGCAGTCTTCCACACATCGGAGGGTTCGATTGGTACTTGGTGATATCCCGACTTCAGGTCGATCTTGCTGAAATATTTTGCCCCCTTTAGTTGGTCTAGGAGGTCATCAATTCGCGGGATCGGGTACCTATTACGGACAGTGATCTTGTTCAGTGCCCGATAGTCAATACAGAGTCTCCACGTCCCATCCTTCTTCTGTACCAACACGATCGGGCTCCCACAGGGCGATGAACTCGGACGGATGTGACCTTTCTGCAGGAGCTCCTGAATCTGCCTCTTGATTTCATCGTTCTCCAGAACGGAGCGCCGATAAATTGGTCCATTGGGTAGCGGCGCACCTGGGGTCAGATCGAGGGAGTGCTTGACTTGATAGTGCAGAGGAACCCCTGCCGGGGAGGTGAATATGTCCTCGTACTCCTCCACAATCTTATCCATCTGTAGTTGTCGTGCAGAGGGGCCCCGTTTGGAGGTCGCGGCCACTGTCTTCTTCTTTCCTTGAGGGCGTATCATCAGGAAAACAAATTTCCTGGTTTTGGAAATGATCTTACTGCATTGTTTTGCAGTAATCAAAGAGAGGGTGGCAGGTGGTGCTACCTCTGGTATCCTGAACAACTTATTTCCCAATGTAATAATACAGCACGGGGCCTTGATTCATACACAGCATGTCGCTTCCACAAGTATGGTTGTCCTAGTAATACATCACAAACTTCAAGGGGGCAATGTCACACAATACCTCATATGTGAAGGGCTTGATGTTGTATGGAAGGCGACACTGCTGCTGCTCACGCGAAGATCTCGTCCTTGGTGAAGCCACCCAATGGTGTATGTTTTGTGGATGTGCTGTGGTCGGTAAGCCCAACCGCTTCACGACCTCTGCCGAAATGAGGTTCTTTTGACTCCCGCTATCAACAATGAACTGTATCGAGGAGCCCTTTACCCACATTTGGGAGTGGAAGAGACGCTCCTCCTCCTCTGGATCTTCGGGTTCATTTTTCTGGATCTTTGCGGTAGCAACAGTGGCGCTGGGGTCCGCATCAATGATCTGCTTCCCTTTTTCATACCCCTTATCGGGTTCTGACTCAGAGTCGGAACATGCATCTGATTCTGAAACCTTTAGCTCAGCCACCAGTGACTGCTTGGCCCGACACTCACTTGTGTTGTGAGGGTGCTCTTATGGAACTCGCACCATTTTCCCGTGTCCTTTCTCGGCTTCGTGGCGTTGTTCTTCGCTTGCAGCTTCGGCTGGTTGTCTTGGGTTGTCCCTCCTTGGCTTTGTCCTTTGTTCTGTGGTTTAGGGGCACCTTTCCCCTGCTTTGGATTCACAGATCCAAAGTCTCGCTTCTTTTGTTTGAACTTCTACTCAACCTTGACGGCATACCGGTATGCTGCGCCGAGCGAGGGGATGTTTAGGAATTGTATTTCTTCCTGGATGTACTTGTGCAGGCAGCCACGGTATTTGAGTATCAAATGTTGCTCCGAATCCTTGATACCCAACTTTGTGCGAAGGGTATGGAAAAGATTGGTGAACTCCAGCACGTCTTGGTCCCTTCCCTGCCGCAGCGTGGTCCACTTTATGTATTCATCCTCATAGCTCCCGACAGGGTAGTACTGCTCCTTGATGGCATCCCGGAACGAATCCCAGGTGGGTGCGGCTGAAAAGAGTGAGCCAGTACTTTCATCCTTCTGCTCGCAGTAGGTTTCCCACCAGTCCTTGACGTGGGGGGTTGCTTTGAGGAGAGCAAAAACAATCTTTTCCCGACTCGAAAATTCATGAACAGAAAAATAACCCTCTAGCAGATTTAACCATTTATCTACGACATCTGTGTCTATCTGACCCTCGAATATGGGGATTTCAAAATTAACTTGTACCTTAAAGGGTGTGGCGTTTCCAGAGTAGCTGCTGGAAGCCGATGCGTTGCTTCTGGGTAGCCGCTGAAGGATCTGGGCAAAGCTGTCCATCATCGCATTCCGTTGTCGCTCGAGGGCTTCTTCGAGCAAGATTTTGATGGGATCTCCTGCCCCCTCTTCTTTCTTCTCGTCCGCCATGGGAGGCCGTCGGGATTTGCGAGGCTGGTCTTGCAAAGGTTCAACCAGTTCAAGTCCTAACTCCTTATATCCCGACCTTGTTGGGGACATGCAAAGAAAAACAGAGAAAAAGCAGACCGCTCTGATACCACTGATCCGGATTTAAACAGGAACACAACAAATTACAGAGATAACCATATACACAAATATGCAGCGGAAATAATACTTCATTTCATTAATGGAAAATACTGAAATATGCTTACAACCAGAAATGGAAACAAACTAGCTAGGGCGATGATAGCTTATCTCTAAGAAGAGATGTGATGGCTACATGCCTCTGAACTATCTTACAATGAGGCTCGAAGGCCTATTTATTGTTGAGAAACAATGGAAAACCCTTAACATTCCAAAACCTAACCCTAGGCGATGAAACGCCAAACTGTGGGCCCCGTTTGGGGGTAAGTTGGTACCTCAACTTCCCGGGGTCGTAACTTTGGCATATGATCTCCGTTTGACGCGTACAATAGCTCATTAGAAAGATCTATCCGAGCACTCATTGTTGGAATGGGCAACATGGGTCCATTTCATGGACCCATGTTTCCCCCGGATTCCCTAAAAAACGTCGTTTAGGGCCTCAAAATGGCTCCGGAAGTTCAGGACCCGAAAAACTGCTAAAAATAGTAAGTTGTGCCACAATTAAGGAAACTGAAAATGCTGAGAAAGACAATGGTGGGGGTCCAGGTGGACTTGGCAGGTGGCCACCAATATCCACCTGGATCAAGTACCTTGAGGGTCATTATCATTATCGGTGATTCCTCTCACGCTTGTTAACGGTTTACCTCATTGACTGGTAATCAAGCGATGTCTTTCCATGTTCGACTTCAAAACATTTCTCACATGGATCAACTTGTACTTAGAGTGAAGATCGAACGAGTTTGAAGACCCCGGATCTAGTTTCATCCATCTGGGCTGCAATATATATTCAGGAAAAATAAAGACATTGACATGTACAACATTGCATCACAGACAATCATCCTACCAAAGGATGATGATTTCAGCAGGATCATCAGTCTATCATCAGAGAATTGTCTGTCCTATGTACATAAAAATGAACTTATAAAGCTGAGCATGGGAATGCCCGCCTTAGCTAGATCATGAAAACAGTATGAAAAATAATGTATTGTATTGTATCTTATTACAGGTCTCCTCCTAGCATTGAATGAACTTCGGATCCTCCTAATAAAGCATTTCACCCGATAAACAGCCTCATAATTTAGGGGGAAACTGTTATAGACATTTTTGTGCCTTACAGCTATAAGCATGAAATGTCCATAATTCAAGGGATCCAAAGTCCCTAAAGATGTTGTTACAGCTCCTAAAGGAACAAGGTCAACCAATGACAGCTTCTCCCAGAAGTTCTCCACCAAAAACCACTCAGAAATAGTCAATTCAGGATCAATTCAGAGGCTCCACTAGCTGCCTGCGTTGAAATGCAGAGTCTACACTGGCTAGATGCACTGCAACGCAGGTGGAAGCACTACCAGGGTGCGCTAAGCGGGAAATGACAAATGGCAAGCTCATTCAACGAGGTGGAAAGACCCTGGAAGCTTCCAGAATCTTCTCCAATGACACTTGCCTCAATGAATTCGACTAGTGATGAGTAAGAGGTTCTCAACCTCCAAGTGGAAGCAAGAACTGACAGAGAGAAGCCACAAGTCAAAACATAAGCTGACTCATCCTCTCTGCTTACATCTATATATGGATCTCTCACCCAGAGGTTCAGGAGGCTGGAATTTTGTACTTTGCAGAGAATTGCTATTGGTTTGAGATTGAGATTAGTACATTGGGTGATTTATGCTTTGTTGGAGGAGAGGAAGGGATTCCTTTGCTGGGAGGTAGATGCTGGATCGGAACTCACTTGGTTGTATCTCCTCTTGGACTTTATTATCATATCAATAAACTATTTGAGTTTCTCCTACATGTTGTATACCAATGATGTTTTGTTATGCTTACATGTTTAGCTTAATCTGATCTTGAGCTTTTTATGAATGTATATCTGTATCTTTGTGTAGTTTCTCTCTCTTGTGATCTTGCAGGAATTTGGTGAAGCTGGGCCGGTGAAGGAGCAAGGAGCTGGGAGCTACTGAAGAGAAGAGTGATTTGGATTGACAAACTAGCGGAAGACACAGGTTAGTTAGATCTTTCTTCCTCATTTACATTTCATAAAGAAGAATACCCAATTAGTTTACCTCGTTTGTTGCTAAGGCACTATCACACCTTAGAGTGGGATAGGGGCATTCCGAATTGGATACTTTTCCCAACAACAGTTATGCTACTTTGATTGCACAGGTGCTCTTTGAAGCTGGGTAGACGAGGAAGCGAGTGGCAAAAATCTATCGGAAGGGAGAGGAATCAAGCAAGGAACCAAGCGCAAGACAAAGGTTGGTCTCTTTTGTTCCCCTCTTGTCTACTTCTCATAAAGGAAAACGAAAGTAGTTTTAGTTTGTTTGTTTCTAAGATAGCTACCAGTCTTAGTGGGACTAGCAGATCCGAGTGGACACTAGTTTTCCCGATAACACACCCCTTACCAGGTCTGTCTAGAACACCACTAACTGTTTCTTTTTATTTATGTCTACAACGTTTATCCCCAAACTTGTAAAATGCTTAGCGTTCTGGTCAAAAAACAAATAAGTGACAACTAAAGGAAATTTGAATGAACCAGTGAGTGATAGAGTCATGAATTGAGTATTAATGGTGTCCAACCAAAACGCTGGAATATCTAATATCACTTCTGGTTTTATCATCATAGTGAAAAATCCCAAAATTGCTTTATCAACCTGTCTAGAGTCTTCCTTCCCCAAAATCTTAGAAATCACCTACAAAATTGGGCTTATATTAGCTGCAAAGATATCTAAAGAAAACAATTTTTCATCTGGAAAGAACTGTCCAGATTTAGGAGCTAAGAAGGATACAACATAAGAGGACTCCTGGGACGATAGGTTGTCATAATAAGAGACCAAAGACTCTTCAATAAAAGTGACATAAGTTCCAGAGACAAGGTAATTAAAACTCTGGTGAATTAACTGAGAGGTTACCTAGAAGACACTTTCCCCTAAATGATTCATCACAACACACTGCTTAGGGTACATAGACAGGGCTAACCACTGAATGAATTCTAGAAACAAGTGGGTTTTTGGGACAAAATTTGCTAAGACACCTGACCTAACCGTTGCCATAAATACAGGGGACTTCTTGTGATTCAAAATAACTTCTTGATATAGAGGGAGATGCTTAATCGTTCAAAAAGCATCAGAAATATCATGCTTGACATCCATTAGCGGGGTATGGATGACAGAAGAGGAACTTACTTGTTTGGTCATGACGTCTGAGAATGACAATTGCTGACTTGGAACGTTGAACTGGAGGTGAGAGTTTATACGCTGGAGCTGCTCGTACTGAAAACAAGTGACTAATACAATAGGGTTTCATTTTATTTTTTTTAATAAATGAAAAGCAAAACGGGGGGAAAATGGAACATGTAATGAATTAATGAAGTGACAAGGATGAGGTGACGGGGTAAGGTGGGTGAGCTGGACAGAAGTGAATGAGAGCGAAGGATGACGTGGCGGACGTGAGGTGGAGCGAGATGATGAGGGGTGGCCCACTATGGGGGTAGGGGTGTACAAGATGTTGATCAAGGTTGAACCCTCGAAGTGATCACATGCAGTTGATCTTCGTCAACTATGCTAATGTCAGGGTCAACAACGAGGGTTGAGCCATGGATTATAACCTGCGCTAGTTGTTCCCCTGGAGAGCACCTTACTTGTCTTCTTTGCCAACACTTGATCACGGCAAAAATGCTTAGGCTTTAGTAGATGAGTCAGGCCCACCTTCTTAATGCCTTCAATGCCGCCATTAGTGCAATTTAAAATAATATTTCAAAATTTTAAACATTCTTTTGTTTTTCTTTTTTTAACTTTAGACATGATATTTTATTTTTTTGGTTTTGAATAATATTGAAAATTAAAATTACTGTGTAGGCTAAAAAAAAATCATACTGAGAGTGCCAAGGCTCAGGATTTTGTACACCACAACAGTAATAAAAAAGAATATGTCTGCAATAAGAAATACTCAAGGTTTTCGTTGCAACTCTAAAGAGTGATGAAGGTAGCCATTATAGCAATGTGAATTCATAGCAATTAAACCCCTATGAAAGAGATAGTCCATATGACGCATACAAAAAATCCATGCTGAAAGTGCTAAGGCTCAGGATTTTGTACACAATAGCAGTAATAAGAAAGAAAGTGTCTCCAACTCAGTGGAATATGTAGATGTTGATACAAAAAAATTATGACTTTGGTTATTTAACCACCTAATCCATGAAAGTCCATTTAATTGCCTATTTTTCCATTGTAGAAAGCTATAGAACAAGACCTCACTTTTGCAGATTATTTCCCAACCACAAGGAACCCTCTCACATCACAATCTTGTATGTCTCCTAGTTAAGCATGTGTGACACATAAAAGGAAAGGTTTGGAGAAAAGTGGTAAGAACACAAATAAACTAGAATGTTTTACAACCCCATCTAGAGAAGCCATAGTTATATAAACAAACAATTATAAAAACAGAGACTTTTATACAAACAAGTTATTATGTAGAGATTGGCTCGAGCAAATCAATCTAGAGAAGCCATAGTTATACAAACAAATTATTTTACAAATAGAGACTGTTATATAAACAAATTATTATGCAGAGATTGGTTCAAGCAACTCAATCTGGAGAAGCCACAGTTATACAAACAAATTATTATACAAACAGAGACTGTTATACAAACAAATTATTATGCAGCTCGAGCAACTCATTGGAATATGCAGAGTCTTTTATACAAACTAATTATTATGGTACTAAAACCCCGATTATTTTTTCAACCTAAGCCATAGAAGCCACCAGCAAAAGCCACAAATTGAAGCCACATAAACTCCATACATTCACAGAAGGCAAACAAGCCATCGAAAAACCCAACTAGTGCGAAAACCCCAATTTGTTTTTCAACCTAAGGCACAGAAGCCACCAATTAAGCCACAAAAGCCACGAATTGAAGTCACATATACTCTAAACATTCATAGAAGGCAAACAAGCCACCGAAAAACCCAATCAGTGCATAAACTCCATTTTTTTTTTTCAACTTAAACCACAGAAGCCATGAATTGAAGCCACAAATACTCCATAAATTCATAGAGGGCAAACAAGCCACCAAAAAACCCAACAAGTACATAAACCCCAATTTTTTTTTTCAAACTAAGCCACATAAGGCACCAATTAAACCACAAATACTGCACAAAAGACAAAAAAAGCTAGAGATTAACACAAAAAAGGCGAATGGTGTGAATACTTAGCAAATAGATGTGTTGACAAACACAATTGCAGTTGACAAACACAATGACGCCAAGCTCCAAACATTTGCTGCAACAAGTTGACCATGGTGTCCAATGTCGGGTTAAACATGGTCGAGTGAGTGAAAAATCGTGAACAAACATCCATCTAAAATCCAACCACATTCGACGACATACAACCCTATAGCAACACTTGTTGCCACCCAAAGACCAAAACCCTTTACTGCACCTACACCTCACCACTGCAGCCAAACAACATAGTGCAGCAGCCAAACAACACAACACAAACAGTGCACCTACACCTCACCACTGCAGCCAAACAACATAGTGCAGCAGCCAAACAACACAACACAAACAGTAAAACAAGACGCCATAACCAGTGATAAACCCTCTCTCACCTCACCCTTAACCAACAACTCAACAACTCACACAAAACTAGAGGCGACGCTCACACACAACTATCAGCGGAGTAGAACGAGCCACTTTTGGGCCGCCACAAAGGAAACCTTAATTGACACCAAACCGAAGTTCGAGTTCGCTGGAAGAAACTAACACGTGGAGGCACGTTATAGACGTGTGTCGTCCAACTGATTGTGTATGCCAAACGTCTAAATTAAACCAGGTAGGAAGGCCATGCAACTAATGGCTTCCCTCCCCTATTACTGGCCATTGGATCTCACACTATCCAACTATTCTCCACAACTTCTCACTTTCTCATTTATTATTTATTTATGCCTCGAAAGACTAGATTCGAATTCCAGATCGGAAGTAATGGCATCTTTCGAAGTACAGTCGAGAGATGAAGATTTCAATGATATCGATTCATATCATACCTTTTATCCTTTTACGCAAAGAAATATGCTATTCTTATTTTTAGAAATTCATATCATAAGCAATCATATAGTTACAGGTGAAGGCCAGAAACGACGAAGATTTACATTATATCATTTGTATTCCGTAACGAAAGGATTAGGTTAGAAAAAGGATCTTACTTTTACAATCGCAAGAACTTTTGTAAATCATTTAGCATTTTAGATGGATCGATGGAAATGAATTATAATATGGAGAAGTTTCAAATGAATTTGGAACTTAAAATCCGTTTACAATTCAAAATTTTTAAAATCACGTTATTTTATTTAAAATTTGGAAATTTTCACATAATTTCATTGAGAGATTAGAAAATTTCATCTCGAGATTCCATCAACTTAGTGCAGGAAAGGGGAGATTGCCACATGAATCTACGCCCAGGTAAGATTCTTATGATGCCATCAGTTTACATTACAGGCACCCAGATGAGATCGTTTTCGAAAATCCAGTGGCAAACCTCGATCTGGCCTGGCTTATGTCCCAACGCCACAAATGCTGCATGTCCTGCACTCCATTCCGTCGTATCCAAATGGCAGATGGCCACTCCATCGTTTATTTTCTCAATATTTTCCTTCTGGTTGGATTTGGGGTTTGAGTTGGAGTTGGAGTTGCGCAGGAGCGCGGCTTCATACACCTTCGCCTTGGGCACCGAATGACAATAGTAGACCAGATATGGAAACATGCTTTGATGGCACGATACTGACCTCGTCACTCTCCCTCCATCTTTCCCATTCACTTCCCCGACTTGCACGCGCTCTCCAGATCCTGCCGTGCTCGCTGTGGTCAACACCTCCACCTTCGCCCCCAATATCCCCACTGCAAACTCTGCCATCCCTTCCACCGACGTCACGCATTTCTTTATTTCTCCCTTCACCGCTGGCCGTTCGCACTCTTGCAGCGTCTTCGCCATCATCCCCTGCATGCTCGAATTCTCCGGAATGCGGAACATTCGCACCAGCTCTGCGAAACTTTGGCTGCTGAAGCTGGGAAGCTTGTCGGCCAGAGATCGAGGCAGGAATGATCTCCTGGGCATGTAATCTCTCAGGTTCGGCAAAGGGAGACTCGAACCTTGGACCAGCAGATTCTCCCGGAAGAACTTCCCTGCCTCCACGCCCGCGCCAATCCCTATCCCCATTCCCATGGCGCTGGAATTGGCCAACTTAGTGTAGGATTTGAAGGTTATGCCAGTGCCGGCCTTCTTGTCATACTCTTTGAATTGGGTGTTTGGGCCGTAGCGGGTGAATGTGATGTGAGGAGTGTTGGAAGCCTTTCCATATCGGCTAAATTCGTCTTGACTTGGATTGAAGGAATTACCGTAGTTTGTAAAAGTAAGGTGAGGAGTATTGGCATCCCTCCCATAAGACGAAAAAACATCTTGGGGTACATTGGCGCCGTCTGCATAACTGGTGAAGGTTTGAGACGCTCCATTTCCATTGCTCCCGTAGCTTTCAAACTCGTTTCTGGGAACGTTACTGTTATCTGCATATGATGTAAATCGATCAATGGGACCATTGCCGCCTTCACTGTAGCTTTTGAAACTGTTGTTCACAACATTGGAGTTTTCGGCGTAGCTAGAGAAACCACTCAACATGCCGTTCGCGTCCTTGCTGTACTTGGCAAACTCATTATTTATGGCGTTGGAGTTGTCTGCGTAGCTCTTGAAGTTCTGAATGCCCGCATTACTGTCAGCGCCATAGTTTTTAAAATGATGATCGGGAACATTGGTATCGGCTCCATAGGTGGAGAAATCGCTGTTGCCTAAACTGCCTCCGCTACCGTAGTTTGCAAAGCCTTCGTCTTCAACATTGGTCTCTGGGGCGTAATTTGCAAAGACTTGAGATCGACCTTTGCCATCTACGCCATATCTCTTGAAATCGTCCTTCACTACGTTGTCTCCGTCCGAGTAATTTTTGAAACTGTCGCTTGAATTGTAGTGCTTGAATTGTTTTCCATGATAACTCTGGAAATCCGCGTCGCCACCCACACTACCTTTCTCGTCTTCTCCTCCGAGCACACCCATTCTTCGACTGCACACCAGCTCTGCGGCAGTGCACAAACATGCAATATGGTCGGAAAGTGTGTGATTTGCGATGTAGCCAGCAAAGACGGCGACTGAAGTTGCGTTGAGAGGCGACGCTTTCTCCAACAAGAACGCTGGGAGCCTCGCACTCGGCAATACGCGCCGCCAGAATCGTAACAACGACGCCTTGGCAGCAAATGGATGACCTCCACCTTGGCAACGAGGAATCTGCACGTTCGTAACCGAAACACCAGCATCGTGTAGTAATGAGATTCAAAAATTGTGTAACAAAACGTAGAACATGAGTAGCATGCATACATGCATGTGTGCCATCGTAAAAACATCCCGGCCGCCCTCCATGTACCAACTACCAAGGCAAAAATAATAAATGAAGGCTCACCAAACGAATCATCTACTTACAGCAAGTGTGGATATGATGAGGATCAGCACGAAGGAGATATTGTTCCAAGGGAGAAGTCGCTTGTTTGCCATCTCCTCCATCTGCGCAGAGAGAGCCATGTATGTAAGTAAGTAAGAGAGCAAAGACCGTGGATGTAACTAACAATAACAATAAATAGTGAGGTGCTACTCAGAGGAGTCAAATACCAATGCAAAACAACAATTAGAAAGCTGTATGCTATCTGTTATACGATTGTTTGATTGATTTCAAGGTTTTTTTGGTTTAGACATGGTCGGAATCACAAAAATTAAGTCCTAAAATCCTGAGTCATGCGTGCGAACAAGCAATCATACAAACATTTGGTAATGTAATATACTCACAGAAAAGCAAATGAGAGCTCAGATCAATCATACAAACATTCGGTAATGTAATATACTCACAGAAAAGCAAAAACAAGAGGGATGTATATACTTCCTGAAGGCAGAGAAATTGGAAGGTAGCATTAAGTGAAGAGAGGAGAAGCGATGGTAAGCCCTTAAAAGAGCAGGGACTGCAATTCAGGAAAATGGGCATGATGATTGGTGTGAGAGAATTGAGAGGTAATCAATCAAAGTAATAAGGCGCCACCATTGTCAGCACCTTCCATTTTTAGTGCAGAGGAGGAGTGTGACCGAAACACGCATTTTGATACATGTGAAGTAAAGAAGGGTCATGATCTGGATTTTGCGTATACGGCAGACTGCAATAAAAGTAATAATGTTGGAGTTGGCTTGCATTGCAATCTGCAACTGCAACGCATATCAAATTTATGATGGGTTGTGACACCCAGTATTTGAAGCCAAGTTGCGGAGGGGTCCATTCTGACATCTGGGCCATGGAATAGTATTATTCAGTACTTCTAGCACCGCTGTCAACAAATAAGTCTACTTCTTATTTCTCAGTTTTCTTGGGCCAAACTCCAGTAAACCCCATGGAATTAGGTTCATTTTCTTTACATATAAGTAAACAACATTTTATTTTTAATCTCCAACCTAAAAAGAAAAGAAAATTAATACAAGGCACTTCAGGCTCTTTACATATTCCAAGTTCCTACGGCACATGTAAAGTAACCACAGAAAACCAACCTTCGACCCATAGCCAGCTAGATAGAAGGGGTGGTGTGGTTGTGTAGAGGTCCTCCCAATGCTAAAAATTAAAAACAACAATATATATGAAAAAATAATGAGGAAAATTAAAATGGGAATAGATTAAATATTTTTTCTTAGGGATCACTTTTAATCATGAGTAAAATAGGATATCATTGAAACAATAAGTTTTCCGAAGATGGGTGTTGATAAAATATCAGTAAAATAATTGTTTCCCGAATATGGGTGTTCATAAAATATCGTAATATAATAAGCTTTATACCAATTGCAGAGATCGTTATATATTAGAGCATTCATGCATTAAGTAATGAAACCACATATAATTAAAAGGCTATGAAAGTAATATAAATATTATCATTAACCTATATGAAAGTTAATAATCATGTTGTTATAATATTTTTATTATATAATTAAAATGTTATATATAAAAGTAATATAAATGTTATTATTATTAATTTGATGAAAAGTTAATAATTATTTTAAATATAAAATGATGTGAATTTTATTTTATAATAATTTTACATTTAAAATAATAAATTAATAACTCATTGTTTATGAAAGGTCGCTTTGGACTTTTTTATGCTATGTTGACTCCACTTAGTATGTAGTTACTATTAGTCATTATGAACCAATGCCATGTAGGAGATCATGCTTATCTTATGGTTGATGATATGAAGGGCATTAAATCTCACCGTCTTAAGTTAAAAAGACATTCATTGATGTTAGTATCAACTCACACTCATAATACAACTTGGCTCATACACATTGCCTTGCGATGATGGTGGTAGTCTTAAAATGATGGGGTATTGGCTTCAAAAGCCAAGCATGTTTGGCACAACTATAATTTCTCTTCATATTTTGGGTAAGTTTCTATTGTATCTCCCAATTTTTTTGTTCCTCGTTTGTATGGTCATTTTAAGACTCACTTCATTGGGCTTCCTCTCCCCTTCAATTTCCTTTGTTCATCCCCTTGTAGTATGCCTTCCTTCGTTTTTGCCTTCAATTTTCAAGATATCCTTAAGGATCAACTATTCGAAACCACCTCATTTTTCCTCCCTAATTGGTGGTCACTATCTAGTTTTTTTTTTTTTTTTTTTTTTTTTTTTTTTTTTTTTTTTTTTTTTTTTTCTGTGGTTTTATTTCCCTATGCACACTGTTTGCTTCCATTGAACCCTCATTCCAATACACAACATGCTGCATCTAGGAATCTCACATGGCTATTGCAAAAACCATGGCTGAGGAGTATCATTTTGCCATAGAGCTTAGGCCCATGTAGAGTTCTTTGTTGTACCCTGCTAGGAGCACACCTCTAGGGCTACTACAAATTGATATGGAAAAAAAATGAAGAGTGGGAAGACACTCCTTGTCAAACATAGAGGTAGAAGAAAATATAGGGGAGTAGATTCCATATTTGGGAAACACTTGCTCGAGATAATAATATATGTAGACTATTGACTTCTACCGAAAAATCAAAACTATCATGGGAAATGTCTTAGTAGAGAGAAGTGAAGCACAATAAGAAATTCTGTTTTGTATAGATGCATTGTAGTTGCAAGTGACAAAGCTAAATCATAACATGACCAATCTTGCTAAGAATGTAGTAGACCTAGAATATTTCTAGACAATGATGAAGAGGAGGTTGAACCTTCAACCGGAAAGGCAACTTCTCCCTAAAATAAATGGTCAAAATATATATTTTTGCTTTTAATGATCAAACTAAGCATCCAGCCTCTTTATAATACATTTATTTAAATTCTTAAATTCTATGATTTATAAGTTGCTTCTATCATAATTTAATTGCTATTTTTGTGAAAGACATTATACCTTATACTACTTGGTCTAGTTTTCCAGTGATAAATCAATAACTACAAGATTATTATTTTTTATTAATTAATAATACAAAACTATCTTTAAAAAAATTAATAAATCATTACAATAGTAATTAATCTAATATTAACTTATAACACATTGAATTATACAAATCACCCTCTTGATTTAATAAGTTTTCCAAACAACCAAATCATCTATATTTCATAGTATATTCATTACATATACCACTTAAATTAGGACGATATTTAGGGAAAATATCAACTTGAGGTTTAAGATTTTGTCTGTTTTTTATGTTTTATTTTATGGAGATAGCATGATGGTTAGGTTTTTATTTTGCATCTCTCATGACATTGTAGAGGTAGTTTTTGTTAAAGGGATTTCCATTATGTTGGAGAGGTTTATCTTATATATTAATTAATTAATATACATAGAATGAACTAGTGATTTAATTTAATATTTTACATATTTTATATAGTATAATTATTACTTAGAAAATTTTAATAATTTCTATTATTGAATAAGATTGATTTTATGGATATTGTTTAAGTATAAATTATTTATGGTAGGAGAAAAAATGGATCTATCTACTAATTTGTTGGATCATTTTCATACCAAGTTTTATATCATCGATGTTCAATAAAAGAATATTATTATAGTTTCAATATTGGCATTTTCAATTCCCATAAAGGGGAAGGTCCCACTCAAAACATTAGTTTGGGACTAAAGACTATATAAGGATTGTGTAGCACAATTTTCGTGATAATTGACACTTAACCCAATACCAATACTTTTCTTTCAACTCATATGAAATGAGTTATTCATGCAATAACAAGACATTCAATAACCAACAAATCAACATTACTAATACTGCCATCTTACTTAAGAGAATAACATGGATACAAGTAGATTATATTCATTCATCAACACAAAGAATAGCCATTAATGATGATGATGATGATGATGATTAACATACACTAAGACCAATAATAATAGAACACACATCACCATAAAAAAGAAATCCTAATAATAATTTGAAATAAGGGTCTCATTTCATTAATATTCAACATGAACTAGTACATGATTTATTAGTTGAGGGAGACCATAAAATTATACCATACATTACAAATAACTCAACAAAACAACCAACCAATTATCAACAAAATTTTCATGCCTATTATTTACATTATATAGTTGCAAAATAGGGTAGGAAGATACACTCATATGTAAGGCCTATTATCACCCCAAGAAACTCTCCTAGGTTGTAGCTCAGAGATGCTCGGGAACATTACAAACTCAACTCAATGTTGGAAATGGATGAATGGAAGGAATGATGCTTGTTCAAGCCAGATAACCACTTCTGCTTTGCTTGACTCCAGACATGTGTGAACACCCCCAAACTACAAGGCTTTAGACCACCAATTACTCACAGCTTAAGGATTGGGTGAATATGGAGAATACTGACCACACCAGCAGATGCACAGGACCCTGTGATGGCCGACTGCAACCAGTAAAAAGGTCTGCAAATCTAATTCCCTAGTGTACAGACAGGATGACAGCTCTCTGTCACTAAGTGAAAAGAAACCTGATTAACACATTCACTGATACATGCAAGATTTAAACACAGAGGTAGGATGACAGCTCCTCTAATGCTAAACATCAAGAGTTCAGGAAAAATGCATATCAAGCACAACCTAGAACATAATAGAAATGGAAAGTGAGAAATTAACAGCAAAAGAAGCTTGTATTAGCTGGAAATGAAGACAAGACACTACAAGTATCAAAGCAGTTACAGTCTCTAGAAGTTGTACCTTACATCAAAACAACAACCATCAACCCTGATTACATCTGTTTTTTGGGTATATATAGAGTTTCATTACAAAAAGTTCTATTATTCTAGGCGTGGAGGGTTCATAATTTACCACCAACTACTTTAACTGCTTGATGGAGTCTCTGGTGCAATTTGCCTGCTTTAGTGAATGATTTGATCTTCTCTGGTGCTCCGTTGTCCTTCTCGAGTAGGGGACTATTATATGGGATGAAATTCCATAACTATTGAATGCATTTACCTGCTCGGCTCTGTACCTTTCCTTCTCAGCAATACTGCCTCTTGAATATGGTGGTTGAGGATCTATTACAAGTGGTACTGAGAACTGGTTACATCCATCCTTTGGGTGCACGGAATGATCGGAGGTCACGTACTACATGGTAAATAGGCGGGTTGGATGATGGAGGAAGATCAGCTGTAGGATCTAGAAAACGGACGGCTGGGATTGTTTGGCTGAGGGTATCAGGAAATACGAGAGCGGGATGAATGCAAGCCGTTGGATCTTGGGCGGACAGATCCAACGTTCGTTGGGCAGGAGGAGATGCGCGGGGGTTATCAGGCGGGGACGAGCGGTTTCGGCGGTGGGTGGTATTGATCGCACCGCCGTGGAGGGTCGGGCAGTAATAGTATGTGGGGGAGCGATACCACTCGAAAGGCGACTTGTGGCAGACGGGGAGGGATGAAACCGCTTGTAATCGCGAATTAACGTGTGGCTATGTTATGGCAGCGGGGGAAGCGGATGTCGTCGGATCGCGGTGGATGTGATCAAACGGCGGGTATTTAATTGCGCGGTTTTTTGATTTGATGTGACAGGGAAACAACGGATTGGGGGTGGCGGAGAGCAACGGTTAAGGTTACGGCAGGGGCTTTGTGAAGGTATGCGGTTATATGGGTTTTGTGGTTTTAACGCCCGTGACTTAAGAAAATCATTTGATGTGATTTTAAACAGAAGCAAAAGAGATAAAGAGGGGAATGGGCGAGGAAATGGAGAAGGGTAAGGATATCTGGTGTAGGCCTTTTCTGAGTAAAACCAAGGATCAAGCTCACTTCTGCTCCTTGAATATCAGCCACCTATAGCAGAGCTAACACTGGCTCCTTCTGGGGATGAGATCCTCCTTGTGAGGTCTCAAGGTCTTGCAGATCAATGCCTTTCCTGTAAAAACCAATTAGCAAAATTTCCTAGTGTTCCATTGGGCATGGAGTCTAACTGAGCTTATACTAAAACTGATAAAATAACATATTTACAATCTTAAGGCCAAAAGACCTTAAATAACATAAATTTTCAGAAAACGCCCATTAACTAGGCCATCAAAAACCGTCTCCCCTTCCATACTTTGCAGTATGAAGGTATTGTTCCCTTGGATCTGAGAAATGATAAAAGGCCCTGTCCAAAAAGCATCAAACTTCGCATGGCTGCCTTTCTTCTCTTTTAGTGCATCCAACTTAAGGACTAAGTCCCCAATCTGAAAATCATTTGTTTTGGCCTTTCTGTCAAAAGCATCCTTGATCTTCTTTTGATGTGTTGCAGGCTTTTCAACCAACTGTTATTTGATTTGGTGTACCTCTGCTAAATCAATGATCCTTTTTGCCATCTCTTCTTCCTCATTCTACTCTTCTTGTAGGAACTTTGCCACATGGAGGGTTAACTAAAATGGGAATACAGCCTCAGTGCCATACACTAGCTTGAATGGAGAATTCCCTGTGGATTTCTTGGTGGTTACTCTGTCAGCCCACAGTGCATATTTGAGCTTAGAATCCCAATTCTTTTTGTTGTCTTCCAACAATTTTTTAATTATCCTTATCAGGCCTTTGTTGGAAGATTCTACTAGACCATTTCCTTGAGGGTAGTATGAGGTGGAATGAACCAACTTAATGGCCATTGAGTCACACATATCCACCAATTCTTTTGCCCTGAAAGCTGTTGCATTTTCTGTAACTAATTTATGCGGACAACCAAATCTAGTGAAGATATGCTCTGTCAAAAACTTCATGACCACATTATGATCAACCTTCCTGGTAGGGATTGCTTCAATCCACTTAGTGAAGTAGTCAGTGGCTACTAATATCCATCTATGCTGGCCATTGGAATGTGGATTGATCTCTCCAATGAAATCCAAGCCCCACTGCTGAAAAGGGCCATTTGCATGTATTGGTTTTAAGGGAAGGGACTTCAATCGCTATTTCCCTTCAAATCTTTGGCACCTGTCACAAGATTTAACAAATGAAAAGACATTAGAAAATAAGGTGGGCTAATAGTACCCAGCTCTAAGGATCTTGTGGGCTATAGTTTTCCAATAATGGTGTCCTCCACACATGCTGGAATGAAACTACTACATAACCTCCATTGATTGTTCTTCATCCAGACACCTCAAAAGCATTCTAGATGGGTCCCTCCAGTAGAGCAGATTTTTATGAATGCAATATTTAGTTGCCCTGAGCTTAACAGTTCTGGCTTGTCTTGAACTAAGGCCTGGAGGAATTTCTAGCTTCAACAAGAATTTAGCTATTGCAGAGTACCAATCACAAGAAGCTAGATTTTCTGCCAATGACTGATTTCTCCCTGATTCAGCTGCTTGCTTTTCTTCTATTTGACCATTTTCAGAATTTGTGCTTATGAGATTTATGTCCAATGTTCTGCAATTTTCTTCAGCCAATAGTCTGGCAAGGCCCTGACCTCTGACAAGCTTGGTGGGCTTCAATTCTATATTAAATTCAATTAACTTTGCAATCCATTTAGCCCTTCTTCCATCAGCATTAAGCTATGTTAAGACATCTTTTATTGAAGTAGAGGGTACATATGAAATTATCTTGGAATGCATAATATAAACTCTGAAATATTTCAAAGACTTGATAAGAGCATATGCCTGTTTTTCAATGATATCATACTTCAACTCAGCATCCCTCAATGTTTTGCTGAAAAAAGCCACTGGATGCTCTGAGCCTTCTTCATCTGCTTGCAATAAAACTGCTACAAGGGTGTCTTCAGAGGAAAATGAAAATATATGGAACTCCTTGCTGTAATCTAGACTTCTTAAAGTGGGAGCTTCCATAACAGATTTTTAATGGACTCAAAGGATCTTCTTGATGCATCAGTCCATTTTATCTCTGACCCCCTTTTAAACATGGAGGTAATATGCTTTACACGTTCTGCAAAATCTGGGATAAACCTCCTCACAAAATTTATTTTTCCTAGAAAGGACTGAATATCTTTCTTTGATCTCGGGACAGATAAGGTTTGTATTTCTCTTACTCTTTCTGGGTCAATTTGGAAACCTGTAGCAGAAACGACATGCCCTAACAGCTTGCCCTCCTCTAAAGCAAACTATGACTTTTTAGGATTTACTGAAATCCCAAACCTTTTGCACTTCAAGAACACCTTCTTTAAATGCTGTAAATGGTCATGATGGCTGCTGGAGTACAATGTTATATCATCTAAGTAGATAAGGACAAACTTATCCTTCTCCCCCACAAATGCTATATCCATAGCTCTATGAAAGGTGGCTCCAACATTCATTAGTCCAAAAGGCATCTTGGAATACATAAAAGTGCCCCAAGGAGTGGTGAATGTAGTCTTCTCTTGGTCATTTGGATGTACAACAACCTAGTTATAGCCTGAAAATCCATTCAGGAAAGACATCACTTTGGCCCCTGAGACCTTCTGCAGCAAATGCTCCATCTTGGGTAGAGGATAGTTGTCTTTCTTGGAGAATTTGTTTAAATTTCTAAAATCAACTCAGAGTCTGATTTCTCCACCCTTCTTCCTCACCACGACCAAATTGGCTACCCATTTTGAATATCTGAGAGGGACTATGATTTTGGCAGCTAATAACTTTTTGATTTCTTTTTCAATAAGAGGAAGGAGCAAAGGGTTTATTGGTCTCAGCTTCTGCTTGAAAGGTATGGTGTCTTTCTCTAAAGGGATTTTATGCTGGATGATCTTTTTGTCATATGTTTTCAGGTCACTATATTCCCAGGCAAAGACATCAGCAAATTGCTTCATTAAATTGTAGTATTCAACACTTTGGGCAGTAGACAGATGAGTGGACAGATTTATGTATCTAGGCTGATCTTGACTCCCTATATTATGCTTATAGACTGTAGATTGGTCTTCTTTTTGGGCAGCCTTATAAGGCACATCATTTTGGTCAAATAGCTTTTCTAATGGAACCAGACCCTTAGGTATATGATCGCTGGGCAGTTGGACAATGTTATCTTTACCAATTCTGTTTCTAAGCTGGGATTGGGGACTTTCTTCCAAGGCTTCATTCTCTTGGTCAATTTTCATTTTGGAAAATTCATAAATGACTTGCAGAAACCTATTCACTTCATCATAAACCTCAAAAACTTTCCAATGCTGGACATTATCAGGCAAGGATGGTCTGTATTTCATTTGGACTTCATAAACTAGTTTGGGAGGCATGGGAGGAACAAACATGCTAGCATACACAACAAGGGAATCAACAAGCTGATTTTTTACTCTGGGGATATATGAGATACAAAAATTATCAAAAGAATATTTAAGTCTCCATACCTCATCTCTGTATGCTTTCAACCTTTGATGTTTTGCTTGAAATGTTATGTTTACTTGCTGAATGATAAGATCAGCATCTCCAAACACCTTTATGTTTCCGATTCCTCTGTCTTTAGCTACATTAAGGCCTAATAGCAGAGCCTCATACTCTGCTATATTGTTTGTGACTTGGAAAGCTAGCTTAAATGACAGATGTGTGCTTTCTTGTTTTGGAGAAATCAGCACCACCCCTGCTCCTGCAGTCTCCCTAGAGCATGCTCCATCAAAGAACATCTCCCAAACCTGACTTCCTTGCTCTCCCTCGGCCTAGATTATTGGTTTCCTAATCTGTATTGAAGCCTTCTAGGATTCTTCAATTTGGAGAATACAAGCTCCAAAGTCAATGTCCACAACATAAATGGGATGATTGGAAGGACTCTTCTCATCACTGATGATGTAGGCCAGTTGTGCTTCTATGTACAATCTCCTGCTTTCTCCTCCAAAAGCTGGGGCAGTGGCATAAGATAAGTCATTCTGTAATGTCGCACCTAGTCTCTTAATCCACCCTCTAGACAGCAGCATGCCAAACTTAGGAGGGACATCTGCTACCACAATATCCATCATCATACTCTTCATGGGCAGCTGAGTTAGGGTAATGGCCAGGTCTTTGATTAATCCTAGGCATTTTACCTTTCTTGAATCAAATGAGAATAAGTCATGATATGGTCTAGTGATATCAAGGCCTAACTCTTCCATGATAGCTTTAGGCATCAAATTGTGGCTGGCCCCTGTGTCTAGCAGGCAATTGTGGAGGATTTTGTCATGAATGGTCAAGGAGACATAAAATTATGGAGAATTATCATCAGCAGGTTCGATCATAGGGCTAAGCACAACTGCAGGCTTATCATCTTGCAAATTGACATAGTCAGTGGGGGTTTGTGTGGCTTTTAGCTCAAGAGCATCAAGGATAGGCTTTCTAAAAACTTCACTCTTTACAAGTTCTAACATAGGCACATATATTTTTAACTTCTGGACTTCTTATTACAAACTGAAAGGGGAAGGGGACTTATCAAGGCCTCTTACCTCTTGAGATGGTGCTTTGAGGATGACTAGATCAACTGCTGGCTTCTTCTATCTGATATTCTGTTGCTCTGTTTGGACAATAGCTCTTTGGGTAGGGTTCTCCTTGACATTGTTTGCTTTTGACCTCAGATTATACCTTTGCTGCTCACCAGTCTGCAAAATGACCTCTCTGTCCCACTCTTGACTGGTTTGGTCCTGTAGTAATGATTCTTCATATGTAGAAAATGTCAAAAGGGTAGCACTACCTTTATCTTCCATGCAATGGATTTCATCCTCCTCTTCAAACTGCTCCTCCTCCATGACCACATTTTGGAAAGTAGCCTTAACCTTTTGTTCTTCACTTGCTTCTTTACCCCTTTGTATGATTTTCAACTGCTCATTTTCTCTTCTGCGTGGATTTGGATTTCTTGGAGGAAATGTGTTTTGAAACTTTGCTTTCCCAGTACTATGCTCAATTTTCAGCTTAGATATCTTAGCAGCTAATGACTCTATCATTTTAGTCATCTTATCTAGTTTAGGTTATGAAGATGAAGCAGAGGAAGAAGAATCCTCACCTCTCTGCCTCCTTCTATCAGTATGACTTTTAAGCTTTTTTGCAGCCATAATATTTGATTTTACCTCCAGTGTTGCATATTGCATATCAGTTAGAGTGGCACATCTTCTTTCTCTCAAAAGCAAGTAGAAATCTGAGTCAAAATCATTAGGATAAGTGAGTTTGGCAGAGGTGGGGGTAGGCTTCACTTCAGCTGGTATCTTACCATACATACGGTTAAACCTTTTATTAAAATTATGCAATGATTCCCCATTCTCCCTCTTTAGGTTTCCAAACTCTGTATGGTAATAGAGTAGATCCTTTCTATCTCCCCATTGCTTCAGGAATGCATCATCCAATGCTTCAATGTCAGTAATAGACATATGGGGAAATTTTCTGAACCACTTTCTGGCCTCTCCATCGAGGCTCTGGACAAACACTCTCATCCACACATCATCTTCACTGATATCTAAGTTATCAGCATAACTATAAAAAGACTCAAGGTGTTCTTCAGCTGTTACCCCATCTGTACCAATGAATTTGGGCATATATTTATGATATTCTCCTGTAGGCATGGCATTTAAAGGAACAGGAAAGACCAGGGATCCATACCTAGCAGCTATAATTCTTTCCATCTTCGTGGGAGCTTGCTGACCTACCATGACTGGGCTAGGTGGAAGGATACTGGCAGATTGAATGGTAGGAGGTAACGAAATAGATGATAGACACACAGGAATATGATGAACTGTTTGGGAGGCTTTCTTTGGACTGAGATCCAAAGGGGAACTGACTGAACAAGGAGCCCTATGAATCTTTGAAGGTATTTCTTTACTAACAATGCTAGGCTCTAAATCTTCAAACTGTATATCCTCAGCTATAACTTTCTCTTTTAGAGATGCATGAGATTTCTTAAACTTACCTGATCTTGATGCTCATTTCTGTGAAGTTTTCTCTCACTTAGCAATCTTCTCAGGGTTAGGCACTGGGTGAGCTGGTGATTTCCGAGGATTTCTCTGGGTATGCCTCACAAACTGAGCCAGAACTAAAATGTGGAGTCACCACTAGGTTGGTTCTCCAGTAGAGTTTCCAGATAGATGATTACAACCAGAAATGTGTCCAGACTTTTTCTATCATCAAAGCATGGAACTATGTCGTTCTCCCAGGGAAGATGAGCTTCAATCTCCTCTCCTCGGCAATGGCGCCAATCGATGTTATCACCCCAAGAAACTCTCCTAGGTTGTAGCTCAGAGATGCTCGGGAACATTACAAACTCAACTCAATGTTGGAAATGGATGAATGGAAGGAATGATGCTTGTTCAAGCCAGATAACCACTTCTACTTTGCTTGACTCCAGACATGCATGAACACCCCCAGACTACAAGGCTTTAGACCACCAATTACTCACAGCTTAAGGATTGGGTGAATATAGAGAACACAGACCACACCAGAAGATGCACAGGACCCTATGATGGCCGGTTGCAACTAGTAAAAAGGTCGGCAAATCTAATTCCCTAGTGTACAAATAGGACGACAGCTCTCTGTCACTAAGTGAAAAGAAACCTGATTAACGCATTCACTGATACATGCAAGATTTAAACATAGAGGTAGGATGACATCTCCTCTAATGCTAAACATCAAGAGTTCAGGAAAAATGCATATCAAGCACAGCCTAGAACATAATAGAAATGGAAAGTGAGAAATTAACAACAAAAGAAGCTTGTATTAGCTGAAAATGAAGACGAGACACTGCAAGTATCAAAGCAGTTACAGTCTCCAAAAGTTGAACCTTACATAAAAAAAACAACCATCAACCCTGATTACACCTGTTTTTTGGGTATATATAGAGTTTCATTACAAAACGTTCTGCTATTCTAGGCGTGGAGGGGTCATAATTGACCACCAACCACTTTAACTACTTGATGGAGTCTCTAGTACAATTTTCCTACTTCAGTGAATGATTTGATCTTCTCTGGTGCTCCGTTGTCCTTCCCGGGCAGGTGGACTATTATGGGATGAAATTCCATAACTATTGAATGCATTTACCTGCTCAACTCTGTACCTTTCCTTCTCGGCCATACTACCTCTTGAATATGGTGGTTGAGGATCTATTACAAGCGGTATCGAGAACTGGTTACATCCGTCCTTTGGGTGCATGGAACGATCGGAGGTCGCATACTGCATGGTAAACAGGCGGGTTAGATGACGGAGGAAGATCAGCTATAGGATCTAGAAAATGGACGGCTGGGATTGTTTGGTGGAGGGTATCAGGAAATATGGGAGTAGGATGAACGCAAGCCATTGGATCTTGGGCAGATAGATCCAACGGTCGTCGGGCGGAGGAGATGCGCAGGGGTTATCAGGAGGGGACGAGCGGTTTCGGCGATGGGCGGTATTGATCGCACCGCTATGGAGGGTCGGGCGGTAATCATAAGTGGGGGAGCGATACCACTCGGAAGGTGACGCGTGGCAGACGGGGAGGGATGAAACCACTTTTAAACGCGAGTTAACGTGCGACTATGTTATGGCAACAGGGGAAGCGGATGTCGTCGGATTGCGGCGGATGCGATCGGACAACGGGTATTTAATTGCATGTTTTTTTCATTTGATGTGACAGGGAAATGGAGGATTGGGGGTGGCGGAGAGCAAAGGTTAAGGTTACGGTAGGGGTTTTGCGAAGGTATGCGGTTATATGGGTTTTGGGGTTTTAACGCCCGTGACTTAAGAAAATCATTTGATGTGATTTTAAATAGAAGAAAAGGAGATAAAGAGGGGAATGGGTGAGGAAATGAAGAAGGGTAAGGATATCCGGTGTAGGAATTTTCTGAGTAAAACCAAGGACTGAGCTCACTTCTGCTCCTTGAATATCAACCACCTGTAGTAGAGCTAACAAGGTCATTAATTCTTCTTTTAATTTCATCTTAGTGGAATCGTTATTATTATATTTTGTGCTATCTAGGTGTCTTCATCCTTCTACCTTTTTATCCTTTATCCCATGGATTCCTACATATTGTTCTAGCTCTTGTATTCATTAGCATTGAGGCTCCATAGTGTTGTTAATGGTATTTAATTCATATGATTGGACCCTGATATGTTATGTTTTCTAAGTCCAAACCACCCTATCCCTTCTTTCTATTACAATATGGTTGTGTTAAAAATTCAAAAGAGGGGCTCAATGAGCCCTAACCACACCTATTGACTCACCCTCAAGTCAAATCCCACTACCTTTACTTGATTTCACATCCTTTCCATAGAAGGGGCCCAACTTCAAGCCAACCTCCAAAACTTTGTTCTTAAACTCAAGGAATTCATCTAATTCCTTGGTCCATTTACCCCCTGTTGTAGCGGCTACAACCACCCTCCAAATTTTTGGCTCGCATGCAAATTTTGGAGCCTACCTTGGATCTTGTGATCAATCTTTCCTTGGTAACTTGTTGGTAAGTGGATTATATCAAGCCACCTCCTTGATCTTAAGATTTGTTTACGTTCTCATCTTTATGCAGTATGTGTCATCTTTGGGCATCGAGATTATTATTTTTCATGCAAAGGAATGTTGTTATGCTTCAAGGGGAAATCTTGTGCATATGGGTTGTTCTCATTACATAGACATGTTTCACACTCACTTCATGGACTCTTGTCACAAAGGTTGTTGCATCAAGTTGAGTATGTCTTTTATGTTCTAGATGGTCTACGTTGTATCACTAAGTGTTCGTGTGTGATCATAGTCAAGTTCTATCACTGTTTGTATCAATCTCATTGATCTCACACTTAGCCTAGTTTTCCGAGCAACCTAGCCTCATCCAACTTTCTGGAACTGCACACTTTGCTTTCTGCAACCCTCAATATTTTTCCCTTGCCTATTGGAACTACAAAATGCATAAAGACCACAACCTCCTTTTACATCCAAAAATGTGCAATGGTTTCCTCCAGTGTCCTTACCTAGCTGAAACCCACTGTCCTCAGAAAATGTGTAGTGTTATCCCTCAGCTGCCTAACCAACACTTCTCTATAGAAATGCACAGAGTAGTCAGACAGCCAACACTTCTCTCCAAAAATGCGCAGAGGTGTCCTCCCAGGACCCATCCTGCAGTAGTGTCTTGCATATTAAAACTGCGTAGAGTTGTCCTAGCTATCCAATCTGCCTTGCACTTATAAATTGTGAAGAGGAGGAAGCCAGCCTTGCTATAGAAAAATGTGTAGAGCAGGCCAACAACCTTGCTCCCAGAAATTGTGCAGAGCAGCCAGTCCAGCCTTGCTCTGGAAAACTACGCAGATCATCCCGACAACAGTCATTGTCCACTGAAACTACGCAGATCTATCTCTTAGTTACCGCAAAGAAAGATGACATGTCAGATGACTCTCAAGGGTTTGAGGAGAAATACCAAGGAACCAAATTATGACAAGAGATCGGGACCTCATGTAAACTCCGTTGGATGCATATCATCTCGAGGGTAAGGATGGTAAGTAAAAAATATCTTTTGAAGTACATCTCTTAGTGTATCTTGAACGAATTCTTGTCATTTTCATATCATTATATCTTCAATAACATGCATGTTTTCAAGAACAAATCCATTTCATGTGTTTCCTCTATGTGTCTTGCTTCCTTTTTTCTTGTTTGACCAATTGTCGTCTTTGGCAGGTTGATTACCATGTCATGTTTGCGACCCAATTTTGGTAATGTCGAAGGTTTTTCTTTATGTGTTTGGGTTATCTTAGTTATGTGAACACCGGTCGTACTCACACACAAAGTTGTAAGCACTGTTGCACAAGTGTCGCCATGGTCGTTCAATGCTATATCTCAAGTGTCGCACTTGTCACTCGTAACCTTTGAGTTAGTCTCACAGACCACATGATTGTCTTGTTGGTTTAAGGTGTCATGCCGTCAAGTCGTGCTATGTGTGTGATCAAAATGTCATGTATGCACAAGTTCACTTGCTTTCACACATACACATTTTTCTTAAAAATATTTTGGTTGAATGACCCTCCTTCAGCTGGACCCCGATCTCAATGACCTTGCACTACTGCCCAGAATTGCGCAGAGTTTGAGGCTGTCCTCTGGGAAGCTTGCAATGTGCAATTCTAGAAATGAGCAAGCTGACTGTCTCCTAGAACTGCATAGAAGTTGTCTAAAAAACTGATCCAGTCTCGCTTCCCACAATATCACCCATCAAGCCTCCCTCTGGTCAACCAGAAAAACTAACTTGAGTTGTGACCCAAGGCTACAATGATATCCAAAATTGCGTAGAACTTGTCTAGCTTGCAGAAACTACTAGACATGTGGGATAGGCCTTTGTTGCCTGTCACTGGACTATCCAGAAAAATTGCGTAGATCTGACATGTAGGTCCCCTACTAGCCTGCTCTGCTCTCCCTCGGAGAATTGCATTGTTTTGACTGTCACTTGCCTTATTGCCCCTCTCTGCCCTCAGCCCAGAAATTGTTTAGTTATGTTCAGGAGCCCTGCTTCCTATCCCATAATATCTCCTCGAATTGCGCAATTTTGATTAGTAGCTCCTGTAGCCTGATCCTGTCCTCCTCTAGAAAGCTGTGCATATTTTCTTGCTAGTGCCTCGTGCTGCCCGCTATGTCTTCCTCAGAGAAACTACGTAGATCCAAGATGGATGACCTGCCTAGTGCTCCCCTTGAAAATTACGCAGATTGGCCCAGTAGTTCCTCAACACCCTGCCTGGTCTTCCTCTTGGAAACTGCGTAATTTTTCCTCCCAACTGGGTTTTACCCCACAATTGTCACTGTTGTCCTAGATTGCGCAAATTTTCCTCCCAATGACATCTGCACAATTTTTCTTGACAACGCTCTGGAGCCCCACATCCACAGGGGCTTCACTCAAAGAACCTTTGACATAGCACATGAGTTCGTGGCATACTAAACAATACCCTTAATTGGACTACATATTGGAAAATACCTCTTAAAATCACATTATTTAACCCCCTACCAATACGAACCCAATACAACTTCCAAATTTAAAAACCCACACTTTCATTAAATTTATAGGTATTTGTTTTTTCATTAAATTTTTTTATACCCCTTTATATTTTTTCTTTAACTTTGAGCTCCATTTTTCATATCTACGAATATAAAAACCCTTTACCCCCTATTATATGCTCAATATATTATGTCATTTTTTCCTCAATATATACCCCCCAATATGAATGCACGTGGTATGGTATTTCTCCCCTAGTGAATCCCCTGTGCCTGCATCCCAGCCTGGGCTGTGCTCTACATAGTTTTAGTACCTTGTCCCTCTCCCAGTCACCTGTACCAAAATGAAAAGAAATGCTTCATTTTATACTAAGAGATTTTTGGATTTGATGTCAGCTCGTCATGAGTGATTACAGGAACAAGTACATTGATGAAACATGGCATGATGACGAACATGATGAAGAAGGAGCGCACACTAGAAGACTTGCTCGCAGTTGAATGAATGTACGAAGCACACTGAAGAGGGAGTGAAAGGGAAACATACACATTCACCATCAAGAAAAGACCAATAACATTGAAGACCCCACGCAATTTTCCATGCGGAGGTGAAGACAAGTTACACCGAGCATACACCGTCACCCAATAGTACAACAACTCAACACTTACACCATAGTCAGCTAGTACATGTCAGCAGTGTCAAGTCGAGTTGTGTCATGAGTTGTATCGGCCACATCACTACTATGGGTCATACTTGTTGTAATCAATGTAGTGTAAAGTGGAAGTCCAAGAGACCCACATATGAAGTTGAAGAGTCATGTAAAGTCAAAAAGTCATAGGAAGTCAAATAATCATGAGGGAAGTTGAAGAGTCACAAGGGTTAGTTATTCCCCTTGGTTATATATATCCCCTCATTGTATGAGAAAATGACTTTTCACCTTGGCTCCTAACACATAGCCTTGAGAGTGTGTAGTATTTTATTTTAGGAACAAGGAGTGGCTCCAATGTCCCACTACTGGGGCTAGTGATGTATGGTGTACATATGTGTTACAGGGAAACGTGTCTATATAGAACTGCTCTATCCCACTAAGGTGTGACAACTGCCTTAGAAACAAACAGAGAAAAAATACTTTTGTTTTTCCTTTATGAATTATAGATAGAGAGGAACAGAAAGACCAACCTCTGTCTTGCGCAAATCCTTTGATTCGATCCCTCTCTTCTTTGATAGTCCTCAGCTACCTGCTCCCTTGCACACCCAGCTTCACAAAGTACCTGTAAGATCACAGAAGCATAGCACTATACAAAGACATGGATCTATATTCATAAACAATCTAGGATCAGATGTAAATTGACCATACAAATGTAACAAGCATCAATGATACAAAAGCATGGAGGAAAACTCAAAGATTTTTTTATTGATAAACAAGAAAAGATCCAGGAGGAGTTACAACCAGTTGTTCCGACCCAGCATCAACCTCCCAGCAAAGAAGCCCCTCTTCACCTCAAACAAGCTTATATCACCCAACAATCTGATGTTTGTCCTCTAGAAACCAACAACAATTCCTTACAATATGCAAAATTCCAGCCTCTGGATCTCTGGATGAGGGATCCATATATAGATATCTGTAAGGGGGATGAGTCAGCTTGTGATTTGATTATTGTCTTCTCTCTGATAGTTCTTGCTTCCACTTGGAGACTGAAGGCTCTTACTCATCCTTGGTCGAATTCAGTGAGGCAAGTGTCACAGGAGAAGATCTGGAAGCTTCCATTGTCTCTCCACTCGTGGAATGACACTGCCATTTGTCATTTCTCACCCATCGCACCCCATAGAAGGGACTTTGAAATGAAGCACACCCTCACAGTGTATTTAGGTGAGATGCAACGCACTTAGCCAGTGGAGCAGCTACAATATCCTGTTTTGACCAATTCTGAGCAGTTTCTCATGGAGAACTTCTGGAGAAGCTGTAATCTGTTGACCTTGTTCCTTTAGGGTTAGAACAACACTTTTAGGGACTTAGGAGCCCTTGGTTTATGGACATTTCATGCTTGTGGTTGCAGGGCACAAAAATGTCTATATAAGTTGCCCCCTAAAGTATGAGGCCGTTAATCTTTTGGTGGGGTGAAATGCTTTATTATGAGGATCCGAAGTTCTTTCAATGCTGGGAGGAGACCTGTAATAAGATACAATACAATACATTATCTTCATATTATTTCATGATATAGCTGAGGTGGGCATTCCATGCTCAGCTTTATAAATTCATTTTCATGTACATAGGACAGACAATCGTCTGAGTGTAGACTGATGATTCTGATAGAGCCATCATCCTTTTGAGTGGATGATTATCTGTGTAGCAATGATGTACATTTAATGTCTTTATTTCCCTGAATATATATCGCAGCCCGGATGGATGAAACTAGATCTGGGGTCTTCAATCTCATCCGATCTTCACTCGAAGTACAAGTCGATCCATGTGAGAAATGTTCTGAAGTCGAACATGGAAAGACATCGCTTGATTACCAGTCAATGATGTAAACTGTTAACAAGCACGAGAGGAATCACCGATAATGATAATGACCCTCAAGGTACTGCAGTACAATTCACGTGGTGTGAATAAAGGACTTGGCATCGAACACCACGCAAAATCTTTCAGTCAAAGGCCATTGATGTAAACCTGTCGCCGGAAGTGAGAAACTTGCCATTGAGGCATGCAAGCTTCAAAGTACTGAATGGGGTGTTCCTAGATCAAATTCTTGGATAATGAGCTGATGTTGACAAGAAGTGATCTGTCATAGGAGGGCCTTAATGAATCCCACATCAATGACACGGAACGGAGCAAATGATTTTAATGGAGGTGAAAACGATCTGGTGATATAAGGTTCAGGGTGGCGGTCATGAAAGAATGGAGTATAATGTACGGTGGTGGGTGAGACACAGGTGAATTCTCTGAATGACTTCTCTTGAACATATCGGCAACACTGATGTGATGGATTGGTAGCATTAACCCCAAATGTGGATGGTATGGCGTGACCATGTTGATGTGACCGGTGAATGAAACAACCCAACCCGACTCGGACACGGAGTGGAAGTGTCATGTTCAAGAGTGACTTGCTACATAAAGTTTCTTTGAGTTTTCTCCCAATTTTCCCCAGTCATTGCTGACCAGTACCTCTTTATTTTTGTCAAGCTTGAGGAGGATAACATATGCTTTTTCTATAATTTGCCCTTCGGGCAAACCCATCGCTATATTTTAACGAGCCTAGCGATAGTGAAACTCGTTCTCGTCTATAGACAAGTTTGTCGCTATTAATCTTTTTAACGAGTTTAACGACAAAGATAACTCGGTCCTTTTCAATTTTAGAGAGTTTGAAAAGGAATGTAAAGGTAACTCCAAAATTCATTTTTCGTCATCTAATCCCTTAAGTCCGAAAAAGTATAAAACAATACAGAAGGGATGAATTTTCGATACTTTTAACGAGCCGAACAAAACAAGCGCTCGATCTTTTTGTGTAATAATCCCTCAGGTCCAAAAAGATTAAAATCTAGAGGAGGGATAGCACTTCTGTCCTTTAACGAGCTGGAGAGGCCAATGGCTCGGAAATCTTTTCATATTTACGAGTCAGTTGAAAAGAGCTTAAAGGAGACTCGTCTTTTGAGGAATGAGTGATAAAACGAGTAGCAGCTGATTCCAGGTAAGGTTTGGAATTTTCCAATCATGGCAGTGTCACAAGGATGGCTAGTGAAAATCACTCTTCGCAGCTGTTCCTCAAAATGGGTAAACAATCAAATGGAGGTGAATGATCGGCCAATGAAAAAGTGGAGGTGACGGTGCAAACACGACCAATGCTTTAATGGCTTAAGTACTACATTCAGGATGGTTATTTACCGGGGAATAGTTTATTTTTTAACGAGCTTAAACGTGGGTGGAAACATTTGCTCATGTCTTATGTTTATTTTTTAATGAGCTTGAACTATGTGCTAAAACTGCTCGATAAATGGTCCCTTTTTTTATTTTACCATAAATAGCTTTGTTCTTTCAAAGATTGTACTGTATTTTCAACTGCTTCATCAAACTAGTCAGAAATGAACAATATATGCTTGAAAACGAGTTAGAACACCAATATTTTACTTCAAACTACGTAAAAAGTAATGAAAAAGTGTTTTTACCTCTCATTTTACCATTTCATTTGAACTTTGGTTTGTTGGAGCTTTGAGGTGCTTTCCCTCCTGATTTTCATCACGTGATTTCGGGGATTTTGGGACAATTCTCGGCGCCGTCTGGACCAGGTAGGAGCTAAACCTGAGCTCTTTCATTTCATGGTTCCCATTTTGCATTTTGAGCCTGATTCCTAGCTTTTCCGAGCCCCTGGGGTTTGAAAAGCTTGTTCTGCCTTTAGCGCACCCTCTGTGTATCGAAAGGTGCGTTGAATGTTGGCCATTCTAAAGGCCATCTGACATGCAACGCACCCAGAGTACTGCTACAGGTGCGATGGGCACAGAGAAGGAATTCTGTGCACAATTTTTTGATGGAAATTTTGCCTGTTTCTTACCAAAATCAAGATCTAACTTTTCTCTTGTTTTTTTTTCAGAGATCTTTGGAGCAAGATGACCATTACATGGTGAGAACGTGAGCATGAAGAAGAGGACATGCTTGCCCTACATGATCCGGTTACAGTAAACGCACTACGGAACTGTGGTTTGTTGAAGTTTTTCCGCATTTCTAGCATGAGACAACAGATCAACTTACTGCAGTATTTGCTCGATGCTTGGGATCCTACCAACCAAGTTTTCCAGATCAGGGGCAAATCTATCCCCTTGACTGTAGTAGACATCTATTTCTTGACTGGCTTGTCGAGGCGGGGTGCCCCCATCTCTTTGTCAGGTTCGGCCCGAGGAGGTGACTCGGTGAGAGATTATGTTCGCCGGTACTGCAGAGAAGGATCTCAGCCAAGTAAAGATGGAAAGATCATCATCCGTGATGTCACTGACAGGTCCCTTAGGACTATTCTATTTACTTTTGGTAGGATGGCCGGTGGTGCGGCTCTTCATGTAGCCAACCGATCTTATATGTAGTATGCCTTGGAATGCCTCCAACCGAAGGTGTTCAACTGGTGCGACGTAGTACTTCTTGTGATGAAAGAACAGTTAACCAAGATAAAAGAGCGGGAGGTGGATGAATATGGGGGTATGGTTCTATTTTGACTGCCTTTGCCCTTGAAGATACCACTGATGCAGCCGCAGTACATTGCACTCGATTTACCTTCTCCTACTAAACCACGTATGCAGAGATGGGTTGACCATATGTCTAGGCATGCTGGCCAGTCTCAGATTTCATTTTCTGATACCTTCTTTAGGTGGTTTGATCGTCAGGAGATGCTTCTTTATCCGATATCCATACGTTGGCAGGAACTTCCGGGGTGATCCAGATTTGGTACTGCCGATGGCGAACAGTGGGGTGCCATTGGTAAAATTTTTGACCATATTCCTGTTTATCATTTTTTTGTTTATAAATGTCCTTGTGCTTTATTCTATCAAGACTTTAATCAAACTCATGTGTAACATGCAGATGTTGGTCCTGTTCGTCCAACAGTTTGCCTGAGAGTACCAGCTGCTGCCCCAGCAGGAGAGGCCGTTGGAAGGGCTATCCTTCGTGACCTCGACGTGGCCAAGACTCTCACAACATTACAGGAGCAGGTTGAGGGCCTCACTCTTGGTATTCCAGATGTGAGGACTGACGAGCTACCTTGAGGTTACACGGCATACTACTGGTGTGCCCAGACGATGGACTCGTCTCATGATGCTGATCGCCAAGCTGTGACTTACTATCACGAGTATCATTAGACTAGGGTGCCCCCTAGAATTTTGAGTTTTTTGGTCATTTGACCGATTTTGTCTTGGTTACAGAACATTATGTGTAAACCATAAACAGTTATATATATTTTTGATTTTCGGAGTTTTATTTTGGTTAAGTTACATGATCCAAATGTAAACATTGATGGTATGTTTCTTTTTATAAATGTTGTAAATGTCTATCTAACACATAATTTGCTAATGAGTCCGTTAATGTGTTTAAGTTTCTGGAAATGTGTTGATATTGAATAAAATCAAATTGTCTTTCCAAAATCTTAACCCTTAGGAACATGCGATAAATAGCTGGGTTTCGGACGGAATAGATACTAGTGAGTTGTAGTATTACGAGTTGTGAGTCTAGCCTGACAATTAGTCGGCGTATACCAGGTGTGATGGCATCAGAGAGAAGTTCTATCAACGCGCTATATTCAGCGATGTTATTTGTTGATCGACCAATACATATCCCTCTGAAACTTACTAACTGGCCGCTTGGATAAAAAATAGCCCAGGCTGCAGAAGATAGGTTCCGCGAACTACGACTCGCTCCGTCGGCATATCCAAAACATGACTCCAATAGGTTTGACATCTGCAACAAATGTAAAAAGTGGATTACTTGACCAAAATAAACACTTTAGCGAAAACAAAAACATAACAAAAGCATACAGGTTACCATTACGCATAGTAACGCTTGAGGTACAACCCATTACGAGGTTGCGCCAGTGGAATTCCGTCATAATCCATTAACTCGTAGGCTCCTTTTGCTAACACTCGTTTAACAATATAGGAGCCCATCCATAAAGACTTAAATTTACCTGCTCCCAATTTGTCGGATTCTTGGTCATAAAGTAAGACCAAGTCACCTTCTGAGAAGACACGGGGTTTGACATTTTTGTCAAACTGCGCCTTGACTCGTTTCTTATGGGCTTCATTAGCCAAAGAGGCATCACGACGGGTTTCATCCAATTGGATTAATTCCAAGAAACGAGCTTCTTCTTCTGAAGTTCTGGGGAGGAGATCAATTGCGAGTTTAAGAGACGAGATTTCACAGTGGATTGGTAAGACCGCTTCCAGACCATATACCAGTTGGAAAGGTGTAAACCCGGTTGCATTCCTTACTGATGTTCAGTAAGCCCACAAAGCTGAGTACAGGATTAGGTGCCATCTTCTTTTGTGAACTCCAATCGTCCTTTGCAGCATGTGCTTTAGGACCTTGTTGATTGCTTCAACTTGTCCGTTGGCTTGCGGATAATATGGAGTAGAGCTGTCGTGAGACAACCCTAGTTTGGCAGCTAATTCGACCATCATGTGATTGCGAAAATGCGATCCATGGTCTGTGACTATAGCCTGTGGCACGCTGAATCTGGCGACTACATGATTGAAAAAGAAGAGGGCAGCTGTTTCACCAGTATTATCTAATGTAGGCATCGCCTCGGCCCATTTGGTAAAATAGTCAACTACGACTATGATATACCCATGCCCCCCGGTCGAGGTGGGGTTACATGTCATGAAATCGATGCCCCATTTGGCGAATGGCCCAATAGCAACTATTGGCTGCAGAGGTGTGGGTGGTCTTCTGGTTTTGCTATCGAAAATTTGACAAGCATGGCATCTTCTGACTGCGGTTATGCAATCTTTGAACATTGTTGGCCAGAAGTATCCTACTCGTAAGATTTTTTGCACTGTAGCATATCCAGATTGATGCCCCCCACACGCGCCTGAATGACAATCATTCAGGACTTTTTTGGCCTCCTCATGGGTGAGGCACCTTCTCAGAACCGTATCGATACCACGATGGTAAAGTGTATCACCGACGATCATGTAGTCTTTTGCTTGGTATCGAATACTTTTTTGTTCGAAGTGGGAGGTGTTTGGCCTATATTTTTGGGTTTGGAGATAAATGATTATATCCCCATACCAATCATTGCTTTTAGATATCAGAAACAAATTTTCGTCCACGATTGTTTCTTCGGATGTTTCATCGTTGGATGACGATGGGAGATCGCACAATAATTCTGCGAAAACTAGAGCTTTCTTCGACTTGGATTTTACAAATTCCAGATCAAACTCTTGTAGGGTTGCTATCCATTTTGAATATTTTCCCCCTAGCAACTGTCGCAACAATATATAAGTCATGGGGTGCAATATGACAGAATGGTAGTTTTCCGAAAGAGGACATAGTGTCGAAATATCTGTATTGCTTGAACAACTGCAAGTGCTAGCTTTTCAACGTAAGAATATTTGCTTTCTGTATCATTTAAGTTTTTACTTAAATAATATATAGGATGTTCAATTCCATCGACTTCTTGAACTAAAACCATTGCGATGGTCGTATCTGCTGCAGCCAGATACATGTTAAAATCTTTTTGATAATCACGAGCGTACATTAATGATGCTTTCATTAGGGATTCTTTTAAAGCATCAAAGGAAGCTTGCGCAACTTGATCCCAGACAAAGGGTACTTCCTTTTTCAAAAGACGTGTATAATCTTTAGCAAGTTTGGTGTAATTTGGAATGAAACTCCTCAGAAAGTTTGCTTTCCCTTGGAGTTTCTGAATCTGAAGAAAATTCGAAGGTGGAGGCAAATATATGATTGCCTGGACCTTACATGGGTCGAGACGAATGCCGTCCTTGGAGACTACAAAGCCAAGTAAACGACCAGAACTGACGCAAAATACACATTTGTGTGGATTGAGTCGTATCTTGTAGTGTCGGCAAGGTAGAAATATCGCTCTTAAATGTTGCGGATGATCAGTCCGCTTTTGCGAATGAGCCGGAAGGTCGTCGAGGTACGGTTGAATGATGTTTTTGATGTCATGGAAGGCATAATTCATTGCCCTCTGAAACGTCGCCCCTGCATTCTTTAAACCAAAGGGTAATTTTCAATATGCGAATGTGCCCCACGGACAAATAAATGCAGTCTTTGACTGGTCTTGTGGGCGGATATTTATTTGATTATACCCAGAGAATCCATCCATGAATGAAAAGATTTCGCATCCGGCGCATTCATCAATTATCTGGTCAATGAAGGGTGTAGGGTAGTTGTCTTTTGGACAAGCTTTATTTACATCCCTATAATCGACGCACACTCTAATTGTTCTTTGTTCTTTCATAACAGGGACAATATTCGATACCTAATCGGTTAGAGGAACCAGGTAGATGAAACCAGCATGGAGAAGTTTTTCAACTTCTGTCTTAATGGCAGTGGCTTTCTTGGGGTGCACCTGCCTTAGCCGTTGTCGTACTGGTTTGACATCTAGATACATCTTAATTTCGTGTTCAACGATACTCGAGTCAATGCCTGGCATTTCACTGTATGACCAGGCAAAGACATCTCTGAATTCGCGAAAAAGAGCATTATATATTTCCAGTTCTGAAGGAGAACAACATTTGCCAACATAAATATTCTCTACAACATCTGTTTTGGTCGAGATATTTATGGCGATAGTCTCTTCAATATTGGACAAGTTTCGCTCGGAATCCACCGTGTTTACAGTATTTGATAGGAAATCAAAGACTGAAGGATGATAAAGGTCATCTTCAGTATCTTCTCCACAATCTGGGAGAAGGGAACGATGGTGGGAATCATTCCATGGTGCCCCTTCAATTACCATTGATTGGACAATTCCTTCGTCGGTGACATGCACTTGCGACCAAGGATCTGAAGGGGTACCATATTCTTTAGACCTATCTATCCAAACGCTTGATGAGCATTGATTTGGGTTTGCCTCCCATGCCAGGAACATTGATTGCTACAATATTTCGGTTGGACTTGGGGGCAAAACCATTGCATGATCCATATCGATATCGTTTTCTGAGATCTTTTTAGAAGATATCATGTTGCAGGTTCCTATCGACGCTACTTCCACCAGGTTGATTGGAGGTGGAAGGGAGAAAGTTCCTATTAGTATAGGATCTTTTAATAGGCCTACTCCGATATTTTGAAGCGAATGGGGGCTTCCATGGATCATGGGAATGCTTCCTGTAACTTGAGAACCATTGGGGAGGAAGTTTTGTTGATTGACGATTGTAATCCCTCCTTGAAAGGGAAATGCAATCTTCCTAAAATAGGTCGACACAACAGCCGCCATAGCATGTTTCCATGGCCTTCCTAGTAGGATGTTGTAATCAATATTTCCATCGATTACTTCAACATCTATTTCTACCGTTTTCCCTCCTAGTTCAACTTTCAAGTTACTTAGAATACCATATGGGGTATATGTCCTTCCGTCGAATGCTTTTAATGTCGTCGAAGATCGCGACAAGGTTGGAGATCCTAAAGTTTTCCAGCAACTCATCGACATAATGCATGTAGATGCCCCCTCATCAATAATTGTTCGATGAACAGTTTTGTTGAGGGCTTTCACTTGAACAAGGAAAGCTAGTTGAGCCGGTAATTGAGGATCGTATCCTTTATGATCGAAGGATACAATATTGGAATCCTTTGGGTCTATCCCACCAATGGCTGATAATAAAGCCTGCCTTTGGGATGGGCAATTCTGTAGTACTTCAAGAGTCGACATAGCGGATGGCGATTGTGCCAAATCTTCCACTATATTATAATGCTATGCTGCTCTAGCGCGGGGATTAAACGTCGACTTGTGTACTACTCCCTTTGGTGGTTTTATTGTCAATTCAGGAATGATGGGTGGTGCAACTTCTGTCGAAGTTGTTGTCGAACTACTAGGTTGATCTTTATCCTTGTTGTTCGACAGCTGTGGATTCCCATAATCTTTGTTCCTTGTCGATATCAAAGCATCATTTTGCTGTTTTGAAACCGATAGCATTAGCACTTGACACCGGGAAGCATCTTCACTTTCAACCAGATTTGCTCCTGGATTGGAAACGGGTCAGTTAACATTGTGGAGGTTTTCGAATTCTTGAAGAATTTTTTAACCTCAGATCTGTGTGGACAGTCTGTGGTCCTATGATCCTCATCGCATATGAAGCATGGATTTTTTGGTTTCCTATCTCCAGGAGGGTCTGAAGAAGATTTTTCAGGTGATTATTCCTCCTGTTTCTTCTTCTTCCCTTTGCCTTTCTTCTTGCTCCCTGGTTGTTTGGTTTCTTTGCCTTTATCTGTCGATACGACATTTACTTCCGAAGCAAGAAGTTCATCTTTTGCATTTTGACTTGAAATCTTACGGGCCTTTTTGGATGTAGCCTTTATCGATTTCGTGTCTGTTGTGCCAATCACGCCATCGCCGGCATGAGAGTCATTGTTTGATTTAGGAGGAGGAGGAATTGAGAATTCCGGTCTAGGGGCGTCAGGTATTTTATCGTAGAGCGTGCCGAACTGAGTGTAAATCAAGTCCAGATATTGTGCACGAGCGATAACTTTCTCTTCTGTTACGACTCCCCCATTTTCCACATCTTCTGTGATGGAAGGCAGTAATGACTTGATAAACCATTCAGCTAAGAGCTGATCGGGGACATACGTTTTTACCATTCTACGACGACGTCGCCACTCATGTATATGATCAGATATGTGAGTGGCCGTTGTCTGCTTGAAGTTGGTAAGAAGTTCTGTTCCCGTTTTGTACCTTATTGGTAACTGAAAATGGGTTAAAAAGGTTGTGTCTAAGGTACTAAAGTTGTCGAACGAAGCTCTAGGCAATTCGATGTACCATTTTGCCTCCAGACCCGTTAACATCCTATGAAAGAGGTGAAGTCTTATCGAATCATCATTTAGGGTGTTCGACGAACACCAGAGATGAAAGGTCATCACGTGATTCGATGGACCTTCACCCGGATTTCCATTAAATTTAGGAATATCTGATGGAAGTTTATGCGGAATCGCTGGCCACCAAGGGGCGTAAGCGATTGGATCATTTGTTAACTGATTTAAATCAGGTTACTCTAAAGTTGTCACAAAGGGTAACTGCTGATTCAGGTTAGGTGAAGCATACCCAGGATACGATGGGATTGCCTGAGCAGTTGGTATTTGCATACCGACATAATGCTTTTGATGTTGGTATGTTTGGTACGGTTGGTGGGCATGACCATTGTAAAATGGTTGATTTTGACCGTTTTGAATGTACGGCTGTCCACTATTAGCAAAGATTTGTTGCTCAGAACCTTGGTATACTTGTTGGAATTGCGGTTGTTGGTATTGTATTAGCCATGGCTGTGAAGCCATGTGCTGTTGACTGATACTAACAGTTTGACCAAGATGAGGGGTAATTGTACCCGTCTGAACCTGTGTCATTCCACCAGTCGGCGATTGTGGTTGAGTCGCAGGGTCAAGGGGCTGTTGCATTACAACCTGAGAAACCTGAGGTTGGCATACAACAGGGATCCCTTGGACTTGCGACATCGTCACAATAGCTGGCGTAGTTGGGATATTTGACATAGGTAAGCATTGTTGCATCGAGTATACAACTCTTGGTTGTTGAGGTAGTATAGGTATCCAACCGCTTGACGTAATTCCAGTATAACCTGAATGTGGTTGTGAACTCTCGTATGGATATCCTCCCGGAGGGGATAATGAAAGGGTATACTGCCCCCCATACGGTGGTAATCCAGAACTCAAGGGAATTGTTTGCCCTTGGGGGCCGGATTGCCCAAATTGACCTCCAAATGGATCAACTTGTTGAGACTCAACATAAGAGTTTCCGGATATTATTCCGGATGAACAAACAGGAACAGACCATACTGTCGAAATAGCCCCTGAGTGGACTCCTTCTAGCGGTTGAGAGCTAGTTGGGACAGATGGTATACCGGTGAACATTGTCGGAGTGATAGCAGGGAGTTCTACTGTCGATGTGTCAGACGACACAGTCCTAGATGTTGATGGTTGTTCAAACATTTGTAGTCTATCCAAAAGATTACCTAGCGATTCTACAGGAGCTTCTGCTGGTGGTAGACTAACTTCTGATGAAGAAGGGTATAGAGTGACCCCGACTCCAAATTGCGTTGGAGTACTTGTTTGAGGATCTTCTACAATTTCTTCTATGGCAATCAGACCAGGTGGAAGGGGAAGACTGTCAGGTCCGTAGAATATTTCTGGTGCCGAAGAAGGTGTGAAATCGACAGCGACAGATGTTTGAAGAGCAAGACTCTCCGAACCGGTTGTAGATGGAATTGGTTCGGTAACACAAGTGTTTACTCTTATACTAGAATCAGTATCACTCTCCTTCTGTGGCTGCTGAACTTCTTCTATAGAGGCAGGGATTCCAGAAATGTTTGGAGTAACCGGAGTCTCTGATGTCGTTGGAACACTTGTTCTAACTTTAATAGGAGATTTGGAACCGGTTAAATGAGTTCGCTTTGTCCGTACTAGCTTCGATTATGGAGACAAAGACGGTTGACTCGTAAGCCTCCGCGAACGACGGGGGTTTCAATTGACTTTCTTCCACTATTGCGGATTACTCGATCAACTAAAATAAAGGGGAAGTATGTTTCCGAATTAAATGAATTTTAGACGCTTTGACACAACTTGTTTTTTCAGTTTTTAAGAGTCGAGAAAAAACAAAAGATGACTCTAGTCTCCTTCGATTTTTAATGAGCCTGAAGTGACAAGTGCTCAGATGGACCTTTTCTGTTAAGGAGTCTGAAAAGGAACGAAAGGGACTGCTCTGGAAGTCTAGGTAGAGGGAGTACCAAACCAATCGCAAAACTGCAGAATAATTTTTACGGTACGACAGTCAATCTTCCCGAATGCTGTGTTTAGTGCATTGCGATCGATAGGGCGGTAGACACGGCTTCCTATGGATAAAGGATTTAAGCCTATAGGGGTCTCCCAAAATATACTCGACGGTACGTGGGAGCACAAGTCCGTACTGGCACTTATCGTCTCAAAGTGGAGGAATCACCCAACCATCAGTGAGAACAACAGTTACCAGGCTTTACGACGCCGGAATACGTCTCTAGCCTAGACCTCTAAATGTTGTGCGTTAAGTTCCAAAGCGTTGTTAGATTCATTGAATTTATTTTAAGTTGATCTTGCTTATGAAGTTTTCCTTTCGAGTTCACCATGAGGTGTAGATGTAATTCCTAAAATGCAATCTAAAGATGATAAACAAGCTTTTTATCTCTTTTGTGCAATGAAAATCCTAGCTACTAGGGAAAAGAAAGACAGAATCTTTTCACAAAGAGCAAAGAGCACACTCTAAAATGCACTTTCCTAAATCAAGCCAAACAGACTGTCTATATGCAAATGCACATGCATGTATTTGTTTTCGACTTTCTTAGTATATGGATGCTAAAAATAAAGTTGATGTACAACTCTGAAATTCTTTTCAAGCGACAAATATAAACAAGCTTCTTTTCGAAATCAAAAATAGAGATGATTACGACACCTTACAATTTTGAAATGAATACTTGTTTTTGACACTAGAAAATTACAAATTCAGACCAAAGGCAATAGTAATAGGATAATTGACCATCCACAGCAATCAAAATTTCTCCTACGATCGAAATCGACACTTGCGACAGATTCAAATCAAAGGACGACAGTACGACTACGCTACTTTTGCAAAGGAAAACTGTAAATGACTCAACAAACATACAAAACCATCTACAGTTATTTTGTACAAAGGAGGCGGAATAACAGTAAGGAAAAGGAGTTTCAAACAGACATACACTGATCACAGGTAGCAAAATATAGGAATAGAACTGGAAAGAATTAAGCACAGAAGCCACAGCTGCACAGAGCTAGTCTGATCAGCGCACCTATAACACAGAGAATCTGAAATGCAGCGTAGGTTGTCCACTTGGGAAGTGCACTGAAATTCAGAATCTCTGAACAGTACCTGCGCTGGGCCAGAAAGAAGACTCTGTTCGGGTTCCAGGTCACAGTTTGCAGTTCAGTTCTTGGTTTTTGGCCAAGTAAAAAGCAATCAGTAATTCAACAATCAGGGGTAGATCTAAGGAGGATCTAAGAGCTATCACAAGGGCAATCAGATAGTTTTTGAATCAGTTGTTTAAGTCATAAACAGATCCAGTAGATGGATTGAAGTAGCAGTTATCTACTTTGCATTTGTTATGGAAAATGCAGTTTGAATGCTACTTGTAAGTTTATGAAACAAACAACAAAGAATGATAAAAAAACAAACTAATTAGTTCCCCAGCGGAGTCGCCATTTTGTTATAGGGAAAAGTGTCTATATAGAACTGCTCTATCCCACTAAGGTGTGACAGCTGCCTTAGAAACAAACAGAGAAAAACTACTTTTGTTTTTCCTTTATGAATTATAGATAGAGAGGAACAAAAAGACCAACCTCTGTCTTGCGCTAATACTTTGATTCGATCCCTCTCTTCTTTGATAGTCCTCAACTACCTGCTCCCTTGCACACCCAGCTTCAAAAAGTACCTGTAAGATCACAGAAGCATAGCACTATACAAAGACATGGATCTATATTCATAAACAATCTAGGATCAGATGTAAATTGACCATACAAATGTAACAAGAATCAATGATACAAAAGAATGGAGGAAAACTCAAATAGTTTTTATTGATAAACAAGAAAAGATTCAGGAGGAGTTACAACCAGTTGTTCCGACCCAGCATCAACCTCCCAGCAAAGAAGCCCCTCTTCACCTCAAACAAAGCTTAGATCACCCAACAGTCTGATGTTTGTCTCTAGAAACCAACATCAATTCCTTACAATATGCAAAATTCCAGCCTCTGGATCTCTGGGATGAGGGATCCATATATAGATATCTGTAAGGGGGATGAGTCATCTTGTGATTTGATTAGTGTCTTCTCTCTTATAGTTCTTGCTTCCACTTGGAGACTGAAGGCATCTTACTCATCCTTGGTCGAATTCAGTGAGGCAAGTGTCACAAGAGAAGATTCTGGAAGCTTCCATTGTCTCTCCACCTCGCGGAATGACATTGCCATTTGTCATTTCTCACCCATCGCACCCCACAGAAGGGACTTTTGAAATGCAATGCACCCTCACAGTGTATTTAGGTGAGATGCAACGCACTTAGCCAGTGGAGCAGCTGCAATGATCCTGTTTTGACCAATTCTGAGAAGTTTCTCATGGAGAACTTCTGGGAGAAGCTGTAATCTGTTGACCTTGTTCCTTTAGGGGTTAGAACAACACTTTTTAGGGACTTAGGAGCCCTTGGTTTATGGACATTTCATGCTTGTGGTTGCAGGGCACAAAAATGTCTATAACAATATGTGTCTTGAAACTTTCGCATAGGTGTCCTCATAGGACCCATCCCGTAGTAGTGTCTTGTATCTCAAAACTGCGCAGTGTTGTCCTAACTATCTAATCTGCCTTGCACTCAGAAATTGCATAGAGAAGGAAGCCAACCTTGCTATGGAAAACTGCACGGAGCAGGGCAGGAGCCTTACTCCCAGAAATGTGCAGAGAAACTAGTCCAACCTTGCCCTGGAAAACTCCATAGATCATCCCGACAACGGTCACTATCCGCTGAAACTACACAGATCTATCTCTCAGTGACCACAAGGAAATATGAGATTCCATATGACTCTCAAGGATTTGAGGAGAAAGACCAAGGAACCGAGTTATGACAAGAGATTGGGACCTCATGCAAAATTTGTTAGATGAATACCATCTCGAGGGTAAGTATGGTAAGTAAAGAATATCTTTTGAAGTACATCTCTTAGTGTAGCTTGAAGGACTGCTTTTCATTGTCATATCATTTTATCTTAAACAATATGCATGTTTGCAAGCACAAATCCATTTCATGTGTTTCCTCTACGTGTCTTGCTTCCTTTTCGCTTGTTTGACCAATTGTAGTCTTTGGCATGATTATTGCTATGTCATGTTTGTGACCCAATTCTGGTAATGTCGAAAGTTTGTCTTTCTGTGTTTGGCTTATCTTAGCTATGCAATCCCAACCACACTCACACACAAATTTGTAAGCATTGTCGCACAAGTGTTGTTGTGGTCATTTAATGATATATCTCAAGTGTCGCACTTGTCGCTCGTAACCTTTGAGTTAGTCTCACTAAGAAAATGATTGTCTTGTTGGTTTGACGTGTCATGTCATCGAGTCATGCTAAGTGTGTGATCACAATGTCATATATGCACAAGTTCACTTGCTTTCACACTTAGTCATTTTTCTTGAAAATCTATCCACTAGACAACCCTCCCTTAACCAAACCCCGATCTCAGTGACCTTGCACTTTTGCCCATAATTGCACAAAGTTTGAGGTTGTCCTCTGGGTAGGTTGCACTATGCAATTCTAGAAATGTCCCAGCTGACTGTCTCCCAAAATTATGCAGAAGTTGTCCCAGAAACTGATCCAGTCTACGCTTCCCACAAGATCACCCATCAAGCCTCCCTCCAGTCAACCAAAAAATTTGACTTGAGTTATGACCTAGAGTTGCATTGATCTCCAAAATTGCGTAGAACATTTCCAACATGCCTGCCTTGTACTTCCTGCAGGAACTATGTAGACATGTGGAACAGGTCTTTGTTTCCTATCATTGCATTATCCCGGGAAACTGCGCAGATCTGACATGTAGGTCCCCTACTATTTTTCTCTCCTCTCCCTAAGAAAATTGCACAGTTTTGATTGTCACATGCTTTGCTTCCTCGCTCTACACTTAGCCCAGAGATTGTGTAGTTATGTTCGGGAGCTCTGCTGCTTGTGTCAGTCTGTCTCCCAGAATTGCACAATTTTGACCAGCAACTCTTGCACCCTGATCTTTTCCTCCTCTGGAAAATTGCGTATATTTTCTTTCTAGTGCCTCCTGCTATCGCTTTGTATTCCTTGGAGAAAATGCACATATCCCAACTGGATGACTTTCCCAGTGCTCCCGAAAATTTCACAATTCTACCTCCCAGTTGGGTTTTACCCCACAATTGTCACTATTGTCCTAGATTGTGCAAATTTGTCTCCTAGTGATATCTGCACAATTTTTCCCAATAGTGCTTCGGAGCCCTGCATCTTGGACTGAGCTATGCTCTACGCAGTTTTAGTGCCTTGTCCCTCTCCTGGTCACCTGCATCGAAATGGAAAACAATGCATCATGTTAGACTAGGATATTTTTGGATTTGATGTTGTCTCGTCATGAGTGATTACAGGAATCGGTACATTGATGAGACATGGTGCGACAACGAACGAGATGAAGAAGGAGTGCATACTAGGAAACTTGCTTGCAGTTGAATGAACATACGAAGCACATCTAGCAGAACGTGAAAGGGACACATACACATGCACCATCAAGAAAAGACCAAGACCATCGAAGACCCCACGCACTTTTCCATGCGGAGGTGAAGACATGTTACACCGAGAGCACACCATCACTCAACAGCACAACAACTCGACACAGACACCACAGTCAGCCAGTACATGTCAGCAGTGTCATGTCGAGTTGTGTCATGAGTTGTCTCGACCACATCACTACTATGGGCCATACTTCTTGTAATCAATGTAATGTAAAGTGGAAGTCCAAGAGACCCACATATGAAGTTGAAGAGTCATGTAAAGTCAAAAAGTCATAGGAAGTAAAATAGTCATGAGGGAAGTCGAAGAGTCACACGGGTCAGTTATTCTGCTTGGCTATATATATCCCCTCATTGTATGAGCAAATGAATATTCACCTTGGCTCCTCCCACATAGCCTTGAGAGTTTGTAGTCTGTTCTCTGAGTAGCAAGGAGTGGCTCCAATCTCCCACTACTAGGGCTAGTGACGTATTGTGTACATATGCGTCTTGGAACTTTTTCTTAATTCATATGCTTGCTAAGGCCATCACTTTTTCATGCATGTGTTTTATCTGTTTGTAATACTATTCTTTAAACGCTTGTAATGCATGTTTTCTTAACTTGTACTAAGATAGTTGAACTACTTTGATTATTTTAGTGCATATACTATTGAAGAAGTGTTGTATTGGTTGTTATCGTTGTCTTGCTTGTGTAGAATACTCCTCTAGACATTTGACAAATTAATCTTGTATACTTGTTATAATGATCGTCACATCCATTTGGACTACTTCATTGGATGTTGTATGTGTTATTCATTTACTTTGGTGTTTGTGATTGCCGCATCCATGTGGACTACTCTGCTGGAAGCTGCACAAATCCTTGTTGTGTTGCATGTGTCTCTTCCTGAGTTGGGACTACTCCCTCTCAACCAGAGACTCACTTTCACCCTCTCCCTTTACAGTGAAGGAACCTAGACACAAGTTACATTATGCACTCACCAGGCACACATACCTCGCTTTTTGAAGACTAAGTATATCACTCTCATGTGCTAAACAACAAGAGCTAAGGAATATCTTTAAGATAATGGAAACCAAGCCATTGCACCAGATGGGACTCCTACACCAATAGGTGTGAGGTCTAGTTGGGACTTCATACCGGGGATATCCCCTAAATTTTGGCAGATCCAGTGCCGTCAACACCATCAAAATGTTCAAATCTAGCAAGTAGACATTTGCTTGGTCAAGGTGAAGTGACTGAGTTCGAGTCTCCATTAGGAAAATATTGAGGTCTAAAATGGGTATCCTAAGGAAAATAATAGTTGAATAATAAAATAAGATATGATTTTTTAAAAGAAAAGAAATAAAATTGTATTTCAGTTGTATTTTTAACTTATATCCTTATAGGTTTACTCAAATTTTGAGTGCATACAATCATTGGATGAAAAATTAGATTATGCATTGAAGAGTAACCACTATGTATACTTTTTAGTAGATACACACTGAGATGTATTTTCATGTATTTTGAGTTTTTCTTAGTGTGGATATACTCAAATGTATGCACAATGGGTACTATTGCACGCAAAATCTAATTCCACATCTAATGATTGTATGCACTTGAAATTTTTGTAAACCTATAAGGAGATAAATTGAAGATATCATTACAAAAATAGTTTACTTCTTCCCCTCCAAAAATATTTACCCCTATGGACGAAATCATCATATTGAACATATTGGTTCTTTTAAAGTTGATTTTGTTAGTACATTTTTCATTTTGAGACCCATTTTTGACCTCAAAATTCCCTAATACTACATTGATGACCAATTTGTATCTATGAAATTACATAGCTGGTATAAAGCATTATATGTAGGTTTTAACCCTATAAAATTAATTGTTGTAGACATATTCTTAATGAAAAATAAAAGATGCAATGGCACAAACACATTAACATGAATATTTTAACCTAGAAACCTAAATAGAAAAATTGGTATACTCCATCTATTTTCTTTATTTCCATTCGATTCTAATCTTAAATAATATATTATTAGTTGTTCAATCTCTAGTCATAATTGGCTGATCCTCTCTTGGGTTTCTCATGATAGTTGCTCCCTTTTCTTCAATATTTTCACCCAATTCTAGGTAATAATAAGAATCACATTACATTGATCAACCACAATGTAAATATTTGGCTTCATTTGTCTTACGAATTGGGTTGTAAACTCCAAACATTGTAGTAATTAGGCCATCTTCTAGTCCTCAACTAATCTTCCACTATCCCAAGCTTCTTTGAGTTTTTATTTCCCCTTCTTTACCTAGTGGACAATCTATTGTAGTTGAGCTATTATCTCATTGAAAGAGGTGTCTTATGGTAGGTGGTCAATATTTGAATCATCCTCTTTAATGGTTGATCACATTCAGATGAGTCGATTGTGGAATACTTCAACCTAATTTTCCAGTGCTAACCCTTCCCACCGTAGGTTACACGCCTCTTCAAGAATGTTATCAAGTTGACTCTATTTGTATCTTTATGACATCCCTCCTAGCTTGTAGTAATCGATGCCTAATATATTTTGAGAAATTAAATGTTTCCTAATTAAATCCTATATTTGGACCTTTCTAATATTGAATGGTTTTGATGGTTGGCAATAAAATGGTGCCATTGGGTCCATTCAGGATAGAGATTATACCATTTCCATCATTCTGTTGGGCATGTTAATTTCCTTAAGTATAACATCCCAGTTTTAATCCTTACAATTTGCAATGTTATTATGGATATGCTATTTATTTTGGTGAGCAAGTATGTATGGTATAGAGAGTCTATGTTGATCCAAGACTAGAGATCCTTGTATTGTAATGTATATATTAAAGCATGTATATAATATAATGTAATTTATACCAATTGAAATGATCATTATATATTAAGGCATTCACGCGTTAAGTAATGAAACCATATATAATTAAAATGCTACGAAAAAGTGATATAAATATTATCATTAACCTTTGTGAAAGTTAATAGTCATGTTGTTATAATATTTTTTACTATATAATTAAAATTCTATTTAAAAGGTAATATAAATTTTATTATTAACTTTGGTGAAATTTAATAATAATTTGAATTAGTGCCTTTTTTTCTTACATTGGGGTGGGAAAGTATGTATTTTGCTCAGTAGCTCAACTTTACACTCTATGTTTTTTCGATGAACATACATTATACAAATGCTTCAGTGCATATACTATGTAACTTTTATTGCCTTAATAGAAAGTTTGATTTTTTCTTTGGAAAAAAGAAAGTTAATAATCATTTTAAACATAAAAAATGATGTGCCCCTTATTTTATAGTAATTTCACATTTAAAATAATAACTAATAGCTCAATACTCTATAAAAGGTGGCTGTTTTGGATTGCCTATGCTATGTTGAGTCCTCTCAACATGTTTCTACCATTACCCATTATGAACCAATGGCATATAGGAGATTGTGCTTACCTTATGGTTGATGATATGAAGGACATTAAACCCCATCATCTTAAGTTACAAATGCATTAATTGATTTTAGTCTCAAGTCACTCATAATTACAACTTGGATCATACACCTTTCCTTACGATTATGGTTGTGGTCTCAAAACGATGGTGTGTTGGCTTCAAAAACAAAACATGCTTGGAACAAATACAATTTCTCTTCATATTTTGGGTAAGTTTCTATTGTATCTCCCAATCTTTCTATTCCTTGCTTGTATGGTCATTTTAAGACTCACTTCATTGGGCTTCCTCTCCCCTTCAATTTCCTTTGTTCATCCCCTTGTGCTATTCCTTCCTTTGTTTTTTCCTTCCATTTTCAAGATATCCTTAAGGATCAACTATCCCAAACCACCTCATTTTTCCTATAATTGGTAGTCTCTATTTTTTTTTTTCTTTGTGGGTTTATTTCCTTATGTGCATGGTCTTATTCCATCGAACCCTAATTCCAATACACAATGTGTTGCATCTAGGAATCTCACATGGCTATTACAAAAATCATGGCTGAGGAGTCTCATCTTGCCCTAGAGCGTATGCCCATGTAGAGTCCTCCATTGTACTCTGCTAGGAGCACACCTCTAGGGCTACTACAAACTGATACGAAAAAAAAATGAAGAGTGGAAATACACTCCTTGAAAAACATAGATGTAGAAGAAAATATAGGGGAGTGGATTCCATATTTGGAAAAAACTTAATTGAGATAATAATATATGTAGACTATTGACTTCTATTGAAAAATCAAAACTATCATGGGAAATGTCTTGGTAGAAAGAAGTGAAGCACACCAAGAAATTTTACTTTGTATAAATGCTTTGAAGTTGCAAGTGACAAAGCTAAATCATAAGGTGGCCAGTCTTGCTAAAAATGTAGTAGACCTAGAATATTTCTAGACAATAATGAAGAGGAGGTTGAAACTTCAACTTAGCCTAGGAAACTTTTCCCTAGAATAAATGTTCAAAATATATATTTTTTCTTTTAATCATCAAAGTACACATCCAACCTCCTTATAATACATTTATTTACATTCTTAGACTCTATGCTTTATATGCTTCTTCTATCATAATTTAATTGATAATTTTATGAAAGACATTATACCTATGTTACTTGGTCTAGTTTTTAAGTGATAAACCAATAACCACAAGATTATTTTTTTTTTGTTTAAATAACCATATAAAACTAACTTAAAAAAATTGTTAAATCATTACAATTAAAAATTCAAAATAATAATTTTTTAAAATTAATTAACCTAATATTAACATATAACACGTTGAATTATACGAATCAAAACTCTTGATTTAATAAGTTTTCCAAACAACCAAATCATCCGTATTTGATAGTATATTCATTACATATACACACTTAAATTAGGGATGATATTTAGGAAAAATATCAACTTGAGGTTTAAGATTTTGTCTCTTTTTTATATTTTATTTTATGGAGATAACATGATGGTTAGGGTTTTGTCTCTCATGGCATTGTAGAGATAGTTTTTGTTAAAGGTATTTTCATTATTTTGGATAGATTTATGTTATATATTAATTAACTAATATTTATTAAATGAATTAGTGATTTTAATCTAATATTTTTCATATTTATTTTATATAGTATAAATATTCTTTAGAAAATTTTAATAACCTATATTATTGAATGAGACCTATTTATGGACATTGCTTGAGTATAAATTATTTATTGTAGGAGAATAAATAAATCTATCTACTAATTTGTTGAATAGTTTTCATACCATGGTTTTTATCGATGTCCAATAAAAAGGACTAGTATAGTTTATACATTGGAATTTTCAATTCCCATGAAGGGGAAGGTCTCACACTAAAAGCTTTGTTCTGTGACTAAAGACTATATAGGGATAGTGTAATAAAATTTTCATAATAATTGACACTTCAACCAATATCAATACTTTTCCTTCAACTCTTATGCAAGAAGTTATTCATGCAATAATAAGCCATTCAATAATCAACATATCAACATTACTAGTACCGCCATTTTACTTAAGATAATAACATGGATTCAAGTAGATTATATTCATTCATGAACACAAATAATAGGCATTAATGATGATTATGATTAACATCCACTAAGACCAATAATAATAATAGAACACATCATCACAATAAAAAATAATGCATAATAATAATTTGAAATAGGGGTCTCATTTCATTATTATACAACATGCGCTGGTACATGATTTATTAGTTGACTGAGACCATAAAATTATACCATGCATTAAAAATAAATCAACAAAACAATCAACCAATTATCAACAAAATTTTCATGCCTATTATTTACATTATATAGTTGAAAAATAGGGTGGGGATATACACTCAAACTATGTAAGGCCATTAATCCTTCTTTTAATTTCATCTCATTGTAATTGTTTTTATTGGCTTTTGTGCTATCTAGGTGTCTTCATCCTTCTACCTTTTTATCCTTTATCCCATGGATTCCTACTTATTGTTGTAGCTATTGTCTTCTTTAGCATTGAGGCTCCAGAGTGTTGTTAATGGTATTTACTTCAGATGGTGTGTCTCTTATATGTTATATTTTCTAGGTCTAACCCACCATATCCCTTCTTTCTATTACAATATGATTGTGTACAAAATTCAAAAAGAGGGGATCAATGAGCTCTGACAACACCTATTGACTCATCCTCAAGTCAACTCCCACTACCTTTACTTTACTTCACATCCTTTCCATACAAGGGGACCAACTTTGAGACAACCTCTAAAACTTTGTTCTTAAACTCAAGGATTCCATCTAATTCCTTGGTCCATTTACCCATAAAAATGTTCAAACCCAACAAGTAGACATTTTCTTGGTCAAGGTGAAGTGACTAAGGTCAATTCTCCATTAGGGGAATGTTGAGGTCTAAAATGGGTCTCCTAAGGAAAACAATAAAATAATAGTTAAAATAAAAAAGTAAGAGATCATTTTTTAAAAGAAAAGAAAGAAAACTGCATTTTTATTGTATTTTTGACTTATATCCTTATAGGTTTACTCAAATTTAAAATGCATACAATCATTGGATGAAAAATTAGATTATGCATTTAAGAGTACCCACTATGAATACTTTTGAGTAGATCCACACTAAGATTTTTTTCATGTATTTTTGAATTTTTCTTATTGTAGCTCTACTCAAAAGTATGGGCAGTGGGTATTGTTGGATGCAAAATCTAATTCTGCATATAATGATTGTACGCACTTGAAATTTGAGTGAAATTATAAGGATACAAGTTGAAAATATCATTAAAAAAAGTATTTTACTTCTGCCTACAAAAATATTTACCCCTATGGATGACATCATCATATTGGACCTATTAGTTCTTTTAAAGTTGATTTTGTTAGTACATTTTTCATTTTGAGTCCCATTTTTAACCTCAAAATTCCCTAATACTACACTGGTGACCAATTTTTATGGAATTACATAGTTGATATAAAGCACTATATGTATCATCCTATTCAATGGTTGATCATATTATTATGAGTCAGCTGTGGAATAATACAACCTAATTTTTAGTGCTAAACCTTCCCATCGTAGGTTACAGCCCTCTTCAAGCACGTTATTAAGTTGAATCTATTTGTAGCTTTGTGACATCCCTCCTAGCTTTTATTAGTCGATGCCTAATATATTTTTAGAAATGAAAAGTTTCCTAATTAAATCCTATATTGGGACCTTGCTAATGTTGAATGGTTGTGATGATTTGGAATATGATGGTGCCATTGGGTCCATTTCTCATAGATATTGTACCATTTCCATCATTGTGTTGGGCATTTTACTTTCCTTAAGTATAACATCCTAGTTTTAATCCTTACAAATTGAAATCTTATTATGCATATGCTATTTATTTTGGTGAGCAAGTATGTATGGGATAGAGAGCTTGTGTTGATCCAAGACTTGAGATCCTTGTATTGTAATGTACACATACTTTGATTTAATTAAAATACATTTGATCGGTTGTAAGAGAATAATGGCAGATTCATAGAGGACTATTATTACATAAGAGAGGGGGTTGAAAGAGGGACCTAAGGGGAAGTTCCCGTTGTCTAGGTAAATCCTCTCTACGGACAGAGATGATCCCTCTAGCCCATTGAGTGGGACTAGAAACCTAGTGACAATCTACAAGAAACTTTCCTAAATTACAATCGAAATGAGAGAAGAGGAAGATGACCTACCTTGTTCTGATGCTGTAATGTACTCCTTTGTTGAAAATCTTGAATCGTTTGCTTCTCAGGTTCAACTCTATTGATCACAGTGTTTGAATACCTACGCAAGAGATCAAAGACAAAATGAAGCATACAAGTGCAACAAGCATAATCAAAAGTAACCTACTTAACATATCAAGGAGCATTAAGATAAATGATGCATTAACACAAACATTTATGGAAAGTGAATAAACAATTGGATATATTAATGAAATAAAGGAGGAAGCATACAACCAAGCCTTGATGTCAATAAACTCTCCTTAAGTGAATGTCCAAGTCCAAGCTCAAGCTCTCCAAGAACTCCTTCTCCAAGCCAAATGAGTAGCATGTAGGCACTATTTCAGCATAAGGGTGGAAATAATTAGAGACCAACCATTTGGGAATGGGAGAGGATGAATATATAGGGAGGGAAAGGGAGTTAGGATCTCTCCAAAGATAAGAGAAGGCCCTCATATCAAGGAGGTATCTCATAGGGATAAGATCAAATGGAAATATTGGGAGAATTCGACCACATCCACACTAGACAACCTCCAGCTCATCGTTTTGGAAGCCTCTAAATCACGAAGCTTCTTTGGAAAACTTTCCTTTTAGGGATTAGCACGAGTTTCCATGTAAAAATCATGCTAGCAACGTGAGGCTAGTATAGTGCAACTTGTCATCAACACTAGTTTACAGTGTCACTGTCGCGTTGGTTTGGAAATTAGGGTTTTAGAGCTTACTTATTCAGGGAAGGCTCATGGCATGTTTCCATCAGTATTTCAAGGAGGATATGAAACACATATCAGGATGGGTACACTGCATGATTGCAAAGTTTCGGGTACTTCGGGGTATGAAATAGGGAAGTGCAGGAGGTGTGACAAAATACTGTGTAACAAATGCCCCCTAAAGCATGAAGGCAGAATAGGGAGTGATGGTTGAGATGCTCTACGAGATTTTGCAAGGACAAGAAGAAACATTGTCAGGAGACCTGCAAATCAAGGATTCATATACATATACATTTTTTATAACAAAACATGAATCCACGGTATGGATGCAGCCATCCAGATAGAAAGGAATCTGTAAAGAGATCCATGGCATGGGCACAGCCATCCGAATGAAAAGGATCATTTGCAAGTCTAAGATCCAAGGTATGGATGCAACCACCTGATATAGAAGGTTCATCATCATCATAAAAATAAAGTCCCACAGTATGGACATAACCATCCATATAGAAGAAACATGTATACAATCATGAACAATACATAACTCTACACAGCCTGAGTCATATCAGACAAAACTCAAGGTCTCGAGCTCTATCCCTAACCCGATCAAAGTACAAATTATAACATGCAAATGAATGTATCGAAGTCGAACATGCTAGAAAACCACCTTATTACCGGCTAATGATGTGGACCATTAACAGGCATGAGAGGAACCACCAATAATGGCAATGGCTCTCAAGGTACAACAATACAATCCATGAATGTGAAAATGAAGCTGAAGTTGAGCATAAATGGAATCATCTGGTCGAAGGCCAGTGATGGAAGCCTGTCATCAGATGTGAAGAACTTGCCATTAAGGCATGAAAACTCTAAGGTATTGAAAAGGAGTCTCTAAGTCACCTTCTTGGATAATGAGCTGAAGTCAATAGGAAATGACTCATCAAAGGAGGGCCATAATGATTCCCCCATCATCGACACGAAATTATGAATAAAATGGAACAAATGAGTATGATCCAAGAGTGTAGCAAAAGGTTAGATAATGTATAGGTAATAAATTGTATATAGGACTTCTCTTGAACATATCAACAACATGACTCCGGAGTGTGGTAGTGTTTGACTCAACATAGACCAAGGGTCATGATGACGAAATGGAATAGTGAGATGAGAGGAAAAATGGATCACCCAAACTTGGAAAGACAAGTGACTGAGCAAGGATATCCCAAACCTGACATGAGAAATAGATGAGTGTCATGTTTAAGAGTGACATTTTCCTATACAAGAGATGTTTCACCTTCATTTTCCCCCACTATTTCTAGTGAGTACCCCAAACATTTTTTTATCACAAGCTTGAAGTGGATAGCATATGACCTTTGTATATGTTCATTCTTCGAATGAATCCATCCTAGTACTTTTTACAAGTCCTATGAAGGAGAAACTCGGTCTTGTCACAGTGACAAGTATTTCACTGTTTAATTTTTTACAAGTCCAATGGAAGAATAAATCAGTATCTTTTTCATATTTAGAGAGTTTGAAAAAGAGATGAAAAGGAAAACTCCATCATGTCCCTTTCCATAATTCGTCTCTCGAACCTGAAAAGGTAGAAAACAATATTCGAGGGAACCTCTTGACCATGTCGACCAAGGTGTACCTTTTTCATAAAAGGTCAATCTCAACCCAAAAAAGGGATAAATGTATACTGAGACGGTGTCAATTCATTTAATTTAACGAGTTTGAAAAGACAAGTACTCAACGATATTTTCATATTTTGAGAGTCAGAAAAGAGCTTAAGATGACTCTAGGGGGGTTCCTTTTTCGTTTATTTTTAACGAGTCTGAAAAAGAGATAAAAAAAAATCATTGAATCAATAAAAAATGATCATTGTAACCACTGAAAAGAACCTGTAACTGCACAAACACAACCACACATCACTGATATCGAGGAAAATAATAAAATATTGCAAAAATGTACTTAAAAACTTATAAATAGACCAAAAGTAAAACCATTTTTACCATTTCACTTGGAGTAAATTGGAGAGTTCCTTTTACCCTATTTCCCTTGATTCTTCAGGCAAGTAGTGTGGGAGATCTAGAGAACTATTTCACAAACCGTCAGTTATAGGTAAGAGCTCTTCCATTTTCCTTTCTTTTCATTCTAATTTCATGCCATTTCATAGGATTTTTGTTGGTTAAAAGGGAGGATTTAAAATTTTAAAATCGGGTGGGGGGACCGGGGGGGATTACCGCGAGTCTGCTCATCGTATCCGCACTTATCGACCTTGATCCAAAAAGGCTCTCACATTGCCTGCACAGAAACAATTAAAAAATATGCGTTGGCCATAGGGTAGAAAAAATAAAGAGAAATCCCCTCTCTCGATTGATTTTTTTGAGTCGTTGATCTGTGGAAAGTCATTTAATCAATGTAAATGATTTTTTTGCAGGAGATTTCAACAACATGGTCATCGAATGGAAGGAAAGGGGCCATGAGGAAAAAGATCATTAGGCTTCCAAAAATGTCGAATGTATCAACCCTTTAAGGGACTATGGGTTATTGAAATTCTTCCGAACCCTAGGACTCAAGGCTCAACATGAGCTACTACATTATTTGACCAGTCTATGGGATGTTGATAGGTAGATCTTCATCATTGGAGACCAAGAACTAGAGCTAGAAGAAGCTCATATCTACCTCATTACTGGATTGTCCATAAGAGGGGAAAGAGTCCAACTCTTTGGATCTTGTGGTGGAGGTAAGAGCACCAATGCCTTAATTAGAAGGAATTTCCCAAGTGCAAAGACAACTGTGAGAGGGAAGGTGAAGATAGAAACCATCGACAATCTTCCCTTGAGGACAATCCTACACACCATGACCCGTTTAGCTAGGGCATAGGCTTTACATGAGATCTTGAAATCACAATTCTAGTATGCAATGGATTTCCTTACTCCAACAGTGTTCAACTAGTGCAAGGGAATGCTGGCCAACGTGAAGAGGAAACTAACCAAAGGCAAGTTGGGAAACTTGAAAAAGTTCAGATTTGGTTCAATTTTGGTCACTTTGTTTTTGGAGCGTGTGCCCTTATTTCGGTACCAGTGGGTAGAGGTGGTGAATCTTTCTCCACAATATCTGAGGATTCTTAGATGGAGTTAAATCATGCCCCGTGGAGGAGGGGGTCGGCAGATGCATTTCCCTACACCGTTCTTTGGTTGGTTGTGCTAACGACTGATTGTTGTGGATGACTCTGCCTATGCAGGCATGAAGTTGAAAGGAGATCCATGCTATAGGATAAAATGTACGGTGTATGGAGAATGAAGATACCCTCAAGGGTCTTCCCGGGACCCTTGGCAGACTGCAATATTATCTGCAGGTGTCACAAAGCTACATGCATGTCTATACTCAATAATTAACTATCAAAGCAAAACAGATTCATTACCTCAAGCCTCCACATAGATTTGCTGGAGAGAAAAATGTAGCTAGGTGGAAGTTGCCTGAGCCGGCTCCAGATTAAGTCCTGCACATAGAAGAGACAAGAATAATCATAGCATAAAACCTTGATAATTAATACATGAATGTACAAAAGACATCTAGTTACACATGACTAAGCTACTCATGCTAAAAGGTATTGGATAAACAAAAAAATGAATGATAGTACCAACACCACGATGTAGATAGTAAAACTGTAGTTCTATATTAATGTCAGAAGAGTGATTACAACCATCTATTGCATCAACCTTCCCTTACCCCTCTGGATCCTCTCTCTCTCCCCCTTCTTAGCAACTTCTTATGCTTAGATTTGAGACTATGCTGGACAATCAAGTAAGCTATCCTTTCAAATGATCTGACCTCTTTCACAATAGCCCTAGCTATGCTTATGTAGCATTCGAGTTAGGGTTGCCAAGTTCCTCCATGAGTTTCTTTAGGTAAAAGCAATGATGTTTCCATGCTTTTGATCTCTTTCCCATTTGTCTCCTTCATTAGGATTAGAAATCCCTCAAATAGGTCGAACTTTAGATGTTTCCTTGCTTTTCTAAGTAGATTTAGGAGAGAATATAGAGATATTTATGAGTCAATTCACTCCTTTGACCTCTAGATCCTCATTAGGTTTCACTAACGCTGTCCCCGAACTAACAAGTAGAGTTAGTGGGGTCACTAACGCTCCCTTAGGCTTACAGAGAAGCTTTATAAAGCATGTTTTCAGTGTATAGTCAACATTAGTGTGGAAACAAGGCTGTAATCTTGGTCTTTGCTTCAGCCATCATGTCTTTCCCCTCTGCACTGATGAGTGGGTCATTTTGTTGTATAACAGATGCTACCTAAAGTGTGAGATCAGAGGCTATGACGACGGCCTCAACACTTTACTTAACTGTTATTTTCCTTCTTCGACAAAAAGAGAGAGAGGATCAAAGCTTCGAGTGGTACGAGAAACCTGATACAACACATACATATAAAACAACTAAAATCATGTCCTTATTTAGGCATTCCCACGTTCAGTAGCTACGTCAGAGTGATTTTTCTCATAAAAGAGATATGATGATGCTAGTTGCCGATAAGCAGAATTTGGATCTGGTGTCATAATAGGATCATTCTGATGAGCTGTATCCAAAAAAAATATACGCAACTTGGGAGAGGAAACAAGGCTGAGTGATGCAAGCCTCTACCCAAGGTCTTGATTTCTGCTTCACTGAATAACATAGATTGATGCATGTGAATATATGCATTGATGTCGAACATGCATGAAATTGTCTGCTTACCTATCAATAATGGAGATTGTTAACAAATGTGAGGAAGGCCACCAATAATGGTGATGGTTTCCAAGATGCAAAATACAATCTAGCGAGTGTGAAAGATGTTTTTGTCGTTGAACACTCATAGAATCACTTAACAAGGAGCCAATAATGAGAACCCCTAATTAACCACAAGGTGACCTGCCACTAATGTCTGCAAGTACCAAGGCACTGAATGTGTTTCTGGGTTGTCTTCCTAGATAGAGTGTTGAAGTTGATAGGAAGATACCTGTTGAAAGGTAGTAAATAATGTGTCCTACATCAATCGACATGAAATGGGACCAGAATGGTTTGTTTTTTGAGGAATATTTTAGCATTGGGTCAAAATGACGGAGCGCATGATGAAAGGATATGCTTGATGGTTTGATGGAGGAAACGAAAGGTTATCCTTTGAACAATAGAAGGCAAGACAACAATTTTAACCATGCAGCACTAGACTCATGAATACCAAAGAGTGTTAGGATACAAAGATGTAAGAACATCAGGGTATTTAGGCTAAACTCATAGATGGTAAGATTCATATTGAGAGCCCGTCACAAGGAAGGTTTATCTAAGGCAGTGCCATGTTCAAGGGAACGACTGCTGCCAAACCACGCTTTCTAATACTGGATACAATTGTATTGTCTACTTTCCCCGTCTGATTAGTTTAGTGAGTCCAAACGGGTAAACTCATCGATCCTTTCATATTTTAAGAGTCTGAAAAGGACCGCAAAAGGAGCGACTCTATGCCCTATCTGATTAGTTTAATGAGTCCAGACAGGCAAACTCGTCGATATTTTCATGTTTTAAGAGGCTGAAAAGGATCGTAAAAAGAGCGACTCTATACCTCGTCTGTTTATTTTAATGATTCCAAACAAGACAACTCAATGGTATTTTCATATTTAGAGAGTCTAAAAAGATCATAAAGAACAACTCCAAGGTGGTCCCTTTGTCATAGTTTTTAACCGGGTGCGACAAAAGTTTAATAGTATACCCGGATTGGTTACTTTTTTGTGAGTTAATCTATTGAGTTCGGATAAAGAGAAACCTATGCTCAATAGATGTTGACCTCATTTTGTTACAAGTACGAGGAGACGGACTAAACTCGATTTTCTTCGTGAATTTTTAATGAGTCGCACAACGACAAACTCAATACCTTCATCAAATTTTAATGAGTAAAATGAAGAAAACTCAAGATATCTTTTTCAGTTTAGTGAGCAAGGAAAAATAGGTAAAATAAATTCTCATTCATTTTTCGTAGATTTAACGAGCCCAAAGAAGGGGAAAACTCAGGGATTTTTCGATTTAAGAGTGAGAAATGGTCCCAAAAAAGCAAGTGCTCTTGTTGCTGTCGTAGATTTTTAACGAGCCCGATGATAAAAACTCAGGGTTTTTCAGTTTAACGAGCGAGAAAATTACCTAAAAGAATGATCGGGTCATCTTTATAAATTTTTAACGAGCCTAAAGAAAAAACTTGGTATTTTTTTAGTTTTATGAACAAGAAAAAGCACCTAAAAAAATGCTCTAATGATCTTTTTCAGTTTAATGAGCTAGAAAAGGAGCGAAAAAGAGTTGCTCGGACTGTCACTGTATGTGTTTAACGAGTCCAACGATGAAAAACTTGGGGATTTTTCAGTTTTAGAGCAAGAAAATATCCCATAAAAGAAAGCGCTCATTGATAATTGCATGCAGTGATTATTGCTTTTCATTCCTGAAAGAACTTTCATCAAAAAGATGGAAAAGGTATAAAAAAGTAGCAATTCCTATCCATATGGGTTCTTGCATGATAAAAAATCATGGGGAATGGACTACTTCCTCTTTAATGATTTCAAAAAATCATGTCTCCAAAAATATATAAGGAAGTTCTTTGAGCTTTCACATTCACTATTTTCACTGTTTTAGAACTGTGAGAGCGTTTTGGAGCCAGAGAGGAGCAGATTTTCCATGGACCATTGCAGGAGATCCGGGCAACCATTTGACGTACCGTCAGTCTTAGGTAGAGGCCAAAACCTTGCTCTATGCATTTCTTAACCTTTCTTATCAGTTTCTGGGGTGGATTCTTGTAGATCTAAGGAGCCCTAAAGTAGTGTTTGCACACTAATGCCCTTTGGCTAGCTTGTAGGGAGCGTTAAATGCCATATAAAACCTGCTAGAGGGCGTTAATACTCCATGTGTACCACTGGGGGGAGAATTAGAGCTTGAGGGCACAGTTTAAAACCCCATGCATTGATTCTTGAAGTTTTATTGCCCCATTTTGACTTATTTTTGGGTTATTTTACACATGTTTCAGGCAATACTGACTAGCCAATGGAGAGAATGGGCCCATGATAGCCAGGAATTGCTGATGCGAAATGATACAACATGCATACTTGCTTTGCACCGCTACAGTTTAATGAAGTATGAAAAGTTGGAGCTAATGAAAGGCAAGGATGATTTATTGAGATGTATTATCCAGCGTTGGGATGAACATGAGCAGGTGTTCAAGATTGTAGATCATGAGCTAGCCATTGTTCGTGATGAAATTTAATTTTTAACTGGTCTGTCATGCTGTGGAGCACAAGCAAACCTCACTGAGGGTAGGCCTGATACTCGATCCACCCTAGAGTTGGATCCTTGAGAGCGGACTTGTTAGCAACAGAGTCCCCATAGAGAGGATTAGGTCTAGGTCTGTGAGGACAATTTTATGGTTGATTGTGTAGTTGGCAGGATCAAAGAGTCCCCACGTTGCTACAAAGGCCCAACTGTTGCTCGCAGTTCACTGTGTCTAGCTGCAAATGTTCAATTGGTGTGAAGCAATGCTTCGCCAGTTCAAGGCAGAGTTAAATGCATGCAAGACTTGAACCCAAAAAAGTTTTGGGTATGGTACTCTCATAGTCTCATTCATTCTTGAGAGGATACCTGTTATGCACCCAAGGATGAGCTTAGGTCCCTTTGATCTGAGGGAGCCAAGACAGGGGTGATGGTCATCACTTGATCCTCGCACAGGAGGAGGACCAATCCAACATTTCTTCGAGGAAGATTTCTTCCAGTGGCTTTGTGGCCAGATCGTGATGATTGATGACTATGCCTATGAGGGCATGGACTCTACTGGTGACCCTGACTTGATGCTGCCACCAAGGACCAACTGGGGTCCTCAAGATGAGAATGATTTTTAGAGTACTTCAAGTCTTTTTAGCTTTTGAATGCTTATGTGATGTTTTTATGGGTGAACAAGTGCTGACATGAAGCTTTATGCTTAACACAGATGTGGCATCATTACGGCCTGTAGGTGAACCCCGCTAGATGAGACGAGGAGGCCAACTACCTAATGGGGGGGTGATGCCGATAGTCTTCGTGAGGTTATGAGGAACTTGGAGGGCTTAAGCATGGGTGTGGCCCCCCTTCCTATGAGGGAGATTCCTGCTCATATGCCAGCGACACACAGTCGTTGTACATGAGCAGTTTTTGGTTCCTCTTTGGAGGATATCTAGAGTAGTTTTAGCATTTTAGGAGAAGTAGGCTCTTTTTAGCAAGTGTTTTGGCATAGCTAATGGGTGTTTGTAGCTAGGCTTAGTAGCCATTTTGTACTTAAAACATCTAAGTTTTGGAATATTTCGATGAAAAAGACTGGATTCTATATATCTATCTATCTATTATCTATCTATCTATCTATATATATATATATATATATATATATATATATATATATATATATATATATATATATATATATATATATATATATATATATATATATATATATATATCTATATATATATATAGACATTTTGGTATTTTGATGGCGTAAATGTTTTTTAAATGTTTTTGTAAAAATTTTAACCCTGTAAATTTTTACTTTTCATGAATGCTTCTATAGTAAATGAGACAGACACCAATCTAACACATAGTTTGCCAATGAATCAGCAACTGTATTAAATTCTCTAGGAATGTATTCATATGTGATAACTTCAAATTGAAGTTCCAAGAGTCGTACCCTTAAATAATGACGTAACAAGGTTGGATTACGGATGTGATAACGATTTGTCAATTGCATAACAACTAGCTGAGAGTCTAACTTAACCACCAGATTGGAGATGTTCCTTGATGATGCTTCAGTGAGAAGTGAAATTACAGACATGTCCTCAGCAATATTATTGGTGGCGGTGCCAAGAAAGACTCCTCTGGAACAAAATAGTTCCAACTCAGGTGTGTAGATGACCCGAGCAGCTGATGTAATGTGCCGTGTGTGACGACTGGCACCATCCACGTATCCTACGTTTGTTAAGGGTAATGAAGACATATGCATTGCGAGAAGGATGTATGAGACAAATACTCCAATAAATAGAAAAACAATCCAATCACACTAAAAAGGGAAGCAAAACTTATAAATACATAAAATTACAAATCACATGCCCAGTGCAATACTAGGCATAATACTTTTTTAGATAGAGCCCATTTCTAGGCTCAACGAGCGGGACTCCTTCCCAGTCGTGAAGTTCATATGCTCCTTTTGAGAGGGATTTCTTGATGACATAGGGACCTAGCCATAAGGTTTGAAGCATTCTTGCCCCCAAGAGGTCATGTTTCTGATCATAGAGCAAAACAAGATCTCCCTCTTAGTAAGAACAAGGCTTGACCTTTTTGTCATACTTGGCTTTTACTCGACGCTTGTGGGCCTCGAGTGCCAATTTGGCATATCGACAGGTTTCATCTAGTTGATTTAGGTATAGTAGGTACTCTTCTTTGGCTATAGTGTTGGGCAGGATTTCAATGACTATTTGTAGGGAAGGGATCTAATACTCAATTGGTAAAACTGCTTCCAGGCCATAAGCTAGTTGAAAAGGTGTAAAGCCCGTGGAAATATTTGCTGAAGTTCGGTATTCCCATAGCGCTGAATATAACATTCAATGCCATTTGGTTTTATGATTCCCTACCAAACTACGGATCATGGTATTTAAGACGCCATTGATGACATATACTTGACCATTAGCTTGGGGGTAATAGGAGGATAATTGATCCTAACGAAAATCTAGCTGCGATGTTAAGTTAGACATCATGTGATTATGAAAATGAGACCCATGGTCTATAACGATCGTGTGGGGTACACCGAAGTGACAGATGACTTGATAAAATAGGAATAGCACCATAGTTTCCCCATCGGCCCGGTAGGTGGGAAGGGCTTCGACCCATTTCGTAAAATAGTCTACAGCTACAATGATATAGTTGTGTCTAGTAGAGGAAACGAGATTGCAAGTGACGAAGTATATCCCCCATATGGAAAAGGGGCCGACGGAGATAATCGGGTGAAGTAGGGCTGGAGGAGCGCGCATTTTATTTGTGAACACTTGACAAGGATGGCATTGCCGGATGGCCTTGACACAATATTTGAACAAGGTTGGCCAGTAATAGCCTGCGCGCAAAATTTTCTGTGCAGTAGATATGCCAGAAAGATGACTGCCACATGCCCCAGCATGGCAGTCATTTAAAATGTGTTCTGCCTCTTCATGAGTGAGGCAATGTCGAAGAACTGTATCTACACCATGACAATATAATGTATTGTTAATCACTAGATAGTGTCGCGCTTGGTGGTGGATGTGACGATGGTCACTTGACGATAGCTCAGGGCGGAACCGTTGTGCTTGGAGGTAGACAAGAATGTCAACATACCAAGGGTCAGTGGTGTCGATAAGATAGATAGCTTCATCTGGAAGAGGATCGTGGGCTATCTCGTTAGGATCGACAATGGGAAGATCTGACAAAAGTTCGGCGAAGACTAAGGAGTTCTTCGCCTTGGCAGTAGTGAAAACCAAATCAAATTGTTGGAGGATCATGATCCATTTCAAATATTTTCCTCCAATTACTTGATAAGACAAAATGTGTCTCATGGGATTCTCCAAGGTGATGACAGTAGTCTGTCGCAGTAGTATGTAGTGTTGGAATTGGTTGATAGCAAAGACGACTGCCAATGACAGCTTTTCCACATGTGAATATCTGAGTTCGGGCCCAACCAGGCCTTTCGATAGATAATAGATCACATGTTCACTCTGGTCATCATGAGTTTGAACCAAGACCATTCTGAGAGAGGATGGCGAGGCTGCCAGGTATAGAAGAAAGTCGCGGCCATAGTTGGGAGCGCTAAGGAGTGGGGCTGATATAAGCGCCTTTTTCAAGGCATCAAATGATCGTTGAGCTTGATCATCCCACAGATACAACACTCCCTTCTTAAGCAGGCACATAAAACCTTTCGTCAACTCAGCATAGTTTATGATGAACTGTTGTAAAAATTTTGCGTTCCCTTGCAAACGTTGGAGCTGCAGAATGGATTATGTTTCAGGAAATTGAGTAATTTCCTTTACCTTATCGAGATCAACCCTAATCTCGTACTGGGAGACAATGAATCAAAGTAAGCGTCCAGACTCAACAAAGAAAACACATTTATGCGGATTCAGACGTATGTTATAAAATCGACACCTAAGAAAGATGGCTCTCAAAGGGTTTAGGTGCTGCGTTCACTGCTTAGAATGGGTTGGAAGGTCATCCAAGTAAGCTAATGAATGATATGCTTGATATCGTGAAATGCGTAGTCCATGGCTCTTTGAAATTTTTTTCCAACATTATTTAAACCGAATGGGAGTTTTCAATAGGCAAAGATTCCCCATGGGCAAATGAAGGCAGTTTTGTGCTGGTCTTTGGGTTTTATAGCAATCTGGCTGTAACCTGAGAATCCATCCATGAATGAAAATGATTCACAACCGGTGCAGTTGTCGATGATCTAGTCGATCAACAATGTAGGATAATTATCCTTGGACATGGGGCATTCAAGTCTCAATAGTCGACACATACGCAGATGATTCCTTGTTTCTTCTCAACGGGAACTAGATTTGAAACCCATTCCATTAAAGGAACATGATAGATGAAACTAGCATGTAACAACTTTTCCACCTCATTTTTGATGGCTGCTTTTTTTCAGGGATGGACCGGTTGAAGCCTTTGTCAAACATGTTTAGCATTGTCGTAAAGCTTGATCTCATGCTCAACAATAGACAGATCTATGTCAGGAATTTCCTAGTAAGACCAAGCGAATACAACGTGAAATTCCTTAAAAAGGTAGGTGAAGCTTGCAATTTCCTCAGGGTTGCAATCTGCTCCAATCTGGATGTTTTCCACAATGCCTGTTGTGACAGAAATATCGATGAGCAATGTCTTCGAAATATTTCCCATGTTTCCTTCCACGTCCAAAGTTTGGATAATTGTATATGGTGAGGAAATGATTTCTGGTATGTCAGGTGATAGGGTTTAAAGAGGCATCATGTCCGAATTGGATATCGAAACATGATGGTGTGATTCCTCCCAAGGTCGCTCTTCTAAACTCATGATTTCTCTGATAGCTTTGCACGTAGGTAGGACTTGATTGAGTGGATTGAAATAAGGAGCAATTATGGAAGGGGCAATGGTACTGTTGGCCATAACCAACGTGACCAAAGATTCAGATGTAGATTGAATGGCTTGGAAGGCCAATTCAGCTGGTGAAAGTGGAATTTGTTCTCCATAAGTGTCAATGTCTAAAGGAGTCAGTAGGATCCATGGATCAATATGTTCATGAGGAGTGGATAAAAGCATATTGACTATCTGTGGGACCTTTGGTGGCTTAAGAGGGAAACAATCCATCAGGGAAGAAGCCTTCAGAAGACTGGTACCGACACTGACGTAAGAGTCAAGTACACCACCTACTAGGGGTACATAGCCACTTGTTAATGGGGAATAATTAGGGGTGAAAAAAGATAGCTTGTCCACTGTGACTACTTTTCCATCCAATGGAAATAGGATGATGCAAAAGACAGTATACACAATAGCCGTCATGGCATACATCCAATTGTGACCCAGCAAGAGATTATAGTTGAGCTTTTTATATACGAATTCTATGTCCACCGTTACTGTTTTCCCATACAAGGTGATGGGGTAGCTAGCTTGGTAACCTTTTACAAAGAAAGTGTGGCAGTCGAAAGCTTTAAGGGAATTCGACGGCAAGGATAGGGTTGGAGAACCCAAATCAAGCCAACATGAAGCCGACATGACGCAGGTAAAAGAACCTTCGTCGATGATAGTTCTATGTATACCTTTACCTTTCAAAATGATTTGCACTTGAAATGCAAGTTGGTGAGAAAGGGGAGGTTTACACTTTTCCATGTCAAAAATTGCAAGCATAGAATCCTGTGGGTCGATACCACCAATGGCTGAAAGCAAAGCTTTCCTTTGTGCTGGACATGTTTGTAATACTTTGAGTGCCAACATAGCCAACAGTGCTTGCACCAAGTCTTCTAAAATGTTGTAGTTTTGGGCGGCACGTGTAGATGTATTGTGCATTGTGCGTCGAAGTGCCCCTTTGGGGGACAAATCACAAGGTCAACAACCAGCCTTTCGATATGCAAATTTTTAGGTGGCAGTGGGTTTTGAATTGAGGAAGGTTCCTCTACACGAGCGACAGGAGCTCCATAAGATTTGGCTCTTGTTTGTAGATCTACCATTTAAAAGGTGTAAATGGTAGAGGATCCTTCACCAGTTGAAGGATGTTGTGAACCACAATTTCCCCCTTGCGGGGGTTAGGGTTGGTTTGCAACAAGGTGTTGCTACTGCTAAGCGGGGAAAGGATTATTTAGGACAACGGGGGTCCTACCAATATCCTTTTTAGCAATGAAATTTGTGCATTCCTAAAGACGTGGGTAGTGATAGGTCATGTGGTCTTCAGTACAAATTCTGGAAGGGAATCTGGCGGGTTTATCCTTTCCATCACTAGGAGGCGCAACAACCTTCTTCTTTGGGTTTTGATGCTTCGTTGACTGATCCTTAGAAGGAGAAGTCTTTTTCTTATTCTTCTTGTTCTTATGACAAGGTTTTTTCATGGACTGCACAGAGTTTATTGCGGTGGTAGGAAGAGCAGTCGATTTGGTAGAGGGGTCCACTGACATCTTGGCAATGTGACCGCTGAGTTTTTTTACAGTATCCATGAAGGTTGTGCCGATAATCCCATCAGCATGCACTCCGGGTTGCTGAGTAGCGGGAGCATTGGAGTTGTGAGGGGCATTGGGGATTACATCATAAAGAGTGCCATACTATGAATATATTAGATCTAAGTGCTAGGAATGACGTATGGATTGGTCTTATGTGACCGCACCACCTAAGGTGACATCCTTAGTGATTTGGTGGAGTAGAGACTTGCAAAACCAATCCACTAAGAGATAGTCTATGAGGGGAGCTTTGACTAACCTCCATGTATGTCTTCCTTCATGTATATGATCAGAGATGTTGGTGGCATTATCCTGACATAAGGAAGTGAGGAGTTCCGTCCCAGTTTCAGAGCGGATGGGTAGCTGGAAGTGCTTTAAGAATTCCATAGCTAGAGCGTCAAAGGTATTGACTGACACGCATGCTAACTCAATGTACCACTTGGCTACGTTGCCAGTGAGGGTACGGGGAAAAAGATGCAACTGGATACTATCATCCACCATGGAGTTGGAAACACACCAAAGATGATAGGTGGTGATATGGGTACCCAGATCCTCCCCTTGTTTCCCTTCGAACTTAGGGATGTTTGTCGGTATTTTATGCGGGATTGGTGGCCAGAGTAAGTTATGATAGATGGGGTCATTTGTAAGTTTGTATAAGTCAGGGATATCCAACGTTTCCAAGAAATACAGAGTGTGTGATGCCCCCAAATCGGACCAAGGTGATGACATATGACTTGAGGATCCTTGCGGGCCTCCCATCATTTGATTCGTAATATTATACACAAGTTGCATGGTATAGTAGTTGCCTGGGGGTTATGGCATTGTAATGTGGATTGTTAGGCTGGGGTATAGAATTGCCCCCAGGATAAGCAGTGCCCCCTTTACTCATTTGAGGTTGTGAGTAGGGTGCCCCCATGGACTGGTTGGGACCACCTTGAGGATTCTCGCTGCCACAGAACTAACTATATGTCCTTGACTAGCATAAGGAGTGCGCATGTCAATCAGTGACTCACCATGCATGCCTGAAAACAGAGGGGGAATTGTTACATTCCCGATTGGTATATGCATATTGGGAGTGCATACAATGGATGCCAACCATATTGTTGGTGAAGGGACCTGCGCTAACTATTCTATATTGAGCATTATGAGGATCGTTGTATGTAGCACTTGTCGAAGGTATTGCATTTGACACTAAAGGGGCAGAACCCAGAATAAACTGGGTTCCAATCGTGGAGGGTATCATGTTAGGGTTTGTACCTGGGACAAATGGGATAGTAGGGTTCACCATTAAAGGTGTGGTAGTGGCTATTGACTAGGGAAGTGGTGGGGGACCAAAAGTGTCCAAAAAGTCCCACGACCCGTTAGTCATCGACGGGATGGGTGGAAGTGTTCCAACTGAAGACAAAGGAAGTACAGATGCAACAGGAACCAAGAGTGGGTCGAATGGATTTGTGATCGGAGGATTGTATAGAGGAAGAAATCCTGCAGTAAAGAAATCCTCCGGTAAGCTTGAATTGTCGGTTGTCCAAACTTATTTTGTGTGAGATCTCGGAGACTGATTTCCTGAAGATGGGGAATCTAATTCCTTGGAGCTTGGTGGATCTTCCAAAATGAGTGGAGGAAGTCCTAACAATCATCTAGATTAACGACGAGGGCCGGTTGTAGCTCTGGTGGCTGATAATTTTTATCAATAAATTTTATTGTGATGTTCATTAAAGTCTCAATGATAACACTCTGGCACCTAAAAAATAAAAAATACACTAAGTGAATCAATCAGAAAACTGAGGGAAATGACCCTGTCTGATAAGCACCGATCATTGGAGATGAAACCTAGTATCATAATGAATAATAGAAAGGGCTGGCCAAATGTACAGTTATGGTTACCCTAGAGCTTCGCCCAAACCTCAGAATGAGGGGCAAAGTACTCTTGTGAAGATGAGAACCCTCCCAAAAACTGAAGACAGAGTAGGTCTGTCTATGTTAGGTACCAATGCAGCCCGCCCCTGTCACCTTGTTTAAGTCCCTAAAAGTATGGCCACTAAGGATACCTCAGATCACATACACCATCAGTGGGGGACATAGTCACAGACAATACATTGTGTGGGCAGGATACCTAACTCCCCGACTCAGCTCCGATATCCCTGAAGGGATCCTTGATACACATAATACCAAAGGAGTTGCAAGCGAAGGCGGGCTACCTTCACTTACAGTCCAATGTTGTCTCATATTTAGATCCGATTTTACTGGAGTGGTCCTAGTAGTATGAATGCAGAAGATTTTCACTCTTTTACTGACACTAGGTTTGGTTTTGATCTTGGGCAGTTTACTCACACTTCCTATACCAAGATCCTAGCCTGAACTAATGTTTGTTTGCTCTAGAAAGAGTTACTGATTGATTTTAGGTCTATTTTAAGTGTACTTTTTTAGTGTCTTTGGTAGGCGTGTTGACGTATGATATGTGGTCGGACTCTAACTCAAAATCATGCAAAAGACAATGCTTGTAAATTTTCAATTTTGATGAAATAAGCTGTATTCTACAAGGGAGAGTCTTTCATACATCAATATTCTTTCCATGCATCCTATTCATTACAACACTAGCATAACTGACATAATTTTTTCAATGATATCTAATAATTACTGAAAACAAATAATGTAGAACTTAACCAGCTAAGTAGAATAATGAATAATTTTATTTTTATTTTTTCCTTTATGAAAATAAAAACTTTTAAGAAGAAAAGCTTTTTTCTTAAAAAAATTCTTTCAGGACATAGATGTTGCAAACAAAACACAACTATAGATCCCTTACTAGTCAAGAAGCAATTTTCCCAAACCTTTAAGGTCACAAACACAACTACATATCAAAATTTGGGTGACTAACGCTTTGTGCTAGAGGCCACAAAGAGTTACTGGAGGCATTAATGTTGTGTTTGTGCAGACATAGGGCTTTATAAAGCTTTGTTTACACTGCTAACTTGCGTTAGTGTGGGAAAACACTTCAAAACAGGGCTTTGGGGTTCAGATCCAAGGCTGAGTATATGAAAGAAGAGTGTTGCAAGTTCCTGATGGGTGAGAAAAGGAATGCAAAAGTACAGGAAGGTCTAGAAGGAGGAGGAAACTAGGAACTTTATGGGTAAACTGGGAACTAAAGTATAGTCCCTAGTGGAGTTGTTAATTCTGCTATAGGATAAAATGCACGGTGTTTGGAGAATGAAAATATCCTCAAGGGTCTTCCTGAGACCCTTGGCATACTGTAAGATTATCTACAGCTGTCACAAAGCTACATGCATGTCCATACTCAATAACTAACTATCAAAGCAAAACAGATTCATTACCTCAAGCCTCCGTGTAGATTTGCTGGAGATCACAATGCAGCTAGGTGGAAGTCCCCTGAGCCGGATCCATATCAAGTCCTACACATAGAAGAGACAAGAATAATCACAACATAAAACCTTGATAATTAATACATGAATGTACAAAAGACATCTAGTTACACATTACTAAGTTACTCATTCTAAAAGGTATTGGACAAACAAACAAATGAGTGACAGTACCAACACCACGGAGTAGAGAGTACACCTGTAGTTCTATATTAATGTCATAAGAGTGATTACAACCATATATTGCATCAACCTTCCCTTATCCCTCCAGCTCCTCTCTCTCTCCCCCTTCTTACCAACTTCTTATGCTTAGATTTGAGACTATGCTCGACAATCAAGTAAGCTATCCTTTCAAATGATTTGACCTCTTTCACAATAGCCATAGCTTTGCTTATGTAGCATTCGAGTTAGGGTTTCCAAGTTCTGCCATGAGTTTCTTTAGGTAAAAGCAATGATTTTACCATGATTTTGAGCTCTTTCCCATTTGTCTCCTTCATTAAGATTAGGAATCTCTCAAATAGGTCAAACTTTAGATGTTTCCTTTCTTTTCTGAGTAGATTTAGGAGAGAATATAGAGATATTTATGAGTCAATTTGATCCTTTGACCTCTAGTTCCTCATTAGGTTTCACTAACGCTGTCCCCAAAGCAACAAGTAGAGTTAGTGGGGTCACTAACACTCCCTTAGGCTTATAGAGAAGCTTTATAAAGCATGTTGTCAGTGTATAGCCAACGTTAGTGTGGAAACAAGGCTTGTGATCTTGGTCTTTGCTTCAGCCATCATGTCTTTCCCCTTTGCATTGATGAGGGGGTCATTTTTCTGTATAACAATCCAGATCTACCTCTACCATCGGGTGAACAGTAGATCAATGTACGTAAAACTTGGTTTTGGAATTTTTCAATTTTTATGACATTTTTTGTTAAAGTGCATCTGAGAGTTTACTTGTGATAAATGTGTAGATGTGGGACTAGAAAGGCCTCCTGACATGTTGCCAATAGCACAAAAAGTCACTTCAGATAGAAGATGCTCCATACGAGGAAGGAACAAATGCTTTGGTAGAGATGGAATGAAATCTAGAAGTGATTACCTGAGGGATTCCAGAGTATGTGACTATAGATGACATGCCACTTTGATACCAGAGGCACACAATAGGAGTGTCTGTGAGACTATGTCGGCTGTTGGGCCAAGTGATCAGAGTGGTTTCATGCTATCGTGAGCATCATGTGGTCGAATAACCTTTTCTAGTTGTGTTTTTTGAACTATTGCAGGATTTGAAATCCATGTGTCCCAAAACACTTATTTTTTGAAATTTCGATGAACAAACTTTTACAAACACGATATATATATCTATATATATATATATATATATATATATATATATGTATATATTATATATATATATGTATATATATATCTATCTATATATCTATATATCTATATATCTATATATCTATATATCTATATATATATATCCGCATCCTCTCCTCTCCTCTCCTTATCAGTCGAGCCCCGTTGCCGGTTCAATTTACTTATTGGGTGGGATATCTCCCGAAGTGATAGGAAGAGGACACTTGATGCTGGCGGGTTATTATCCATTCATCACACCCTTTCGAGATCAAAAGGCGGATAGATATAGGTCTAGCAAATCATCCGATGAAGGGATCGCCTAAGGTGGTGTCTGCAAAGGTTGACCGAGAAAGCAAACAATCACACCAAAAAATCAAAACTACACAACGATGAATTCACACGCTAATGTACAAAAGTAATTATACGTAACTTTTGATGCCTCGAAATTCATTGCGACAACATGGGGGATAACCACCCGGTCTGGACCTTGAAAGTAGCTCCTTTTCCGTTTGGTATAGTGGCTCTGACTGGGGATAATGGGACTAGTTTCCAGAGAGGATTGATTTGATAATGTTGATGGGATGATATAAGAGGTAATGGGGAATGATTCAACTAGGTATAAACTAATCTAAATGATAAACACATGCATATATCTTAATCTAACATTATCTAACTATAAATATACCCAGGAATAAAATAAGATATGTGATCTACATTGATGTCTTAAAGCAATTGGTAATAAAGATCATTCAATTGCTGAAATAAATGAAATTGTTTAACGATAATTGTTTTGAATAAATAGTTATACAAAATAATTGAGAAAACTATATCACATATGGAAACCATTCATGTATTTAAAATGGAATCAGAGTTAAAACATCATACAAAAGTGTAATAATGCTGAACTAAAACTCAAACTTTCATACATAAAACAATCAAGAGAAAGAGTATTGCTAATACATAAATAAAACACAATCATACAATAAAAGTACCACATATGATAGGTCCTGCTCATGTGCTTCAGTAATATTGACCAAATTTCATCCAATTCAATACACTCTAAGAGTACATAAGTGTAATTTCAGTAGAGCATGCTTGACATTCAAAGAAAAATAGATCTTGTTCAATTAAATTCATCAAAAGCTTCCCAAAAATATAGAAGTGTAATGTATTGAAAAGTGTTTTCGATAAAATTATGGACCCCTCTCTAAATACATGAGAGGGGTTTAAATACTAAAATACATGCCTCAAAATAGATTATTACAAAAATATTTGAGGAGGTTTCAAACAACCTTCCTCAGAGTGGGAAAAAATAAAACTAAAAATAGAATTAAACTAATGACTAGCTCCTTTGATATCTGAGGTTGCAAATGGATGATTACAGATTTTAACTGCCCAACAAATATGGAATTTGGAAAATCTGGCACCATATTTTGTGTAGAGGTTATTAAACACTGCAGAGTCATCCACTGACTATGTGGTTTTACTAGAAACTACCAGTATGTCTCCCAATTCAGCCTAGTTAGATGTTTAATTACTTCTTCCTTTTCCTACGTTGTATGTTTCCACTGTTGCTCTAGTTGTTTGACATTTGGTAGAAACTCTGGTATGCACTCTTTGAAAAGGTTGGCACCAATGGAGGTTTTCATTTACGACTTCTATTATATTTCTTGTTGCTCCTGCTACTAGCGTTGTATCCCTTTCTACCTGCTTCAATCGTGAATCCCAATCTGTAAACATAATATATTTGTGGGATTATTCCACTGTTGGTAAGTCACCCTTTCTTCCATCCTCAGATTCTTTCCAGGTGATAACCTTTTTGTTGATTTCTTTATTCAAACCTCATATCAATTACTTGGTTTTTCAATTTATCACTTGTCTCACAGTAAGGATTTATCTGCAAGATATTTTTGCAGAATATTTCTTCTTGATGCATTAATAGGGAATTGAGATTGACCACTTCTTTGATGAATTCATCAATTTGCGGGTTATCTTTAAATTTATCCACCATGGAATACATTTGACGAATTTGTGAATCCTTTTCTGATAAGCTGGCCTGGTGTTGTAATCTCATCTACTCAAATTCCCTCTGACACTGGGCTACCTGTTGTTCTGCTTGCTGATTAGTTTTTTCTTGTGCTAATTGTTGTTCAAGCAACAGATTTTTCTGTTCATTTTCCTTTAGTATCATTCGGACTTCCGTTGCCTTATCAATGGTTGTTGTGGCATAATCTCCTGCTAACTGTGACAACTTTGTGAGAATCTCTAATGGCTCAATAGGGGTGTCCTTCCACACAACATCCATTGGTTCATTTTCTAGAGTTGTAACAGCTGTGGTGTCTAGTTTCCTTTTCTTCCTTTGTCTTTTAACTACAATCTTATGAGTAGGACTGTAGAATATATCTAACGGAGGTATCTCTTCAACTCTCAAGACAATTTTGGATGTAGGAAAAGAAGGAATAACCTCAATGTCTTGAGTACCTGTAGCTCCTTTCTCTATTGTTTCTAGATTTTCTTTATGTTGGGTTTGCTTGGGTGTTATAGACATTTTTGTGCCTTACAGCATAGAGCATGAAATGTCAATAATCTAAGGGATCCAAAGTCCCTAAACATGTTGTTCCTACCCCTAGAGGAACAAGGTCGGCAAACCACAGCACTTCAAATCAGTTCTCCACTGAAAAACACTCAAAAACAGGTCAATTTTGGATCAAAGCAGCTGCTCCACTAAGCATCTGCGCAATGTCAAAAGCTCTATGGTTTACCTGCATTGCATAGCAAGTGGAACAAAGGCTACCTGCGCCGGGCGTACTTTGACATGTGGAGGAATCTTTTCTCAATGTGCCAGTGCCCAGGAAGCTTCTAAAATGACACTTGGATCAGAAGATTCGCTTAATGATGAGTTAAGAGGTTCTAGAACTCCAAGTGGAAGGTAGAAACTCTGAGTGAAGGACTGAAGAACAACTGGAGTTGAAGAGGACAACAAGTCACACATCAAGCTGACTTATCTTCACTCCAAAACTCTATATAAGGATCTCATCCCATGGGATCTAGAGGCTGGAATTTTGTGCAGAGAATTGCTGTTGGTTTACAGTTGAGAGTATTGGGTGATTGCTTGAGGGAGGTGAAGAAGAGATTTCTCTCCGTCGGGAAGGTGATGCTGGATTGGACCTCTCATGGTTGTATCACCGCCTGAACGTTACTTCCATATATTAATAAAGCATTTGAGGTTCTTCTATTCGCATGTGTTTCAATGGTGTATTGTCTTACTTGCGTCTTTGATTTATGCTAATCCTTGAATCGATTATGAATGCATGCTTCTTGTAGTTTCCTTTTCTTGTCTTATTCGCAGGATCTCGTGTAGCTGGGCCCGTGAAAAGACTTGGAGCCGGGAGCAAGCAGCAGACAAAGGAGATTGGATCGACCATTTGCGCAAGACATCGGTAAGTGGATCTCTTCCTTCTATCTCTTGCATGTCATAAAGAAGAAACTTTAGATAGCTTTGCTTTCAGCTGTTGCTAAGGAACTGTCACCCTTAGAGTGGGTTAGGGTCATTCCGTGTTGGATACTTTTCCCCACAACAGACTGGCGACTCCGCTGGGGGATCGTGTCTTGTTGGTAGCTTGTGTATTCTTGCTATTTATCTCTTGAACAAAGGGAGTACCGAATCGAACTGCATTCGAATCCTTCGAATGCAAAGTAGAGGGCAGCTACTCTAGCTCAGTGCTGGGCATGTTCATGATTTAAAGAGCTGATCCACAAGGACTCTTTTTAGCTCTTTGTGATAGTGTTCATCTTCCTCAATCATCCTCTAGAGTATACTTGACTGATAGCTTCTGATTTGGCCAAAAACTGTTGATTTTTGAGCAAACTGTGACCCAGAATCTGAGAGAGACGAGAGTTGTCTCATCAGTGCAGCTGCCACAAAGGCTACCTGCGCTGCAACGCAGGTCCCGAAGGGGCTACCTGCGCTCCATGTCAGATTGACAGTGCAGTACCTGCGCTGATCCAGTTTTGCCTTGTGCAACTGGGGTTCCTACTGTCTGTTGCCCAGTTTTCAATATTGTTTTTGCAGCCTGTTGTCAACCTATATACCCAGCTGAAACTACCTTTCTTTGCCTTCATTCCGCCTCAGTTGTATGAAGAAACCGTGATTGTTCTTATTGTATTTCTTGCTTTCATTCATAGTTTCCCGTAGCGAAAGTGAACTAGTCTTGCTGTGACCTCTTGGATCTAGACCTGTGAGAAAGTGTCGTTGTGATTCTAAGAGCTAGTTTATTGCTGTTCATAGCTGCTTGAGCATTTGCTTTCGTTATATGGTTCGAATTTCAGTATTTCTTGTGTTGAAACGAGTGAATCTTAAGGTGTTCTTTTGATTATTGGACAAAAACTTGTTTGCTTTCACTTGAAATTGAATTCGAAATCGTACAACAGCTTTCTTTTTGTAATACACCAACATTAAGGAAGAAGAAAAGAAATACTTGCATTGTGCATGTGCATTTTGACAGTTTGCATGTCGATTTAGGAAAAGTGCATCAGTGTGTGCTCTATGATCTGTTTGAAAAGATGATGTCTTTCTTTTCCCTCAGTAGTTAAGATTTTCATAAGCTGAAAGAATTGAAAAAGCTTGCTTATCATTCTTAGACTGCATTTAGGAGTTGTATCATACAACACGTGGTGATCCATAAAGGCAAACTGCTAAGCAAGATCAGCCTAAAAAGAACTGAATTTATCCAAAAACGCTTTGAAACATAACGAAACAAAATAGAGGTCTAGGTAGAGATGTGAACCGGCGTCGTTAAACATAGTGACTATCGATCTCTACGAAGGTGGGTGATTCCTCCTGAGGGACGAGAGCACTAATACGGATTTGTGCCCCCGCGTACCGTCGCGTATATTGGGGGACCCCTATAGGAACAAAGCCTTTATCCATAGGAAGCCGTGTCTGCCGCCCTACTGATCGCGATGCAGTGTGAACACAACATTCACGAAGATCGACCACTCGTACCGTAAAACGTATTCTGTGGTTTCGCGAAAGGTTTGGCACACCTCTGCCTAGAAACTCCAGTAGTAGTTTCTTTTTGGCCTTTTTCAAACTCTATAATAAAAAAGTCCATCGAGCATTTGTCACTTCGGGCTCGTTAATACATCGAGGAGACTAGAGTCATCTTTAGCTTTTTTCTCGACTCTTAAAACATGAAAAAGCCAGTTGTGTCTTAAAATGCGTATAAAATTATTCAATTCGAAAACACATTTTACCCTGTGCATTGTTGGTTGATCAAGTAATCCGCAATCATGGAAGAAATTCAATCGATGAACCGTCATTCGCGGAGGAATACGAGTCAACCGTCTTTGTCCCCGGAATCGAAAACAACCCGGGCAAAGCGATCTCGTTCAACTGGTTCCAAATCTCCTGTCAAAGTTAGAACAAGTGTTCCGACGACATCTGAGGTTCTGGTTACTCCAAACATTTCTGGAAACCCTGCCCCTATTGAAAAAGTTCAACAGCCCCAGAAGGACAGCAACACTGATCCTAGTCTGAGAGCAAATACTTGTGTGACTGAATCAGGTCCATCAGTGGTCGGTTCAGAGAGTCTTGCTACTCAAACAACTGTCGCTGTCGAAACAACCCCTTCTTCGACACCAGAAATATTCTACAGACCTGACGGTCTTCCTCTTCCACCTGGTCTGATCGCAATAGAAGAAATTGTAGAAGATCCGCAAGCAACTACTCCAACACATTTTGGAGCAGGGATCACTCTACTTCCTACTGCATCAGAAGCTAGCCTATCACCCAGAGAAGTTCCTGAAGAATCACTAGGCAATCTACTGGATAGACTAAAAATGTCTGAACAACCGTCAACATCTAGGACTGTGCCAGATGACACAGCGACAACAGAACTTCCTGCAGTCATTCCGACAATGTTTGCCGGCATACCATCTGTCCCTAACTCTCTACAATTGGAGGGGGTCCCTTCGGGGGCCATGACGACAGTATGGTCTGTTCCTGTTTGTTCTCCCGGGATAATACCCGGTAACTCCTATGTTGGAACTCAACAAATTGATCCTTTCGGGAATCAACTTGGGTCACGGTCCTCGAGGTGTAATAAATCCTCTCGGTTCCGGACCACCACCGTATGGGGGGCAATATGCTTTTTCATTACCCCTCCGGGAGGGTACCCATACGGGAGTTCACAACCATACCCAAGTTATACTGGAATAACTACCAGTGGTTGGATACCTATGCTATCCCAGCAGCCAAGAGTTGTGTATTCTATGCAACAACAGATGCCTGTGACGAACATCCCGACGACACCAGCTATTGTGACTGTGTCGCAAGTTCAAAAAATACCTGTTGCATGTCAACCTCAGTTTTCTCAGGTTGTAATGCAACAACCCTTTGACCCTGCAACTCAACCACAATCGCCAACTGGCAGGGCGACACAAGCACAAACGGGTAACCTCACCCCTCATCTTGGCCCAGTGGTAAGCATAGCACAACAACCAATGGCGTCACAACCATGGTTGGTACAATATCAACAACCGCAGTTCCAGCAAGTGTACCAAGGTACCGAGCAGCAAATTTTTGCGAACAATGGACAACCATACTTACAGTACGGTCAAAACCAACCACTCTATAGTGGAGTAGTCCATCAACCGTATCAATCATATCAGCATCAATTACATTATGCTGGTATGCAAAGACCAACTGCTCAGGCGATTCCATCGTATCCTGGGTACGCTTCACCTAACTTGAGTCAGCAGCTGCCATTCGTGGCAACTCTGGAGTTACCCGATCTACATCGGTTGACAAACGATCCTATCGCCTACGCCCCTTGGTGGCCCATGATTCCTCACAAACTTCCATCGGACATTCCTAAATTCAATGGAAATCCAGGTGAAGACCCGTCGAATCACGTCATGACCTTTCATCTGTGGTGTTCGTCGAACACTCTGAACGATGATTCGATAAGACTTCGCCTCTTCCAGAGGACATTGACAGGTCCGGCGGCTAAATGGTATATAGAATTGCCGAGAGCCTCTTTCGACAATTTCAGCTCCTTAGCCACGACTTTCTTAACCCATTTTCAATTACCAATTAGGTATGAAACAGGAACCGAAATACTGACCAACTTCAAACAAACAACAGCTACTCACATATCAGATCATATACATGAGTGGCGTCGCCGTCGTAGGATGGTAAAAACATATGTTCCTGATCAGCTATTAGCTGAATGGTTTATAAAATCATTACTTCCGGCTATAACGGAAGATGTGGCCAAGGGAGGAGTCGTAACAGAGGAGCAAGTCATCGCTCGTGCTCAATATTTAGACTTAGTATATACTCAGTCTGGCACGCTCTACGACAAAATACCTGATGCCCCCAGACCTGAATTTTCAATTCCTCCCCCTCCTAAATCGAATATTGACTCTCATGCCGGAGATGGCATGATTGGCACTGCAAGCGCGAAGTCGAAAAAGGCTTCACCTCAGAAAGCCCGTAAGACTTCAGATCGAAATGCCCATGAAGAGATTCTTGCTTCGGAAGTAAATGCCATATCAGCAGATAAAGGCAAAGAAACCAATCAACCAGGAAGCAAGAAAAAGCAAAACAAAGGGAAGAAGAAGCAACAGGATGATCCGTCACCTGAAAAAACTTCTTCGAACTCTCCTAAGAAAGGAAAAAGAAATGGTCTTGTTTGATATGTGACGAAGATCACAAGACAACAGAATGTCCATACAAAGCTGAACTCAAGAGATTCTTTAAGAGTCCAAAGAACCCAGCTGTATTGACTGATCCTTTTCCCAAACCAGGTAAAAATATGGTTGATAGTGGAAATGCTTCCCCGTCACAAGTGCTAATGTTGTCGATCTCTAAGCAGCAAAATGATGCTTTGATTTCGACAAGGAACAAAGATTACGGAAATCCGCAACTGTCAAACGAAAAAGGTAAAGATCAACCTAGTAGTTCGACAACAACTTCGACAGAAGTTGTCCCACCCATAATGCCAGAATTAACGATAAAACCACCTAAGGGTGTAGTACACAAGTCGAATTTTAATCCTCGTGCCAGAGCGGCGCAGCATTATAACATAGTAGAAGATTTGGCTCAATCGCCATCCGCTATGTCGACTCTAGAAGTACAACAAAATTGTCCATCCCAAAGGCAGGCATTGTTATCAGCAATAGGGGGGGTTGATCCTAAGGATTCCAATCTTGTGTCCTTTGATCACAAAGGGTATGACCCTCAGTTACCAGCTCAACTAGCCTTCCTTATTCAAGTAAAGGCCCTCAACAAAACTGTTCACAGAACAATTATTGACGAGGGGGCATCGACATGTATTATGTCGATGAGCTGCTGGAAAACGCTAGGGTCACCAACCTTGTCGAGATCTTCGACAACACTAAAGGCTTTTGACGGTAGGACATATACCCCCTACGGTATCCTAAGTAACTTGAAGGTTGAACTAGGTGGAAAAACAGTAGAAATTGATGTTGAAGTCACAGATGGGAATCTGGATTACAACATCCTATTGGGAAGACCATGGATCTATGCCATGGCAGCTGTCGTGTCGACTTATTTTAGGAAGATCGCATTCCCGTTTGAAGGAGGGATTACGGTCGTCGACCAACAGAACTTCCTCCTTAATGGTTCACAAGTTACGGGAAGCATTCCCATGATCCATGAAAGCGACCATTCAATCCAAGATATCGGAGTAGGTCTGTTGAAGGACCCCATGATGATGGGGACTTTCTCGCTACCAAATCATACGTACATAGGAAATGTACCATTGGTGGCTACCTGCAACATGATATCTTCCACGAAGGTCGCAAAAGACAAAGTCGTCATGGATCGGGCAATGGTCTTGCACCTGAGCCCAATCGAAATATTGTAGCAATCAATGTTTCAAGCATGGGAGGCGAGCCCAAATCAATGCTCGTCAAGCATTTGGGCAGATAGGTCAGGAGAATGTGGCACCCCTTTGGATCCTTGGTCACAAGTGCATGCAAGTGACGAAGGAATCCTGCAATCAATGTGGATTGAGGGGGCACCATGGGATGATAACCACCATCGTTCCCTTCCTAAGGAAGATACTCAAGGCGACCTGTATCACCCTTCAGTATTTGAATTCCTAACGAATACTGTAAATACGGTGGATTCCGAGAGAAACCTATCCAATATAGAAGAGACTATAGCCATAAATATCTCGACCAAGACAGACATTGTAGAGAATATTTATGTCGGCAAAGGTTGTTCCCCTTCAGAACAAGAAATATATAAAGCTCTTTTCCGCGAATTTAGAGATGTCTTTGCTTGGTCTTATGATGAAATGCCAGGCATTGACTCGAGTATCGTTGAACATGAAATTAAGATGTATCCTGATGTCAAACCAGTAAGACAACGGCTTCGGTAGGTGCACCCCAAGAAAGCCGCTGCCATTAAGGCAGAAGTTGAGAAACTTCTCCATGCTGGTTTCATCTACCCGGTTCCTCTAACCGATTGGGTATCGAATATTGTCCCGGTTATGAAAAAACAAGGAACAATACGAGTGTGCGTCGATTATAGGGATGTAAATCAAGCTTGTCCAAAGGACAACTACCCTACACCCTTCACCGACCAGATAATTGACGAATGGGCCGCATGTGAAATCTTTTCATTTATGGACGGATTTTCCGGGTATAATCAAATTAATATCCGCCCACAGGACCAGTCAAAGACTGCTTTTATTTGTCCGTGGGGCACGTTCGCTTATCGAAAATTACCCTTTGGTTTAAAGAACGCAGGGGCGACGTTTCAGAGAGCAATGAATTATGCTTTCCATGACATCAAGAACATCGTTCAACCTTATCTCGATGATCTTCCGGCTCATTCGCAAAAGCGGACTGATCATCCGCAGCATTTAAGAGCAATATTTCTACGATGCCGACACTACAAGATAAGACTCAATCCGCAAGAGTGTGTGTTTTGCGTCGGTTCTGGTTGTTTACTTGGCTTTATAGTCTCTAAGGATGGGATTCGTCTCGACCCTTGCAAGGTGCAGGCAATCATTAATTTGTCTCCACCTTCGAACTTGCTTCAGATTCAGAAACTCCAAGGGAAAGCAAACTTTCTGAGGAGGTTCATTCCAAATTACACAGAACTTGCTAAAGGTTATACCCGTCTCCTGAAAAAGGATGTACCTTTCGTCTGGGACCAGGTTGCACAAGCTTCCTTTGATGCTTTGAAAGAAGCGCTAATCAAAGCATCATTAATGTACGCCCCAGACTATCTAAGGGACTTTAACCTGTATCTGGCTGCAGCAGATACGACCATAGCGATGGTTTTAGTTCAAGAAGTCGATGGAATTGAACACCCTATATATTATTTAAGTAAAAACTTAAATGATACAGAAAGTAAATATTCTCATATTGAAAAGCTAGCATTAGCGGCTGTTCAAGCGATACAAATATTTCGGCATTATGTCCTCTTTAGGAAGACCACCGTATTGTCAGATTGCAACCCCATGACTTATATACTGTCGCGACAGTTGCTTGGGGGCAAATATTCAAAGTGGATAGCTATCCTTCAAGAGTTTGATCTGGAATTTGTGAAATCCAAATCAAAGAAAGCTTTAGTGTTCGCAGAATTATTATGCGATCTCCCATCATCGTCCAACGATGAAACGTCCAAAGAATCGATCGTGGACGAAAGTTTGTTTCTGATATCAGCAAGTGACGAGTGGTATGGAGATATAATAGTTTATCTCCAAACCCAAAAATTTCGGCCAAACACCTCTCACTCAGAACAAAAACGCATTCGATACCAAGCAAAAGACTACATGATCGTCGGTGATACGCTTTACCGTCGTGGTGTCGATACGGTCCTGAGAAGGTGTCTCACCCATGAGGAGGCCGAAAAAGCCCTGAATGAATGTCATTCAGGCACCTGTGGGGGGCATCAATCTGGATATGCTACAGCACAAAGAATCTTACGAGCAGGATACTTCTGGCCAACCATGTTCAAAGATTGCATAACCGCAGTTAGAAGTTGCCATGCATGTCAGATTTTTGATAGCAAAACCAGAATACCCCCCGCTCCTTTACAGCCAATAATAGCTGTAGGGCCTTTCGCCAAGTGGGGCATCGATTTCATGCAATGTAACCCCACCTCGACCGGGGGGCATGGGTATATTATAGTCGTAGTTGACTATTTTACCAAATGGGCCGAGGCGATGCCTACATTGGATAACACTGGTGAAACAGCAGCCCTATTCTTTTTTAATCATGTAGTCGCCAGATTCGGCGTACCACAGGCCATAGTGACAGATCATGGATCGCATTTTCGCAATCACATGATGGTTGAATTAACTGCCAAACTAGGATTGTCTCACGACAGCTCTACTCCGTACTATCCGCAAGCTAACGGACAAGTTGAAGCGATCAAAAAGGTCCTGAAGCGCATGCTGCAAAGGATGGTGGGGGTTCACAAAAGAAGATGGCATTTGATCCTGTACTCGGCTTTGTGGGCTTACCGAACATCGGTAAGGAATGCCACTGGGTTCACACCGTTCCAGCTAGTGTATGGCCTGGAGGCGATCCTACCAATCCAGTGTGAAATTTCGTCCCTTAAACTCGCAATTGATCTCCTCCCTGGAACTTCGGAAGAAGAGGCTCGTTTCTTGAAGTTAATCCAGTTGGATGAAACCCGTCGTGATGCCGCTTTGCCTAACGAAGCCCATAAGAAACAAGTCAAGGCGCAGTTCGACAAAAATGTCAAACCTCGCGTCTTCTCAGAAGGTGATTTGGTCTTGCTTTATGACCAAGAATCCGATAAATTGGGAGCTGGGAAATTCAAGTCCTTATGGATGGGCCCTTATATTGTTAAAAGTGTGTTAGCAAAAGGTGCCTACGAGTTAGTAGATTATGACGGAGTTCCACTGGCGCAACCCCGCAACGGGTTGTACCTTAAGCGTTACTATGCCTAATAGTAACCTGTATGCTTTTGTTACATTTTTGTTTTCGCTAAAGCGTTTGTCCCGGTTTAAGTAATCCGCTTTTTACACTTATTGCAGATGTCAAATCCATTGGAACCGTGGGTTGGATATGCTGACGGAGCGAGTCGTAGTTCGAGGAACCTATCCTCTGCAGCATGGGCCATTTTTGACCCAAGCGGCGAGTTAGTGAGTTTCAGGGGGGTATGTATTGGTCAATCAACAAATAATATCGTTGAGTATAGCGCGTTGATAGAGCTCCTCTCTGATGCCATCACCCATGGCATACGCCGGCTAGTCGTCAGGCTAGACTCACAGCTCGTGGTACTACAGCTCAATGGTACCTACTCTGTCCGAAATCCAGCTATTTATCGCAAGTTCCTAAGAGTTAAAATCTTGGAAAGACAGTTTGATTTTATCCAATATCAACACATTTCCAGAAACTTAAACACATTAACCGACTCATTAGCAAACTATGTGTTAGATAGACATTTGCAAAATTGATAAAAGAGAAGCATCATCGATGTTTCATACATGGATCACATAAAAACTAGAATAAACCCCGAAAATCAAAAATATATATAACTGTTTGCGGTTTACATATAATGTTCTGTAACCAAGACAAAATCGGTCATATGACCCCAAAACTCAAAAATGGCTGGGGGGCACCCTAGCCTAGTGATGCTCATGATAACATGCCACGGCCTGTGCAATCATGCGCAGAAGACGAGACCATCGTCTAGGAACACCAGCAGTATGTCGCTGCAATCGTAGAGGCAACTCGTTGATCCGTACATCCGGAATCCCAAGGGTAAGACCCTCCACCTGTTCCTGCACAGCTGCAAGAGTCTCGGCCAAGTCAAGGTCACGGAGAATAGCTCTCCCAGGAGCCTCCCCTGCTGGGGCGGCGGCCGGAACTCTCGGACGAACTGCTGGACGGATGGGGCCCACATCTGCATGCACACATGAGTTTGATTAGAGTCTTGATAGAGTAAAGCACAAGGACATTATAAATAAAAACAGTAAACAGTGATAAGGTCAAAATATTTACCAGGATCACCCCAATGCTCGCCATCCGGTAGCACCAAATCCGGATCGCCTCGGAAATCCATGCCAATATATGGATACTCGGAAAAAGCCATATCCTGCCGCTCGAACCACCTAAAGAAGGCATCAGTAAAGTAATCTGAGATTGACCTGCATGTCTGGACATGTGGTCAACCCACCTCTGCATGCGTGGCTCAGTAGGAGATGGCAAGTCGAGAATAATGTACTGAGGTTGCATCAGGGGTATCTTCTCCAAAGCGAAGGCAGTCAAAACTGAACCGAAGCCAAAATTCTTCAGTTTCCCGTCCTTTACTTTGGTCAACTGGTTTTTCATCTGAACTAGTACTGCATCACTCCAGTTAAAAACCTTCGATTGAAGACACTCCAGGGCGTGCTGCACATAAGACCTATTGGCAACATGAGGGGATGCGCTGTCGGCCATCCTACAAATCATGTACAGAATAGATCTGAGAGACCTGTCAGTGATATCACGGATAGAAACCTTGCCGTCTCTACTCGGCTGGGATCCCTCCCTACAATACTGACGGATATAATCTTTCACGGTTCACGGATCGCTCCCTCGGGCCGAACCAGACAAGGAAATGGGGGCACCCCGCCTTGACAACCCGTCAAGAAGTAAATGTCCACTATGGTCAAGGGATGGACTTGCCCCTAATCTGGAACACTTGGTTAACAGGATCCCAAGCATCAAGCAGGTACTGCAGTAAACGTATATGTGCCCTCATGCTAGATATGCGGAAGAATTTTAGCAAGCCACAGTTCCGCAACGCGCTCACGGTAACAGGATCATGGAGGGCAATCATGTCCTCCTCTTCATGCTCTCGTTCTCGCCACGTAAGAGTCATTCTGCTCCAATAAACTCTGCAAAACAAACAAGAGGAGGAGTAAGATCCCTGACTCAGTAAAGAAAATGGCAAAAATCTCATGAAAAATTGTGCAACCAAGATGTTTTCTGCGCCCAACGCAGGTAGGGAAGGGTCTCACCTGCGTTGGGGCACAAACTGCCTTTGAAAATGAGAACCCCAACGCAGGTTTCGATATAGGGAACCTGCGCTGATGGCAGAGCGCCCTAGAGAAACCCCAGGGGCTCATGGGGGCAGGAAAACAAGCATAAAACTGAGAAATTAAACCATGAAAAGATAGAGCTAGGGTTTAGCTCCTACCTGGTGGAAACGACGCTGAAAATCGTCCACAAAATCTCCCGAAATCAGCTGGTGAAAAATCAAGAGGAAGAGGCACCTCCAAAGCTCCAACAAACCAAATGCGCATGAAATGGTAAAATGAGAGGTAAAAACATCTTTTAATTGCTTTTTACGTAGTTCAAAGTAAAATATTAGTATTTTTACTTCATATTATCCGTTTCTAACAAATTTTGTTGCAGCAATTGATGATACAATACTATTTCTAAAAAAGAAAAAGCTAGTCATGGTAAAATATGAATTTGATCTTATCAAATGAGCAGTTTTGGCAAAGTTCATGCTCGTTAAAAAATAAACACAAAACCGAGCAGTTTTCGCAAGTGTTCATGCTCGTTAAAAAATAAACGCACATGTGAGCAAGCTTCCCCCAGAGTTCAAGCTCATTAAGAAAAATGAACCGGTAAATAACCATCTGAGACCGTAAATTCATCAGCCATAAAAGCCTTGGTCGTGTTTGCACCGTCGCCTCCACTTTTCATTTGGCCGATCATTCACATCCACTTGATTGTTTACCAATTTTGAGGAACAGCTGCGAAGAGTGATTTCACTTAGCCATCCTTGTAATACTGCCGTGATTGGAAAATTCCAACCTGTACCTGGAATCTGCTGCTATCCCTGTTTATCACTCGTTCCTCAAAAGACGAGTCTTCTTTGAGCTCTTTTCACTGACTCGTAAAATATGAAAAGTTTGCCGAGTTTTGGCCTTCCAGCTCGTTAAAAGGACCGGAAGAGCTATCCCTCCTCTAGATTTTAATCTTTTTGGACCTGAGGGATTATTGCACAAAAAGATCGAGCGCTTGTCTAGTTCGGCTCGATAAAGATATCGAACATTCATCCCTTCTGTATTGTTTTATACTTTTTCGGACTTAAGGGATTAGATGACGAAAAAGGACCCCTGGAGTCCACTTTATGTACCCTTTTCAGACTCTCTAAAAATGAAAAGGACCGAGTTGTCGTTGTCGCTGGGCTCGTTAAAAATATTGGATAGCGACAAACTTGTCTTTAGACGAGAACGAGTTTCCCTATCGTTAGGCTCGTTAAAACATAGCGATGGGCTTGCCCGAAGGGCAGGTTATAGAACAAGCATATGTTATCCTCCTCAAGCTTGACAAAAATAAAGAGGTACTGGTCAGAAATGACTGGGGAAAAATTGGGAAGAACCTCAAAGCTTAATGGTAGCAAGTCGCTCTTGAACATGACACTTTTGCCTCCGTAAATATCGGGTTGGGTTATTATCATTCACCGGTCCCTTCACCATGGTCTCGCCATACCATCCATACATGGGGTAATGCTACCGATCCATCACATCAGTGTCGTTATATGTTCAAGAGATGTCATTCAGAAAGTGTCAACCGGGTCCCATCCACTACCATACATCATCTTTCATCCTTCCATGACCACCACCCTGAATCATATTTCACAGATCGTTTTCACCATCATCACTAGCTCCGTTCCGTGTCACTGATGTGGGATTCATTAAGGCCCTCCTTTGACGGATCACTTCTTGTCGACATTAGCTCATTATCCAAGAAGTTGATCTAGGAACACCCCCTCAGTACTTTGAAGCTTGCATGCCTCAATGGCAAGTTTCTCACTTCCGACGATAGGTATACATTAATGACCTTCGACCGAAAGACTTTGCGTGGTGTTTGACGTCAGATCCTATATTCACGCCACGTGAATTGTGCTGCAGTACCTTGAGGGTCATCATCATTATCGGTGATTCCTCTCGCGCTTGTTAACGGTTTACATTATTGACTGGTAATCAAGCGATGTCTTTCCATGTTCGACTTCAGGAAATTCTCACATGGATCGACTTGTACTTAGAGTGAAGATCGGAAGTTTGAAGACCCCGGATCTAGTTTCATCCATCCGGGCTGCGATATATATTCAGGAGATAAAAACATAGACATGTGCAGCAGATGATCATCCTACTAAAAGGATGATAATTAAAAGCAGAGAATTATCAGTCTATTATCAGACGATCGTCTGTTTATGTACAACAAATGTATTTATAAAGCTGAGCATGGGAAATGCCCGCATCAGCTAGATCATGAAAAGAAAGTATGAAAAGATAATGTATTGTATTGTATTTTGTTACAGGTCACCTCCCGGCGATTGAATGAACTTCGGATCCTCCTAATAAAGCATTTCACCCGATAAACGACCTCATACTTTAGGGGGCAACTGTTATAGACATTTTTGTGCCTTACATCATAGAGCATGAAATGTCAATAATCTGAGGGATCCAAAGTCCCTAAACATGTTGTTCCTACCCCTAGAGGAACAAGGTCGGCAAACCACAGCACTTCAAATCAGTTCTCCACTGAAAAACACTCAAAAACAGGTCAATTTTGGATCAAAGTAGCTGCTCCACTAAGCATCTGCGCTGAATGTCAAAAGCTCTATGGTGTACCTGCGTTGCATAGCAAGTGGAACAAAGGCTACCTGCGCTGGGCGTACTTTGACATGTGGAGGAATCTTTTCTCAATGTGCCAGTGCCCAGGAAGCTTCTAAAATGACACTTGGATCAGAAGATTCGCCTAATGATGAGTTAAGAGGTTCTAGAACTCCAAGTGGAAGGTAGAAACTCTGAGTGAAGGACTGAAGAACAACTGGAGTTGAAGAGGACAACAAGTCACACATCAAGCTGACTTATCTTCACTCCAAAACTCTATATAAGGATCTCATCCCATGGGATCTAGAGGCCGGAATTTTGTGCAGAGAATTGCTGTTGGTTTACAGTTGAGAGTATTGGGTGATTGCTTGAGGGAGGTGAAGAAGAGATTTCTCTCCGTCGGGAAGGTGATGCTGGATTGGACCTCTCATGGTTGTATCACCGCCTGAACCTTACTTCCATATATTAATAAAGCATTTGAGGTTCTTTTATTCGCATGTGTTTCAATGGTGTATTGTCTTGCTTGCGTCTTTGATTTATGCTAATCCTTGAATCGATTATGAATGCATGCTTCTTGTAGTTTCCTTTTCTTGTCTTATTCGCAGGATCTCGTGTAGCTGGGCCCGTGAAAAGACTTGGAGCCGGGAGCAAGCAGCAGACAAAGGAGATTGGATCGACCATTTGCGCAAGACATCGGTAAGTGGATCTCTTCCTTCTATCTCTTGCATGTCATAAAGAAGAAACTTTAGATAGCTTTGCTTTCAGCTGTTGCTAAGGAACTGTCACCCTTAGAGTGGGTTAGGGTCATTCCATGTTGGATACTTTTCCCCACAACATTGGGGGTTTCCAATTCATATGTTTCCTCAAGATTTGTGTATGTTTGTAGCTTCTTATTGAATTTCTCCCATTCCTGTTCCAAGTCAATGACTGGAACCTTACCTGATTAAGATGAAGTAGAAGTAACCTCTGCCTGCTTCTTTGCCAAGTCCTGTTCGATTGTTCCCTTAGTACTTCCAGTTGTATCTTTCTTAGAATATTTATTTGTATTTCCTCCTCCATTTTGAGATTGTCATTCTAAGTTCTTTGACTAGTGAGTCGACTTCTCTTGGGTTTCTTCTTTAGAATTTTCTTTTGAACTTCCCTCCAAGATTACACTAGGAGTTGGTTCTCTTATTGGCTCAATCTGTAATAGGTCCAATGGGACCTTTAATACTCTTTTATTCCTATACACATGAAAATAATTAATATCTTCTGGTCTCAACTATAATGATGCCAAATGTAGGACTTGTGCAAATGTTTCTACTTCTTGAAAGAGTTCATCAAAGGCATCCTCTTCATGAGTAAATTGCTTGACTTTCACCATAGTGGTAAATTATTCAGCAACTTGATTTGTGTCATACTGCCTCCCTAGAATTGTGGCCAATTTCAGAGACATAATAATCTTTGCTTCTTTTACTGTGTTCCCATAGTCATGTAGTGTGAAAGCACAACATTGTAATGGAAATACTGGCCAAATGGCTATCTTCTATTCTTTTAGTCCTTTGGTTAAACTGCCATCCCTTGGTGTTTGGTAAGTTATTTCCCTGACCAATAGATTGTCTGGGACGTAATATGGGAGGACATACAAAGAAGAAATGCTCCCAAAAACTATGATGTAGGCGAAGGTTTCTTCACCAAACCATCTGGCTACTGAAAATATGTCTACTTTGGCCTCTTCATAAAACCTAGAGGTTGTTCTATCAAAGATAGTTTTATGAATAGGTTGCATAATACCCTGATAGATTTTGTAAAAATAGGGATGGAATTGAGATTCCCACAAAATTTTATGGTATATATGGATGGGGAGTTGATTCTGCATAGTCCACTTCCATCCCATGTTCGTAAACTAAGAACAAAAACAAATTGCGTCCATAACAAAAGCACTCATAAATAAAGGGGGAAAAATCCTTTGCAAAAATGCTTCTCTTCTATCTATATTCCATAATGGCCTTTGCTAAATTGTCTGATAAAATTTGAATCCAATTCATAATTTTTGCATTAACTGTTGCATCAATTAACATGAGCCACTCCATAGAAAATTTGGTGCTATCAGATTTACCGAATAACCTACACATCATTGTTGCTGCGAAATTATGAGGGGAAGAGAGGGATGTTATCGAGTACATATCAGATTTATCCCATTTGAATTTTCCTCTGCCTGACCTCTAGGTCTATGTAACGTCCAATGGTTCCCTGTTCTCTTTGGAAAAATGCTCAAGGAATTCTTTATTATAGATATTTTGAGGCTATGGTAGCTAGTAAATTAGTCGTAAATTGTCTGGTGTAAAAGACCCCATGACCTCTTGTCTTCTATTCTTGAAAGTTCTTTCTAAGACATCTACATCATCAATTACCCATTTTACCATATCTGTGTATGGTAATATCTTTGGTCTCACAACGATTTGATGAAAGAATGAACATGATTTTTCAAAATGGGAGGCGTCAGATGATTCTCGGGCATCAGTTGTTGCCTTTGTTACTAGTGGTTTGGGCTTCTCTTCTTCTAACATGTTATACATGGATTCCCATGTCGTGGTTCCTCCATCTTTGTTGCAGGTGGTATCATGTTTGATTTCTCAGATGTAGTGGCTTTTACCTTCTTTGCCATTCTTTCTGACATCATTTCCTTCAGAGATTTCCAGAAATGGAGCAAATGGAAATTCTCGGATAAACACAAAGCGAGAATGACAGTGAGAATTAAATGATACAATTAACCTTGAAAGGTGACAAGAAAGGAGATTTTATTTGAAATGCGGATGAAAGATATCAAATCACGTCGAGCTATTCTTAACATAAATGCCATTAAAAGTTATTAAATACGCACTAAGGTCTTTTATCATGGCCTTTATTACTCATTTAAGATATCACATCACATACTGGAAAGAAAAAACGTTAAGGTGGCAGGTTTAAAGTGCGATTATGCAATTGCGATAAGATTATCACAATATCGCAAATCGCAATATCGCATTTTCGGTTGTGCATTTTTGGGAGTTGTTTAAAATTCTACGAGATGCGATATGAGCAGCATATCTTTTATCGTTAAAAGCACATTATTTTTAAATGAATATTTAAAGCATAAAGTGATATTTTACAAAGCACCAAACTTAACTATGGTTTATTACATTTATCGCATACTTCCATCGGGTTTGGGTTGCATCACATTTCAAAAAAATTTCATAGTTCACAAGACTGGCCTTTAAGTAAAGAGTTGTGATGCGATGAGTTTTGGCTTGCTATGTTGCAATATCGAAATTCGCATATTTCAAAGGCTTTGTTAGTTGTGTGGTTTTCGTGAATGTTGTTGTGCAATTGCGATAGGCGCTTTATTTTACAACACATGCCTTAAGTCTTAGTTTTAAATGGAAAGTTCATTGATATCTTAAGTTTATTACGGTGATCCCTTCCATCGCAATTAGTGGATCCCGGTTGTTAACTAACCTTTGACACACATGGTCCAACGATATGCGATAAAGCGAGAATTTCTAGTCTTAAAGGGATTCGACTTGATACCTTAATTTATTTCTAAAAATTTCAGAAAGAAAGCGCTTAAGTGCTAAGTTTGTTTTGGAGGACTTTTTTATAAAAGGTCCCGATTTATTAATAGAATATTAACTATTAAATTAATAAATGGGGGGTTGTTTAATAGTACAAAATGAACTTATGCATAATAATTTTTAAGATAAAGCCCGTTGCGGGGCTGTGATAACGCATTACCTTTGTAATCAACTAGCTCATAGGCACCATTTTGCAAGACATGTTTAACGATGTATGGCCATGCCACATAGGTTTGAACTTCCCAGCTCCCAAATTATCATTGGCTTGGTCATACAGTAAGACCAACTCATATTCAGAGAAAAATTGCAGAGAAACATTTTGATCAAAATGAGCTTTAACTCATTTTTTTCTGTGTTTCGATCACCATCGCAGCAATACGATGGTTCTCATCAAGAATCTCGAGATAAATTAATAGCTCCCCTTTAGGTAAGGTATTGAGGAGGAGCTTGATAACTACCTTTAATGAAGTAATTTCACACTCGATCGGGAGTGTTGACTCTAAACCATAAACCAACTAGAATGGAGTGAAACGAGTGGCTCTCTTAGCCGAAGTCTGGTAAGCCAAAAGAGCCAAGAATAGCATGAGATGCCAATAATTCTTATGCTTCTGTTTTAGCAGCTATAACCACCCTCCAAAATTTTTCCTTTGCTTCATTTTTGCACCTCCCTACCAACCATCCTTAGTAGCATGTCTTACATTGTCAAGTACATAGGCTTCATCTAATTTTCAGTGGCTTGCCAACCTCAGCATGTTAGCTTGCTTCACTCCCTTCACAGGTTGCCTTTTCCGACTTAGATTAATTATGAGCTAAACAACTACCTCAGAAAATTATGCAATTCTGAAGGGAAACCAGCCTTCCCTCCAGAAATTATGCAAATTTGCTGGGCAGCTTACTGGGCTCCAAAACTGCACAAAATGGTCAGATAGGCTTCCCAGAGAAAATTGCGCAATCTAGCCCGACATCTCAAATCAACCTAGAAATTGTGTAATTCTGGGAAGAAGTCACCTACTGACCCTAGAAATTGCGCAATCCCTCAGGCACAACCAACCTAGCTCAACCTAGAAATTGGGAAATTTTCATCTCAGGCTCACAAATCGATGCATGTACCTCGAGGGTTGATCGGTTCCCTCTGGGACTGAGCAAAATTGATTTGCATGCATGATATTCTTTTCCTGAAATAGCAAAAGGAAACATGCACAAGGAATCCCTAGATTTGAGGGATCTATTTTTAGCAGCTGGAGGTTACATGCAAAAATCATTTTAGAAACCTCATGCTAAGTGTCGCTTTTTCCTAGGTTTGTGGCATGCGTGTCACAACCTTGATCTTATAAAAAATTATGAACCAGACACTATAGATCTAATTCCTCACATCGATCATGCAGCCCTGACATCCCACATCTCATCTAGGATTCTTCAGCACTTTCAGCTTAGTTGTTTAAGGGTAAGTCTACTTCTCATGTCTTGCACTGTGTTTCTGTCACTTTTTGTGTTTCGCTTTGTGTAAGTGTTGTTTGCTTGATTTCAATGAGCACTTGTTGTCGTTTCAATGCATGTTAGCTTGTAGAAGCACCTTTTTAGTTTTCATTTGCATCTCGCTACTGTCACATGCATGACACTGTTTTTCAATTACGGTCATCGTTGCGGCGAACCACTTCACACACATGCACGTTTTCATGTTCTCTGAATCATGCAATTACTGTTTACATGCATGATCATTCACTCTTGTTTACTCTTATTATCACCATGCATTCAAACTTCTCATGTTTTCAGTTACCCATCAGCGGGTCTTGGCTGCCTTAGCCTGGACCTTGCCTTGCCCGGCTAGCATTGCACACTTTTGGAAGTGAAGGATTTTCCTTCCCTCTAGAAATTATGAAAGTTTGGGCCAACACTAACCTCTAGGATTTCATTGTGCAATTCTAGGAGGCAGTGCCTTGTTGGTCCCAGAAACTGTGCAATGTAGTTTGCTGGTTTGCATGTCACTGCTGACTAAAACTGTGCATTACACAGTTTTAGTCCTCAACAGGCCAGGATGGACTATGCATTGCACAGTTCCAGTAGTCAGTCAGCCTCCTGATAGCCTGGACTATGCCTTGAGTAGTTTTGGCAGTCAGTCTCCCGGCCTCCCATGAAAATTGCATAATCTTTATAGACAGTCACACAAGTATGTTGCACGTCGGTCCTCTAGTTTTTTTTTGTTTTCATGCTTGTCATGAGTGTTTCTATTTCTCCAGGTATCACAAGTGTTCCTTTGCCTCTCAGCAGGATAGGTAAAATGGCTTCCAAGAGAGAAGAGTCAAAGACACCGCTGAGAGCGCAACTGGGGATGCAATCGATCAAGTGTCTATGAACTTGCGTATCTATAAAGACATCAAGTTGTTAATAGACAAGGATATCAAGATGAAATGGTAGTGACATCACAATGAGCAGAACCATCGGTAATAACAGAAGGTAGCACACCTGCATGTGACAAATGCGAGAGGAAGGTTGTTGACAATAGAGAGGCAAAGCAAAGTTGCAAGTTGGAGCAGATCCACTTGTGATGAAAGTAGCTTTGGAGACTGAGGATATGAGGCGACGATGCAACAAGAGGATCGCATGAAGGTAGAGAGAGAAATAGAGAAGGAGTTGCAGTTGCTGAAGCGAAAACTCAAAGAAGAACAAGAGCTACAGAGAAAAGAGATGGAGTTGCATTAGGAACAGGTACAACAGGAGGCGTAACATCCATAGATTGATGAAACTGCGCCCATATAGGTTATAGACCCAGCCCAACAGCTAGAATGATGCAGAAAGGGTGAGAAGTGTCATCGATTAAATGCAAAGGTGTTTAGGAGCATGGATGTCATTATGCGCACACATGCGATCCCACCCATCAGCAACTCATCGAGGTGAAGAAAAGAAGTGAGTCCAACTAGAGTTGAACATGTATTTTGACAAGTTGATGCGCATGGTCACCAACACACACTTGGAGATAAGTACAAACACTATGCATCAGTATTTTTCTAGTCTAGCTACGCTCAAGATGATGATGCACATGTTATCAAACGAGTTGGACAGAGGAGCCATATCATTGTACCCGGATATAATGGAGGCAAGAGTTTGCTTTCAGCACAATGTCACCAATGAGCACGCGGACACCATCACAGATGACCAAGCTTGGCATCAGTTCGCCACCATTAGGAATCTCGAGGATGTCGAAGAGTTGGTCTTCCCACCACTGTCTGAGTCTTAGTGACAGCTTACATGGCTTTCTCAAGCCTATTTTGTCTCACATGGGTACATGTGCAGATTGTATGTAACATCTTGTAAAGTGAAAGTCCAAGTGTCGATAGTTGAATGTAAAAATCATGTAGTAGCTAAAGAGTCATGAGGGTAGGTGAAGATTCACAAATGGGAATGTCAAGGGTCACCCCACCCTTTGTTATTTAAAGAAATTCATAACTCATTGTAAGGGATTTTGGTCAGCTAAGCTTTTGATAGTAGTATCTTAGAGAAATCTTGGAGAGTATTATAACGAGCCTTGGCTTCTCCACAGTGTAGAGCTAGTACATCTCTTTGGAGGAGCAGGTGGCAGTGACTGTAACATTCCATTATCAGGACTAGTGGTTGGTCATGGTTGTACTGTATGATTGGAACTTTCACTTCTTAATATAACATAGGCAATACGTTTCATGCATATGCTGTTATTGTATTTTAGTTAACTTGGTTACTCTAATGATATATGTATTTGTTTGCTTATGCATGTATGTATAGACTCTTTCTGTATATGTATGTATGAATCTTACTGAGATGTGTTGTTGGTTTAACCATCACTTTGGATTTTTGGTTCACCTTCTTTCCATTTTGTGATGTATATTTTCTCGTGTGTTCCCTTCCAAGTTGCGTGTTTACACAGGTTTCCAAGGGGTGCACTCATTCCACCTTCCATCTGTTAGAACCATTCATGCACTTTCCTTGGCTTGTTTCACATGTCACACCCTTGCTACCAACAAGGACATCTCACTTACCTCTGCGCATAACCGCGGTCAAGGCGATATCGTACGACCCACTGCTGGGACTCCTACACCAAATGATCTGAGGTCTAGTTGGGACTTCCTACCAGGGAGATCCACTAACATGTTAGTGAGTCCAACACCGTCAACATTTCTGGTGCTAGAAGGAGGGCCAAATGACAAGCTGTGTCCTCTCATTTGAATCTTCGCACATCCATCATGGATATTGTCAAGGTCATCCCTTTAGAATGTTTTTCACATGCCAAACCTCTCGACATCATGAGGGAGTGTTTTGATCTCTTATCAGAATTCATGTATGATGGTGAAGACGAAGTAGCCTGGCCTGAGTAATTAGAATACTTCTATGCATTCCTTGTAGACGAGTTCTATGTAGAAGACGCCAGCGTGCTTCTTGCACACACACTTTGCAAAGCCCCACAATGATGTGTCAGCCTTCCACCCGACAACGTGTGCTCACTTCAACATTTCTGTAATCTCATTGAATCTACTTTCCATCATTTTGATCTAGAATCTCTTGACAAAAAATTGTTAAAACAATGGAAGACTCCACAAGAATCGCTTAAGAATTTTTGGGACCGCTTTCGTGTATTGCAGTTTGAAGCTCCAAAAAATCAGATGAAATTCCAATATCTCATGGACAAATTTGAATATTGTATTACCAAATATGTCAATCCTAAGAAGAAGTTAAATATCAAACCCTGCTCAACATACTTCATTGATGGAGCTGCTCAACCACAGATGGATACGAATATTGTCACAAGCGACTCTCCACCATCCCCTCATCAAATAGCTCCACCACCGCAGAGTGATGTGGGAGGACATGTACACACGCCCATTCAACTATCACATCCTCCCAACATCACTTCTCTCAATTTTCACGCAGATTTGGTTGCAAAGCCCATGGATTGTCACATGCATGTCTTACCTCAACCTCCATCCTCATGTTCTGCTGATCCTACAGATGCCCTGTCTTGTGTTTTTCCATTTTGAACTCTACACCTGTTGCGAACGAGGATGAAGCTATCGACAGAGTTGGTGTTGCACAACCAACCTGCGTTGTCATTCATGAATAGTTTGGCTTGGAGCCTGAGCGTCAACCTGTGGTGAAGGATGATTCCCTTCCACCTGCTCCTACTCCACTTCTCACTAACATCTTCGATGTTTCTGCCATCCCTAATTTTTCTCGTGTATCTCCATCTATGAATGCACCTACTGTTGATCAGTCATAGAACACACTAGATTTCAGTCCATCATTCGACAACAGAGAGGAAAAATAATTCATTGAACATCCACTTGATTCTTCATCTTCTTTTTTTGGAAACGCAAAGGGTGAGCATTATTACTTCTCATCTACCCCTTGGTGTAATTCATTAAATCATGAGGATGCCTACAAACATCATGAATTTTCTAATCTCGGCTATCGTGATCTCTCCACTTCTTCATATGATCATGATGTTGATTAAATCATTGTTAATCTATCTAAGACACTCGTCTATGATGATCTATCTATCAACGAAGTCAAAACCACACAGACTCTCGAGGCACTTCAGCCCGAGTTGATGGTTATGTCAGGCCCTCGCTATCCTAAGGTTGGTTTCACTTCCGATCAGGAAAATTTTCAAACACCCAAGGCTCCTCATCACTCATGTATATGCATTGAAGATCAATCTAACACAAAGATTATGCTTGCTCCACTCAAATTACATGATCCCATCACTCTTGCATTGGAGGAATCTTTCACAACAAGCACACTTGCGCAATGTAAGTGGTTTACCTTTCTCATGTTTTCTTGCATGTTAAAGTCAAGAGAATCTGTAGGCTTAACATCTGCATGTAGTATAGCACAACACCATGGGAACTCCACAAAGTACATTTCATGCGCTTTCACTCACTTCTTTTTTGTGGACGCACTTAAGCAGAGAGTGTGTTTGTGTTCATTGTTATATATTTCATGTTTTCTGGTTTGCATGGCTGTACTACTCGCGAACCATGCCTTCATCAACATGGGTCGACCAATGCACCGGTGGCTGCATTGGAAGTATCACTTTACATAAGAAGAATCATGCACTGTTAGCTTAGGAATAGGAGTAGTGTTTGATTTTGGGCTTTTTTGCTTGCATGCATGTTTTCTTCTTACTTTTCATATTTTTTTATTTGCCTACTTGTTTTCTTACTCACTTTGCTTATGCATTTACTTCTACTTTTTCTTTGTTTTTCCATTTGTTTGCTTGTTTACGATCGTAGGTTAGTTTCGCATGAAACCGTGTATGACTCTTGAAACAAGCTGAGTAAATTCCAAGAGGACTTGTGCAGTATCAATACTTGGTTATCTTTTGTCTTGACTCTGTATGAATAACTTGTTGTCTTCAATCCATGATACATCAATGGAAAATACATGTTGTTCGAAGTGAACCTTGGTGAAAACACAATTCTTGCATGATAACTAGTATCACCTACTCGAGTCGGTTGTTTTTGGGTTAATCCTTGTCAGCTTAGTCAAGTAGAGTAAGGTGAGGGGGAAAACCTTAAAAAGAATGCCAGAGGTATATATAAACTACTTCTTTGAAGGAACAACCTCTTCTACTCTCAATAAGTCAGGATCCCTCTTCTGCCTCTGGAATGAATAAGTGCTATGCACAGTTATGAAAGATGAAAATGAAAAAAATGAAAATGTGAAAAATCTCGAAAAAATGAAAATGAATAAGGTGAAAGAAGAGAAAGGCTTCATGCACAGAGAGGTGATACAAGTAACTCCACCAGGGTACTAAACAGGCTCGTTGGCAACAAAGCGATTCTTGTGTTCTCGTGTGACTGCACCCGGGTACTGTCCAGGCCTGTTGGCAGTGGAGCGACAGTAGAGATGAAAACTTAAACTCTGACTATCATATGGCTTGTGCACCAATATAACCCTCATCCCAAATGAAACAACTGTGTTGGCCTGGCTTGGCATGTGTGTGTACTGATCAAGAGCATGGAAGATGGTACATCCTACAATCAAGCAAGTGTGGAAGCTGAGACGAACAAAGAATTGAACAGTACTTCCAAAGGTGTTAGACTTGCTTTCCATGAACAAGGTCCATTCAGAGATTTGGGTTTCTACCCATGTGTCACCAAGTGTTTAGTGGATACAACAACCCTCCAAAATTTTTCCTTAGCTTCATTTTGGAGCCTCCCTACCAACCATCCTTAGCAGCATGTCTTGCATTGTCAAGTACATAGGCTTTAGCTGATTTTCAGTAGCTTGCCAGCCTGTGCATGTCATCTTGTTTCACTCCCTTCATAGGATGCCTTTTCGGACTTAGATTAATTGCTAGATGAACAATTCCATCAGAAAATTGCACAATTCTAGAGGGGAACCAACCTTCCCTCCAGAAATTGCGCAAATTTGCTGGGAAGCCTGTTGTGCTCCAAAATTACTCAGAACACTTAGACAAGCTTCCTAGATAAAACTATGCAATCTGGCCTGGCACTATAGCTCAACCCAAAAATTGCACAATTATGGGAAGAAGTCACCTACTGACCCTAGAAATTGCATAATCCCTGAGGGACAACCAACCTAGGTCAGCCTAGAAATTGCACAAATTTTCATCCTAGTCTCCCAGACTTATGCATGTAACTTGAGGGTTGACCGATTCTCTCCGGAACCGAGCAAAATTGATTTGCATGCATGAGCTTCTTTTCCTGAAATAGCAAAAGGAAACATGCAAAAGGAATCCCTAGATTTGAGGGATCTATTTTTAGCAGCTGGAGGTTACATGAAAAGATCATTTTAGAAACCTCTCGCCAAGTGTCGCTTTTTCCTAATTTGTGGCATGCGCGTCATAACCTAGATCTTATCGAAAATTATGAACTAGACACTGAAAATCTCATTCCTCACATCGTTCATGCAGCTCTGACATCCCACATGGCATCCAGGTTTCTTTAGGACTTTCAACTTGGTTGTTTCAGGGTAAGTTTGCTTCTCATGTCTTGCACTGCATTTCTATCGCTTTTTGTGTTTCACTTTTTGTAAGTGTTGTTTTCTTGATTTCAATGAGTGCTTGTTGTCGATTTAATGTATGCTACTTGTAGAAGAACCATTTCAGTTTTCGTTTGCATCTCACTGCTGTTGCATGCATGACACTGTTTTTCAATGACGGTCGCCATTGCGGCGAACCGCTTCACACACATGCATGTTTTCCCATTCCTTGAATCCTTCACTTACTATTTGCATGCATGATCAGTCACTCTTGTTTACACTTAGTATCACCATGCATTCAGACTTCTCATGTTTTTAGTCGCCCGTCGGCGGGTCTGGGCTGCCGTAGACCAGACCTTGCCTTGCCTGTCTAACATTACACATTTCTGGAAGTGAAGGCTCCACCTTCCCTCCAAAAATTGCTCAATTCTAGCTGAACACTGACATCGAGGCTTGCATTGTGCAAATCTGGGACGCAGTGCCTTGCTGGCCCAGAAACTGTGCAGTGCAGTTTGTTGGTTTTCATGTCACTACTAACTGAAATTGCGCATTGAAAAGTTTCAGTCCTCAACAGGATAGGTTTGACTATGCATTACGCAGTTCCAGTAGTCATTCAACCTCTCGATAGCCCGGACTATGCCTTGCGTAGTTTTGGCAGTCAGATTCCCAGCCTCCTGGTGAAAATTGTGCAATTTTCACAAACAGTCACACAATTATGTTGCATGTTGGTCCTCCAATTTGTTTTGGTTTTCAAATAAAAAATTTCTTATCATGAGTGTTGCTATGTCTCTAGGTATCACACGTGTTCGTTTTCCTCTTAGAAGAATAGGTACAATGGCTTCTAGGAGAGCAGAGTCAAAGACACCATTGAGAGCGCAACCGGGGATGCAGTCGATCAAGTGTTTATGAACTTTCCTATCTATAAAGAAATCAAGTTGTTCATAGACAAGGATATCAAGATGAAATGGTAGCAACATCAAAATGAGAAAAATTATCCGCAACAACGGAAGGTAGCAAACCTACATGCGAGAAATGCAAGAGGAAGGTTGTTGACAGCGTAGACGCAGAGCAAAGTTGCAAGTTCAAGCAGATCCACTTGTGATGAAAGCAGCTTTGGAGACTAAGGCTATGAGGTGACGATGCGACAAGAGGATTGCGCGAAGGAAGAGAGAGAAACAGAGAAGGAGTTGAAGGTTCTAAAGTGATGACTCAAGGAAGAATAGGAGCTGCATAGACAAGAGGTGGATTTGCAATAGGGACAGATAGAACAGGAGGCGCAGCATCCACAGACTGTTGAAACTGCACCCATATAGGTTATAGACGCAACCCAGCAGCTGGCACGAGGTAGACGGGGTGAGCAGTGTTGTCTATCACATGAAAGGGTATTCAGGAGTAGGGATGTCATTATGCACATGCATGTGATCCCACCCATTAACACACTCATCAAGGTGAAGACAAGAAGCAAGTTAGACTGGAGCTGAACATGTATTTCGACAAGTTGATGTGCATGGTCACCAACACAAACTTGGAGATAAACACAGATACTACACATCAGTATGTTGCATGTTATCATACGAGTTCGATAGAGGAGCCATATCAGTGTACTCGGATGTAATAGAGGCAAGAGTTCAGTTTCAGCAGGATGGCACCATTGAGCATGCAGACACCATCACAGATGACCAAGCTTGGCATCAGTTTTCCATCATCGATCATCACAAGGATGTCAAAGAGTTGGTCTTCCCACCACTTTCTAATTCTTAGTGATAGCTTGCATGGCTTGCTCAAGCCTATTTTGTCTCACGTGGGTAAATGTGCAGATTGTATGTAACATCTTGTAAAGTGAAAGTCTAGGTGTCGATAATTGAATGTAATAGTCATGTAGTAGGTGAAGAGTCATGAGGGTAGGTGTAGAGTCACAAAGGGGAATGTCAAGGGTCACCCCACCCTTTTCTATTTATAGAACCTCATAACTCATTGTAAGGGCTTTTGATCAGCCAAGCTTCCGATAGGAGTATCTTAGAGAAAGCTTGGAGAGTATTGTAATGAGCCCTGGGTTCTCCACGGTGAAAAGCTAGTACATCTCTTTGGAGGAGCACACGACAGTGACTATAACGTTCCATTATCGGGACTAGTGGTTGGTCATGGTTGTACTCTATGATTGTAACTTTCACTTATTAATATAACATGGCCAACACGTTTCATGCATATGTTTTTATTATATTTCAGTTAACTTGGTTACTCTAATGATATATGTATCTATTTGCTTACAAATGTATGTATATAATCCTTCAGTATATGTATGCATAAATCTTACGGAGATGTGATGTTGGTTTAACCATCACTTTGGATTGTTAGTTCACCTTCTTTCTAGTTTGTGATGCATATTTTCTCGTGTGTTCCCTTACAAGTTGTGTGTTTACACAGGTTTCCAAGGGGCACACTCATTCCACCTTCCATGTGTTAAAATCATTCATGCACCTTCCTTAGCTTGCTGCACCTTCCTTAGCTTGCTGCACATGTCACACCCTTGCTACCAACAAGGACATCTCACTTGCCTCTATGCACAACCGCGGTCAAGGCGATACCGTACGACCCACTTCTAGGACTCCTGCACCAAAAAATCTAAGGTCTAGCTGGGACTTCTTACCGAGGAGATCCGCTGACATGTTGGCAGGTCTAGCACCATCAACAAATTCCCGATGGTTTGTTGAAGTATAGTAATCAAGACTTTGTTAATTTCTTCAACTTGGCCATTGCCCTGTGGGTAGTTAGGAGTTGAGCTATCATGGCGAAGACCCAACTTAGCAGTCAGCTCTGCCATCATGTACTGACGAAAATGTGATTCGTGATCAGTGATAATGGCTTGATGGATGCCAAAACAGGCTATTACATGGTTAAAGAGGAACTGAGCAGGAGTGATACCATCAACATTATATGCGGGCATCACATCAACCCATTTAGTAAAATAGTCGACGACGATGATGATATAGCCATACCCCCCGGTCGAGCGAGGGTTACATGTCATGAAATTTATGCCCCATTTAGAAAATGGGCCAATGGTAACGACTGGGTGTAAGGGTGTTGGCAGGGCGCGTTGTTTGCAGTTATAAATCTAACATTCATGGCACTTTTGAACTGGCATAATACAATCTTTGAAGATAGAAGGCCGTAAGTAACCGATGTGAAGGATATTATGAGCATGGCATAGCCTGACATGTGACCACCACATGCCCCAGAGTGGTAGTCATTCAAAAATCGTTCAACCTCTTCAATTGTTATACATATGCAAAGAATAGAATCAACACCGACTTGGTACAACGTATCACCAATATATGAAAAGGTTAGGACTGATGCTGGATGCAGTGTCGGTCGAATCGAGACAACTTGGACCAGAAAGTTTGGGTCTGAAGATAAACAATAATATCTTCGTACCACGGTTCGAGAGTGTTGATGAGAAACAAAGTTTCATCAGGAATCTGCTCAGTAAAATTAGTGGAGGTGTTTGCAGAAGGAAGGGTGCAAATTAATTGGGAAAAAATTAGTGACTTCTTTGATTTGGTGGCAGTGAACTCCAAACCAAACTCTTGCAGGATAACAATCCATTTAGATTATTTTCCCCCAAGTAACTAACGGGTTAGAATATAAGTCATGGGGTTACAACCATAAATCCCTGTGGTCTTCCATAGAATAATGTAATGGCGAAATCGTTGAACGACATGGACTGTTGCTAAGGTAATTTTATCGACATGAGCATATCGAGTTTTAGTGAATAAGATTTTGAATCAAATAATAAACCACTTGTTCATTACCATCATCGTCATCTTGGATCAGTACCATAAAAATGGTATTGTCATTTGCAGCCAAGTACAAGAAATAATCGCGGTGATAGTCAGGGGGATGCAATAAAGGAGCACTGATGAGTGTTTCTTTAGAGCATCGAAAGACTTTTGGGAAATTTCATCCCAAACAAATGGGATCCCCTTTTTGAGCAAGCGATAAAATCCCTTGGCAAGCTAAACATAATTAAGGACAAAGTGATGAATAAAATTAGCCTTTCCTTGCAAACTCTACAATTGGTGCAGCGATGAAGGATGGGGTAAATTTACAATATTCTCAACTTTCAGAGGATCTATTTAGATACCTTCTTTGGACACAACAAAATCCAAGAGCCAACCATATTCTACATAGAAGACACATTTTTGTGGATTCAGACAGATATTATAGTGTCGACAACTTAGAAATATTGCTCGAAGGTGGTCCGGATGGTCATGACATTTAGCAGAATAAGCTGGTAAGTCATCTAGATAAGGTTGAACAATGTGTTTAATATCTTGAAAGGAATATGACTTTTCTCTTTGAAAGGTAGCACCAACGTTTTTAGGACCGAAAGGGAGCTTCTTATAAACAAAAGTCCCCCATGGGTAGATGGAAGTTGTTTTGTGTTGATCAACGGGTAATATGTTAATCTGGTTGTAACCAAAAAAAACGTCCATAAAAGAGAAGATCTCACTCCTATCACACTCATCAATGATCTAATCAATAAAGGGAGTGGTATAGTTATGTTTAGAGCATGCACGATTGATATCCTGGTAATCAACACACACTTGGATTGTTCCCTACTTTTTAGTAACAAGTACAATATTAGAGACCCAATTTATCAATGGGATAGGGTAAATAAAACCAACCTTTAGAAGTTTTTCAATTTCTCCCTTAATAGCAACGACCTTCCTAGGAAGCTTTAGTAGAAGTTTGAGATACGGATCCAAGGTAAAATTTCATATAGCGTGCCATATTAGGAATAAACCAAATCCAAATACTGGGCATGGGCAATAACTTAATACTCGGTAACACAACCTCCCATTTCTATATCTTCAATGATTTTGTTTATGAATGACTTAGTGAACCATTCGGTCAACAACTCATCAGGGATTTCAAATTTGATGAGGCGACGTTGACGTCTCCATTGATGGATATGATCATAGATATGGGTCATAGTATCCTGTTTCAGAGATGTGATCAAGTGGATACCATTTTCATAGTGAACTGGTAACTAGAAGTGGGTGAGGAAGGCCACACCCAATGAATTGAAGTTTTCATAGGTACCTCGAGGCAACTCGATGTACCACTTTGCTGTAACACCTGTCAAGGTTCACTAAAAGAGGTGGAGATGAACATAATTGTCAATGTAGGAATTGGAAGAACACCATAAGTGATATGTCATCACATGGGCTTGAGGGTCCTTTTTAACTTTTCCTTCAAATTTGGGGCAATCACTCAGAATTTTAGTGGGAATTGGAGGCCAATAAGGTGAATGAAGAATTGGATCATTAGTAAGCCTCGAGACATTGGGAAGTTCAAATGTCGCTAAAAATCGCAATTGCCAATTAAAAGGCATATAAGGCCTTTGATAAGGCCCCGCCTATAGGTTCCAACCTTGCTCGTAAGGGTTCTGCCCCCAAAGTGGAGGATTTTGACCATAAGGGGCTTGATTTTTCCGCCACTAAGGGGTAACTTGACCATAAGTTGGATTCTATCTAGGGTAGGTTTGATATTTACCTGCCATAGGCCATTGATAACGATAAGGAGGATAAAAATTATGTGTGGCATATGGATTGTAAGGTTGTTTCACCTACTGACCCTAGTAATACAGTTGCTGGCCTTGTTGCTACAGGGGTTGGCCTTGTGTATGCAAGGTTTGACCTTGTTGATATACAAGTTGGGCCTACTGCTGCAAGGGTTGACCTTGTTGTTACAATGGTTGACCTTACAGATATAAGGGTTGGTTGGCTTGTTGGAAAAATTGTGTTTGCTATTGCAAAGGTTATTAAAACTATTGCAAAGGTTGCCCTTGATGTTGTGAATGTGGTTGAACAATTCCTTGAGGGATTCCCTATTGGTATTGATAAGTTCCAATTGGGATTTGACCATATGCACCAGGAATAGGATTTTGACCAGGTTGCACATGAGAACCATCTTATGGAATGTAAGGTGGATTTTGTAGTGCTTGTGAACCATATGGAACATAAGACTATTGGAGAGGTATCTGGGCTATGTAAGGCTATTGATACTAGATATTACCTACCCTGGATGGATCAACAGGATTAGGAATACCACTAGGATTATGTTGACTCTCTTCAACCATGTGAAGTTGTGATCCACTCACATGGGTTCCACTTGACACAAGAGGAATGTTGGGATTTTCCCCTCAGGTTGTGAATGAGGATTTGGTACATTTTGTCCACTTGATGGAGGGACTGAGGAACTTACAGACATATAAACTGAAACTTTCGGTTGCACCAGAATGGAAGGATGAATGACGATAATGGTTGTGAGGGAATTGTCGGTTGAATCGAAACTGAAGTAATGATTGTTTGCACAAGGATCTGAGAGGTAACATTAGGAATAAATGGACCAGAAGTAGGCATGGCATTTGATGATCCAATTGGATTTGGGTACAATGAAGAAGCACTGGGAGTTCCTAAAACTAATTGAGCCAAGTTTGTATAACCATGTGGAAGCATAGGCCCACTGTTTTAAGGAGGCAGTTGAGATGGAACTCTTCCTATATAAGTAAATCCTTCCGGAGGAAAGTCATATTCATATTCATTATCAACACTAGGAGTGTGAGTAGCGGAAACTTCCGGAGGACCTCGAGGAGAGGTTGGAATCTCACCTTCTGAAGCCATAGGTGGAAACATATGGTGAGGAGGAATCCGAGACAGACGAGGAGATAACTCCAAAGGAACACCTGGTTGATGATATGGAATATAAGGATGTTGAGGAGATATCAAAAATGGACCAAATAACAGATTCAGAGGATATAAAACAAACCTCTATGGACTCTAATGGGTTTCTAGATCAGACTCCTAAGATGATGATGAATCTTGAGGTGGAGGAAAAGAAGCATGGGGTTGGATGCTTGAGACAATTCCAAGTTCAAAGCCTTGAGCTTCAAGTGACTACGAAAGTTCAGGATGAACTCATTGTGAAGACCCTTCAATATCAGACAATGAAGGGGAATTGTGAGGTGAACTCAATGGTTCAGCCACGGTGATTTTCTCTCAAGAGCAAAAGGAGAAGAGATGATTTGTGGAGGGTTGATTAAAATTAAAATTTACTAGGAATTACTCAACGTGAGGCCAAGAAGAAACTGCATGGGTTCGACATGCTATCATTGGCAGTTAATTTTATGACACGAAACATCAAATAAATCAAAATGGGTAATACTAGGTAAGAGGGTTTACCAAGTATCCATTAACTGTTATATACACCTTAGTCGAAACCCAGAACTTGGCATACGATGGTCGATCTCCCCAAATGTTGTGTTCTATGTATCATGTTTACAAGCTGTCTGAATCGGTTACCTATGGCTAAAATATAGCAACCTATTGGGGTCTCCCAATATATACTCGATGGTACGGGGAGCACAAGTCCGTGTTAGTGATGTCTAATGCATAACCATTTGATGAGAGCATCCCTATATACTTTCCATATTGAAGTGCCTCCTATATACCCATAAGTATTGGAGAACCATCGATATACTTTCGTACTGGGATGATATTTCACCCTTGGGATACAATGCAAGTAGTTAACGACAACTTCTATGTTCAAAGACGCCGAAACATGTCTCTAGCATAGACCTCTAGATATTTGTGTCAGGTTATAGATTCTTCTTAGGTTGATTGAGGTAAATTTTAAGTTTATATTCAATTAAGTTTTAGTTTGATGGCTCAATGATGTCACCTGAATTCCTATGATGCAACTAAATAATAAAAATGAAATATTTTCATTCAATGAAGGCTAAACTAATGAAGGAAGAGATACAACCAAATAATGCATCAATCAAGAAAAATGCATCAAAACACAACTCTTTATCTTTCCAATGCAAAATGTAAAAATGAGATCTAATCTTTCACTTTCACTAACAAATGCAATGCCAAGATGCAATCCTATGAGAAACAAAAATCACTTTTCTTTCACTAAGATGCACTAATATTTTGTTCTTTTTCTTTCACTTTGATTCAACAATGCAAACTAATGCAATGAGCAAAGGAAAAATGCAATCTAAAACAACTAAAATGAAAATTTCATTCACTTATGGTTTCGAATGAAAATTGTTTCAAAAATACTAAAATGAAGAAATCTTTCACTTTCCGTTTTGAAACAAAGAAATCAAAACAAGAATTCACTTTCAGTCCTACCAAAGAAAACAACTGTAATCTATGTTTGACAATGGAACAAAAGCAATTTTTAAAGCACTAATATGACTTAATAGTAATGAAAATAACTTCACAATCACGAACTGAAAGCAACTTGAGAACGGTGTCTTGATTGTAGTAAGACTCCTAAATGGAAGCAATCAATCTCAGAGAGACATACCAAGCAATGAGCGAAGGGTGACCTAGAAACCCTAGAAACCCTAGAAAGAAATCAAGCTTCAAACACACATCAGCAAAGCTAAGAGACAAATTTCAATCACACAAGGATGACAATCAAGACAAACACACTATAGTTACATTGGAAAATCATTGACAGAGGTAAAAAAACCACTGAAAACAAGAAGAAACCCTAATTTTATTCTATCCTCTGGGATCAATGCTCTAGTTAAAGGAAAAAGAGCGATGAAAGGTAGAGCAATGTGACTGTAATTTGAAAATCAATGTTGTCAGCACTTCTATTAGAGCAGAAAACATGTTGAGCGAGAAAAATAAGGAAAAAATAAAAAATCTTCAGGATCAGAGCAGGATAAACATTCTCAGACAATAACCAGTGACTGCAAATAGCTATATTGATGCACACAATCCAATAAATTAATGGTTGGTCACACTCATCAGAGAATCTGATCGAAGGAATGGATGGAAAGGGTTATAGCATCCCCAACAAAGTCACCATTTATTTCTTCTAGGTAAATCCTCTCTGTGGACAGAGATGATCCCTCTAGCCCAATGAGTGGGACTAGCAACCTACATGACAACCTACAAGACACTTTCCTAAATTACAATCGAAATGAGAGAAGAGGAAGATGAACTACCTCATTCTGATGCTATAATGCACTCCTTTTTCGAAGATCTCAAATCGCTTGCTCCTCAGGTTCAACTTTATTTCTCACAATGTTTGAATACCTGCGAAAGAGATCAAAGACACAACAAAGTATACAAGTGAAGCAAGCATAATCGAAAGTAACCTACTTAACAGATCAAGGAGCATTAAAACACAAACAATTATGGAAACTGAATCAACAGTTTTATATATTAACAAAATAAAGGAGGAATAATACAACCAATCCTTGATGTCAATAAGGTCTCCTTAAGTGAATGTCCAAGTCCAAGATCAAGCTCTCCAAGAAACCCTTCTCCAAGACAAATGAGTAGCATGTAGGCACTATCTCAACATAAGGGTGCAAATAATCAGAGACCAACCATTTTGGAATTGGAGAGGATGAATATTGTGGAGCGATAAAAAGGTGTCTTGTGAACTCCTAATTACCTCACATTAATTATCAACCCAGGGACGACTTTTTATTTCAAGAGTGTACTCTGTCTGAGGCGGCTATTTTCTTAAGAGTAATGTTTTGCAATATAGTGCTTAAAACCCACAAGTAAATGAATGCTTGAAACAAAATCTAATTGGAATAGCAAGAAACTAAATCATTCATTCAAACAACCATCAATCGAGGATATGGTAGCAATAACTCAGTCCTCTAGAAATTGATGAAAAAGGAATTAGAGTATGGATCATGGATCTGGGAGCATAATAGCGTCTGCTGTGTCTCACGACAGCCTTGATCCTCCTCCCACACCAAAGCAACAAAGGCAAGTAAATAAATCAGCAGAAAGTAAAATGGAACAGCGAAATGGAAATAGAACAGCAGCGAATGAAACAGCAATCAAAAGAACTAAATCTCGCGAGTCAAAAGTAAACTTGAACCAAACTCACATTTTGCAATGAAATAACAATCTTCAAAAGCAATTTACTTTATGAGGCGGTATTCACAAATGAATTATGGAACAGCAGTTATCATATATACAAAACACACTAATAGAACAACAATCATATATACATTCAACACACTAAGATAGTAATCTGAGATGAGAACTATGTTTCCAAATACAACATTACTTCCGGATTCCGATAATCATAACTTCAAATAAATCTTGTGATGGTAACGTTTAATACAAAAGCTCTGTAATAGAAATACCCGATTCAGATTGATACCATGCAATCAATTCTAGAAAAGACTTAATAATATAATGCAGAATCGCCACAAGGAATTCGGAAAGAAACATTAATGAATTAATGATCACATAGCATTCGTGCATCAGATTACTGAACAATAAAGATAGCAAACCACGCAAATCACCGTATGATACAATACAACGGCAAGTGTCCGTTGGAGCCGGGCCCGTAGCTTCCAATGGCACCGCCGTAACTTACTTCAGATGCAGCAACGAAGTGAACACCAATTCCTTTATATTGATTGCATTACAGAAGTATACAAAATCAGATCTCAGCTAGACTCCATGATCACCATTGGTTCTGAAACTTAGAATTACAAAATACAATCGTTCTCCATTTCCCGTCTCTGATCTTGGGTTTCATTTAAATAAAGAAGATCAGAGCATGGATAATTACAATCATGATTTCTCTTACAAATTTAGGTTGATTCTAACCCATTGATCAACAAGAACAAGGCGGATTTGGGTTTGCAGCTAAGATTTGGAGGGCGGCCGCAACAGCAAATCTTAGAAAATCGTGCTCAAAGAACCCTGCGTTTCTCCCTGTACAAGCCGAATTTGGGCAAACTGTTCTTAATGAAGATAATTGGGCCCGTTCTGGACAAAACCCATGTTCCGGATTTTCCAAATTCGTCTTCATTTGCTCAGAATCACAACCGCAAAACTGTCACTCCTTAAACCAGCGAATTTCTGAGTTGGCTGATTTAAAAATCAAATCTTCAATCTGGAAGTTACTTTGGAGGCTAAAAATGGTAGATAAGGTTACAACCAACTTATTAGAACTATCATTGGTAAAATAATGCATAATAATCAATTTATTAAAAATAAAAGAGAATAAATAATATTCATCCATGAGAGCATAAATCATTTATAAAATGGATTTAAATGATAAATTATAATAAATGACATGATGAAGAATGGTGGAAATGGGTGAAATAAACGTTCACAAGTGACAATAATAATGGTATATTATCGACTCTACAAATATATAGGTAGGGAAAAGGAGTTAGGATCTCTTAAAACATAGGAGAAGGCCCTCATCTTAAGGAGGTAGCTCATAGGGATAAGATCAAAGGCAAATATTGGTAGAATTCGACCACATCCACACCAAACAACCTCCATCTCATTGTTTTGAAAGCCTCTATATCATGAAGCTTCTTGTGCTCTTTGGGAAAACTTGCCTTTTAGGGATCAACACGAGTATCCAAGTAAAAATAACATTGACAGTGTGAGACTAGTATAGTGAAACTTGTCATCAACACTAGTTTCCAGTGTCACAGTCACGCTAGTCCTGAAATTAGGTTTTTAGAGCTTACTTCTTTAGGGAAGTCTCATGCCATGTTTCTATCAGTGTTTTAGGGAGGATCTGAACTACATATCAAGATAGGTACACTGCGTGATTGCCAAGTTTCGGGCACTTCGGGGTATGACACAGGGAAGTGCAAGAGGCATGACAAAATACTGTGTAATAGTTCTACATGCCTATATATTTCCATGTCATTTTTCCTAAATTATTTTTCATTACCATATAATCCCCAATTGAATTATTAAATACCAATCATTAACTACATGAGTGAGGTTAGTAGAAGAGTCATCTTAGGTAGTAATTTAAGCATGGGAGTAAGTACACTCTTGTAAGAGGTGGGTGAGAGAGTCTTTTCACTAAGTTATGATAACACATTGAGCTAAGTACAATCATACTAGGGAAGAGTGAGAATCAATCTAGTATGTGGAAAAAGGAGAGGAAATTTGAGTAAAGGAACATGTCGTTTTAAAAATAGGAAAGGTGATTAATTGTAGATTTCATGGGTGTTAAAAGAGGTTACAACCATAACCTATGTTGAAAACCATTATTTAGAGCTAAATTTTATGCTGAGGATTGGGTTGGAATGCTTGTGAGGTGTCCTTGTTGACAACTAATCAAGAGCTTGTGTAAATTATGATGTGAGTACTCCTCTAACATCTCAATTTCCTAGAACCCCAAACTAAGAAATTTACTAACTAATTTTGTGTTGCATCCTTGGAGGGGATGGATATTTTGTAAGGGACGCCATTGTAAATAAGGAAATCTCATCGCTTGGGTTGTGTTGAGTAATGGGAAATAGTGATAAATGTTGGAAACATTGTAGTAGTTGTGCCATTATGTTTTTACTAGGCATTAGGTTGTGTGAGTGGATTGTGGAAACCCATAAGAGTCTATCTGTCCTTTTGAACTCGTAACCATAGCTTAAGGGTAACTTGTAGCTAATATAGTTGGAGTAGAAAATTCTATGGTTGGGTGGAGTGTTTGAAATCTACAACTAGTCGTGTAGACAATTATAAAGATAAGTGATTTGAACACTATGTTGTTTATTATGTAAATACTATGTTGAATGTTGTGTTCAATTTTGTGTTCCATGTATTCAATGTCACTATGCATGTTTAATTAATCTACATTCACAATTTTACAAATTATGTTATATGCACATGCATATGCATGTTATGTTACACATGTTTCCATGCTTTAAATGTCATCAAAGTTATGTGTAAGTTGAATTGGGTGTAAGTTGACCCAATAAGGTCATTTGGTATGTCATTTAGTGGTATCAAAGCCTAATTTTAAATAGTAGACCTGTATGGGCATGAGACCAATGAAAATAGAGGAAATTCACTTGTATAAAGTTTTTCTTTATATTGAGCTAATGAAAAATGTTTAAATGGAGTAGGAATCCCAAATTTTTGACCAAATCCTAGAATTTTCAAAAAGATGATTAATCTTGGTGATTTTCAAGTTGTAGGATTGAACTCACCTTAGGGTCAAATTTAATAATTTTGTGGCAATAGGGATGTAAATAAAATCTAATGGTTTAAACTAAAAGTGATTTTGAGATTGGTGGTCTATATTCATCACGGGTCCAAACCAAAATCTTTGGTTTTTGGAGTTGGAAAAAAGAACATAGTATTTTGGATTTGGCTAAAGAGTTTCGTTGAGTCCACTAAAAGGCTAATTTAATGAATTCAACTACCTAGATAAATTTTAAGTTGGAAATGGATGTGAGGTTTAACTGGAAAGAGGTAAAAAATAATTATTTTTTGGGAGTTTTATAATGAACAAGTTTTTTTGGACCCCCAAATTGCTTTGCTTTAGAAACTCCTGAAATACCCTCTTCATCGAGTTTGAAAAAAGTGTCAATGGCGTTTTAGTGAATTTTATAGAAAGTTTTGATGAAGTATAAGGTTGGTGAAAATGAGGTTTTGGAGAAGTTTTTCACAAATAATTGATAAGGTCAATTCATTTTAGGGATTGTAGAGGTTCATTTGTAGGTTAGTAGAGGAAAATAAATTTTGAGTTCGTAAAAAATAAGGTTTTTGGAGTACGCTGAAAGGAGACCTTTTTGTAGCCCATAGAAGTAAATTTTGGAGATCTCTAATCAAAGAATAAAATTGGTGACCTATGCATTTTTTTAACCTTCGAGGGATGAATTTCTCATACATCCAAAAGAATAGATTAGGGGTTCATCGATATAAGGTATTTTTGGAGATTGTCAATGGAGGAATAATTTTGGGGTTCTCTAATGGAGTAAAGGGTTGGGTAATTGTTGATGGAATAAATTCTTACATTTTTGAAACAAGAACTTCATAGAATACCAATGGAAGTAATTTTGTGATTTCCTATGGAAGAAATCCTTCGAATATCAAAAGAAGAAAATTTTGGATTACCAATGGAAGAAACTTGACCATTTTCGATCGAGGAAATTTGAGGGTTGCTAATGTAGGGAAACAAAGATGGTAACATGGAAAAAATAGGGGCTAAGGACATCAATTCCACATCAAAATCCATGTGCCAAGCCACATCAACTAGATGACATGTCAATGGGATGATGTTTTTATAAAAAAAATTGCGTTCATAGTCAAAAACTTGTTTTGGCCATAAATGAGTATATCAACTATAACCGAGGTAAAATTTTGGGGTTAATTACACAATGTTGATGCAAACAAAAGTGATAGCGAGTACCATTGGCTAGTTCTACTCTAAATCTTAAAAAAAAATGAAAATCAGTGATTTTTGAAGAACATGGTACTAATCCTTTACGTGGGCCTTGTTATTAACAAAATTGTTATACTAAATGTTAGGTCCATATTATACTAGTGTAGCCCCATCTTAGGTCCTTATAATACTAGTGTATCCCCTATATTGTTATTGTTGCACCCCATAGAAGCTCACTATATTTATTTTTGTGCCCTTACGTTGTAGTGGCTACAACCACCCTCCAAAATTTTGGCCTACACCCAAATTCGGAGCCTCCCTTGAGAGTTTCACTTGATGGTTGCACACACTCAGGTTCACTCCATGAGCTTGTGTGAGTCTTCGCATTCGCCTTGCTTGTTCATTCCACCCAATATTTTGCATGATGATGTCAATGTATTTCTTGTGACCATGTTCTGGTCATGCTCAAGGTCTTCGCTTCGTTTGTACGTGTTATGTTCGCTATGAAAACATCTTCACACTCACACACGGAGTCACATTCATTATCGCACAAGCGTCATCACAGTCGATCAACGATCAATCACGAGTGTCGTGCTTTTCACTTGCACTGTTGGTCAGTCATGTTGAACATGTGTGTCTGGTTGGATTGAGTTGTCTCGTCGTCAAGTCACATGGGTGTGTGTTTGTAAGATCACATTTGCATGTTTCACTCATTCACACACTTAGTCATTTTTCTAAAGTTATTACGACCTGACTCCCCTCTACAGCTGGACTATCACCCTACCATCGACTTGATCGACTGTCACCCAGAACAATGCAACAACACCAAGCAAGTCATTTCAAGTTGCGCTGCCTGCAAACAATTCAATCAACCTTCATGCTAGTCAACCAGAGAGTTGGACCCGAAAGGCACCCCGAGACTGACTCCCCTCAAAATTTGTGCGGAGGCTGTTGACCTTGCCCACTCTACTGGCTGAAGAAATTGCAGAGACAGGTTAGATAGACACCCAGTGTCCATCCCTATCTCCCTCAGAAAATTACGTAGTTTTTCCAGCCAGTCCTCATGACAGTTGACTAGTTGCTCATCTAGAAAATTGCACAGTTTTCATGAGCATGCCCTCTGCTACCTAGAAATCCGCTCAGCTTAGAAATTGCATAGAGATGATTAGAAGGCTGGCCTCCCAGCATCAATGCAATTCCTCTCACCAACAACCCGCAATAGTAGGTTGCTAGTTCCCTCCAGGAATTGCGTAGTTTCTACTTCCAAGCTCCCAACAGTTGACTACCAATTCCCTCTAGGGATGGCACAGTTTCTACTGCAAGTCACCCAGTAGCTAGCTGCTAGTTCCCTCCAGGAATTGCATAGATTTGGCTGCCAGGATCTCGGTTAGTTCCTCCAAAAAACTGCGCAAATCCTGTCTGCCAATCCTCCCTGCATCCCGGCCTGTTCCTCCAAGAAATTGCGAGAATTTTGTTGTCAAGCCCCTGCTGCCCGCTCGTTCTAGAAAATGTGCATTTTGTCTACCTTGCCTTCCCTCAGCCTAGACTGTCCCTCCAAAAATTTGCGCAGTTTTTCCTTCCAGCCGAGTGAGAACTCATGGATAGTCACTGTCGTCTCGGATTGCCCATCTTCATCACCCAGTGACCCTTATGCAATTTTTATCAGTAGTGCCCAGAGCCATCATCCTGCCTTGCAACCTTGTTGCCTCTCCCAGTCATCTACATCTAAAACGATCATGTTTCATGGTAGAATATGAGGTTTTTGGATTTGATGTCATCTCGTCATGAGTGACTACAGTTACAGGTACACCAACAAACATGGCGCAACGACGAATGGGATGAACGAAGGGAGAACATGCAAAAGGATAGACTCACCAATAGATGAATGAATGATGCATGTGAAGAGATGTGCTCACAAACATATGATCATGCAAAGATGTGTTTGCGGACAGACGAACAAGAAAACATGCAAGATGTGCTCATGGACGAACGAATGGATAAACATGCACCTTTCGCGAACACACGAACCTGTCAAGCCTTCCAACATACAATCAAGGAGCAATGTGGTGAAGTAACATCAAGTGAACCAACAACCATCAAATAATCCGTGCACCTTTCTGATGAGCACCAATATTGGAGCAAGAATGTTGCAACTCTTGGGGCTACCAGCTTTACTTTATCAACTAGGGGTTCGTACAAACTTGGAGGTGACAGAGTTGTATACACAAGTAAAAGTGATGGTTCTTCCTTTGGTCACTATTCAGCTGGCAAGAGACCACTATGGTTTTCAAGATAGAATTCTATGGATTCAGAAGAAGATTGGTTCCTTGATGAAAGGAATAGAAATATACTCTAAGAGAGAGTTGATCTACTGTAACAATGAATAACACTGAAATTCAATGCTAAGGCACACCATTTCCTAATTAATTGTTGAGAGCTATGATTTGTAATAATGCTAAATTAATCATAAACAAGATGCTACTGTCCTAGGCATGGAATTGAAAAAAATCAAACATCATTGTTATGCATGTAAAGGAATGAAATAAATTTGTTTTATCTTTTTATGCTTTTCATGGAAAATCAAGTTTGCAAGCTAATCTCTTTTGGTGATGTGGCAGGTGGTTTAGGGATGATGGTGGATGGCTGGAAGGTTTAGGAGATGGTTGGAAGGTTTTTGAGACCCTTGGGTGACCGTGGGAGGCTTCCTAGAGGTTTTTTGTCAATTTGGCCTCAAAACAGGCCACTACAGGAAAACCAATAGGATGTACTAGAAACCTACAAGATTCCCTGTATTTCTACAGGATAAAGTTGTGAGAAAAATGATGGGCATCGGAGGTGATGGAAGGCTTAGGGAAGGTGGTTGATGGGTGGAATGGAGTGAGAAAAGGCCTAGGATCACTCAAAACCCAAAACCAAGTTTAGGAGATGGTTGGGTTCGCTCAAAATGCTTGGGGAATTTTCTATGTAAAATGATGAAATTGGTGAAGTTTTTGATGAAAACAAGGAATGCTTATGGGTGGATGAAATTGGAAGGTGGTTGCTGGATATGAGATTTCTTTCTATTTCTGAAGCACCTGCTTTGCATCAAACATATGTGATTTCCAAAAAGTCATGTGAACAAGAAGAATTCTCATGAGCTAGAAAAGAAAAATTTAATGAATTGATTGTCTACCTTATGCATGAGGAAATTGTTGAATAAAATGGAATCATGGATGAGATCTACCGCAAGAACGAAGATAGAAGATATGGCAATGAAATCCTACTTTGAAAAACTTATCAAATGCTAGTTTAAGTACAACAAACTCTAAATCTTATGAAAGAAATGGAAACCTGTCTTTTTGGGGCTGCATAAGGGTCTTCCTCAAATCATGATCCCAGATGGAAGAAGTGAGGCCAAGACACCCACTCGAAGCTTTGTGGTGCTTCTTTTATCCCTTCTAACTTGCTACTAAAGTAAGGCACAAATGGAAGTAAACTAATAAACAATTAATCAAATCTACACTACTTTCAATGAAATGCCTCTAAAGACAGCTTAACCATGAATCTATGAAACTAAGATAAGCATAGAGATACAAGAAGAGGAGCCTTTGCTGCTAGGGTTGGGCCCTAACCTAAGAGCTTCAGCCCTCTAAGTTAACTCAGTACTGGCTCAAGAAAAAGCTCATTCTTATTACCAAAACAAAAAATTACATCAAAGTCTTCCATAAGTCTGGATCTCAAAAATAACTAGAGTTTTTACAAAAAAAAATCGAATCATAATGAGGCTCTAGGCCTCTCTACTTATACAACTGAAGTCCCCAACGAATTCCTTAAATTTTGGGAGGCTCGGCTCACAAACTCGAGATGAACTAACTCTTTGTCTATCACTTGCTCGACTGCCTTCTAATCTTCATGACTTGGTTGCCTGCACTCTGAGCTGGTGTGATTAATGGAGGAATATTCGAATGGGGGAGGAGTAAATGAGGAGGATTTACCTCCTATAATCTCTCTCCCTCGTACCATTCGAGTTTCAACCCTTAGTCTTGCCAAAATTCCTTGATTTTATCTTCCATACCTGAATTCAATGCATATTAGTCCACTAGGCATAATATCTCACTTTAACTCATCTCATTAAACAAAATATAATCAAACATGTAATAATTTGTGAGAAGAGTTGGTTTGACTAAGTTAGGAGGTGAATTAAGGCCCATCTAATTACCCAATGATGAGGCTCATCATCACCCCCCTACTGAAAGTGTTGCTCATCCTCTGAGCAACTTAATCGATATCCATGTCTTTCATAGCTCTAGTGGCCTCCCTGACATCCCATGCCTCTACAGTGGTTTCCTCTTCTTGTGCATAGAAACCTGCCTTCTTTTCTACCTCTTCCCACCGCCTCCTTTCTTCTTCTTCCTTCCTTCCTTCTAGCATCCCTAAGAGTAGTGGCGGACTGAGTCTCAAGCCAATCAAATTAACTTTGAGCCATTGCATAGATTGCTTGTACATGGGTTTCCTGTTCAGTGCTTCTCTCATTCTTTGAGGAGAGTGTTACTTTCTTATCTTTAAACTGTATGGAAATGTGTTCCATCTCCTCAGGGGAGCTTGCATTCTGTCATCCCCTAACAACCTGAAAATGTCCTCAAAATGTGAAATTGCTTGCTCTTGGGTAGCAAGATTCTTGGGTGTAAGCTAAGGATCATTTGCAATTAAATTATGTGTACTGATGAGGGCCATTGGATTGGACTGCTCAGCTCTGATCATAAGAGGCTCTGTTTGTTCTCTTGCCAATATCTTCTTCATTTCTGTAGCCCTTGCTTCCTCATGGTTCATCCATGATGCCAAAGCCATCAAAATTAAATCTCCTAGCTTGGAATTAGGGTCCCATACATTCATGTCTGTTAAGGCCATGTTATGCAAATAAAACTCAGACATCTTGGCCCTATCTTCCAATGTACTTTTATCACAAAGATCAATGAAATGTCTATAATCTTGAAATGGCATAGTGCCTCTCTATGCTAGGGTCTTGATTTGGAACTACAACCATTGTTCCTTAAGGTATAGGGCATAAGATTTAGCTGGCATCCTATGTTGGATTGCTTCCAAAGAGAGACTGGCCATGGATTCCAATTGATTCTCTCTTTCTTGCAACTGTCCTCTCAACCATGCATTTTCTGTCTCTAACTAATTTCTCATTATGGCCTCTTTGTCTCTCAAGCTACTTAGTTCTCTGCCCATCTCCTTGAGCTTCTCCTCCATGTGACCAATGTCCTCCACCCCCTTGGACTTGGCAATCTGCATCCATCTATGATTTATGGCTCTCTCCTTCTCAAGCTCAAAGAATAATGGAATAATAAATTTTTGTAGAATGACCCTGCCCCCTTCAATAAATCTGTAGTAGGAGTCAAGGTTAGGTTGGCGGCTAGGTTCCCTTAGCTCTGGGTCCTCTTCTTTAGTTTCTTGTTGTAGGCTTCCCTCCTTATCCAATTTTTGAGTCTCTTGTAGATTTAGCGGAGTCTCCTGTAGGACCTGTTCTGCTTCGTGTAGGTCCTGCTATGTATCCTATAGGATTTATTTTCCTTTGGATGAGGTGGATCTAGTTACAGGCCTTCTCACATAGGTGATAGGAGACTTAGGAGGAGGCATTTCTCCTTCTGTTTAAGTGAGTCCTCAATTACAATGGGAATTTTGGTTGGAGTTTGGGGTTTCCCCTGCCTTATCCTTGTGCTTTCCTTGTTCTGAAATAGAAGGGGGTTTGCCTCTATCTTTTTCCTTTCTGTTTGATAGGGGCGCTAAGAGTAGTGAGGGCAGTAGCTACTTTTCTCTCAGTCAGTTCTGGAGACACCCTAGGTGACTCCTCCTTGTCTTTTTCCTCTTCTTTTCCATTTCCCTTTTCCTCTATGCTTTTCCCCTCTTCTCCTCCTTCTAGATCCTCATCTTGTTTATCAGTCTCCTCCTTGACATCTTCCTCTGTTTCCTCATCACCTTACTTCTCTTTCTCCTCTTCTTCCTCCTCATATATCATTTTCATCCCTATCTGTTTCTTCTCCTTCTGTTTCAATTTTTTCCTCATCTTTTTCACTGACAGTAGGACTAATGTCATATGTGAGGGCTTTGATATCTTCCTCTGTTTTCATGTCTCTGAAAATTTCCCATTGGATAGGAATTCTAAGGTTGTGGAGGGCATCTTCTATGATGATTCTAATTATTCCATGGCAAGCTAACTATTGGTTGTTTCCCTCCTCCACCTTTATGCTTGTATCTATTAGTGATTGCAGAAGGAAGTATGGTATGATGAGCCTATGGTGGGGAGGTGTTTCGGCTCCAAACCTTAATTCTTCAAGAAGCCTAAAGTGATACCAATAAACCACACTATACGTACCCTCACATGATATGTATTTGATAAGGTGGTAGCTCACCTCATTCCAGGGATATGGTAGGCTTTCTCTCCTTACTCCATTTTCTTGCTCAATGGGCTCTTTTCCCTCTAAAAAGAACTTCTTCTTGGCAATCTGGCTATCTCCCTTGTCTTCCTTTCTCCAAGGCACTCCTGGGGGAAGTGTGGTAATCCTGCTGATGAGTTCAGGGGTGAGCTCTATAGAGAGGCCTCTCACCACAACAGTGGCATGGACTCTAGTCAGTGGAATGAGGGAGAGATCAAAATCTCAGGCCACTTCATCACCGTACCCTCTTAATTTTTCATAATACCCCATCCAATTATGCCTTGTGAATATTTCTAACACCTAAGGGTGTTCGTGGATTCTCACAGTGTTAATGGGCTCCCTTCTATTAAACCCCCTTGTCATTTTGTTGGTGAATTTCGAGGAGCTGAGATGGTTGACACAATTTTTGAATGCAGAAGTAAATAATTTAAATTACTATGGAGACAATTCCCTTACATAGCTACCAAATTCAGTCAATACTAGGTTATTTTCTATTCAATTTACTTTGAAAAGGGATGTAATTATAGAGCCTACCTCCTCATAGTGTTTGCTGTATCCAACGCCCGCGTTTTCCCCTCTAAAACTTATCTCAGCCAATCCTGTAGACTATCTATCTGTATCCTGTAGGATTCCTGTGCGATCCTGTAGGATTTCCTGTGTATTCCTATAGGAAGTCCTACGTAGGAGATAGATGGAATTTTCCTCTTCTGTAGGTTTCCTAGGTATGAGAGTGACTTTCCTAGAGTGAGCCTCGAGGAAATGTATGCATGAGTGCATGGGGATCAATGAGTATTTCCTCTTATGGCTGAGTTATGTGAGGTGGTGTGCTGGCAGCAGAGGTACATTTTCTATTTTTGGACCGTTGGTCCCCACTATCACCTCATCATTCCCCTATCATTGTAATCAACTCCCAGTTCATGCCTCCGTAGACTTAAATTCTTTTGTCCTTCTCTTCTCTTTTTTGAGTTGATTGTTGCCACATGTGGGAGGACCAACTGTTTTGTCTTCGTTGACTGAACGAAGGTGGCCAACTTAACTGGCCACCTTTTTCTTATAAACCAACTTACTTATAACCTTTACATATTTTGAATACATTATGAAAATGAGAGAGTGAAGTGAGATACTTAACTGTGGTGCTAATACCTTGCTGCAGTTGTTGAAGACCTGAGGGGCTTGTTGTGTGTTGGTTGCATGCTATTTTTCGTTCCTTTTTTTATTTCTCTCTGATAATTCCTTTGATGTGCAGGTACCTAGTTTTGAAGATGATGGTGGTTCTGCTGCTGCTCTGGAGCTCCTTCTTCCCTTGGATATTCATGCTGGAAGATTTCTTACACCCATGATTTTTATTCTGTGGGATAGGCTGCTACAGGATTTCCTACAGGATGTCATGTAGCTGCTTTCCCTTAGAATTTCTAATCATTTATTCTGTTGGGATTTTGAGGATGATGGCATGGATTTAGAGGAAGACTAGGAGTGTGGAGGATGAGAAATAATCAAGTTTTTCTCCCTTCTGCTCTCTGTTTCATTTTTTTCTCTGTGTTTTCTCTTGAAGACTATGAAAATATATATTTTTTTGAAACCTTTTTTTTTTTTTTATGGTGAATGCAGGGGTGATGAAAGTTGACATAGGTATGGCAATGGTGGTGATGTGATGTTATTTTTTTGACATGGCAGGTCATTTTCTCGCCCTAGGGTCACTTCTTGTAGGATTGCTGAGCCACTGTAATTCCTACAGGATCATCCTGTAGGTTTACAGGGGATCTTGTAGAAAACATAGTCCCCTTGTAAACTAAAGCAAAGGAGTGAAAAAATGAAAGAAATGGTGGCGTGATGAATGATTATGGGTGGAAAATAAAAATGTGAGTGAAATAGGTCCATTTTTTATCCTCCTTTGTTCTCTGATCATTCTCCTTGCTGACCTGCAAATAGAAATCTTCGTGATTTTTTCTCATTTTTTTTTTGAAAACAGCTAGTTTGCCTATAAGAGGTTTTCATCCTAGCTGTTTTCCCTGGGCGCCCCAAGAGAGGTTTTCACCTAGAGATATTTTCATTTTCTCTCTTTTTTTATTTTTTCTTTTTTTCGACACCATTGGGTCACCAAAAGAGGTTTTCAACCCAATAGTGGGACTCAGGCGCCTCATGGAGGTTTTCACCCATGTCCTTATTTTTCTTTTCTTTTTTTTCTCTCAATGATTTGATGAGGCGGGAGCTAAAACTTACGCCACCACCATCACTGTTTTATTTATACCATCAATGAACTCTGGCTTTGACAATGGCCTCTTGTAAACTTTCATTTTGTTTCCAATAACCAGTAAAGGAATGGCCTCTACATCTATGGTCCTGATCTGCACTGAACTATTATCATGACATTTCTCTATAACATAAGGTCCTAGCCATCTTGTCCTTAACTTGTCCTTAATGTCTTTATATATGGAATCATATAACAAAGCCCAATCACCTTCTTGAAATTGCTTATCCCTGATGTTCTTATCATGCTAGATCTTCCTCTAGAGTTGGGTTACCTCTGTGTCTAGTAGGGCCTGCATTATGAACTCATATAAACCATTCAACTAAACAATATCTCTTTTTGTGCACTACTGAGATCTATATGGGATGCCATCCTTAATGTGCTATGCTCAAACTCAAATGGAAAACAGGGCCTTTTTCCCATAGACCATCTCATAGGGTGTGAATCTAGTGGTGGTTATCCAGATGATATTATAGGCCCAGGTGGCCTCAACTAGTCTATCTTCCCAATATTCCCTAATGCTACTAACCACTTTGGTCAAGATGCCCTCCAACGTTCTATTGGTCACCTCCACTTTCCCATTAGCTTGTGGGTGATAGGGAGTGGAGGTCTTATGCTTGATATTGTGCTGGATGAGCAAGTCTTCAGTCATGTTGGAGGTAAACTGGCTGCCTTGATCAGTGAATAGCGCTCTAGGGCACCCAAATTTGTAAAATACATTCTCCCTCAAGAACTCAACCTCCTTCTCCTCTATTACTACCTTAATTTCCTTGGTTTCAGCCCACTTAGTCAGATAGTCAGTGCACACAATGATGTATTGTTTTTGCTTAGAAGGAGGGTCAATAGGTCCAATGAAATCCATGCCCCACTTGTCAAATGGCTTGAAAGTCACTTGAGGTGTAGAGGCATTTCATCCCTTGGAGTAGGCTTCCCCATCCTTTGGCACCGGTCACACTGAATAGTATATCTTTTCACATATTGATGGAGAGTGGGCCAATAATAGCCTACTTGTAACACTTTGAATGTTGTCCTCTTTGCTACAAAGTGACCTCCACAAGGCCCATCATGATAGGTTAGAAGGATGTCAAATACTTCCTCCTCCCTGACACACCTTCTCAAGATTTGATCTGGGCCAAGTTTGAAGATATTTCCCCCAATCCAAGTTAAGGGAGTGCTCTTCCTTATAGTCTTTCTTTTCTCCTTGGAGGACAAGTTCAGTGGGAACTATGCAGATACCAAATAGTTTTCTATGTCAACAAACCATGGAGAGAGAACTGAAATGGTGAATAAGTGCTCATCTGGTAACTGGTCATCAACCATTCCCTATTCACCTGCAGGAAAAGTTAATCTAGACAAAAAGTCTGCAACAACATTTTCCTTACTAGGATTATCAACAATAGTTAGATCAAAATGTTGTAATTAAAGTAAACATCTTATAATATGAGCATTCACATTGGGTTTATTCATTAAATATTTGATTACATAATGGTCAGTATGGACAAATGTTTGATCGCCTGTAATATAATGCCTAAATTTGTTCAATGAATGCACAACATCCAGGAGCTCCTTTTCAGTCACTGTGTAGTTCAGTTTGGCCTTTGACAGACTCTTACTGATAAAGTAAATGGCATAAGTAAATTTTTCATCTATCTAACCTAGGGCGGCTCCTATGGCTTTGTGTGAGGCATCAACATGAATGTGAAAAGGAAGGGCCCAATTTGGGCCTCAGAGAATCAGTGCAGTGGTTAACTTGTTCTTCAGGATGTCCAGGGCCTCTTCACAGAATTTTTACCATATAAACTGATAGTCTTTTGCCAACAACCTAAATAAAGGAGAGGCCAACTTGTTGAAGTCCTTTATGAACCTTCGGTAGTATCCATCTAACCCTAGGAAAATTCTTAAATCTCTCTGCTTTTAAGGAGGTGGGACCCTTTGGATGATAGCTATTTTATTTGGGTCCACCTGCAGTCCTCGCTGAGATATTGAATACTCTAGCATGGTCCCTACAATCATTAAGAATTCATATTTTTCAGGACTGAGAGATAGGTTCATTTCAATGCATTTGTGTAGTACCTTACCTAAGTTGGACAAAGCCTCCTTGAAATCACCCCCATAAGGTGTGAAATCATGGACTACCTCAACAAAGATACTCAAGACTTCTCTCTGAAAAGTGGCAGGAGCATTGCATAGCCCAAAAGGAAGGACCCTATAGGAAAAAGTGCCCCAAGGACAGGTGAAGGTGGTTTTATCGTGGTATTCTGGGCTAATATGGATTTGATTATACCTGGTGAATCCATCTAGGAAAGAGAAAAACTTTTTCCCTGACAAGCCATCTAGCACTTGGTCGATGAAAGGTATAGGGAAATGGTCCTTCTTTGTAGCTTTGTTCAATTCCCTGTAATCGACACAAATCCTCCACTTACCATTTTTGTTGGGAACTAACACCAAAGGAGAGACCCACTCATTGTCGGAGATAGAGTAAATGAATCCTACATCTAGCATTTTTTGCAGTTATTCTTTGATTATATCTTTAAGAGCTGGATTCATCCTCCTTTGAGGTTGCTAGACTGGCTTAGAACCTTCCTTGATGTAAATGTGGTGAGTGCACACTGAGGGGTGTACTCCCTTCATTTATTTGTAACTCCAAGCGAAGGCATCCAGATGTTCCTTTAGCATGTTGCACAACTTATCCTATTGGAGAACAGAAAGAGATGGATTGATTTTCAAAGTTCTCTCTCGGCAAAATTCTATGGTTTTGACATGGACAGGGTTGGAATCGGCCAAGTATAAATCAATTGGATAGTTTTTCTAGGTTTCCTTTACTACTTATTCTAGGGAAAATGTACTGGGAGTTGGAATTTGGAGTAGGTGTTCAATCAAATCATCTTCATCTTATTGTCCTCCTCCCATGGTTGTTTCTAAGGTACATAGTTGGGCAGAATAAAATTCATATTCTTCCTCCTCTTCCAGCCATAAAGGTAAATCGTGTTCTAGAGATGGCTGAGCAGGAGGGTATAGGACTAACTTCTTGGACATATGCCCATTCTTGATGGTCATATTACCAACTCTGTAGCTAATGTAAGCATCGATAATGGCCAACCAGGGCCTCCCAAGGATGAGAGGGTAACTAGTAAGCTTAGCCTTATGCTAGAGAACTAGAAAATATACAGGGCACTCCCAAGAGTCAATGGAGACCATCAAATCCTCCACAATCCCCTTAGGGGTCACAGTGGAGCGATCTGCAAGTTGTAGGACCGTTGTGGTCTTTCTCAATGAACCTTGGAGGTTGAGCTTGAGCATGGTGTCCTTGTTCATCACATTAATGGTAGCCCCAAGATTGATCAAAGTGCATGGGAAAATGGTGCCATTGATGTGCACATCTACTACAGGGCTTCTAGGGTCCAAATACTTTGGAAAGATTACCTGCCCTAGCATTAAGTCAAGCAATTGTCCAATGACATTAATGGTAGGGGCATCTCTTTTTCACCTCCCTGGATGCTTGAAGAACTTCTCCTTAATCAACTTGTTGTAAATATGTACATATTTAATGGCCCGGAGAAGTGGAATCTTGACACATAGGTTTTTCAGTTCTCCCAGAAGTCCAGTCTCTTCTGGGGTAGGCTGGAGTGGTTGAGTTAATCTCTCAAGAAAGGGTGGATTTAATTTAAGAATGCTTTCCTCTCTTTCTTCTTCAACCTCCCTAAGTGGAGGTGGAGGTGGAGGTTGGTTATCTGAGAGAACTCACCCAGATCTCAGGTTAATTTCCTGGATCTCCACAACATAAGCTAGATATGATGGCTCTCCGTTGTATACTTGTTGTGCCTATCTGTTGTTTGGGTTCGGATTTGGCTAGGCAGGAATGTGGGGTTGTTTAGGTGGAGTAGAGTGTAACAATTATGGCTAGGTAGGTGGTGAAGGAAATAAAGCAAGAATATTGTTGTATTGGGGCCTCCACCCCTAGGTAGGTGCATTCCACTGAGGTTGTGGCAGAGCATATGGTTGAAATGGCTGGCTGGGAATGATACTGATATGCAAAGAACCAAGGAGGAGGTGTAGACCAAGATGGATGAGCAGGGGGTCCCCTAGAAGGTATGGATGTGGTTTGGTTGGGGTTGTAATATGAATGGGATGACCCTTGCATGCCTTGCTGGTATGGCCTAGGCCCATGAGGTCTCCTTTGGTTTATGTAGTAGAGCTACTCATTGACCCCTACAACTCCTTGATATACAGATTTGAGTCCAGGAAAAGAAGGACACTTGTCTGTGGAATGGTTTTCTTCATAGATTGAGAAAATTTCAATAGAATTCAATGGACATTCATTCCTAGGGTGCCTCCTGGTGCATATAGGACAAAAAATGGCCAAGGCTCTCTCTGCTTCCTCTTGCTTTGTCCTAATGTGCATAGTGTCCATCTGTAAGGAAAAGGTTTGCAGCATTTCACTCTTGAAATATTCCGGCATGTTTCCAATTTCACCCTTGATGGATGAATCAGAAGAGGATGTACTAACCATAGGTTACTTCCCCTACCATTTTTCCTAACTTCCTTAGAATGGTTTCTAATGACAGTCTTGATATCCTTATAGGGTAACTGGTATATATCTTCTCCTGCTAACAAGTGTATGGTATCCAAAAGGTCTTCCCTTACTCCTCTAAAAAGGACCAACTTCAGTGACTCAGGGTCAAGTGTGCACCTAGCCCTTTTGTAACTAAGTTGAAATCTTTCTTCATAATCCTCTAGGGTTTCATCATTATCTAAGGTCATCCTAAAAATTTCCTCTTTAGTATATTTAGAACTACAGTAGTGTCGATACTTGTTGTTGAAGGCTTGCTGCATCTGAGTCCAAGTTGTGATGCTATACACAAGTAAACCCACAAACCATCACAAAGATGCATCCTTAAGGGTAGATGGAAATAGTTTCAACTTTTCCTCATCATCTGTATAGTGATAGGTTCGACATATAATAGAAAAATCAAATAGGAAAGTGTCAAGATCCTCTGTGGCTAGGCCATGGAAATGAGGAAGGGCATCAGGGCTTATATTTTTCATCTTAGTGTCCCCATTGGTTTCCCTGATGAGGAAGGCACCCTCAACTCTCTCTCTATTCCCTCCATCATTTCTGTTTTCAACCATTGGCTCAATAGGAATGGGTTCTTCTTCTTCTTCTTCCCCTGTAGGTTCTTCAAATATGTTTGGTTTCTCACCTAAGGGTTCCTCTAGTTCATAGCCACCGAAGAAAAGGGAAGGTTGGCTGTTTGATGCAGTGGGGGTATTTAGAAAAAATTTCCCTAGTTATCCTTATTCTTACGAGGCATGAAAGGAAATTCTTTTGGTTTGGTTTTGTGTTTTTTCAAACTTTGAAAGTGATTACAAAATTGAAATTGCAGTTTGAATGAAAACTTCTGACTGAATGAAAATATTAACTACTTGATTGAAATATAACATGCAAAATTGAAATTGTAGACTGAATGAAAACTACTAACTAAATGAAAATATTAACTACTTGATTGAAATCTAACTTGCAAAATGGAAAGGAAAGCAAAGAATGCATAATGAAAAGGAAGAAAACTAAATTACTTTTGCAGAAATGAAACTAATGGCAGAATATTAGAAAAAAGAAATAGAAGAAAGAAAGAAATAATGACATATTACTTAGACATCTCCCCGACAACGGTGCCAAAAAGTGATGAGCACCAATATTGCAGCAAGAATGCTGCAACTCTTGGGGCTACCAACTTTACTTTATCAATCCAGTGTTCGTACAAACTTGAAGTGACAGTGCTGTATACACAAGTAAAAGTGATGGTTCTGCCTTTTGTCATTGTTCAGATGGCGAGAGACCACTAGGGTTTTCAAGCCATAATTCTATGGATTCATAAGAAGCTTGGTTCCTTGATGAAAGAAATATAAATCTACTCTAAGAGAGAGTTGATCTACTGTAACAATGAAGAAGACCGAACTTCAATGCTAAGGCACACCATTTCCTAATTAACTGCTGAGAGCTATGCTTTGCAATAATGCTAAATTAATCATGAAAAAAATGCTATTGTCCTAAGCATGGAAGTTAAAAACATCAAACATCATTGTTATGCATGTAAAGGACTGAAATAAATCGATTTTGTCTTTTTATGCTTTTCATGGAAAATCAAGTGTGCAAGCTAATCTCTTTTGGTGATGTTGCAGGTGGTTTAGGTATGTTGGTGGATGGCTGGAAGGTTCAGGATATGGTTGGGAGGTTTTTCAGACCCTTGGGTGACCTTGGGAGGTTTCCTAGAGGTTTTCCCTCAATTCGACCTCAAAACAGGCCACTACGGGAATACGTACAAGATGTGCTAGAAACCTACAAGATTCCCTGTATTTCTACATGATACAGCCGTGAGAAAAATGATGGGTGTTGGAGGTGATGGAAGGCTTAGGGAAGGTGGTTGATGGATGGAATGGAGTGAGAAAAGGCCTAGGATCACTCAGAACCAAAAACCAAGTTTAGGAGATGGTTGGATTTCACTCAAAATGCTTGGGGAAATTTCTATGTAAAATGATGAAATTGGTGAAGGTTTTGATGAAACTAGGGAATGCCTATGGGTTGTTGAAATTGGAAGTTGGTTGCTAGCTATGATATTTCTTTCTAATTTTTAAGCACCTGCTCTACATCAAACATATGTAATTTCCAAAAAGTCATGCTAACAAGAAGAATTCTCATGAGCTAGAAAAGTTGAATTTAATGAATTGACTGTTTACCTTATGCATGAGAAAATTGCTGAATAAAATGTAATCATGGATGAGTTCTACTACAGGAATGAAGATAGAAGAGATGGAAATGAAATCATACTTTGAAAAACTGATCAAATGCTAGTTTAATTACAGCAAATGCTAAATCTTATGAAAGAAATGAAAATTTGTCTTTTTGGAGCTGCATAAGGGTCTTTTCCTCAAATCATGATCCCAAAAGGAAGAAGTGAGGCCAAGACACCTACTGATAGCTTTGTGGTGCTTCTTTTATCCATTCTAACATGCTACTAAAGTAAGGCACAAATGGAAGCAAACTAATAAACAATTAATCAAATCTACACTACTTGCAATGGAATGCCTCTAAAGACAGCTTAACCATGAATCTATGAAACTAAGCTAAGCATAAAGATACAAGAAGAGGAGCCTTTGCTACTAGGTTTGAGCCCTAACCCAAGAGCTTCAGCCCTTTTAGTTAACTCGGTACTGGATCAAGAAAAATCTCATTCTTATTACCAAAAGAGAAAATTACATCAAAGTCTTCCACAAGTCTGGAGCTCGAAAATAAATAGAGCTTTTACAATAAAAATTCGAATCCTAATGAGACTCTAGGCCTCTCTACTTATAAAACTGAAGTCCCCAATTACTTCCTTAAATTTAGGGAGGCTTAGGTCCCAAACTCGAGATGAACTAACTCTTTGTCTATCACTTTCTCAACTACCTTCTAATCTTCATGACTTGGCTGCCTGCACTTTGAGCTGGTGTGATTAATGGAGAAATATTCGAATGGGGGGGGAGTAAATGAGGAGGATTTACCTCCTACAATCTCTCTCACTTGTCCCATTCAAGTTTCAACCCTTAGTCTTGCCAAAATTCCTTGATTTTCTCTTCCAAACCTGAATTCAATGCATATTAGTCCACTATGCATAATACCTCACTTTAACTCATCTCATTAAAACAAATATAATAAAAACATGTAATAAGTTGTGACAAGAGTTGGTTTGACTAAGCTAGGAGGTGAATTAAGGCCCATATAATTACCCAATGATAAGGCTCATCACTTTCCATGTGGAGGTGAAGTTGTGACACACCATGAAGACATCCACCACTCATTAGCATTGCAACTCGGCATGCACTCTAGCAGCAACATGAATGAACCAACGTTGTCATGTCGAGTCGTGTCATGAGTCATGTTGTCCACATCTCTACTATGGGCCATGTTTTCAATCAATGTAATGTAACATGGAAGTCCAAGAGACCAACTTGTTTTTTAAAGAGTCATGTAAAGTCAAAAAGTCATGGAAGTCAAATAGTCATGAGCGTAGTCGAACAGAGACAAGGGTCAGTTTCACCCTTGGCTATAAATACCCCCTCATTTGTACATGCAAAGGAATTTTCACCGTAGCTCCTCTCACATAGCCAAAAGAGTTTGAAATCTTTTCTTTTAGGAGTAAGTAGTGGCTCCAATGCCCCAAGCACGAGGTTAGTGATGTATGGTGTAACGATGTGTCTTGGAACTTTCGCTTAATTCAGAAGCCTTCTAACAAGCCAACACATTTTCACACATATATTGTAACTGTTGTAAGATTAATCTTGAACACTTGTAATGCATGTTGCTTTAACCTGTGTTAAACACTTGAACTTATTTTACTTGTTGTAATGCATAATATGTTAATGAAAATGTGTTGTATATGTTGTTAACGTTGTCTCGTCCGTGGTGACTATCTCCTCAGACATCAGACAAACCTTTCACATAAAACTTGTTGTAACAACCGTTGTACTCATGCGGACTCATCTGCTGAGTGTTGTACATGTTATCTTCCCTTGTGTGTTGTGACTGCTGCATCCATGTGGACTGATCCTTTGGAAGATGTGCATGTCTTGTTGCATTGTGTGTTCTTAGCAGAGTTGTAGCTTCTTCCCAAACGACTAGGGACTCACTTTCACCCTCTTCCTCTACAATGAAAGAACTATTGACACAAGTAACACTAGAAATCACCAGGCACGTGAAACTCACTTCTTGAAGACAAGGAAAACCACTCTCCTGTGCTGACAAGCAGGGGTTGAGGGAAATCCTTAAGAAAATGGAAACTGGTCCATCATACCGGATGGGATTCCCACACCAAATGGTGTGAGGTATAGTTGGGAATTCATACTGGGGTGATACCCTAAATGTTGGCGGGTCCAGCACCGTCAACATTTATGGCACTAGAAGGAGGGAAACTAGTTGTATATGGCTGAACATCCTCTCACACTCATTCATAAACCATGTAGTCAAGGCAGTAACTCACACTCCCTCTCACCTACATGCAACTCTGCAGTTGGTTACTCCTCACCTCCTAGGATTGAACATGAGATTCTGTATCAACACCTTCACTTCTTCCATCCCATCACTCGCTAGTTCGTGAAAGAAGTTGGACTGATTCCAGGCATACGACATCTTCCATACGCATCAAGAAAGCCAAAAGCCACTCATACAGGAGTTGTTGTATCATCGATGGAAGAAGCAGTCCTTGCCACACTTGAAGGTCTGGAAGAAGCTCTTGAAGATGGATAGGAACCTTCGGTCTTCCAGAAAGGTGAATAAGGCACTTGTGATCAAAATCTGGTACAGGAGGCGGAGGGGAGGGCAGCGGAGGAGGCGGAGGTGGAGACGAACCAATGGACTCAGAGCTGGAACCATCTTATTCTGAAAGAGAAGAGGAGGACAAAGAAGAAGAAGAAATGGCTGACCCAAATCTTGAATGGATGAATCAGGGAGCATTGGATCTCCCGACTATTCTGCACAAGATGTTGAAGTGAGTAGAGAGAATGAGCATCAAGTTCAACCCTGACAACACGGTGAAGGCAGAAGACCACTCGGACAACTTCTACCTACAATTGTAGACCCTTAAGGTATTGTATGACGACATAGCATGTAGATTGTTCGCATGTACCTTGGACGGTCGCACAGCTACATGGTATCACAACCTTCCACCAAACTCTATACAGAACTTGGGTGCATTCAAACACATGTTCCTTGAAAAGTGTGCTAATGACAAGACCCCAACCATGCTACTCAAAGAATTGGGAAGCCTCAAGATGGAGGGAAAAGAGAAAGTAAAATAATTCAATCAAAGGTTTACACACATATTGAATAAGTTTGCAGTGGACACTAAACCTCATGACTCCATCATCGTTGATTACTGCGCGTCCGCATTGCCAACCAAAATTGTGTAGTTTGTCAAGTGAGCTGGAAAACCAACACTCTTTGAAAGTTGTGAAGAGGCCATTGGTGTTGAGAAAGACCTGCGCGTGATTGGATTCATCAAGGATGATGAACCAGCAAAGGACTCCAAAGATGCGAGCAGGAAGTCCCAAGCGATGGCAAGCAAGGGTAGAGACAAGGAAGCAACTGACATTGAAACCCTCACTCGCCTCATCAAGAACTTGACATCATAAGTGTTCGAGCTTAAACAATAGAAGAAGGACACATCTGCAAGAATCCATCCGCCCAGGAAGAGACAGGCGAGTAACTCATTAGGGAGCAACTATTTCACTCCAAAAAATGCACAAAAACTTGTGGTCCATGTCGAACAGTGTGCAGATCCTAAGTTCTATTCTTTCCATGAAGAACATCAACTTGAGAACTCTTGTTCGAACTGTAAGTGAGTCGCAAGATCTTTCGCAGTCATACACTTGATGTAGAAAACAATATGTAGGAGGAGCTGGAGGACACTGATGATGACAAAGAGGTTGCACTTAGAGAACCATCAAGATCTAGGCATGTGGTGAACACATATCAGTGCTCAAGAATGGTGTCAAAGACAAACACTGAGAACTAGCCCCAAAAGCAAACTAATCATTACAATCTTAGGAGTAAAGGGGCTCCCCCCACACTTGGGGAAATGCAAGAGAAGATGAGACTGCTGATGAGGAAGGCCGACCCACCAGCCACCCTGAAGAAGAAAACACAAAACAAGTCCCTAAAGACAGCAGCAGAAAAGAGTACATCCATGAGCAGCAAGCTGAAAAACACTCTGTCGGACAACCCGAACATCCGTTCTACCCCAAACATCTCGGTAAGTCTTCCACCTTTGGACTACAACATTTTTGATGACATGAAGAAAACTCAGGCGAACATCTATTTGTTTGAGTTAGCTAATATCCAAATTTAGTGAGACATCCTGCTACGTGCATTGGGATAGACAACAATAGATAGCATAGCCTCTACTAATGAGGGAGAAATTACACCTCCTAGATCACTTTCTGACGTGCTCAACATGCTCCCGATGGAAGAAGCAAACTCAAGTTGCCCTCCATTCCTTCTATCCTTTGAAATATTTAACTACAATGTTCACAACTGCTTGGTTGATTTTGGCACGGCCGCCAACGTCATGCCACTCTCCATTACAAAACAGATCAATGCAAAATGGAGAAAAACATATGCTCGAATCATCTAACTTGATCAATCATCAGTACCAGCCATTGGTGAACCGTGAGACGTGATAATCCGACTATCTCATGATATTCAAGTCGACCAATGCATCAAAATAGTTGTTGTAGACATACCGGAAGCATACAGTCTACTACTCAGCAGAGGCTGGTCCAGCAAGATGGATGGATATTTTTCTACAGACTGGTCCCATATGTGGCTTCCGTACAAGGTAAAATGCAACCAAATTCAGGTACTGTCTGAGAGGTATATGAAGCACAATGTTACCCCCCTTAATGGCAAGAATGAATCGTTTTCCTTCGCATAACTCATGTTTGGCAACTGCCTCCTAGAAGCAACGTTGGGGTGTTATCCTGCACGGCCATCTCCAAGCCCACTAGACATGCAGTTGGGACTCCTTCCTTGCCCAACTAATGGTAATGAAACATGTACAATGCAATGTACCAATAGTAGCAGTAACCGTAGCAATAGTATCACAAACAGTACTAGCATGCCAAATGGTCTGTGTACAGACAAACCGTGGGCCATGGATTTTGACAAATCAAAGACAAATGACGTCTCAAGGACTGGGTGTATCTCAGTCACCCAAAACAACATAAAGTGCATGATTTCAAGTTTCTTGAAGTTTGAGTGCACAAATAACATTGATGAGTATGAAGCACTTGTGTTGAGCTTACAAAGCACCATCAACCTCAACGCGGTTGTTATAGACATTTTTGGGCACTAAAACCCCAATCATAAATGTCCATAAACCAAGGGCTCTTAAGTCCCTAAAATTTTTGTTCCAACCTCTAAAAGAACAAGGTCAACTGATTACATCTTCTCCCAGAAGTTATCCATGAAAAATTGCTCAGAATTGGTCAAAACTGGACCATCTCACCTACTCCATGGTCAAAGTGCACTGCATCCCACCTAAATACGCACAGGAGGTGTGATGCATATTGAAAAGCCCTTCTATGGGGTGTGATGGGCGAGAGTGGACAAATGGCAGGGTCAATCTGCAAGGTGGAGGATCATGGAATCTTCTAGAAACTTCTCCTGTGACACTTGCCTCTCTGCATTCACCCAGGGATGAGTAAGAGATCATCAATCTCCAAGTGTAATCAAGAACTATCAGAGAGAGGACACTAATCAAATCTCAAAAGCTGACTCACCCCCCTTGCAAACATCTATATATGGATCCCTCATCCCAGAGATCCTGAGGCTGGAATTTTGTATCTTGTAAGGAAGTGCTGTTGGTTTCTTGGTGCAACATCATAGTGTTGGGTGATCTAAGATTTTCATGAGGTGAATAAGGGATTTCTTGCTGAGAGGATGATGTTGGGTCAGAACAATTGGTTGTAATCCTCTTTGCTATTCTTGATTATCAATAAAGCTATTCAAGTTTTCCTCCACATTCTTGTATGATTGATGATATATGCATTTGTGTGGTCAATATATATCTGGTCCTATATTGTTTATGATAATAGATCTATGTTCTTGGATAGTGTTATGCTTCTTTGATTCTACAGGTGCTCTTTGAAGCTGGGTAGACAAGGAAGCTAGTGGCAAATATCTATCAGAAGGGAGAGGAATCAAGCAAGGAACCAAGCCCAAGACAGAGGTTGGTCTCCTTTATTCCCCTCTTATCTATTTCTCATAAAGGAAAATGAAAGTGGTTTTAGTTTGTTTGTTTGTAAGGTAGCTACTAGCCTTAGTGGGACTAGCAGCTCTGCATAGACACTAGATTTCCCGATAACAAAATGGTGACTCCAATGGGGAGCGAATAGATTGTTTGTTTGTCTACATTTGTTTGCTTTATAAACTTACAGATGGAGCTTGAAGTCATGCCAGCTAGCCTTCGAACTGCATTTGCTAGGCAAGTGCAAAGTAGATCAATGCTTCTTCAGTCTATCTCTGGGTTTTGTTTATGAACTGAACAATCGATTTACAAGCTCTCTAATTGCCATTGTGGTGGCTCTAGTAACCTCCTTAGATCTACCTCTGTGATTGATTTACTGATTACCACTTGCTCGGCCTAAATCTCTGAACTGAGCTGCAAACTGTGACCCGGAACCCAGTTAAAGTCTCGTCCTTGGTCCATCGCACTGTCTCTTCTGTGGATTCTGGATGCATCAAACTTCCTGAGTGTAGTAGGTGCGCTGCATCTCTTTTTCCCTGTGTTACAGGTGCGCTGATCAGACAAGGCCTTTTCTGCTCTTAAATTTTGGTTTCTGTGTTCACTCTTTTCAGCTCTATTTAGGAGTATTGCTCCCTGTAGTCAGTACACCTCTGTTGAAACCCCCTTCCTTGCCATTATTCCGCCTCCATTGTGCAAAGGACTGTAAATTTTTTTATGTATTTTGAGCCATTTTCAGTTCTCTTTTACAAAGAAGTAGCGTAATTGTACTGTCGTTTCTTGATTTGAAAGTGTCGTTCTCAGTCATAGAAGAGAATCCGATTGTTCTTGATAGTCGATTACACTGTTACTCTTGTATTTGATTTGAATTAGTAGTTTTTCAAGTGTCTCAAGCAAGTTTTCAATTCGAAATCGCAAAGTGTCATCATTATCCTCATTTGTCTTGAAAAGAAACTTGCTAGTAATGTCGCTTTGAAAAATAATTCAGATTTGTGCTTAGCTTTCTTTTTATCATTCACACATTAAGAAGGCTAAAAACAAATACATGCATGTGCATTTGCATTTAGACTGTTTGTTGGTTTGATTTAGGACAGTGCATATAGTGTGTGCTCTCTGCTCTATGTTGAAATAATATCATCTCTCTTTCCTTAGTAGCTAGGATTTTCATTGCAAAAAGAAGATTAAACGATTGTTTATCATCTTAGATTGCATTTTAGGAATTGTACATCTACATCACGTGGTGAACTTGAAAGGGAAATTTCTTAAGCAAGATCAACTGTAAAATAAATTTAATGAATCTAAAAACACTTTGGAACCTAACACACAACATTTAGAAGTCTAGGCTAGAGACGTATTCCAGCGTTGTAAAGCCTACTAATTGTTGTTTTCATTGATGGTTGGGTGATTCCTCCACTTTGAGACGATAAGTGCCAGTATGGACTTGTGCTCCCACGTATCGTCGAGTATATATTGGGAGACCACAATAGGCTTTATCCTGTATCCATAGGAAGCCGTGTCTCCCGCCCTATCGATTGCAATGCACTGAACACAACATTCAGGAAGATTGACTGCCGTACCGTAAAAAGTATTCTGCAGTTTTGCGATTGGTTTGGTAATCCCTCTGTCTAGATTTCTAGAGCAGTCCCTTTTGTTCCTTTTCAAACTCCTTAAAGGAAAAGGTCCATCTGAGCACTTGTCACTTCAGGCTCATTAAAAATCGAAGGCGACTAGAGTCATCTTTTGTTTTTTCTCGACTCTTAAAAATTGAAAAAACAAGTTGTGTCAAAGCGTCTAAAATTCATTTACTTCGGAAACATATTTCCCCTTGATTTTTAGTTGATCGAGTAATCCGCAATCGTGGAATAAAGTCAATTGAAACCTCGTCATTCGCAGAGGCTTACAAGTCAGTCGTCTTTGTATCCAGAATCGAAGCTGTTACGGATAAAGCTAAATTGTTTAACCGGTTCCAAATCCCCTGGTAAAGTTAGAACAAGTGTTCCAACACCTTCGGAAACTCCGGTTACTCCAAACATTTCTGGTATCCCTGCCTTTACAGAAGAAGTTCACCAGCCACCAAAGGAAAGTAGAACAGATCCTAGTGTGAGGGTAAACACCTGTATTACTGAACCAGCTCCATCTACAGCTGCTTTGGAAGGTGTTATTCCCCAAACATCTGTCGCTGCAGATTTTATAACTTCTTCGGCACCAGAAATATTTTACGGACTTGACAGTCTACCTCTTCCACCTGGTCTGATTGCTATAGAAGAGATTGTGGAGGATCCTCCATCTAGTACTCCATCGCGATTTGGAGTCGGGATCACTCTATATCCTTCTTCATCAGAAATTAGTCTACCGTCATCAGAAGCTCCTGTAGGATCGCTAGGAAATATTTTGGATAGACTAAAAATGTTTGAACAACTGTCGACATCTAGGACTGTGTCATCGAACACAACGATGGCAGAACTTCCTGCTATCACTCAAACAATGCTCGTCGGCATACCATCTGTCCCAACTAGCTCTCAATCGCTAGAAGGGGCCCACTCAAGGGATATTTCGATAGTATGGCCCGTTCCTATTTGTACATCCAGAATAGTGTCCAAGAACTCTTATGTTGAGTCTCAGCAAATTGATCCTTCAGGGTGTCAATTTGGGCAGTCTGGTTCTCAAGGAAAACCAATTCCTTTGAGTACCGGATTATCACCGTATGGGGGGCAATATGCCCTTTCATTGTCTCCTCCAGGAGGACAACCATACGAGAGTTCACAACAAAATCCAGGTTATGCTGGAATTACATCTAGTGGTTGGGTACAAATACTGCCTCAACAACCAAGAGTTGTATATTCAATGAAACAATGTTTACCTATGTCAAATATACCAACTACGCCGGCTATTGTGATGGTGTCGCAAGTACAAGCGTTTCCTGTTGTATGCCAACCTTAGGTTTCTCAGGTTGTAATGCAACAGCCTCTTGTCCCTACGACTCAACCACAATCACCAACTAGTGGAATGACACAGGCCCAAATGGGTACAATTACCCCTCGTCTTGGTCAAACGGTCAGTATTGGACAACAGAACATGGCTTCGCAACCATGGCTGGTGCAATACCAACAACCGCAATTCCAACAAGTATACCAAGGATCTGAGCAACAAATCTTTGCAAATAATGGGCAGCCGTATATTCAAAACGGTCAAAATCAACCATTCTACAATGGTTATGCCCATCAACCTTACCAAAGTTACCAGCATCAAATGCATTATGCTAGTATGCAAAGACCAACTGCTCAGGCCATTCCATCCTATCCTGGGTATGCTTCGCCAAACCTGAATCAACAGTTACCCTTCGTGGCAACTTTAGAGTTACCGGATCTAAATTGGCTAATGAACGATCCAATTACTTACGCCCCTTGGTGGCCAACAATTCCGCATAAACTTCCGTCAGATATTCCTAAATTTAATGGAAATCCGGGTGAAGACCCATCGAATCATGTGATGACCTTTTATCTGTGGTGTTCATCAAACACCCTAAACGATGATTCGATTAGGCTTCGCCTTTTTCAGAGAACATTAACTGGTCTGGCAGCAAAATGGTATATCGAATTACCAAGATCTTCGTTTGATAACTTCAGTTCCCTAGCCACAACCTTTTTAACCCATTTTCAGTTACCAATAAGGTATGAAACAGGAACTTCTTACCAATTTCAAACAGACAATGGCCACTCACATATCTGATCATATTCATGAGTGGCGACGTCGTCATAGAATGGTAAAAACGTACGTTCCTGATCAGCTTTTAGCTAAATGGTTTATTAAGTCATTATTACCTTCCATTACATAAGATGTGGCAAAGGGAGGAGTCGTCACTGAAGAGCAAGTTATTGCTCGTGTGCAATATTTGGACTTGATTTATACTCAGTCTGGCACGCTTTACGATAAAATCCCTGACGCTCCCAGACCAGAATTTTCTATTCCTCCTCCTCCTAAATCAAACAAAGACTCTCATGCCGGCGACGGCGTGATAGGTATGACAAGCACGAAATCGACAAAGGCTACATCTAAGAAAGCCCGTAAGATTTCTGATCAAAATGCAAATGAAGAACTTCTCGCCTCGGAGGTAAATTCCGTGTTGACCGACAAGGGCAAACAACTGAAGCAACCAGGGGGCAAGAAGAAAAAGAAAGGGAGAAAAAAGAAGCAGGATGAGTCATCTCCTGAAAAACCATATGCAAACCCTTCTGGGCAAAGGAAACCCCCTGCGGGGTGTCAGATATGCGATGAGGATCATCGGATGAGAGATTGTCCAAATAAAGATGAAGTTAAGAAACTATTTAAGAGTTCAAAAACCTCAACGGTATTGACTGATCCATTTCCAAACTCGGGAACCAAACTGGTTGCTAATCAAAATGCTTCCCGATCCCAAGTGCTTATGTTGTCCATTTCAAAATAGCAAAATGATTCTTTGATAATGACAAGGAATAAAGATTACGGGAATCCACAGCTGTCGAACAACAAGGATAAAGATCAACCTAGTAGTTCGACAACGAATTCGACTGAAGTTGTGCCACCCATCATTCCTGAGCTAACGATAAAGCCAACAAAGGGAGTAGTACACAAATCGACATTTAATCCTCGTGCCAAAGTAGCACAGAATTATAATATAGTAGAGGACCTGGCCCAATCTCCGTCCACTATGTCGACACTTGAGGTGCCACAAAATTGCCTCTCCCAAAAGCAGGATCTATTATCAGTAATAGGTGGGATTGACCCAACGGATTCCAATCTTGTATCCTTTAATCACAAAGGATATGACCCTCAGTTACCAGCTCAACTAGCTTTCCTTATTCAAGTGAAAGCCCTCAACAAAACTATTCATCGAACAATTATTGATGAGGGGGCATCTACATGTATTATGTCGATGAGTTGCTGGAAAAATTTAGGCTCACCACCCTTGTCACGATCATCAACAATGTTAAGAGCATTTGATGGAAAATCATTCACTCCATACGAGATTTTAAGTAACTTGCAAGTTGAACTAGGGGGCAAAACACTAGAAATTGATGTTGAAGTAATCGATGGAAACCTCGATTACAACATGCTATTGGGAAGGCCCTGGATATATGCCATGGCCACAGTTGTGTTGACCTACTTCAGGAAGATTGCATTTCCCTTTCAAGGAGGAATTACAATCATCGACCAACAAACATTTCTCCCCAACAGTTCACAAGTTACGGGAAGCATTCCAATGATCCATGGAAGCAATCATTCGCTTCAAAATATCGGAGTAGGTCTCCTAAAAGACCTTGCCTTAATGGGTACTCTTGCCCTACCACCTCCGAGTAATCTGGCGGAAGTGGCCACAGTGGAAACCTGCAATATGAAATCTTCTATATCTAATGGATTCGGAAGATTCCTAAACATTTTGTCAGCATGGATCATCACCATACTAGAAATATTGTAGCAATCAATTTTCTTGGCCTGGGGGGAAAACCCATCAATGCTCATCGAGTGTTTGGATAGATAGGTCTAAGGAATATGGTACCTCTTCAGATCTTGGTCGCATGTACATTCTATAGACAAAGGAATCATTCAGTCAATGATGTTAGGAGAGGCACCATGGGAAGATTACCACCATCGTTCCCATCTCCCGGATTACAACAAAGATTATTCCAATGACCTTAATCACCCTTCAATTTTTGATTTTCTATCAAATACTGTAAATACAGTGGATTTCGAGGACGGTTCTTATCTCGTGTCGACCTCGTTAAAAAATGAAACAAGGAGTCATGAGGATAGTTCTTTTACTGTGCCAACCTCATTAAAAAATGAAACAACTCCCTTTCCAAATCGAGTCTTTGATAATGATCTCGTAAAATCAAAGTCGAATCTTTCGAAGATCTCAAAGGTAAACCTTCATTCCAACCACCGAGATGAATGCAATGAAGCTTGGGGGGCATGCACCTCAATTTCCCTTATTATGTTGGGGGCATGCAAACTTATCACGAGCAGTGTTACCGCAGGGTTAAAGCTCGTTAAAAAATAAACCCGCCTCGAGCAGTTTTAACGCAGAATTCAAGCTCGTTAAAAAATAAACATAAGCAATGAGCAAATGTTCCCCCAGATTTCAAGCTCATTAAAAAATGAACTAATTCCCGGTAAATAACCATCGTGAATGTATTATAATTAGCCTTTGAAGCCTTGGTCTTGTTCTCATCATCACCTCCACTTTGTATTGGCCGATCATTCACCCCCATTTGATTGTTTACCCTTTTTGAGGAACAGCTGTGAAGAGTGATCCTGTTAGCCATCCTTGTGACACTGTCGTGATTGGAAAATTCCAAACCTTACCTGGAATTAGCTGCTACCTGAATTTATCACTCGTTCCTCAAAAAACGAGTCTCCTTTAAGCTCTTTTCAACTGACTCGTAAAATATGAAAAGATTGCCGAGCAATTGGCCTCTCCAGCTCGTTAAAGGGATCGGAAGTGCTATCCCTCCTTTAGATTTTAATCTTTTTGGACTCGAGGGATCATTACACAAAAAGATCGAGCGCTTGTTTTATTCGGCTCATTAAAAGTACCGAAAATTCATCCCTTTTGTATTTTTCTATACTTTTTCGGACTCAAGGGATTATATGACAAAAAAGGATTATTGGAGTTTTCTTTACGTCCCTTTTTCAGACTCTCTAAAATTGAAAAGGACTGAGTTATCCTTGTCGTTAAAGTTGTTAAAACGAATAGCGACAAACTTGTCCATACAGACAAGAATGAGTTTCACTATCGCTATGCTCGTTAAAACATAATGATGGGTTTACCCGAAGGGAAAATTATAGAACAGGCATATGTTATCCTCCTCAAGCTTGACAAAAATAAAGAGGTACTAGTCAGCAATGACTGGGGAAAAATTGGGAAGAAAACTTGAAGAAACTTTATTGGTAGCAAGTCGCTCTTGAACATGAAACTTTCACTCCGCATCCGAGTCGGGTTGGGTTGTTCCATTCACTGGTCACATCACCATGGTTCCGTCACACCATCCATATTTGGGGTTAATGCTACCGATCCATCATGTCAGTGTCACCGATATGTTCAAGATAAGTCGCTCAGAGAATTCACCTGTGTCTCACCCACTGCAATACATTTGCGCTCCATTCTTTCATGACCGCCACCCTGAACCTTATATCACCAGATCGTTTTCACCTCCATTAAAATCATTTGCTCCATTCCGTGTCATTGATGTGGGACTCACTAAGGCCCTCCTATGACGGATCGCTTCTTTTCGACATCAGCTCATTATCCAAGAGGTCGATCTAGGAACAACCCTTTCAGTACTTTGAAGCTTGCATGCCTTAGTGGCAATTTTCTCACTTCCGGTGACAGGTTTACATCAATGGCCTTCGACCGAAGGATTTTGCGTGGTGTTCGACACCAAGTCCCTTATTCACACCATGTGAATTGTACTGTAGTAGCTTGAGGGTCATCATCATTATCGGTGATTCCTCTCGCGCCTGTTAACAACTTACATCATTGGCTGGTAATCAGGCGATGTCTTTCTGTGTTCGACTCCAGAACATCTCTCACATGGATCGAATTGTACTTTGAGTGAAGATCGAACAAGATTGAAGACCCCGGATCTAGTTTTATCCATCCGGGCTGCGATATATATTCAGGAAAATAAAGACATCAAATGTACATCATTATTGCACAGATAATCATCCAACCTAAGGGATGATGGCTCTACCAGAATCATCAGTATACACTCAGACGATTGTCTGTCTTATGTACATGAAAATGAATTTATAAAGCTGAGCATGGGAATGCCCGCCTCAGCTAGATCATGAAAATATTATGAAGATAGTGTATTGTATTGTATCTTATTACAGGTCGCCTTCCAACTTGAAAAAACTTCAGATCCTCATGATAAAGCATTTCACCCGACATCAACAGATTAACGACCTCATGCTTTAGGGGACAACTGTTTCAGACATTTTTGGGCACTGGAACCCCAATCATAAATGTCCATAAACCAAGGGCTCTTAAGTCCCTAAAAGTGTTGTTCCAACGTCTAAAAGAACAAGGTCAACTGATTACATCTTCTCCCAGAAGTTCTCCATGAAAAACTGCTCAGAACTGGTCAAAACTGGACCATCTCACCTGCTCCATGGTCAAAGTGTGTTGCATCCCACCTAAATACACACGGGAGGTGTGATGCATCTTGAAAAGCCCTTCTATGGGGTGCGATGGGCGAGAGTGGACAAATGGCAGCGTCAATCTGCAAGGTGGAGGATCATGGAATCTTCTAGAAACTTCTCCTGTGACACTTGCCTCTCTGCATTCACCCAGGGATGAGTAAAATATCATCAATCTCCAAGTGGAATCAAGAACTATCAGAGAGAGGACACTAATCAAATCTCAAAATCTGACTCACCCCCTTTGCAAACATCTATATATGGATCCCTCATCCCAGAGATCCTGAGGCTGGAATTTTGTATCTTGTAAGGAAGCGCTGCTGGTTTCTTGGTGCAACATCATAGTGTTGGGTGATCTAAGCTTTTCATGAGGTGAAGAAGGGATTTCTTGCTGAGAGGATGATGCTCGGTCAGAACAATTGGTTGTAATCCTCTTTGCTATTCTTGATTATCAATAAAGCTATTCAATTTTTCCTCCACATTCTTGTATGATTGATGATATATGCATTTGTGTGGTCAATATATATCTGGTCCTATATTGTTTATGATAATAGATCTATGTTCTTGGATAGTGTTATGTTGCTTTGATTCTACAAGTGCTCTTTGAAGCTGGGTAGACAAGGAAGCTAGTGGCAAAGATCTATCAGAAGGGAGAGGAATCAAGCAAGGAACCAAGCGCAAGACAAAGGTTGGTCTCCTTTATTCCCCTCTTATCTATTTCTCATAAAGGAAAATGAAATTGGTTTTAGTTTGTTTGTTTCTAAGGTAGCTACCAGCCTTAGTGGGACTAGCAGCTCTGCATAGACACTAGATGTCCCGATAACAACGGTCACACTCAAAGCAATACTGCACCCCACAGACAGTGTTGATGCTTTCAAGGGCATAACAATTGATGAAGGTAAGCACGAGCAGTCCCTTAAAACTGCAACTGAGGGAAAGAAAGGCAACCTCATTCCCAAGGGTGGGTTTTCCCTCAACAAGCTCTATGGTTTGCAGAATTTCTGTGAAGGACCAAGAAACAACGGAGCCCATAGAACCGTCACTAAGAATGAATAGAGCAACCTAGGAACCAATAATGATCCGAAGATAACCAATATCGCTACAAGCTACCCACTGCAACAGCGACAAGTTTTTGATTGCTTGATCAAACAATACCGAGATGTGTCTACACGGGAAGATGATGACCTGAATACAAACTACATGTGAGAAATTCAGCATGAGATTCCAAGTAAAGGAGGAGACAAGTCGTTGCAGCAAAATCCAGGTAAAACACATATGTTGTTCAAACTCCTTATACAGAAAAAATTGACTAACATTTTGGATGATTGGATTACTTGCAAAGTTCGTCATCATAGTTGGGTTTCTAATTTAAATTCCACACGTAATAAATCTAGGAAAATCCTCTTATGCATTGATTTCAAAAACTTGAACCACTCCTGGAATAAAAACAACTACCCTGTGCCATCATCTGAGCCTATGTTGTACGCAGTATCTAAAACACCGGTGTCTTCTTCACTGAAAGGTCTTTTGGAATACCCTCAGGTTCCGGTAGCTAAACCCGGTGGATTTATATTGGTCCATGAGAAACTTAGCACACACACATGTTGTCTGCAATCACTTGACAGGAGGGTTGGAAACCTTCCTGTCAACAACCAAAATCTCAATTGTTACTTCGAGTAGGTCGGGTCGTGCTCCGTGCCATGTACATAGTCTTCTTGCTACTTGTTGTTTTCATCTTGCTTTCTTTGATTGCTATATTTGTTTTCATTTTCATTGTTTGGTTGGTATTTTTGTTTACGTTCATTTCATTTGCTTGATATATTACTATTTTCTTTTCCATAAATAAGTGTTGTCAACTGCGACGTTTTGGCTTCTTAATAGAGTATGTGGCTGAAATTTGAAGAGACTTGTGACACTGCAGCACTTGGCCAGTCTTGTGTCCATCTTCTCTGTGCTTGGTTATAACCTTCAGTTGATGAAGTCTTGATGGAAAATATGAATGATATGCAAGGGAAGTTTGGTCCAACCTTGAAACTCTGTCCAAACTGGGAATCCCCATGCGTGTAATCAACCTACTGCTCTGTGTGTTCAAGGTCATATAACTTGTAGAAACAAAGAAGGGGTAAATGAGAAAACATATGTCAGAGGTATTACATGCTTCTTTGAAGGACCAACCTCTTCTTCTCTCAATAAGTCAAGATCTCTCTTCTGCTACAAAAATAAATAAGTGCCTATGCATAGTCCTCTGGAAAAATACAAAGCCGAAAGAAGAGACAGGCTTCCTGTGCGTAGAGGTTAAGCATGCAACTCCACCGAGGTATTGACCAGGCTCGCTAGTAGTGGAGCAATGTGTGTGTTCCTGCATGACTCTACTGGGGTACTATCTAGGCCTGTTAGTAGCAGAGAAACACCATAGATGAAAACTTATACTCTGAAAAACTTCAACTCGTGAGCTAAACTACCCTTCCCAGATTCAAAACACCCGTGATCAACCAAAACTTTTGATTGTGTTTAACTGAGTTGGCAAAAGGTGAACCATGTATGTCCATGGGGTAAGTGGGGAAGCCAAAGTAACCCACACAATGTTTCAATACTCCCTGAAAGACAAAGGCCCTATGCTATCAATGAACCAAAATGGAGAAATTGGAGTTCTACCAGTGTGTCGCCAAGCGTTGTAGTGGCTACAACCACCCTTCGAAATTTTGGCCTACACCTAAATTCAAAGCCTCCCTTGAGAGTTTCACTTGAAGGTTGCACACACTCAGGTTCACTCCATGAGCTTGTGTGAGTCTTCACATTCACCTTGCTTGTTCATTCCACCCAAGATTTTGCATGATGATGTTAATGTCTTTCTTGTGACTATGTTACGGTCATGATCAAGGTCTTCGCTTCTTGTGTACATGTTATGTTCGTTATGAAAACCTCTGTCACACTCACAAATGGAGTCACATTCACTGTCGTGCAAGCATCATCACGATTGATCAATGATCAATCATGAGTGTCGTGCTTGTCACTTTCACCTTTGGTTAGTCATGTTGAACATGTGTGTCTGGTTGAATTGAGTCATCTCATTTTCAAGTCATGTGGGTGTGTGTTTGTAAGATCACATTTTCATCTTTCACTCGTTCACACACTCAGTCATTTTCCTGAAGTTCTGAAGACTGGAATCCCCTCTACAGTCGGACCATCACCCGACCATCAAATCGATCGATTGTCCCCCATAATAGCGCAAAAGCACCAAGCAAGTCCTTTCAAGCTGCATTGATAGCAAGAAATTCAATCAACCTTCATGCTAGTCACTCGGAGTATTGGACCCGACAACCACCCCGGGACTGACTCCCCTCAAAATTTGTGCAGAGGTTGCTGACATTACCCACTCTACTGGCTGAAGAAATTATGCATATAGGCTCGTTAGAAACCTAGTGCCCATCCCTGTCTACCTTAGAAAATTACACAATTTTTCAAGCCATTCCTCCCGATAGTTGACTGGATGCTCACCCAAAAAATTGTATAGTTTTCATGAGTAAGCCCTCTGCTGCCCAGCAGTCCGCTCAGCTCAGAAATTGTGCAGAGATGATTAGCAGGCAAACCTCCCAACATCAATGCAATTCCTCTCGCCAGTAGCTCCCAACAGTAGACTACCAGTTCCCTGCAAGAATTGTGCAGTTTCTGCTGCCAAGCTCCCGACAGTTGACTGCCAGTTCATTCTATAATTGAACAGTTTCTACTCCCAATGAACCAGTAACTAGCTACTAGTTCCCTCCAGGAATTGCGTAGATTTGGTTTGCAAGATCCTGGCCTGTTCCTCCAAAAAACTGTGCAAATATTGTTTGCCAATCCTCCCTGCATCTCTGCCCATTCCTCCAATAAATTGCGCAAACTTTGTTTTCAATCCCTTGCCTCCCACTCATTTCAAAAAATGCACATATTTTGTCTGCCTTGCCTTCCTGCAGCTTAGACTGTCCCTCCCAAAATTTGGACAGTTTTGCATTCTAGCCGAGCCAAACCTCACAGATTGTCATTGTCATCTAGGATTGTCCATCTTCATCACCCAGTGACCCTTGCACAGTTTTCATCAAGAGTGCCTGTAGCCATCATCCTGTCTCACAACCTTGTTGCCTCTCCGAGTCACTTGCATCTAAAATGATCATGTGTCATGGTAGACTAGGAGGTTTTTGGTTTTGATGTCGTCTTGTCATGAGTGACTGTAGGTACAGATACACCAAAAAACATGGCGCAACGTTGAAGGTGATGAATGAAGGGAGCATATGCAAATGGATAGGCTCACCAACGGATGAAAAAATGATGCATGCGAAGAGATGTGCTCATGAACGGATGATCATGCAAATATGTGTTCACAGACATATGGACGAGAAAACATGCAAGATGTGCTCATGGATGGATGAACGGATGAACATGCACTTTTCGCGAACAGATGAACCTGTCAAGCCTTCCAACATACAAGCAAGGAGCAACAATTTGAAGCAACATCAAGTGAACCAACGACCATCAAAGACTCTGTGCACCTTGCCATGCGGAGGTGAAGCTGTGACAGACCATGAAGACATCCACCACCTAGAAACACTACAGATAGACATGCACTCCAGCAGCAACAAGAATGAACCAGTATTGTCATGTCGAGTTGTTTCATGAGTCATGTCATTCACATCTATACTACAGGCCATGTTGTCAATCAATGTAATGTAACGTGGAAGTCCAAGAGACCCACTTATTGTAAACAGAGTCATGTAAAGTCGAAAAGCCATGGAAGTCAAATAGTCATGAGGGTAGTTGAACAACCACAAGGGTCAGTTTCACCCTTGGCTATAAATACCCCCTCATTTGTATATGAAAATGACTTTTCACCTCAACTCCTCCCACATAGCCAAGAGAGTTTATAATATTTTCTTTGAGGATTAAGTAGTGGCTCCAACGCCCCATACATGGGGTTAGTGATGTATGGTGCAATGATGTGTCTTGGAACTTTCTCTTAATTCAAAAGCCTGCTATCAGGCCAACACGTTTTCACACATGTATTGTAACTCTTGTAAGACTAATCTTGAACACTTGTAATGCATGTTGCTTTAACCTATTTTGAACACTTGAACTTATTTCACTTGTTGTAACACATAATCTGTTAATGAAAATGTGTTGTATATGTTGTTAACGTTGTCTCGTCCGTGGTGACTATCTCCTCGGACATCAGACAAACCTTTCACATAAAACTTGTTGTAACAACTGTTGTACTCATGCGAACTCATCCGCTGAGTGTTGTACATGTTATCTTCCCTTGTGTGTTGTGACTGCCGCATCTGTGTCGATTGCTCCTCCGGAAGCTATGCATGTCCTATTGTGTTGTGTGTTCCTAGTAGAGTTGGAGCTTCCTCGCAACCGACTTGGGACTCACTTTCACCCTCTCGCTCTATAATGAAGGAACCATTGACACAAGTAACACTAGAAATCACCAGGCACACGAACCTCACTTCTCGAAGACAAAGCATACCACTCTCCTGTGCTGACAAGCAAGAGTTAAGGCAAATCCTTAAGACAATGGCAACCAGTCCATCATACCGGATGGGACTCCCACACCAAATGGTGTGAGGTCTAGTTGGGACTTCATACCGGGGTGATCCCCTTAATGTTGGCGAGTCCAACACCGTCAACACCTTATATTATTATTGGTATGACCTGATTATAATTTTATCCTTTAGACACCTATATATACCAAGGAGATCATGTCATTTGAATCCCACGAATTGTTCATTTATCTGATATAAAAGAAATTTCCCCCCTCAAAGTGGCTTATTATCAATACGTTGATCCATCTCTTCTTATATTTTTGTGTTATTTTTATATGGGTATGTAACATTTGGTATAAGAGTAGACAAATATCTGAATTGTCTTCCTAAAAACTAATCATCTTGGAAATTTTGTTATAACTTCTTTTGGCTCATAATAAGTGTCTAAATTTTTTATGGTATGAATATTACAAGTAATTACTTTGAGTTCAAGTTTAAGAAAAATATTCAGTGTGGTTTGGATGTTATAATCAATGCAAGTTAGGGTTTTTACAAGCTTTGAATTCAATATCAAATAGGTGTCTTGGGGAAACTCAACATAACTTCCTCTTCAAGCATCTAATTTGAATTCTGTAAAAAATTACTGAAAGTGAAGAAACTATAGCTTTTCTAGTACTAGTTTTAGGTTGAAGGTTGAAATAATGACACGTGGAATCCTATACAAGTTCGCTACACTGAACCTGTGCATAATTAGGTCATCATGGGAGATGTGTCACAAATTTATATTGAAAAATCCAATCTAAATCTAACTTGTGGGATTGGAAATAAGATAAAGCAATCCACCTAAGGACAAATTTTCAGATCTTTGGAGGCTGAAATCATAGATATACAATAGTTTCAAGGTTGGTTAGGTCAACAAACTCAAAATCAAGCTCTTGAAACAAAGACAAAAAACGTGTATTTTTAAGTTGCATAGATTTTGTTTGAAAAAGCAGTTTGAATTCAAAGGATGTATTGAAGAATACATATCATTTTTTGGTTTGAAAATTCCTCCCAAATAAAAAAATGCTACATCTATTACGCTCCATAAAGCTCTACTATGATGCATGAAGAAGAGGAAGGAATACAACATGATATATCAAAACTACAAGACCAACTGCAACCATGTTTGCTCTCACAAAGAGAAAAAGAATATGAACTGGAAGCGATGATGGATGTTAATATGGACGGTTTAAAAGCATACATAAAAGTAGATATAAAATGGGGCATGGAAGGTTTAAAGTAAGGTTTGATGAAATTTCTACAAGGAATGCTTCCCAGTGGTGACAAGGCATTCCATGAAACTCATGATTAGTACAAAAGGAATGTGAATAATGATTTTAGAGACTCCAAATTTAGGTGGAAGACCAACCACATTTCAAAGATCAATATGAGGAAGTTTTATGGCAATGATATAGTAACATGGATACTACATATGGAGAAACTATTTGGTCTACACAATGTGAAACAAACATAAAAGGTGTGCATTGCATCTTTACATTTAGAACCCAATCAATTTGCATGGTATCGATGGATTTGTTCTCATAAATCACTTGTCACTTTGACAATTTTTATGGACGAATTTATAACACATTATGAGGATACAAATATAAATGTCATCTTTAGCCAATTGATAAATCTCAAACAAAGGGGTTTAGTTGCATAGCACATTTAGAACTTACAAAATTGAATATAAAGGTAACTAATATTCTAGAGGAGCATCTTACTAATTCCTTAAAAGTTACTTTAAGGGATAACGTCAAACATGAGGTTCACCTTTGGGAACCTGAGATAGTGGACAATGTGTTCAGGGTGGTGAGAAATGTTGAATTTTTTTTATGGCAACAAGGAGTTCTACTACTCACAACTATGAATATGGAAGTGTTTCCGTGCTTAGCCTCCCACAAAATACAAGGTTGAAAACAAAACAAATGGAGGAAAAAAAGAGAAAAATGAATTTGTTATAGTTGTGATAACAAATTCGATAAAGTTCATAAGTGTGCTAAGAAGAAATTATTTTACATATATTTTGAAGAGGAGGAAGAAAAGGAACAAGATACATCAAAAGAAGAACATATACACCAAGATCCAACTCCTGGGGTTGAAATAGAATAAATCAATCTGACCATATCTTGTAAGGCATTTGTTGGAATTACTACTCCTCACGCTCTTAAGATATAAGGATGTATCAAGAAGAAAAAGGTAATAGTGTTGATTGATTTAGGTAGTACCCATAACTTTATTCATTATAACATAGTCAAGGATTTAAATTATTTTATATATCTAGCAACTGAGTTTCAAGTGATGGTTTCATACGGAGGAACTATAAATTGCATAGGGAAGTGTCATAATATAAATATAGCCATGGGGGAATATGTATTATTAAATAGTCCTGTTGATGGTGCTGGACCTACCAACATTCAGGGGATCGCCCTGGTATGAAGTCCCAACTAGACCTCACACCTTTTGTCATGGGAGTCCCATCCAGTATGATGGTCGGGTTGCCATTGTCTTAAGGATTTTCCTCAACTCTTGCTTGTCAACATAGGAGAGTGATCTTCTTTGTCTTCGAGAAGTGATGTTTGTGTTCCTAGTGAATGCTAGTGTACTTGTGTCAATGGTTCTTTCACTGTAAAGGGATAGGTTGGGAGTGAGTCCCAAGTTGGTTGGGATGAAGTCCCAACTTAGCTAGGAACACACAACACAACAGGATGTGCACAACTTCCAGAGGATAAGTCCACATGGATGCGGTTGTCACAACACCTAAGGTAAGATAACATGTACAACACTCAGTAGATGAGTCTTCATGAGTGTAACAGTTGTTACAACAAGTTTTATGTGAAAATTTTGTTTGATGTCCGAGGGGGTAGCCACCATGGGCGAGACAACGTTAACATCATATAAAACACATTTTCATTAATAGATTATGTATTAAAACAAGTGAAATAAGTTCAAGTGTTCAACACAGGTTAAAGAAACTTGCATTACAAGTGTTCAAGTTTAGTATTACAATAGTTACAATACATGTGAGAAAATGTGTTTGCCTGTTAGCAGGCTTCTGAATTAAGCGAAAGTTCCAAGACACATCATTACACCATACATCATTGACCCCGAGCATGGGGCATTGGAGTCACTACTTACTCCTCAAAGAAAAGATTACAGACTCTCTTGGCTATGTGGGAGAAGTTGAGGTGAACAATATTTTTCATTTACAAATGAGGGGGTATTTATAGCCAAGGGTGAAACTGACCCTTGTGGTTGTTTGACTACCCTCATGACTATTTGACTTCCATGAAATTTTGACTTTACATGACTCTTCACACAACAAGTGGGTCTCTTGGACTTCCATGTTACATTACATTGATTTGACAACATGGCCCATAGTGGAGAAGTGGACAACATGACTCAGGACATGAATCAACATGACAGTGTCGGTACATTCGTGCTGATGCTGGGGAGCATGTAGAGCTGTAGTGTTGCTGGGTGTTGGATATCTTCATGGTGTATCACAACTTCACCTCCGCATGGAAAAGTGCGCGGAGTCTTCGATGGTCATTGGTTCTCTTGATGTTATGTTGCTCCTTGCTTGTATGTTGGAAGGCTCGACACACTCATCTAATCATGAAAGATGCATGTTCGTCCGTTCTTCCATCCATGAGCACATCTTGCATGTTTTCTCGTCTGTCTGTCCATGAACACATCTTTGCATGATCATCTATTTTTTAGCACATCTCTTTGCATGGATCGTTCGTTCATCTGTTGGTGAAAATGTCCTTTTGCATGTTCTCCCTTCGATCATCCTGTTCGCCATCATGCCATGTTTGTTGATGTACCTGTACCTGTAGTCACTCATGACGAGACGAAATCAAATCTAAAAACCTCTTAGTCTACCATAACACATGATCATTTCAAATGCCAGTGATCAGGAGAGGCAGCAAGGTTGCGAGGCGGGATGATGGCTCCAGGAAATGCTGATGGAAACTGTGCAAGAACCACTGTGTGATGAAGATGGGCAATCAGAGTCGACAATGAATATCCACAAGGTCTGGCTCGGATTGAAGGAAAAACTGTGAAAATTTTGGTAGGGACAATTCAAGTTGTAGGAAAGCGAGGCAGAAAGAATCTGTGCATTTTCCAGAACGAGCGGGTAGCAAGGGCTTGACAGCGAAATTTGGGCAATTTTCTGAAGGAATAGGTCGGGCTTCATGGAGGATCAAAAAGCATAAATTGCGTAATTTTTTGGAGGAACTGGCCAGGAGTCTGGTAGCCAAAACTACACAGTTCTTGGAGGGAACTGGAAGTTGGCTGTTGGGTCACTGGCAGCAAAAAATGTGCAATTCCCAAGGGGAACTGTTTGTCATTTGTCAGGAGCTTGGCAGCAGAAACTGCGCAATTCCTGGAGGGAACTGACAGTCTTCTGTTGGGAGCTATTGGCGAGAGAAACTACACTGAGGCTAGGAGGCTGACCTGCTGATCATCTATGCACAATTTTTGAGCTAAGTGGGCTCTTGGGCAGTAGAGGGCCTGATCAAGAAAACTGTGCAATTTCTTGGATGAGCAATTGATCGACTGTCGGGAGGTCTGACTAGAAAAACTGTGCAATTTTCTAAAGGATATAGGGATGGGAACTAGGTGTCTGTCCTACCTATCTGTACAATTTCCTTAGTCATCAGAACAGGAAAGGCCAGTAGCCTCTACACAAATTTTTAGGGGAGTCAGTCCCAGGGTAGTTGCCGGGTCCCACTCTCTCAGTGGCCAACATGAATGTTGATTGAATTGCGTGCGGGCAGCACAACTTGAAAAGACTTGCTTGGTGCTTCTACATTTTTTTGGGTGATAATAAATCGAGTCGATGGAGGGGTGATAGTCCAGCTGTCAGAGGGGAGTTTGGTCGACAAATCTTCAACAAAATGACTAAGTGTGTGAATGAGTGAAAGATGTGAATGTGATCTTGCAAACACACACCAACATGACTTGACGACGTAATGACTCAAACCAACTCGACAAACATGTTCAACATGACTGACCGACGATGCAAGAGACAAGCGCAAAACTCATGATAGATAATTGATCAACCATATCGACACTTATGTGACAATGGCTGTGACTCCGCGTGTAAGTGTGATAGATGATTTCATAGCGAACATAACATGTACACACAAAGCAAAAACCTTGAGAATGGCAAGAACATGGTCACAAGCAAGACATTGACATCAACATGCAGAAGCTTGGGTGGAATGAAAAAGCAAGGTGGGTGTGAAGGCTCACACGAGCCCACAGAGTGAACCCGAGTGTATGCAACCATCAAGTGAAACTCTCAAGGGAGGCTATGAATTTGGGTGCAAGCAGTTATCAAAAAATCTGACCTTGATAGGTTGTTGATCAAGCAGACTTTGAGTAACTCTTTCAAACCAATCTTTTGGTTGAGGCTTAGCCTCCTCAACCTGAGAGGGCTTTCTCACTAGGTTTAGGGTTTTTGATTAATGATTAGATGGCTAACTCTAGGCACAAAAAGAACAAAAGTACAAATGGTTGGCTGCTTGAAACTATGATTAGCAAATATCTATTGGGCATAGTCTTCAACAAAACAACATGATCAAAAAAACATGGAAGTCAAGGCACTTAGAGTTTAGGTTTATGAAAAAACAGTAACACAGTGAAACAACACAGTTTACAAGCATGTGAAGGAAGTTAGAGCATTTTCCAATGAATTCTAAGTATCACAAGCTCATACCATTGCAAATAAGTAATTGAACAAAGCCATAAGAACATCAGACACATAAACTCTTTGTGAATCTTGAGTAGTCAAACTGATCTTTGTATTAAGTATGAAAAACACAGTTTCTTACAATAACACAATCTTTCCTTCACTAATGAATTTTCCGACCCTGAGGAATTCAATTTTCAAGATGAATATAGAACTTTACATCATTGGATACTATCATCCACCTTTGGAGGAATTCGAATTCATAACTTAGACACTTATCTATTAAAAAACAAACTATTCAATTACAACTTGACAGCTAGTTGTCTTTTAAGAGTCCTAGTACAAATAGGAGTAAAACTCCTAAAACAAGCCTTCAACGCCCTTATATGAGTCTTTAATACATTCTATAATCAGCTTCCAACCCTGTCCTTGAGTTTTGATGATGACCATGATGTTGTTGCAAAACCTGTTATATTATGCCTTAACTGCCCTAAAAATTAGGAGACAGAGTTCCTCTTTTTTAGGCCCTTAACCGTTTGTGTTTATCTTCAAACAATTTTCTGCTAGTGTATAGGTGTCATGCGTTAATAATTTTTTGAAACATCATTTTCCACCTGTGCAAAAGGGAACTTGAGCATGTGGATGAAAACATGACTGTGCTTACGAAAATACTTTGTTTTCGTAGCACAACCTTCATTTTACCTATGGAGTACTCCTTGAAGCTTTGCTACCTACACCCCTACCATCTGAGAGTTCACACATGAGACCATATCCATTAGAAACTTCAAAATTTGGAATTGATCCAACATTCCCTCCACAATGCATCTATAAGAGCCAAATACTCATCTTTAGTAGTTTCGTAGCGCGCTACGAAACTGCTATGTGTGTTCTTTTTCAACACGGCCTTCACAAATCCACGGTTTGGGAGCTTTTTCCAAAATTTTGAGAAGACTGATGTATTAACCAAAAATAAAAATCACATCCATTCATAGATGCTCTTCTTTGCAGCTGCTCTTCCTTTCTATGCCAAAATTATTTTATATGCCAAAAACTGTTTTAATACCTTCACTACTTTTCTTCAACACCTTGTTTCATCATTGTTGTAGACGCTTTTCCAGAGTGGTTAATTGTATTTCCATATCTTCAATTTTCCTCTTCAATCCCTTGTTTGTAGCTTTGAGATGATTATTGATTTTTCTCACAAATTTGGCTTCTTTGATTGCACAAACAGTCCAGGTAAAGTATTGTTGTTCACTGCTAACTATTTCTATTTTGGGCACTCTTTCAGCCTCCCAGAGAGCCTTCATCCTTTTGAAGTTTGTATTTTCAGCAGCATGTTCTCTTGCTCTCACCCTTAGTTTAGCAATCTCATTGTTAGCAGCTTCTACCCTCCTTTCCATGACTTCATAACTGGCCTTTTGCGTTTGAGTAGTAGGAACTGTGTTTTTGTCTCCTTCAAGCCTTGAAGATGGTAATTCTAACTCTTCTTGAACAACAAAGGCTTCTTCTATTCTCTCCAGTTCAACATTGGACTCCTACAGCTTCTTGGATTACTGGGTTAATGGTTTTCTGGGTTTGAAAACAAAAGCTGCAACCTCATCCTTAAATTCCAGTTTCTTTTGAGGATTTCACTTTCTTTGACTTCCTTTGATCAACTTCTGTCACATCTACCTACACCAAAGGGGATTATTTAATGTCAGTGGCCCTTAAAATATCACTTAAGTCACCCTTCAAGCTTGAACCTTTTCCTGAAATCACTGTTTTCCCCTTTCCTTTGCAATCTGGCTCCTAGTAACTCTCCTTTGAACTAGTTTGTTGGATGACGTTCTGGTGTTTCTCCTTTAAGCTCAGATATCTTTCCCTTGGCATCTTTAGGAGTTTCAAGAATGACTGCTGGACTTTTAATTGCTAAGGTTTTACTTGCTTGTTCTTTCACCTGTTTCCTTGGCTTTAATTTAGCATACCTCTTTGCCCTGGTCATTGCAGACCTGCTAGCTTCTGCTGTTGAAGTTTCTTTGACCCCAGAGATAGTACCTTCACCTTGTTTTTCTGTCCCAAAGTCACATACAAACAAAAATGAAGACCAATCTTTTTTGACCCTTTTGAGTTCATGCAAAACTATCAATTTAATTAGGCCATGATGAAATAGGGAAGTCTCACACCCTTGGGATTTTAGCTGAACTTTATCTGCCATCTTAGCTATACTTCAAAATAAGAAGTAAGGAAAATCTAGAGAAATCATACCAGTAAAATGCAAAAGAAGTTTAAAATGAAATGAGTAAACCTTTTGATATCTGCCTTCATAGCTGAAATAACGTTGAATGTTAAAGAGTAAATTGGTATAGCTATCCTTGATGTAGTCTTTGGGAACTACCTTGGTCATTTTTGTTTCTGCAAATTGTGACTTCAGGAACACCTTACATGGCTCCATGTTGAATCTAAAGTTCTTGAACCAGGCCTCTTGCCACCCTAGGAGTTTTGGTCACCAACGGTATAACCTCTGGAGAAACTTGCAAATCAAGCATTCTGACCTTTGTCCTTAAACCAGTAAAATGAAGTGCAAACTCCTTGGTTACCTCGGTATGCCCTCCCTACAATTTCTTACAAAACTTCCAACACCCTACTTTCTTGAAGGCCTCTACAACTGCTTTGTCTCTGCTTAGGACCTCAGTTTTTTCTGGCTCGTTTCTCAAACAATGGCCAGACCTATGGTGTTTCTTCTCCTCTGTCATGTTTTCTTCTAAGTTCCTGTAACAAAACTGACTTCTTTTGAAACTGAATTGATCAGCCTCACTTGCTGATGATGATCAACCTTGCCTGAATGATGGCTGAGGAAAACCTTGGTGAATGATTCCCAAAGTTTACTGTCGAAAACAACTCTGTTTCAAGGGTTTGCATGCAAGCTAAGACAATGAGACTAGCTAGCTTCTTTGAATTTTAAAATTATCATTCATAATGACCCCTAAATTCGAAATGATGAGTTTTGAGTGGTGGCATGCTCGTGGATTGATTTGTAACTGACACCTAATCATGAAAATTCTAATGGGTTTTTACCGGATTGATGTTTGACAAGACTATTTTTATGAATCTGTGCTTTTGTAGCGTGCTACGAAAAGTGCTATGAAAAGAGCAGTGTTTTCGTAGCGCAAAATAGAAAATTTACACTGTCTGCACTACGAAAACGTAGTTTCAAGACTAATTTCAAAATTTTCAAATTTTCCTTGAGCTATGAGTTTCTAACAGGGCTGTGGGACTCATGAAACATAGGAAAGGGATGTTAGACTTTATTTGGACATAAAAGAAAAACTAAACCTTTGAGACTCCTAACCTAACACCTACCCACTAAAGCATAAGATGACTTGACACTCATCTAAGACCATGAAAAAGAAAAATTAAACTCCTGTTTTGGTGATAACAGTGGCTCCACTTGGGATAGTGTACCCCTGTGGCACACTAAGAACTCGTAGATCCAATGCTATTCATTTTTGGTAAAATAGGAAGACTTTTATTTGACTTCACAAGCATCTTCTTCAAACTATTAGTCCTTCAATCGGGCTTAAGCTCTCTGTTTCAGCTTGTCATTATTAGCAATAAAAAAACTGATAAAAATGGAATATATACAATGTCATGGGTAACTGATGAAACTTCATTAGGTATAATGCTTTAAGAACCTACCATTGACAGGCCCTCCAGCATATGATCCTCCATCAATTTCCTACAATATATAAGTGTTGTTTCCATGAAAACCAGCAATCTTAAAAGGACCTTTCCATAAATTCTCAAACTTACCATGCTTGCCCTTTTCCTCAATTTTGGCCTCCCACTTCAGCACTTTGTCTTGTATTTGGAAACTATCTTCTTTAATATTCCTATCAAATGTTCTTTCAATTCTATTTTGAGCATGCTGATGATTGTCATAGAATTCATCCCTTTTCTCCTCCAAGGCTATCAACTAGTTTATTCTCCTCTGAATGGCATTTAGCTCTTCTTCAAGTCCTTGAATTAAATTCATGACTGTACCCCCAGTGATGTCGGAAAAATGGCTTCGGCACCATAAAATAATTCATACAGTGAAGTCCCAATTGACCTCTTTGTACATATCCTATCAGCCCATAAGGCGTACTTCATCTTTAAGTGCCAAGCTTTCTTGTTCTCCTGCAATACCTTTTTTATGATTCTAACAATGCTCTTATTTGATGATTCAGCAATATCATTTCCTTGCAGATAGTAGGCTGTAGAGTGTCCAAGAGTAATGTGATATTGATGACAGAAATTAATCATTTTATTAGACTTGAAAGCTTGAGCATTATCTATTCTAATCTTCATGGGGCAGCCAAATCGAGACAATATACTATTCTCTAGGAAAGAAATAATTACAGAGTCATTAGCTTGCCTTGTTGGAATCGCCTCTATCCATTTGGTGAAGTAGTTTGTTGTTGTGAGAATCCAGTGATGCTGTCTGATGATGATGGATGTATTTCTCCAATAAAATCTAACCCCCACTGCTGAAAAGGTGCTTCCACATAGATAGGAACCAAAGGTAGAGGCACAAGTTTTCTTCTTCCTTCAAAAATTTGGCATTCATGACATGCAACAACTTTTTTGTAAATGTCTCTAAACATTGTTGGCCAAAAATATCCCGCTCTTAGGATATTATTTGCTGTGGCCTTCCAATAATGATGTCCTCCGCAATCACCCTTATGGAATTCTTCAATAACCCTTTCAGCCTCTTCTTCAAGTAAACAATTCAACAAAATTCCTCCTGTATCTTTCCAAAATAGATTTCCGTCGAATATAAAATATCTTAAAGATTTCAGCTTAACAAACCTTTCTCTGGATTTTGTTAGATTAGCAAGAGCTTTGTGATGTTATAAAACAAATACCACATCTTTGTACCAATCTGAAACAAGATATTTCTCATCAATTAGAACCATATCTTCCTCATCATCAAATTTTTTTGATATTTCTGAATTTAGATTTATGTCAAGACAATCCAAGTTTGACTGAGTCATTAACTTTGCTAATCCTTGTCCCTTAACCAATTTGGTTGGTTTGATATCTATATCATATTCCAACAATTTTGCAATCCATTTTCCCCTTTTGCCATCAGGATCTGCTTGAGTTAGAATATCTTTCACCATAGTACATGGAACATATGCCACAATGTGAGAATGCAGAATCTAAATTCTGAAGTCTTTAATAGCCTTTACCAAAGCATAAGCTTGTTTTTCAAGAATATAATATTTTAGCTCAGCATTAGCTAATGTTCTACTAAATAAAGAGATAGGTTGTTCAATACCTTGTTTTCCCTTTTGAAGCAAAACTCCAGCAATGGTGTTTTCAGAAGCAAATGTAAAAACCAAAAATTCCTTTGAGAAATATGGACTGATGAGTATCGGTGCTTATGTGAGTGCCTTCTTAATTTGGTCAAAAGAATTCCTTGCCTCAGCTATCCATTTAATATCAACTCCTTTCTTTAACATCCTTGTTATATCTTTGACAATCTCAACAAAGTTAGGAATGAAACACCTAACAAAATTCACTTTTCCAAGAAATGATTGAATTTATTTCCTACTTCTTGGAAAATCTACCCTTTGAATGGCATCAAACCTATTAGGATCAATCCTAATTCCATCTTCAGAAATTATATGACCAAGTAATTTGCTTGTAGTTAAAGCAAAGATTCTTTTAGTAGGATTAAGAGAGATACCAAACCTTTTGTATTTCAACAAAAGAAATTCTATGATGTCATCAAGATAGACAACCACTGTCTTGTCCTTTTCTTTAGAAAAAGCAATGTCCATTTCTCTATGAAAAGTAGCTCCCACATTCATGAGACTAAAAGGCATCTTGGCGTACATGAATGTGACCCATGGTGTTGTGAAGGTTGTTTTCTCCTGATCATCCAGATGCACAAGAATCTGATTGTACCCTGAGAAGCCATCAAGCATGGACATTCTTTGTGAACCAACAATATTTTTCAGAATTGAATCCATCTTGGGAAGAGGATAGTTGTCATTTAATGAAGCCTTATTCAAATTTTTGAAATCAATACAAATTCTGATTTCTCCTCTCTTCTTTCTAATTGGAACCAAATTTTCAAGCCAATTTGAGAATCTGATTGGGACAATGATTTTAGCATCAAAAAGTTTCTTAATCTCCTTTTTAATCAATGGCATGAGAAGGGGATTAATTCTTCTCAACTTTTGTTTGAATGGTTTCTCATTTTCTTTAATAGGGATAGTATGCTAAATAGTGGAAGGATCATAATGTTATAAGCCAGCATAACTCCAAGCAAAAACATCAACAAACCTTTGCATCATCTCAATATACTTGAATTTCATATCAACTGAAAGAAACTTTGAAATTTTGATCATCTTAGGTAAAGCTGATGTACCCAGATTACAACTTTCTATTTCCTCTTCATCATCTTGTATCTTAGGTGATTTGAACACATCATTCTGATCAAAAAGATTTTCAAGAGGAATAAGACCCTTTGGTATTGAATTATTCTTTAATTGCAAGACTTCAGTATTTTCTTTAGACTCAATAAGCATGTTTTGTTGATCTACTTGAGTACTTTCAAATTCTTATTTCAGCTCAATAAAATTCTTTACCTGTTGATCATCTTCAAAAACTTTCCAATTGGTGATATTATTTGGTATACCTAGTCTATTGTGAACCTCAACCTCATATTTCTCAGAAGAATGAATAAGAATGGCAAAAAGACTTGCCGAAACAGCAAGAGAATTAGCAATAGAATTTTGGTCTCTAGTTTTGATAGTGAAAGAATATGCTTGATAATTTTCCAATATGTCTAAAACTATATTTTTGTATGCTCTCATTATTACATCCTTTGTTTGATAGACACCCTCAACTTGTCTAATAACTAATTTGGAATCTCCAAAAACAAAAATATTCCGAGCCTTCATTCTTACCAAAACATCTAGACCCAAAACCAAAGATTCATATTCAGCCATGTTATTTGTGCAATCAAAACTCAGTTTGTAAGAGTAAAACTTACTCTCATCACTTGGACTTGTGATCCAAATTCCAGCTCCTGCCCCTTCTTTTCCTGTTGATCCATCAAAGTACAAATACTACCATCCCTTCATGTCTTTATCATTTTCTTGCTGACTTTCTGAGTGCTTATTTTTTGTTTTCATTTCTTCCAGTCCACTATCAACTAACTCATTAAAAATAATGGCAGATCCAAGTTCAGTATCAAATGAATAAATAGGAAAGTTCCGAGGTTTATCTTTGTTGCTTACCATATAAGCCATTCTAGTCTCCCGATATAATCTCCTTTGTTCACCAAAAACAGGAATGGTGGCATAAGTGAGGTCCATCTGCATTGTGCCTTTGATTTTTGCTGCCCATGATCTTGATAGCAACATCCCAAACTTTGGCAGAATATCAACCACAACAATTTCCATAACAATTGTCTTTGCTGGGATTTGTGTTAGACCAACAACAACATCTTTTATTAAACCAATACATTAGACTCTTTTTGAATCAAATAAATCCTTATATGGTCTTGTTACCTGTAATCCTAACCTCTCCATAATTACTTTGGGCATGAGATTATGAGAAGCCCCCGAATCCAACATAGCATTATGTAAAGTCATATCATGAATACTAATGCTTACATAGAAAGGAGGAAACTCCTCATTTTTATCATCTTCTAACCTTGGACCCAAATATATAGTAGGATTATCTTCTTGGACATTTAAAATATCAGCAGCTCTTGGTTGTGAATTCAACATCTCCACAATCTTGCTTCTATATTTATTTACCTTGAGAATCTCACTAAAAGGGACTGATATTTTAATCTTTGAAATTTCATTCTCAAGGTTGAAAACAGAAACAGATTTTTCAGCTTCTTTGATGGGAGGAGGGAGTTGAGTGTCCTTTTTACCAAGTGGAGAGTCTTCCTTACCTTCAGTAACCTTTGGGGTATCTTTTTTGGCTTCAACAACCTTTGAAGCATCTTTCTTGGGCTGCACTTTGTTTGCAATAATCAGCACATTTCTGTTTCTAAGATTGTATTGTTTTTGCATCTCAAAGATAGCATGTTGATACCCTTTAAAATAATCTGAAGGCTCTTCCCCTTGATTGGTCAAACCTGACTCATCATGTTCTTCTTTAGTCAAGAAAATTCTTGACACCTCTTCATCCAAACAATGGATAGATTCTTCAGGAATTCTTCAGGAATTTCAGGATCATCTTCTTCATCAACCAAATTTTGCTGAAAAGGAGGTCTCACTAGAGGATCAGGTTGTTGATTTCTATTTTCTATTGGTCTTTGCTGGTTTTGAGGTCTCATGAATTGGGGGTTTCTAAATTGAGGTTCATGTTGCACAAGAGGAGCAGAGGTGTTTCCAAGAGCTAACCTATCCATCAACTTCTCCATGGTTTTCATCATTGAGTCTAATTTATCTTCAGGAGCTGAAGAGGAACATTTCTCTTCTTCTTTCAATTTAGCTTTTCCCATTTTTGACTTTTTGGCAGCTATCATGTATACCTCTACCTTTACTACATCATTCTGCATATTAGCAAGTGTAGGAGATTCTCTTTCTCTTAGCAAGAGACAAAAGTCATAATCAAATGCTTCAGCATATCTCATTTGCGCTAAGGCTTCTAGAGGCTTCAAACGATCTGGAATTGACTTGAACACTTTATTGAATATTTTTGAAAATTTTTGGACAGTTTCATCAGATGCTCTTCTAAGGTTGTTATATTCAGTAAGTGCTTGAACTGGATTAGTTCTATTTTCCCATTTCATTAGAGAGCTATCTTCAAACTCTACCCAATTTTGAGTGCTTCCTGGTGTAAGAGCTTTGAACCATTTTCTAAATTCACCAATGACGCTTTATGCAAACAGTCTTAATTTCACATCCTCATCATTGACTTCTTATCTGTCAACAAAATCATTGAATCTGTCTACATGTTCCTCGGCTGTAATTTCTTCATCACTACCCCAGGTAGGGATCCTAGCAGCATATTTACTAGGAAGGTCATGCAAAACAGCAGAGAGCACAAGTGGAGCATACCTAGCAGGTGTAGCCATGATTAAAGGAGGAACAATAGTTACAGGAACTACACGGATAGAGGATGAAGAACTGATATGAGGAGGGTTGCTTGGTTTCTGAAAGCTAATAGGAATAGCAGAAACAGAAGATGAGGAACTGATATGAGGAGGACTACTTGGCTTCTATAAACCACTAACAAATGAAATCCAATTTGGAAGAGGTGAACCAGCTTCAGATTTCATCAGGACTTCAAAAGGGTCAAGTTCTTTCAGTTTATCTAAAGCTTCCTTCTCTAACAATAGCTCAGAGGTAACAACTTCCCAAAATTCTTCTTTGTCTTCTTGTGATACTAGGGCTGAGGTGTCAATTCCTCTTCTTTGCAAGTCTAAGATAATACCAATGAGTTCCTCTTCATTTTCTGATCTAAACAATACTTCATGAATTTTATCATCAACTTTTTTGTCTTTAGGACTTCTTGAGAATTCAAAGAGCAAAGATTTTGAATGAGATGGAGTACCTGATATTTTTGAAAATCTTTGACTGGCTCTTGAAGCAGTGTTAGGGTTGTCTCCAATGGTAGGTGGATTGGGATTAGGATTGCTCCATGTGTATCTCCTTCTCGAAGCCACCTTTAAAAATTTGAAAATATATGGAGTCACCAAGGTAGATTGTAGCCTCAAGAAACTTTTTGAGCTTCTGCTACCTTCAGAAGTTCAGCTTCTTGATTTCGGGGATGAGCAATATTCAAACTCCTGGCAGACACACCAAAATGTTATCACAAAATCTAACCTCGATAGGCTGCTAATCAAGCAAACTTTGAGTAATTCTTTCAAACCAATCTTTTGGTTGAGGCTTAGCCTCCTCAACCTGATAGGGATTTCTCACTAGGTTTAGGGTTTTTAATTAATGATTAGATGGCTAATTCTAGGAACAAAATTAACAAAAGTACAACTGGTTGGCTGGTTGAAACTATGATTAGCAAATATCTATTGGGCTATGGAGTCAAAATAGTCTTCAACAAAACAACATGATCAACAGAACATGGAAGTCAAGGCACTTAGAGTTTAGGTTTATGAAAAAAACAGTAACACAGTGAAACAACACAGTTTACAAGCATGTGAAGAAAGTTAGAGCATTTTCCAATGAATTCTAAGTATCACAAGCTCATACCACTGCAAATAAGTAATTGAAAAAAGCCATAAGAACATCAGACACATAAACTCTTTGTGAATCTTGAGTAGTCAAACTGATCTCTATATTAAGTATGAAAAACATAGTTTCTTACAATAACACAATCTTTCCTTCACTAATGAATTTTCCAACCCTGAGGAATTCGATTTTCAAGATTAATATAGAACTTTGCATCATTGGATACTATCATCCACCTTTGGAGGAATTCGAATTCCTAACTTAGACACCTATTTATTCAAAAACAAACTATTTAATTACAACTTGACAGCTAGTTGTCTTTTAAGAGTCCTAGTACAAATAGGAGTAAAACTCCTAATACAAGCCTTCAACACCCTTATCTGAGTCTTTAATACATTCTCTAATCAGCTTCCAACGCTGTCCTCGAGTTTTGATGATGACCATGATGCTGTTGCAAAACCTGTTATATTATGCCTTAACTACCCTAAAAATTAGGAGATAGAGTTCCTCTTTTTTAGGCCCTTAACCCTTCGTGTTTATCTTCAAACAGTTTTATGCTGGTGTATAGGTGTCATGCATTAATAATTTTTTCAAACATCATTTTCCACCTATGTAAAATGGAACTCAAGCATGTGGATGAAAACATGACTGTGCTTACGAAAATACTCTGTTTTCATAGCACAGACTTCATTTTACCTATGGAGTACTCCTTGAAACTTTGCTACCTGCACCCCTGCCATCTGAGAGTTCACGCATGAGACCATATCCATTAGAAACCTCAAAATTTGGAATTGATCCAGCATTCCCTCCACAATGCATCTATAAGAACCAAATAATCATCTTCAACAGTTTTGTAGCGTGCTATGAAACTGCTGTGTGTGTTATTTTTCAACACGGCCTTCACAAATCAATGGTTTGGGAGCTTTCTCCAAAATTTTGAGAAGATTTATGTATTAACCAAAAATCAAAATCACATCCCTTCATAGATTCTCGTCTTTGCAGCTGCTCTTCCTTTCTATGCCAAAATTCTTTTATATGCCAAAAACTGTTTTAATACCTTCACTACTTTTCTTCAACACCTTGTTTCATCATCGTTATAGACGCTTTTCTAGAGTGGTTAATTGTATTTCCATATCTTAAATTTTCCTCTTCAATCGCGTGTTTGTAGCTCTGAGCTGATTATTGATTTTTCTCACAAATTTGGATTCTTTGATTGCACGAATAGTCCAGGTAAAGTATTGTTGTTCACTGCTAACTATTTCTGTTTTGGGCACTCTTTCAGCCTCCCAAAGAGCCTTCATCCTTTTGAAGTTTGTCTTTAGCAACATGTTCTCTTGCTCTCACCCTTAGTTTAGCAATCTCATTGTTGGCATCTTCTACCGTCCTTTCCATGACTTCATAACTGGCCTTTTGCGTTTGAGTAGCAGGAACCGTGTTTTTGTCTCCTTCAAGTCTTGAAGATGGTAATTCTAACTCTTCTTGAACAACAAAGGCTTCTTCTATTCTCTCCAATTCAACATTGGACTCCTGCAGCTTCTTGGATTGTTGGGTTAAGGGTTTTTTGGGTTTGAAAACAAAAGATGCAACCTCATCCTTAAATTCCAGTTTGTTGGAGGATTTCACTTTCTTCGACTTCCTTTGATCAACTTTTGGCACATCTGCCTGCACCAAAGAGGATTTCGCAATGTCAATTTACCTTAAAATATCACTTAAGTCACCCTTCAAGCTTGAAACTTCTCCTAAATCACTGTTTTCCCTTTTTCCTTTGCAATTTGGCTCTTAGTAACTCTCCTTTGAACTAGTTTGTTGGATGATTGTTCTGATGTTTCTCCTTTAAGCTCAAATATCTTTCCCTTGCTAGTTTTAGGAGTTTCAAGAATGACTGCTAGACTTTTAACTGTTGAGGTTTTGCTTTCTTGTTCTTTCACTTGTTTCCTTGGCTTTAATTTAGCATACCTCTTTGCCCTGGTCATTGCAGACCTACTAGCTTCTGCTGATGAAGTTTATTTGACCCTAGAGCTAGTACCTTCACCTTGTTTTTCTGTCCCAAAGTCACATACAAACAAAAACGAAGACCAATCTTTTTTGACCCTTTTGAGTTCATGCAAAACTATCAATTTAATTAGGCCATGATGAAACAGGGAAGCCTCACACCCCTGGGATTTTAGTTGAACTTTATCTGCCATCTTAGCTATACTTCGAAATAAGAAGTAAGGAAAATCTAGAGAAATCATACCAGTAAAATGCAAAAGAAGTTTAAAATGATATGAGTAAACCTTTTGATATTCGCCTTCACAGGTGAAATAACGTTGAATTTTAAAGAGTAAACTGGTATAGTTGTCCTTGATGTAGTCTTTGGGAACTGCCTTGGTCAGGTTGGTTTCTAAAAATTGTGACTTCAGGAACACCTTACATGGTTCCATTTTGAATCTAGAGTTCTGGAACCAGGCCTCTTGCCCCCTAGGAATTTCGGTCACCAACGCTATAACCTCTAGAGAAACTTGCAAATCAAGCATTCCGACCTTTGTCCTTAAACTAGTAAGATGAAGTGCAAACTCCTTGGTTACCTCAGTATGCCCTCTTTGCAATTTCTTACAAAACTTCCAACACCCTACTTTCTTGAAAGCCTCTACAACTGATTTGTCTCTGCTTAGGACCTCAGTGTTTTCTGGCTTGGTTCTCAAACAATGGCCAGACATGTGGTGTTTCTTCTCCTCTGCCATCTTTTCTTTTGAGTTCTTGTAACAAAACCGACTTCTTTTGAAACTCAATTGATCAGCCTCGCTTGCCGATGATGATCAGCCTCACTTGAATTATGGATGCGGAAAACCTTAGTGAATGATTCCCAAAGTTTACTGTCGAAAACAACTCTTTTTCAAGGGTTTGCTTGCAAACTAAGATGAGGAGACTAGCCAACTTCTTTGAATTTTGAAATTATCATTCATAATGTCCCCTAAATTCGAAATAATGAGTTTGGAGTGGTGGCATGCTCATGGACTAATTTGTAACTGACACCTAATCATGAAAATTCTAACGGGTTTTTACTCGATTGATGTTTGACAAGACTGTTTTTACGAATCCACGCTTTCGTAGTGCGCTATGAAAAGAGCAGTTTTTTCGTAGCGCAAAATAGCAAATTTACACGATTTGCGCTACGAAAATGTAGTTTTAGGACTAATTTCAAAATTTTCAAATTTGCCTTGAGCTATGAGTTTCTAACAAGGCTGTGGGACTCATGAAACATAGGAAAGGGATGTTAAACTTTATTTGGACATAAAAGAAAAACTAAACCTTTGAGACTCCTAACCTAACACCTACCCACTAAAGCATAAGATGACTTGACACTCATATAAGACCATGAAAAATAAAAAGTAAACTCCTGCTTTGGTGATAACACAAGCCAAAATTTTGGAGGGAGGTTGTAGCCACTACAACACCTGGTGACACACTGGTATAACTCCAACTTCTCTGTTTTGGTTCGTTGATAGCATAGGGCCTTGGTATTTCGAGAGTATTGAATTGTTGTGCAGGTTACTTCGGCTTCCCCACTTACCCCATGGACATACATGGTTCACCTTTAGCCAACTCAGTCAAACATAAACAAAGTTTAGCTTGATCGCAGTGTTTCGAATCAAGGAAGGGTAGTTTAGCTCACGAATTGAATATTTTTAGAATATAAGTTTTTATCTCTAGTTTTTCTTCACTGCTACCAAGCCTGGATAGTACGTCAGCAAAGTCACATAGGAACACACACATTGCTCCACTACTAGTGAGCCTGGTTAGTACCCCGGTGGAGTTGCATGCTTCACCTCTTTGTGCAGGAAGCCTTTCTCTTCTTTCGCCTTTGTATTTTTCAAGAGGACTGTGCATAGGCACTTATTTATTTTTGGGGTGGAAGAGGGATCCCAACTTATTGAGAGCAAAAGAGGTTGTTCCTTCATAGAAGCATGTAAGACCTCTGACATAAGTTTTCTCATTTAAATTTCCCCTCCTCTGTTTCTACTAGTTGGATGATCTTGAATGCACAGAGCAGAAGGCTGAGTATAGGCATGGGGATTCCTAGTGTGGACAGGGGTTCATGGTTGGACCAAAAATCCCCTTATAGACAGTTCATATTTTCCATCAAGACTTCATCGGCCAGAGGTTATAACTGTTAGAGTCGGTCTAGTCAGCCCTCCGTCAGAGATCAAAACTCTTTGTGCATTTCAATTTTAGGTGTCCCGCTCCATTCACTCAGGTGCATTTCGCTAGAGACATGCCATGATCTAACGGAGAAAGTCATGCTAGTCATTTTCCCTCATGTTTGGCTCTTGCTGGCTTAGGTCTTTGTCCATAATCACCGAAGCTCATGACAGTCAAGGTCTAGTCCTTTACAGGACAAAGTCATTTTATGTTTGGGTCTAGGAATTCATCAATTTGGTCTTTGAAAACATGTCCAGAACAAGCCATGCAGGCCAGAGGGAGGCCTTACATAGCTATGGTTCAGAAAGCTTCATCATCACCTGGAGAGACATCGACTCTTCTTCAAAACTCTGTTTTGAAGAAAAGTCAAACAAGGTCAATTATGACAAAATTTTCCAAAAAATCACTAGTTGACTTTTCAGATGCAGTTATGATTTACATGGCCAAATGCTCTGTCATATAGTCCCTACAAAGAGGTGTCGAAAATTTCATCATTTGAGCCAAAATGTCAAAGGGAAAGTGAAAATCAGTGTGTTTAAAGGCCAATGAAAAAGTGCAAAACTCAACATTAGAAAAGGGGTTTTCAAAGAGAAAAAAATCAAACCCATCTCCTCCAAGGCTATAAATACATGTTTTGACCCAAATCAAAAGCATTGTGCTCTTGCAAGACTTGGAGAAAGCATTTCAAAGGTGTGAGGGTGAGATTGGAGAAGTTTGAGTGAGCGGAAGCAGGTTTTGGGAGCGCGCGACGCATATAACCAGGGGCGCGGCGCACTCACCAGGCGCGATGCCTACACAGCCAGCCCGTTGTTGAAAGATTACATGGGCGCGGCGCATACAAGACGCGTGGTGCATTGGGAATTCCGTGCAGCGCACATAGTCCAACGACCAAGAAACGGTGCCAAACCACTTCAAAAGTTGTGGAAGGCTATCAAATTGAGAGATTTTCAGGGCAACTACCAGCTTCATTGGAATTCAAGGGCAGCATAAAACTCAAGGTACAAATAGGAGTAATGGCATCCAAAGTTTCATCAGAGTATGTGGAGGAGACCCAGAGTGACACAGCTTCGGGAGAAAGGGCCCAAAGGAGACATCACCGGAGTGGCAAACATCTTAGAGACGAGCCAAACACCCTCACCGAGTTGCAGGCATGCCCTCTTGCTATGTCTTGCTTCCAGCACTTAGCATGTTTGAAATTTTTCAGAGGGTGGCAAATGTCAGAGTTCATCATGATTTGGCCTGACTTTTTGCACTTCACCTACATGGAGGACAGTCCATCTTGGCTGGGGTCACTTTCACATTGACACCCGAGACCATATCAGTGGCAACAGGCATACCAAACATTGGAGAGCAGTGGCATAAGAAAAATAAGGCAGAGAGGCATCATTATGAGCCTTACATCAAAGACAGCTGTTTGAGCCACCTCACGAGAGTTTTTCCGTTCAGATTTATGAAAGATGAGTATGCCCCGCTCATGAAATTGATCATGAAATACTTTAGTTCCGAGGGGAGGTTTTCTCGCCTTTATGCCTATCACATTAGGTTGCTCATGCACTTTACCAGGGTGCGGATGATGAACCTCCCATTTTCCATCTGCGGGAACATAGAGAGGATGAGAAATTTCATGCAGCACAAGACCCCTTAACAGCAGCTCAACAGTGTGTATCACTTTGCCCTTATCCGAATTTTGGTAGACCATCAGTTGGGATTGCAGGGTATTGCTTGGGAGGAATTCATCTCCTGTGACTTCTTCAGCGCTCCACAGGTGGTTTCAGAGGCAGAGCATGAGGTAGGGGGCCCGTCTCATCAGTATGAGCGACATGAGACTGCCATTATGCTAGTATACATCACCTATCAGAAAGGCCGTAGACCCTTATTTGCAGCAGCAAAGCGAGTGTTATCTCCACCCGAGGTGGAAGGGGCCTTGCTTCCGACATCAACATCAAAAGAGCAAGGTAAGGGTAAGGAGCTAGTGTAGGAGGAAGGGCCATCAAGTGTGCGAGAGACCGAGTTTGTTCTCCTCTAGGATGATGAGACAGATGCAGAACCAACAAATGAGGAGCTCACAGAGATCATCCAGGAGCAGCAGTCAATGATTGACTCCTTGTCCCTTGACTTGGAGAGGGCCAAATGGAACATGAACTACCTGGAGCGGAGAAACAAATAGCTTGAGGACCAACAGACGGTCATGGAGCTGCAGAACATCTGTGAGCATCGCTAGGCTGCTCAAAGAAGAAGGGTTGCGCTCACATCTTTGGAGCAAGCAATCAATGAGGATCGGGAGGCCAACCTTGAGAGGTTCAGCATGCATTTGGAGAGGCTGCTAGACAAAGCCGACTATGACCTTGCTCTATTGAGACATATGGCTTTCCCTTACAGGGTGCGAAACATGAGTGCACAGGGCCGGATAAGGAACTTGAAAGAAAAACTGAGGAAAGAAACAAGAAGGGAAAAATGGGCAAAAGAGAAAGATAAGCTTAGAATCTTGGCTGAGGCTTCCTTGGCTCAGTATGGCACCCCATAGAGAACTTCCAGCCCAAATTTCAAAAACTTTGGGCAATTTTTGGTCACAGGGAAATTTTTTGGGCAAAAAACAGGGATTTTCTCCGCTAAAATTATAGGGCTCCAATTGAGAAATGGCTTGCATATTTGGATTCAGCATCGAAAATTACGACTACCGGTGTCTGGGCAAGAGATTCTAGTTCGGTTAGGAAGTAGACAAGACAGGCTTTCTAGCAAGCCCACATGGGGGCACATTTTGGACACCTTCAAGTGCCCCAAAAACAGGTCCCAAAGTAGCACGACGCACAGAAAAAATGGCGTGGCGCACAGAGGAAAAAATTGCCAATTTGCTTCCGTTTCGCGAAATTTAGGTTCGCGACTTCTCTAAGTGGGCCCAGTCATCTACACTTCGGTTTTTTGGCACCAAAGGTGGCATTTAAAGAGATTTTTTCTCCAGATTGGCTTCTATCCAAGTGGCGAAGGAAGGCAAATAGTCACCCAATGCCAAATGTCATGTTTGCAGCGCTGCACCTGTAGCTGATGGTTGGCTCTCCAACTCCATTTTGTAATGATTCGAGTAACTTCCCAACCCCTGGGCATTCTATCTCTTCCTCACACATTCTATATATTGTATGCAAGTTATTTGCAAAGGCTTGGTTTGCTTGTAACTTCTGGGATACTGTGGGAAAGAAACTTTGTTTCTTCACTTTGTATTTTCGACAAAGGATTAATGAAAGGCAGCGGCTCTGTTTCATGAGATTCTTGTGGTTGTGAGTGTAACAAATGTGTCTCTTATGTTTTCATATGTATTTTGTTATGTTTCATAAGTTGATTCATGTTCATTTCCAGTGAAATTTTCTGAGTGAGATTAGGTAGAATTCAATTTTATTGCTCTGCCTGTGGGAAAATTTCATGCTGAGTGTTATTCTTCTGTTGAAAAGGATTCATGTCACTATGCCCTTTTCACTTTCTTCAGCAATCTATTCATGCCATGGTACCTAAAACTAAATTGTTACATTTTTCGCCTACCTTGCCTCACGGAATAATCTGTGCCTTTGTATTAAATTCTCTGTTCTTTGCTGAGCGCCGGTCCCATAACATCCCAGAAGCTCGGTCATTCATAAAAATTGTTTCTTGTATCCCTATTCACTTACTAGCCTAAGGTAAATATTTCATTGTAAGTCATCTCATGCCGTTTTTGATTATCCATTCACTGAGCGTGACTCGGAGAGAGCCCTCTCCTGCTCTGGTAGGGCTAGCTACCAGACTGAGCATGGTTTGTGGTTACCCTAATTTTTGCCTTCCTTCAACCTGAGGCAGATTTAGGTGCTAACATAGTGGCGACCATACTGGGGAACAGTTGAAAATCAAATCCCCTTGTTTCATAATAATTCTAGTCTTCCGGATGATGAGCTTAGGATTGGAAAGGCTGAGTAAGTTGGTTGTGTCCTGTAATTTTTCTCAATAGCACGCTGGCTTCGAGTCGATATACCAGAGCAAATCCAGACCTGGACCCTCCTCATATTTACGAAAACCCCAATTTGATCCCAAGACTCCTTTGTCAAGAAAGCACCATAACTCCCGTGTTCAAATCCCATTCATGTCCTGACATTTTTGAGTATCTTGAAGAGCTTGAGTTTGACGAACGATTTGAGATATCACTGTTTGAGTCTAAATCCGAAAGGGCTGTTGATTATACGGTCCAAAATCCACAATTTCTTGTAGACCTCGAAACAGAAAGAGCTAATAGATTAATTGATAATTACATTGAAACGCAGCCCCAAACTCCAATTGCAAGCCCCTTGCAAACTGTGCACACTCCTCCAACACCTCCAAGGCCAAATCCACCAAGAATGATGGCTGCCCATTTTGTACCCCTTGTTCTACCCCAAGTTCTAGATGATATTCCAACGGATTATCAAAGTAAAATCCCGTTTTTTGATGGCACTCCTAACAGCATTACTGCTCAGCAACATGTAGATAAAATGGCAGACTTCTATGAACTTCATGAGATTGATGCAGAGAACGTGGCAATGAGGCTCTTTGTACAGAAATTTGCAGGTGATGTGAGGAAATGGTTCAGAGGCTTGACGGCTGCAAGTATCACTACCTTGGCTAAACTACAAAGACAATTTTTGAACCGGTGGGAAGTGAAAAAGAATCCCCTTCAAATTCTGGCCGAGTATGAGCAAATCAAACGGAATGCCGGTGAGTCAGTCCAAGATTATTGTGTTAGATTTAATGCAGTCTACAACAAAATTATAGATCATCTAAAGCCACCTATGGGACTAGCAATGATGAATTTTCCAGATGGTTTTGAGGCTGACATGGCATACCAATTAAGGGAAAGAGAACCGGCCAGAATGGAAGACATGCAGAAAATTGCGGTCAGCGTTGAGGCAAATCTGTTGTCCAAAAGAGCTAGAGCGAAAGCAGAGAAGAAAACCACTGTGAAAGAAGAATCTTCTTCAATGGATCAGCTTCTCAAAAAGGTAGAACAGATGCTTGAAAGGGTAAAACTTGACAAGCCAGAGCCACAAGTTAGGAATCCCAACTTTCGTGGCCAGCAGCAGCCACAATATAGAATAAGACAGGGAAATCAGCGAACTCAAGAGCAGACAGCACAACAGCCGGTACAAACACCTTTGCAATAGAATTTTGTGCATGGACCAGAGTCAGCTGAGGACGGGAATATAATAGGCGAAGTAAACCATCTCTTTACTCCAGATGAGCTGCCTACTTACATTACCGAAGAGGAAGAATGTGCAGTGAATTCAGCTGCACACCAAGACACTGATTTTATTCTAGCTAGCGACACCGTGTTGGAAGAAGAATCAGAAGAATATCAAAGGGGGTATATGAATGCTTTGTCCGCAAAATAGCAGCGATATTCTCTTAGAAACAGAGATGTGCTGGCCAAACCAATTCAGAAAAAGAAGGAGGGTGAAACAACAAAAAATGATCCATCAACTACACAAAGAAAGGGAAAGGAGGTGGTTGTTCCGGAGAGCAGCAAATCAAAATCAGCAGAACAATCACAGCAACCAGCCACATCAAAATAAAAGGAAAGGAAACAGATCCCAGTCAAAGAGGTAGAAAAAACTCCCACTTTTAGCTTAGAGAACGAGATTTCTAAGTTAAAGGTATCCATCCCCTTGACTGAAATAATGAAGAACAATAGTTATAGAGGACAGATTTCTAAAATGTTGAATTTGGACCCAATGTCCGACATGGTAAATGTAAAAGATGATCAGCCTGAAATGATTTTTGGACCAGCAATGAATGGTGAGTCTCCTGATAGCGAAGTGCCACCCTTCTATATCAGTTTACGATTGCATGATTTTGTGTTACACAATGCCATGTTCGATTCCGGAGCTTCTCACAATCTCATGCCCAAGGCTATCATGGATAAGCTTGGTCTAGACATCATCCGGCAATATCATGATCTCTATTCATTCGATTCCAGCAAAGTAAGGTGTATAGGACTCATCAAAGACTTAGTTGTGAGTTTGGATCAGCTTTCTATGAAAAATGTTTTGATGGATGTGGTGGTAGCAGATATTCCTCCAAGGTTTGGCATGCTTCTTTCCAGGTCTTGGGTAGCGAAATTGAAAGGGACACTACAACAGGATTTCTCCTATGCAACAATCCCAATGTTTCGACAAATGAGGAAGTTATATCGGGAACAAAAAATGAAATATATGATCACAAGTAAGGAGAAACCTATAAATCATCCTATTAATTATGTACATACAGATTTAGAGTCTTTTGTTTTTTTTTAGACAGTTTAAATGAGATAGGTAGTCAGATAGTAGAAGCAGACGACATACCGGAAATAGCAGAAAATTTCAAAGAAATTTTGAAGAAAGAAGGACAAGAAAAGAAGGAAAATGTTGGGCAATCAGTTGAAAGTACTGGACAACAAGCAAACAAGGCACGACAAACAGATTTCTAGCACTTACAAGAGGAGGAAGAAGGCTTGTGGACCATGGATTTCGATGGAGCAGTAGGGAATGCTGGCGTTGGAATTGGAATTTGGTACACAGTCCTTTCTCCACCCCAAACAAAGTGCCTAGCAGCGTGAGAGTTTGCTCTTACAAGCTGGCCTTTGAATATTCAAATAATGAAGCTGAGTATGAAGCTCTGATTGCTGGCCTGAAGATTCTTAGAAAGCTGAATGCAAAGAGGATTTCAATATATGGCGACTTTGAGTTGGTAATAAAACAGGTCAGAGGTGAGTATCAAGCAAAACATCCTAGGATGTGGGCCTATCGTAATGCAGTTTTAGACATCTTGAAGTTATTTTCATAATACACCTTAACATGTGTGCCTCGTATACAAAATAGTATTGCTGATGCTCTTGCCAAGGCAGTGAGCAGCTTGAAGATCCCCATGAATTCCAGCAATAAATTTGAAATCCATGTCAAGCATCGTCCAACCATTCCAGACAATCAGCGATATTGGCAAGTATTTCAGGATGATGAGGAGATTAAGGATTTTCTGCTCAACAAAGGCAAGTTCAAAGAAACCTCAATTGATGTAGAAAACGATCAGGGCAAAGGGAATGGTATAGATGAAGTGCAGATCAATCAAATGGACGTATTGCATCTGAAGAATAACATCATTCCTAAAGGCTTGATACCCCTAGAGGAACTTTTTGATCAAGATGATGTAGCCCGCAAGCCAACATTGCAACCGACAGAGAAGGGTGTAGAAGAAGTCAACATCGGTACAGCTGCCAATCCAAAGTTGGTAAAATTGTCCAAAGCATTACCGCCAAAGATCAAGGATAAATACATCAGTTTGATGGCTTCATTTGTAGATGTGTTTGCTTGGGATTATTCTGATTTAAAGACCTATGATACAAATATTATTCAGCACACAATACCTATCAAGCCCAATAAAAAACCATTTAGAGAAAATCTGAGAAGGATAAATCCAAAGTTGCTGCCATCTATCGAAAAGGAGGTAAATAGGTTGTACAAGTCAGGTATCATAGTACCCATCAAATTTTCAGATTGGATATCTAACTTAGTGCCTGTACACAAGAAGACCGGTGAGATCCGCCTATGCATTGATTTCAGAAATCTAAATAAGGTCTCATTGAAGGACAACTATCCACTGCCCAAGATGGACCATATACTTCAGCGAGTAGTGGGGGCATCTCGTATGTCACTGCTTGATGGTTATTCCGGATATAACCAAATTTCATCCATGAAGGTGATAGAGACAAGACAGCATTCACCACTCCATGGGGAACCTTTCACTATGCCAAAATGCCCTTCGGTTTAAAGAATTTAGGTGCCACATTTCAGTGGGAAATGGACTTGGCTATTGAAAATGAGAAGGATGTGTTTTTGGTGGTGTACTTGGATGATTTGACGGTATTTTCCAAATCTGATGAAGAGCACATGCATCACCTAAAAATTGTGTTTCAAAAATGCAGGAAATATGGTCTATCGCTGAATCCTAAGAAGAGCTTGTTCGCTATGGAGGAAGGAAAATTACTTGGGAACATCATTTCAAAGGATGGAATTTGTATAGACCCAGCACGTGTGCAAGCAATTCAGCAAATCGATTTGCCCAGGAACAAAAAGAAAATACAATCATTCAATGGTAAAATGAATTTTCTGCGTCGTTTTGTGCCTAATCTTGCAAAACACTGAAGAGAAATGACCAACATGCTCAAGAAGGACAACCAGGTGAAATGGACAGAGGAGGCTGTAAAATCTTTCAACTAGGTCAAATTGGCCCTTTCTTCAGCTCCAGTTCTGGTCAGAACCAGACTACACTCAGGATTTCATATTGTTTTCATTTGCTTCTGAGCACACTATGGCAACGGTATTATTGCAGAAGAGAGATGACCATGAAAGACCCATTGCATTCTTCAGCAGGGCTATAAGGGATGCAGCTTTAAAGTACAACATCATTGAGAAGCAAGCCCTGGAATTGGTGAAGGCATTGAAGGATTTCCAGGTATATATCCTACATTCTCACATTCTGGCCTATGTTCCTAATACTGCTGTAAAGGATGTTTTAGTGCAGACTGATCCGAAAGGGAGAAGAGGCAAATGGATTGCAGCCTTGCTAGAATATGATGTGGAGATAAAGCCTACAAAGCTGGTCAAAGGACAGGGGTTGGTGAAGCTAATGGCCGAATCAAACTTGCATGCCTTGGACATAAATCTGATCACTGCCATGTCCGATGAGAATGAGGAAGGAACGTCAATTCAGGTATCTGAAATGTTTGCTTTGTCCCCATGGTATTCAGATATAATATATGTGCTGAAAAATCTATCACCACCACCCGACATGACTAGAAACAAAGCAAGAACACTCAAATTGAAGGCGGCCAAGTTTTGTATTTTGAATTCTGCACTGTATTGGAAAGATCCCGGTGGCATTTTGTTAAATTGTTTGGTGGAAGAGGAGGCAAAGAAAGTCATGGAGGATTTCCATGGAGGAGAGTGTGGTGGTCATCTTTTTTGGAAATCAAAAGCGAACAAAATTTTGAGAGTAGGATACTACTGGCCTACTTTGTTTGCTGATGTGCATAAGATGGTCAAGCGCTGTCATAAATGTCAGATTTTTGAAGGAAAACAGAAATTACAGCCTTTGCCACTTAAGCCTATTGAAGTGAGCGCTCCCTTCCAGCAGTGGGGGTTGGATTTCATTGGGGAAATTCATCCCGCCTCTTCCGGACAGCATATATGGATCCTTACAGCGACGGACTATTTCACAAAATGGATTGAGGCAGCCCCTACTAGACAAGCCATAGACACGGTAATCATTTCATTTCTAGAAAATAACATCTTGTCTCGCTTTGTTTGTCCAAACAAATTAATCACTGATAATGCAACAGCTTTCAAATCGAAAAGGATGTTAGAATTTTGTCATAAATATCACATAATTTTGGGTCATTCAACTGCCTATCATCCGTAAGGCAATGGATTGGCAGAATCTTCAAATAAATCTTTGGTCAACATCATCAAGAAGCTACTAGAAATAAATAAGAAGAGCTGGAACAAGAGGTTGGTCCATGCGCTTTGGGCAGATCGGATAAGTCAGAAAAAGTCTATTGGTATGTCACTGTTTGAGCTTGTTTATGGAGTTGACATAGTATTTCCCGCATCTCTTGCTGCCCCGGTGGTCAGACTTCTTCAGGAGGCCGGCAGTGAAGAAGATCCCATGCAGAGAAGGCTGAATCAAATGATCCACTTGTAGCAAACAAGAGAAGAAGTTTTCAAGAACACATCCAAGTTGCAGGAGAAGATAAAGAAAATCTATGACAGAAAAGCAAAATCAGATAAATTTCAGTTAGAGGATGTGGTGCTGAAGTGGGATGCAAGGAATGAAGAGAAAGGAAAGCACATAAAGTTAGAAAATCTTTGGAAAGGTCCTTTCAAAATTGCAGCATATAGGGGTCAGAATGCCTTTCTTCTGAAGGAAATGAAAGGGGAAGATTGTCCTGGGGGGCCGATCAATGGTCGGCTGCTCAAGCGGTATCACTGTTGATCTATTAACGCTACTTCCATTGTCATTGTAAATACCATTTTTATTTCAGTTTGGCTTCAGTCTGTAAAGTTAGTTTTTGAGTTATTTCAATGTCAAGTAGAGCCAATTTCTTGGTCATTTCAGTTTCATAAATAAGTCAAAGTCCTATGCTGTTTATCGAAATGATGACTCCATAGCCCAATGGAAAAAAGGCACTGTCTAGCTCCTCCAGAGATCTGCTGTTCTTGGCACCTCCAAGGAGCTACCATCCCCCATTGGAGCCAATGTTAGAGTCGGTCTGGTCAGCCCTCCGTCAGAGATCAAAACTCTTTGTGCATTTCAATTTTAGGTGTCCCACTCCATTCACTCAGCTGCATTTCGCTAGAGACATGCCATGATCTGATGGAGAAAGTCATGCTAGTCATTTTCCCTCATGTCTGGCTCCTACTGGCTTAGGTCTTTGTCCATAATCACCGAAGCTCATGACAGTAAAGGTCTAGTCCTTTACAGGACAAAGTCATTTTTATGTTTGGGTCTAGGAATTCATCAATTTGGTCTTTGAAAACATGTCCAGAACAAGCCATGCAGGCCAGAGGGAGGCCTTACACAGCTATGGTTCAGAAAGCTTCATCATCACCTGGAGAGACATCGACTCTTATTCAAAACTCTATTTTGAAGAAAAGTCAAACAAGGTCAATTATGACAAAATTTTACAAAAAATCACCAGTTGACTTTTTAGATGCAGTTATGATTTACATGGCCAAATGCTCTGTCGTACAGTCCCTGCAAAGAGGTGCCGAAAATTTCATCATTTGAGCCAAAATGTCAAAGGGAAAGTGAAAATCAGTGTGTTTAAAGGTCAATGAAAAAGTGAAAAACTCAACATTAGAAAAGGGGTTTTCAAAGAGACAAAAATCAAACCCATCTCCTCCAAGGTTATAAATACATGTTTTGACCCAAATCAAAAGCATTGTGCTCTTGCAAGACTTGGAGAAAGCATTTCAAAGGTGTGAGGGTGAGATTGGAGAAGTTTGAGTGAGCGGAAGCAGGTTTTGGGAGCGCGCGGCGCATATAACCAGGGGCGTGGTGCACTCACCGGGCGTGACGCATACGCAGCCAGCCCGCCGTTGAAAGATTACACGAGCACGGTGCATACAAGGCATGCAACACACTGGGAATTCCGCATGGCGCACACAATCCAGCGGCCAAGAAACGGTGCCAAACCACTTCAAAAGTTGGGGAAGGCTATCAAATTGAGAGATTTTCAGGGCAACTACCAGCTTCATTGGAATTCAAGGGCAGCATAAAACTCAGGGTACAAACAGCAGTAATGGCATCTGAAGTTTCATCAGAGTATGAGGAGGAGACCCATAGTGACACAGCTTCGGGAGAAAGGGCCCAAAGGAGACATCACCGGAGTGGCAGACATCTTAGAGATGAGCCAAACACCCTCACCGAGTTGCAGGCATGCCCTCTTGCTATGTCTTGCTTCCAACACTTAGCATGTTTCGAATTTTGTCAGAGGGTGGCAAATGTCAGAGTTCATCATGAGTTGGCCCAACTTTTTGCGCTTCACCTACATGGAGGACAGTCCATCTTGGCTGGGGTCACTTTCACATTGACACCCGAGACCATATCAGTGGCAACAGGCATACCAAACATTGGAGAGCAGTGGCATAAGAAAAAAAGGTAGAGATGCATCATTATGAGCCTTACATCAAAGACAACTGTTTGAGCCACCTCACAGGAGTTTTTCCATTCAAATTTCTGAAAGATGAGTATGCCCCGCTCATGAAATTGATCATGAAATACTTCAGTTGCGAGGGGAGGTTTTCTCGCGTTTATGCCTATCACATCAGGTTGCTCATGCACTTTACCAGGGTGTGGATGATGAACCTCCCATTTTTCATCTGCGGGAACATAGAGAGGATGAGAAATTTCATGCAGCACAAGACCCCTCGACAACAACTCAACAATGTGTATCACTTTGCCCTTATCTGGATTTTGGTAGACCATCAGTTGGGATTGCAGGGTATTGCTTGGGAGGACTTCATCTCCCATGACTTCCTTAGCACTCCACAGGTGGTTTCAGAGGCAGAGCATGAGGTAGGGGGCCCATCTCATCAGTATGAGCGACATGAGACTGCCACTATGCCAGTATACATCACCTATCAGAAAGGTCGTAGACCCTTATTTGCAGTAGCAAAGCGAGTGTTATATCCACCTGGGGTGGAAGGGGCCTCACTTCCGACATCAACATCACAGGATCAGGGTAAGGGTAAGGAGCTAGTGCAGGGGGAAGGGCCATCAGGTGAGCGAGAGGCCGAGTTTCTTCTCCTCCAGGATGATGAGACAGATGCAGAACCAACAAATGAGGAGCTCACAGAGATCATCCAGGAGCAGCAGTCAGTGATTGACTCCTTGTCCCTTGACTTGGAGAGGGCCAAATGGAACATGAACTACCTGGAGCGGAGAAACAAACAGCTTGAGGACCAACAGACGATCATGGAGCTGCATAACATCCGTGAGCATCGCCAGGCTGCTCAAAGAAGAAGGGTTGCGCTCACATCTTTGGAGCAAGCAATCAATGAGGATCGGGAGGCCAACCTTGAGAGGGTAAACATGCATTTCGAGAGGCTACTAGACAAAGCCAACTAGGACCTTGCTCTATTGAGACATATGGCTTTCCGTTACAGGGTGCGAAACATGAGTGCACAGGCCCGGATAAGGAACTTGAAAGCAAAACTGAGGAAAGAAACAAGAAGGGCAAAAAGGGAAAAAGAGCAAGATAGGCTTACAATCTTGGTTGAGGCTTCCTTGGCTCAGCATGGCACCCCATAGAGAACTTCCAACCCAAATTTCAAAAAATTTGGGCAATTTTTGGTTACAGGGAAATTTTTTGGGCAAAAAACAGGGATTTTCTCCCTGTGCGTCGCGCCACTGGCACGACGCTAAAATTCTAGGGCTCCAATTGAGAAATGGCTTGCAGATTTGGATTCAACATTGAAAATTATGACTATTGGTGTTTGGGCAAGATCTGGGTCTCCTAAAGGTCAAAAAGTACCCAAAAATGGCCTCTCTGCCATTTTTTTGACACACAGAAAGTAGTCTTGGGAGAATGAGGATTTGGAGGGGCAAATGAGCACCAAATTTGAAAATTACAATTGGGTTAGGAATTAGACAGGACAGGCTTTCCAGCAAGCCCACTTGGCCACATTTTGGACACCTACAAGTGCCCAAAAACAGGTCCCAAAGTAGCGTGATGCACAGAAAAAATGGCGCGGTGCATAGAGGAAAAAATTGCCAATTTGCTTCTGTTTCGCAAAATTTCGGTTCGCGACTTCTCCAAGTGGGATCGGTCATCTACACTTCGGTTTTTGGGCACCAAAGGTGGCATTTAAATATTTTTTTCTCTAGATTAGCTTCTATCCAAGTGGCGAAGGAAGGCAAACGTTCACCCAATGCCAAATGTCATGTTTGCAGCGCTGCACCTGTAGCTGATGGTTGGCTCTCCATCTCCATTGTAATGATTCGAGTAACTTCCCAACCCCTGGGCGTTCTATCTCTTCCTCACACATTCTATATATTGTATGCAAGTTATTTGCAAAGGGTTGGTTGGCTTGTAACTTCTAGGAGACTGTGGGAAAGAAACTTTGTTTCTTCACTGTGTATTTTCGACAGAGGATTAATGAAAGGCAACGACTCTGTTTCATGAGATTCTTGTGGTTGTGAGTGTAACAAATGTGTCTCTTATGTTTTCATATGTATTTTGTTATGTTTCATAAGTCGATTCATGTTCATTTCCAGTGAAATTTTCTGAGTGAGATTAGGTAGAATTCAATTTTATTGCTCTGCTTGTGGGAAAATTTCATGCTCGGTGTTATTCTTCTGTTGAAAAGTATTCATGTCACTATGCCCTTTTCACTTTCTTCAGCAATCTAATCATGCTGCGGTACCTCAAACTAAATTGTTACATTTTCCGCCTACCTTGCCTCATGGAATAATCTGTGCCTTTGTATTAAATTCTCTGTTCTTTGCTGAGCGTCGGTCCCATAACATCCCAGAAGCTCGGTCATTCATAAAAATTGTTTCTTGTATCCCTATTCACTTACTAGCCTAAGGTAAATATTTCATTGTAAGTCATCTGAGACAGTTTTCGATTATCCATTCATTGAGCGTGACTCGGAGAGAGCCCTCTCCTGCTCTGGTAGAGCTAGCTGTGGTTACCCTAATTTTTGCCTTCCTTCAGCCTGAGGCAGATTTAGGTGCTAACAATAACCAAGCATAGAGAAGATGGACACAAGGCTGTCCAAGTGTTGTAGTGTCACAAGTCTCCAAATTTCTACCACATACTCTATTAAGAAACCAGAGCATAGTAGTTGGCAGCACTTACTTCTGGAAACAAAAATAGTAATATACCAAGAAAACAAAACAAACATGAACAAAAATAGTAAGGAAAGAAAAAAAAGTGAAAAAAGGGTAATAATAAAAGCAACAAGAAGACTATGTACATGGCATGGGCACGACCCGACCTACTGAAAATAATGCTTGAGATCTTGGCCATTGACAGGAAGGTTGTCAATCCTCCTGTCAAGTGATTGCAGAGAATACATGTGTGGGTCAAGCTTCTCATGGACTATATACAGACCAATCCACAGGGAGTGGAACTTCGTATCTTTGCCCTTGTCTTCACGGGGCTTATCCCATTTCAGAACCAACTCAGCAATATCAAAGTTAGCTTTCCATACAGACTTCTTATCGAACCATATCTTGATACAGTTCTAGTGGAGTGTGAATTTTTATTTTTCTTTTGTCCTTTCTTCCTGAATCTTATGGAGAGCATCCATCCAACGCTGAACTAGCCCAAGGCTTTCCTTAGGATTCTTTGGAAATATAAAGTGCAGGAAAGTAGATATTTTGCAGAAGGATGGCTTCTTTACCATAAAATAGGAAGTGTGGTGAGGTATTTAGAGAAGGCTTGGGTGTCACATGGTTAGCATATAATGCATTCGTCAGGGCGACATGCCAGTTACGTTACTTAAAGAAAACGATCTTCTTGATTATATGGATGAGGTTTTTATTCATGGATTCTGCTAGATTGTTTCCTTACGAGTAATAGTTAGATGGATTCTTTAAAACAATACCATTTTGTAATGCAAAGTCATAGAGTTTCAAAGAAAAAAAAATAAGTTGCATGATAAAAAATAAGTTATACTGGAACGTTGAAGCGTGAGATGATGTTCTGTTGGAGGAAGATGATGACCTCCTGGTCATTCACTTGTTTGAGCAGAACTACTTCTGCCCACCGTGTGAAGTAGTCATTTGTTGTTAGGATATAGTGGTGTTGTTTTGATGAATGAGGGAAAATTTACCCAATGATGTCCAGGCCCCAATGTTGGAATGGTTCAGTCACTGCAACGGGGTGTAGTGGGGTTGCTGATTCTCGTGTTCTGTCAGCGCATCGTTGATAGACTGGGCACTTGCAGGCATAAGCATGTGCATCCTTGAATAATGTGGGCCAACAAAAACCAGCTCGCATAATTTTGTGCATAGTGGTGTTTCCTGCAAAGTGACCCCCGACGGGTCCATCATGCAAATCTTGAAGTACCTTATCTGATTCATGTGCATTCAAGCACCTTAGAAAATATCCATTACTGTGCTTTCTGTAAAGAACTCTGTGCATCGACTGATATGCTAAGGCTTTCAAGTGGAATGCCCTCTTCTATCTAATCATAAAGTGAGAGGGCATGGTTCCATGCTCAAGGTATTGGTGCACATCTGTGTACCAAGAGGTTCTGTCTTTAGTGGGTGTTTCTAGCCTGATTTCATACATCTCAATCTCCTGCTCCTAGCCAACGAGCTCTTCTTCGCTCTCTGGAGCGTGTATTGCTTTAGCTGCAAGTTTGCAGAGCCCATGTCCTTTGATTGTGTGAACTGGCTTGAATTGAAGATCATATTCTTACATGCCTGTCATCAAGTTCACACGTCCTTCACCTAATTCTTGTTGTACAAGCAATGTGCAGACTCCTGGGTGAGGGATGAAGACTATGCAGTGGTTCTTTAGCAAGTAGGGCCTGAATTGTTTCACCGCCTTGTAAACTGCATAAGCTTACTTGTCAATGACGGTGTAGTTGAGTTCTGATCCTTGCGTTCTTGCGCTCATGAAGGAGATTGGGCGTTCATCGTTCATCTCATCCTTCTGAGTGAGTACTATAGCTAGTGAATTGTCGAAGGCGAAGGTGTATAGCAGGAAATCCTTCTTGAATTATGGACTGTAGAGCGCAAACGCCTCCACAATGACCTACTTGATTTGGGTGAATGCATATTTTTCCCTCTTACCCTAGCTGTAGACTGCATTTTTCTTGATCATGTCCTACTTGGGCTTAACTATCTGCACATAATCCGAGATGAACTTCTGGAGGAAGTTTATCTTGCCCAAGAAGGACTACATAGATTTCTTGTTGGTTGGGTAAGGGATCTATGTGATAGTCTAGACCCGGTCCAAATCCACCTTGATCCTGCTTTTGGCAACAATTTGTCCGAGGAGGTTCCACTCTAACTCTACAAATACTTTCTTTTTTGGATTCAAGGAAATCCTATACCTCCGACATCGCTAAAAAAGTTTCTTCAGATGGCGTATGTGGTTTTCTCGTCTTCTTGAGGACACAGTCACATCATCGAGGTATACCACTACACTTTGTCCAATGAGTCTACGAAAAGCGATGTCCATGGCGCACTGAAATGTTGCGCCTAAATTTACAAGCCCAAATGACATTCATCTGTAAGCGAATGTACCCCACTTGGTACAAAAAGTAGTTTTGAGTCTATGAGGTTCTGCTACTAGAACCTGATTGTATCCTGAGAATCCATCAAGAATGGAAAACATCTGTGACCCAGATACTGTTTTCAAAATATGGTCCACAGACGTCACGGGTAGTTGTCTTTGTATGAGGCATGGTTTACGTTCCACAAATCGACACACAAGCAAATTTCTGCGGACTTCTTACATATAGGAACAATATTTGAGAGCCATGTGGAATGATGAACTTTGTATATGATCCATGCATCCGATAGCTTAGTGAGCTCTTTCTGTATGAGGGGTTCAAGTGATGGATTTACTTTCCTTAGCTTTTTTTGATATGGCTTGAACCCTTCTTTGATCGGGATGATGTGTTGGATGATCCACATGTCATAAGTTTTCAGATCATCATATGTCCACGCAAACACATCTCAGTATTGTTTGAACAAGTGGATAAAGGGTTTTTGCTCTTGCTGTGTACAACATGTACCAAGATTGACAAACTTCAGATTTTGTTCTATTCCTAGCTTAATTAGTTCGTGCCTCATGATGGAACTGTGGGTCTTGCTGTTCCTTGGCCCCTGAAAACGTTCTTGCAAATCATAAAGTTTTTACAATGTTTCCACACCCTTTTTGATAAGGTGGCGTTTCTTATTACCATCTTCAGTTTGCAGAGAGCGCTTGTGCTCATCATCATCTATTGCTACATCTTTGAAGACATCAGCGTTGGCCATGAAATGCAATATTTGTTGATCATCATTAAACAAATGTAAGTTAGTTATGTTGTTTGGGATAGAATGTTTGTACAAAATTTCAATAGTAAATCTATCCCTAATCGGTGACATTATCGAAGCTGCATTTGTCAGTGTATTGGCAGTTGCATTATGCGTACATGGTACAATAATGATATTAAATGCTTTGAAGTTTGAGATTAGTAACCATACCTCTTGCCGGAAACTTTTGAGATGCGGTGATAAAAAATGAATGTTGTTACGTACCTGTCGTAGCACTATCTCTAAATCACCTACCACTTTGAGTGAAACCACGTTGAGGCTGATGGCTTTCTGCAAGCCTAACATGAGTGCTCATACTCAACAATGTTGTTTGTGCAATCAAACTCCAAACAGCTTGAAACTAGATGCTTCCTGTTTTAAGGGTCAATCAAGACACACCTGGCTCCTGAGCTGTGTTGTGTCTTTTATCCGTCAAAGTACATGGTCGACAACTTGTCTATACACGGACCACTAGATGTGCTAGTACTATTTCTACTACTGTTGCTGCTACTACTGCTACAATTGGTACAATGTACTCTACACGTTTCATTACAATTAGTTGGGCAAGGAAGGAGTCTCAATTGTGTGTCTGGTGGGGTTGGAGCTGGCTGTGCAGGATAACACCCCAATGTTGTTTCAATGAGGTAGTTTCCAAACATGAGATCTGCAAAGGCCAGCGGTTCATTCTCACCATTAAGGAGAGTGAAATTAAGCTTCATGTACCTCTCAGATAACACCCAAATTTGGTTGCACTTACCCTTGTATGGAAGCCACATGTGAGACCAATATGTAGCTAAATATCTGTCTAGCTTGCTAGACCAGTCTCTACTGAGTAGTAGACCATATGCTTCTGGTATGTCCACAACCACTATGTTAATGCATTGGTGGATTCGACCGTCATGAGATAGTAGGATGATCATGTCTCGGAGTTCACCAATGGCTAGTACTAGTGTTCGATCAAGTTGGATGATTTTCATGGAGGTCTCACTCGATTGTGCATTGATCTTCTTTGCAATGGAGAGCAGCATGATGTTGGTTTCTGCGTCAAAATCAACCAAGAAGGTGTGAACATTGCAATTGAAATTTTCAAATGATAGCAGGAATGAAGGGAAACTTTAGTTTTCTTCTTCCATCCAGAGTGCATTGAGCACATTGGAAAGTGATCAGGGAGGTGTGGTTGCTCCCTTACTGGTAGAGGTTGTGTTGTTCGTTGTTGTCTGGCCCAATGCGCGCAACAGGATATCTTGCTGACTATGGATCTTGACTAACTCGAACAAACTGATATTCACTCAAGTTTTCTTCATGTCATCAACAATGTTGTAGTCCAAAGGTGGTAGACTTACCAAGGTGTCTAGGGTAGAACAAATGTTCGTATTATTTGATAGATTGTTTTGTATCTTGCTGCTCATGGATAACCCTTGTTCACCGCTGCCTTCTTGAACATTTTTTGTTTTTTCTGCTTTAGGGTGGCTGGTGGGTCATCCTTCCTTATCTACAGTCTCACCTTCTCTTGCATTTCCCCAAGTGTGGGGAGAGCCCTTTTACTTCTAATATTGTAACGGTCAGTTTTCTTTTGGGGATGCTTCTCGATATTTGTCTTTGACATTGTTCGTGAGCACTAATACACGTTCACCACATGCCCTAAGCTTGATGGCTCATTAGGTGCAACGTCTTCTTCATCATCAGTGTCTTCTAGCTACTCTTGCATATTTCTTTCCGCATCAAGTGTATGACTGCATAAACCACTTGTGACTCGTTTCCAGTCTGAACAAGAATTCTCAGGATGATGTTCTTCATGGAAAGAACAAAACTTAGGATATGCAAACTATTCGATCTGGAACACAGGCTTCTACACAGTTTTGGAAGTGGACTAGTTGCTTCTTGATGCGCTGCTTGCCTATCTCTATCTGGGTGGATGGCTACTTACAAATGTGTTTGTTTTCCATTATTTGAGCTGCGAAACTTCTGTAGTCAAGTTCTTAACAAAGCGAGTAAGGGTCTCAATATCAGTTGCTTCCTTGTCTCTACCCTTGCTGGCCATTTCTTGGGACTTCCTGCTCACACCCTTGGAGTCTTTTGCTAATTCGTCATCCTTGATGACTCCTATTGAGTGCAGGTCTTTCTCAACAACAATAGCCTCTTCACAATTTTCTAAGAGTGCTAGTTTCACAGCTCGCTTGGCGAACTGCACAATACTAGTTGGTAGTGCGGACGTGTAGTAGCCAATAGTGATGGAGTCATGAGGTTTAGTGTCCACTGCAAACTTTTTCAATATGCATGTTAACCATTGATTGAAATCTTTCACTTTCTCTTTTCCCTCCATCTTGAGGCTTCCCAATTCCTTGAGTAACATGGCTGGGCTCTTGTCATCAACAAACGTTTCAAGGAACATGCGTTTGAATGTACCTAAGTTCTATATAGAGTTAGGTGGAAGGTTACGATACCATGCATCTACGCGACCATCCAAGGTACATGTGTTGGCATTATGATACAGGTGTTGTCCTTGATGGCAACTCACTCAGATGAAAGTTCACAGTGCAACAGGTCAACAACAAAGGATTACAAATCAGACTCCAAAGAATGAAGAAAGAGAGGTATACACTGGTTCACTTTGTCCAAGGTGCGTATACATGCGGTTTAATAGAACAAAAGTAGCGTATAACGTATACACACACTTTCACAGGAGGAAAAGCGCGTACATGTTGGAAAACCAAGTTTTTGGTCCAAGGTATTTGATCCAAGGTATTTTGGTCCAAGGTAATTGGTCCGAGGCATTTGGTCCAAGGTATTGACCCTAGGTATTGGGTCCAAGGTATTGGTCCTAAGTGGTTTTGGTCCAAGGTATTGAGAAAGGCCTAAGAGTATATAAGGAGGAGAAGATCATTAGGCCAAGGTGTGCAAGCAATGAGATTCTAAGGAATACTTCTATCTGAAGTATATATTATGTTGCAGGGTTATGTTTGGGATTGGATTTGAAATATTCATGTGCACCTTGAGTTCAACATTGGATCAGGAATCATGAGACTTGAAATGACTTATTCTTGAATGATCTGATATTGGTTGAGACCAGATCTCATGTTTTGCGTCTGTTCTATTTGTTGTCTATCATGATCTGGGTTTGTCAGAAGTCTGGAATTGCAGCAAAGTTTTGAGTCAAAATTTCTGGATATGTACGCAGGTTTGTCTTAGCCAAAGGGTGTGTAAACGTAGGTTCGACTCTTTCAAGTAGCATATACAAAAGGAAAAGCTTCTTTTCAGATCTAACTAATATATTTGATCAAATTCTGTTGTTTTACTGTTGTCTGTCAATGAAGTCTTCTTAGATCTGAACCTAGAATTGTTGTATAAGGAAATTGAGTCTGATTGATTGATTGATTGAGAAGGAATGGTGATCCTTGTTGCTATATGTTTTGAACTCTGTAATATGATAGTCGATATTCAGAATGTCACTGATTGGTACAGTCTGTGGTTTAGAAGTTTATGATTCAATATCTTTAGAGATATACGCAGGTTGGGTTAAAGGAAGTAGTGTATACATGCAAGTTGGGTTCAACCAAGTAGCATATATACTCTAATGCATGATTTTTGAGGTTATGGCTGGTTCTGGATGATGATGTAGGGTTCTAGGTTTAGCACAATGTTCTGGTGTTAATGATCTGATTGTTCAGATTATCTAAATATTGGTTGATATAGTTTAAGTTTAAAAGGATTTTATGGGTCTAGTGTGAAAATTTGATGAAACGTGGCCTTCAGCTTGTGGTGTTGTGATCTAGAAGTATCTAGTTTGAAAATTCATGAAACCTGGTCCCTAGTCGAAGAGTGGAGTTTTCTGTACGCTAACACCTACATACTAGTAAACATATTGGCTAATACAAGAGCTAGGGGGTTGTAGCTCCCTTCTAGTAGAAGCTGGAAAATGAGAGAAGGTTGTAACCTTTTGCAGGTAGAAGCCTACGTACTGGTATTAGTCTGCACCAATACAATATTGTAAACACATTCTCTTATTATTAAAAGAAGATAGAGATGACAACAGCAGGTGGTTTTTACCCACATTGGGTTTCCACCTTAAATCTTGGTGTTCATGTGTGTTGCTTATGTGTGATGCTTTATTCTAATTTTACTGCACTCTCTAATAAATCTCTGATATACTAGTTTAAGATCAACACATTATAAACTGTCTAAATCACAAGTTCTCTCAATATACGTTGGTTTCTTTAAGCATAGTTGTGTGTACACGCTAGTTCACTTCACTAAAGTATCGTATATAAATATGTTTGGGAAATAAAATTATTAATTTGATAACACTGATTCACCCCCCTCTCAGTATTATTTCCAACAATTGGTATCAGAGTAGGTCCTTCAGAAGAAGCTTGATCACTTGAAGGGAGATCCATAAACATGAATAATCAAGCAAGCATGGGATCCATCAGATTGCCAATCTTCGATGGGATAAACTTTGTTTATTGGAAAATAAGAACCACAACCTATCTACAATCACTTGGAAAATATGTGTGGGAAATTGTGGAAGGAGAATATACATTTCCAACAGCAATTCCTACAGATACGGCAGGTAAAAAGCAATATGAAACCAATGCCAAAGTTGTCAATACGTTATTGGGAAGTTTGTCATAATCAGAGTTTGTCAAAGTCATGCAGCTCAAATTAGCCAAAGAAATATGGGACAAAATTGTTCTGAGCTACAAAGGAGACTCTCAAGTAAAACGTGCTAAGCTGCAAACTCTCAGAATCCAGTATGAAACTCTTAAGATGAAAGTGATGAAATTATAGCTAGTTACTTCCTACATATAGATGAGGTTGTCAATTGTATGAAGAATCTAGGTGAAGAAATTAAGGAAGTTACCTTAGTTGAGAAAGTTTTGAGATCCTTGTCCGCTAAATTTTAATCCAAAGTGTCTGCCATAGAAGAAAAACAGGATTTGTAGAATATCACTATGACGCAGCTTCACAGAATCTTAACTACCTTTGAGATGAGAAAAGGAGGACCATCAGATATGAGAGAAGCCACATTCAAAGCTTCAGCAAAAGGAAAGGAAGAACACAATGAATTGGGACATATTTTAGAAGAAGAAGATGAGGTAAACTTTGTCAAAAATCTTCAACGGGGTTCTGGAAGGTTTAGAGGTAAGTTACCCTTCAAATGCTTTTCTTGTGGTAGAGTCGGTCATTATGTTGCCAGATGTCCTCATAAAGATAAATTTTAAAAAGGAAAGGAATATGCAAAAGGGAATAGAAAACAAGTTGTGAATAAAAGGAGTTACTATACTCATGAAGATAGCGATGGTTTATCTAATAGTGATGAAGATGAAACTGGACAAGATTACAGACTTCTCATGGCTTATGACGATGATAATTTTTGGGATGCTTTAAAATAGGAAGACCTTCATGAAGAAATATATAAACTCAAAATTTGTTTAGAAGAAAATAATATGATTATAGATACCTTGACATACCAACTTGTTGAAAAGGAAAAACTCAATGAAAAACTAGAATGTTTCATTTGGAAATGACACTCCTGATATCATAAAAGGTAAAGGCTTTGTTTTCTTGAAAGAAAAGGTTAAAGATGGAAATTTTATGTATGTAGACGGTTTAAAGAATAACTTGTTGAGTGTCAGTCAAATGTGTGATCAAGGAAATGAAGTGGTGTTTCGATCAAACAGATGTGCTGTTCGTGAGCTTGATATAGGAGAGACCATGATCAAAGGTACAAGAACTCCAAAAAATTCATACATACTCAAGGGAAGACAACAACAATGCTATCTAAGAAAAAATGATGAAAACTGGTTGTGGCATAGAAGATTGGGACATCTAAGCTTTTCTCAAATAAGAAAAGCATGCAGATTAAAGGTTGTTCATGATCTTCCAGATATCAGCATCCCAGAAAATACAATATGCAAACCATGTCAAATCAGCAAGCAAACCAGAGTTCACTTCATGGAAAAAGAAGGGTCAGCTAGTAAGCCTCTTGAACTTGTCCATACTGATTTATGTGGACCATCAAGGAAAACGTTACCTCGTGGAGAAAAATACTTTATTTTGTTCATTGATGATTTTTCCAAAATGTGTTGGATAGGTATTCTAAAGCATAAAGATGAAGCTTTGAAAATTCCAAGCCTTCAAAGCTTTGGTTGAAAATGAATCAGATCAAAAAATAAAATGCCTCAGATTTGATCGAGGAGGGGAATTTACCTCGGATGAATTCTTTGACTTTTGTGAACAACATGGAATAAAAAGGCAATTCTCCACCACAAGGACTCCTTACGAAATGGTGTGGTAGAAAGAATGAATAGAAAAATTCAAGAAATGGCTCGAGCTATGCTAGATGAATATGGAACTCCTACAACCTTCTCGGGGGAAGCTGCATTTGCTGCCGTAACTATTCTCAACCAAGAAAATGTTCGGGTAAATAGCACTCAAACTCCACATGAACTTTGGTATGGTAAGACTCCTACTGTAAAATACTTTAAAGTTTTTGGAAGCAAATGTTATATCAAAAGGACTGATGAAAAACTTGGTAAGTTTGAACACAGAGCAGATGAAGGTATTTTTCTTGGTTATTCTTCCAGAAGTAAAGGGTATAAATGTTATAATAAAATACTTGGAAAACTTGTTGAAAGCATTGATGTTGTAGTTGATGAAGAATGAAAAAATCCAAAACAGATAAAATCAACAGAAGATTATGACAATGAAGAAGATGGGGATTATTTTCCCACATCAAATCAAAATCATATTGAAGAAGAAACCAATGAAGCTCCAGAAGAAGAGATAATGGTAGAAGAAAAGACTCCATCCATGTATGTTCAGAAAAATCATCCATAAACTCAAATTTTAGGGGAAAAAGAGGCAGGTGCACAGACAAGAAGAACTATTACAGGGACCTTAAGCTATCTAGCATTACTATCCTCCACCGAACCTCAAAATGTAAAATAAGCATGCAAAGATGAATGTTGGGTCAAGGCCATGGATGAAGAACTTGAGAAAATTGAAAAAAAAGATACTTGGGAATTAGCTCCTAGAGCACATGATAAAAATATTATAGGAACTAAATGGATATTCAAAAACAAGCTAAATGAAAATGGAGAAGTCATTAGAAACAAGGCCAGACTTGTTTGTAAAGGGTATGCTAAAAAATAAGGTATAGATTTTGAAGAAATTTTTTCACCTGTTGCCAGACTTGAAGCCATAAGAATGTTTCTTGCTCTTTCTAGCTTTTAGAAATTCAAAGTATACCAAATGGATGTAAAATCAGCCTTCCTGAATGGAGAATTAGAAGAAGAAGTTTATATTGAACAACCAAAAGGATTCATTCTTAGAAATTATGCAAAACTTGTATGCAGACTCAAAAAGGCCCTCTATGGTCTGAAATAGGCTCCAAGGGCCTGGTATTACCTCCTTGACAAATATCTACACCAACAACGTTTTAAAAAGGTTCAGCAAATAGCAATCTATATACAAAGATTGAAACTGATAAATTGCTAATTATTATTGTTTATGTTGATGATATCATTTTTGGTAGCAACGAAGAATCCATGAGTCAGATTTTTGCTTCAGTAATGCAACAAGAATTTCAAATGTCCTTGCCTGGTCAACTTACCTATTTTCTTGGTCTACAAGTTCAACTAAATAAAGATGGCATTTTTCTTTCACAAACCAAATATCTCAAACAGATCTTGAAGAGGTATGGAATGGAAGATTCTAAACATGTATGTACCCCAATGGTAATAGGATGCAATCTTAGCTCAAATGATGAATCAACAGCAGTACATCAACCAACTTACCGATCCATGATTGGCAGTCTGCTTTATCTAGCAGGTACTCGACCTGACATCATGCATGCAGTAGGAATATTTGGAAGATTCCAAGCAAATCCAAAGGAATCACACCTCCAAGCAGTCAAAAGAATTTTCAAATATCTTCAAGGAGCTAAGGACTTTGGTTTATGGTATCCTAGAGATGCAGATCTTACTCTTCATGCATATACAGATGCAGATTGGGTAGGAAGTGTTGATGACAGAAAAAGCACTAGTGGTGGTACATTCTATATGGGTTCCAGGTTAGTGTCTTGGTTCAGCAAGAAACAAAGTTCAATTGCTTTATCTACAGCTGAAGCATAGTATGTGGCTGCTGCATCTTGCTGCACACAACTACTTTGGATGATGCAAAGCTTGCAAGACATTCAAATCACATGTACTCCACCCATCTCCATTCTATGTGATAATACAAGTGCCATCAGTATTTCGAAGAATTCAGTCATGCACTCCAAGACCAAGCACATACCCATCAAATACCATTTTCTATGTGAACAAGTGCTTGAACAAAAGGTCAAATTGGAGTATGTTCCCTCCAAAGAATAGGTTGCTGATATATTCACTAAACCACTGCCCAGAGAAACATTTGAATATCTCAGACAAAAGATGGGAGTAGTTGTTGCATCATCCTGCTGATTAAATCCAATTTTTTCAGAGAAAGGTTATTATACTCATGTTTCATGAAGTATAGTTGCATACACATGTGGGTTTTTGTGGGTCAAGGAGTGTATATGTTTTTCAGATAAGAAAAATAGTGGGGTAGGCTCTAATATGGGTGCTTTGTCTGATGTTGATGATTATAGTCTATTGAATGCTTTGTTCATTAATTTTTATCTAACTGACAAAGATGCCTTGATCATTGACTTGTTAACAATGAACAGGTAGCACAGGTTCAGGGGGAGCATTAGCCTTCACTCGCATTCTGCATTGTTGGCATTATGGTTGCCGAGTCCAGCTATGACTTCAGATATTTATACCTTTTGTTGCTTAAGTCATGTAAAATTCTAGGGTGTGGTATGTATTCTCATACATTTGATTGAGTCTTATTGGACAAATGATGCAATTTGTATCCCCACTTTGCATGGGATCGATGATGTAATTATATTTCTGTCATGTATAAATAATTGGTATATCCCCACTTGGTTGGGTGGATGAGTCAAATTTGGTATATCCCCACTTGGTTGGGAGATGGATGTATGTATGCATCATTGGTGATAGGAAGGTCATACTCACATCGTTGAGTTATAGAGTCATGTTATTCTTTTGGAGAATATTTTTGTAGACTCTACTTATGCTCAAGGGGAGCATGGACGGTTTTAGTGCATCTCAACATGTACAAAGGGGAGCTCAATCAGAGAATTCAACATGTACTAAGGGGGAGCATGAACAACATAGGGGAGAGAATATCTCGGTCCGCCCTTTGCCCTTGATATCAAAGGGGGAGAGTTTCTTGGTGTTGTTGTTGCCATCAATTCCAAAGGGGGAGATTGTTGGAATTATGATACAGGTGTTGTCCTTGATGGCAACTCACTCAAATGAAAGTTCACAGTACAGCAGGTCAAGAGAAAAGGATTACAGATCAAACTCCAAATAATGAAGAAAGAGAGGTATACGCTCGTTCACTTTGTCCAAGGGGCATATAGACGCGGTTTAATAGAACAAAAGTAGCATATAACATATACACGCACTTTCATAGGAGGAAAAGCGCGTACATGTTGGAAAACCAAGTTTTTGGTCCAAGGTATTTGATCCAAGGTATTTTGGTCCAAGGTAATTGGTTCGAGTCATTTGGTCCAAGGTATTGACCCTAGGTATTGGGTCCAAGGTATTGGTCCTAAGTGGTTTTGGTCCAAGGTATTGAGAAAGGCCTAAGAGTATGTAAGGAGGTGAAAATCATTAGGCCAAGGTGTGCAAGCAATGAGATTCTAAGGAATACTTCTATCTGAAGTATATATTATGCTGCAAGGTTATGTTTGGGACTGGATCTAAAATATTCATATGCACCTTGAGTTCAACATTGGATCAGGAATCATGAGACTTGAAATGACTTATTCTTGAATGATCTGATATTGGTTGAGACCAGATCTGATGTTTTGTGCCTGTTCTATTTGTTATCTATCATGATTTGGGTTTGTTAGAAGCTTGAAATTGCAGCAAAGTTCTGAGTCAAAATTTTCAGATCTGTTCATAGGTTCGTCCCGGCCAAATGGTGTGTACACGCAGGTTCGACTCTTTCAAGTAGCGTATACAAAAGAAAAGATTATTTTCAAATCTGACTGATTTATCTGATTAAATTCTGTTATTGATGTCTGTCAATGAAGTCTTCTTGGATCTGAACTTAGAACTATTTTATAAGGAAATTGAGTCTGATTGAATGATTGATTGAGAAGGAAGGATGATCCTTGTTTCTATCTGTTTTGAACTCTGTAATATGAAAGTAGATCTTCAGAATGTCACTGATTGGTACAGTCTGTGGTTTAAAAGTTTATGATTCAGTATCTTTAGAGATATACGTAGGTTTGGTTAAAGGAAGTAGCGTATACACACAAGTTGGGTTCAACCAAGTAGCGTATACACTCTAATGCATGATTTTTGAGGTTACAACTAATTCTGGATGATGATGTAGGGTTCTGGGTTTATCACAGTGTTCTAGTGTTAGTGATCCAATTGTTCAGATTATCTAAATATTGGTTGAATTGTTTAATTTTAAAAGGATTTGATGGGTCTAATGTGAAAATTTGATGAAATGTTGTCCCTGGTGGAAGAGTGGAGTTTTCTGTAGGCTGGCACCTACGTACTAGTAAACATATTAGCTAACACAACAGCTAGGGGGTTGTAGCTCCCTTCCAGTAGAAGCTGGAAAACGAGATAAGGTTGTAACCTTCTACATGTAGAAGCCTATGTACTAGTATGAGTTTGCACTAGTACAAGATTGTAAACAGATTCTCTTATTATTAAAATAAGACAGAGATGACAGCAACAGGTGGTTTTTACTCACATTAGGTTTCCACCTTAAATCTTAGTGTTCATGTGTGTTTCTTATGTGTGATGCTTTATTCTGCCTTTACTGCACTATCTAATAAATTTTTGATATACTGGCTTAAGCTCAACACATGATAAACTGTCTAAATCACAAGTTCTCTGCATATACGCTAGTTTCTTTAAGCACAGTCACGTGTACATGCTAGTTCACTTCACTAAAGTAGCATATATAAATCTGTTTGGGAAATAAAATTATTAATATGATAATACTGATTCACCCCCCTCTTAGTATTATTTCCAACAACATGGGAACAATCTACATGCTACATCATCATACCGTACCTCAAGGGTCCCTCAGTCAACTTATGCAGAACAAACGGGAGAGCCAATGGTCCCTCAGTCATCCAGTCAAGATTTGGGTCAGCCATTTCTTCTTCTTCTTTATCCTCCTCTTCTCTTTTAGAATATGATGGTTTCGGCTTTGAGTCTGTTGTTTCGTCTCCGCCTCTGCCTCCTCCGCTGCATTCCCCTCCCCCTCCTGTACCGGAGTTTGATCCCAAGATCACAAGAGTGTCTTTTTCGCCTTACTGGAAGACCAGAGGTTCCTCTTTGTATTCAATAGCTTTTGCCAGACCTTTAAGGATGGCAAGGAAAGCTTCTTCCACCTATGATACAACAACTCTAGCTGGAGTGGATTTTATGTTAAGTTATGGTATGTTCTATGCTTATAACAGTTTACTTCTTTTTCTTATTATATTCCACCGATTAGCAATCACATGTACATAAAGTAAAGTGCAGATAGAACATTAAACGATCGACAGAAAACAAGCCAAGACAAGAGACACAAGATGTGGCGGCTAGCCAGGGACAAACCCCACAATGTGTGGGGAAACCCTTTGATAAAATCTTCTTTTATCCTCAATAATTCAACAGAGAGAAATAGTACAATAAATCTGATTCATATCAGCAGTAGCAAACCCTAGATCAGTAGCATCAGCATTAGCGACTTCATTATCAAACTAGGGCAGACCATATCTCACAAACCGACAGTCGGATTGACTTCATTCCACCACCAAAAGTTTCAGCTTCCAGAGGAGGTTCAGATGAACCTACAGTGCAGTTTAGATGAGGAGATCTTCTAGGCCACGCAAGTCAATCTTTACTTCTGCAGTTGCAGCTTCACTTTCAGCAGTTTCCGGCTTCAAACTAGGGCAGTCGATATCTTGCAAACCGTTCGTCAGATTGACTTCATTCCACCACCAAAATTTGCGGCTTTCAAAGGAGGTTCAGATAAACCTACAGCACAGATCCAAAGAGGAGATATTCTAGGCCACGCAAGTCAATCTTTACTTCTGCAGTTGCAGCTTCAGTTTCAGTAGTTTCCGGCTTCAAACTAGGGCAGTCGATATCTTGCAAACCGTTTGTCGGATTGACTTCATTCCACCACCAAAAGTTGCGGCTTTCAAAGGAGGTTCAGATGAACCTACAGTGCAGATCCAAAGAGGAGATATTCTAGGCCACGCAAGTCAATCTTTACTTCTGCAGTTGCAGCTTCAAATTCAATAGCTTCCGGCTTCACATGTGTGAGAGAGAGAGAGACCCATTTCAGCGCAGTAGAGAAGAGACTCATATCTGCGCAGTAGAGAGAGAGAGATGTGATGAGATGAGTGAGTCCAAATGAGGAAAATTCCTCTTATATTTATACACAACGTTGGTGGGTGAATAGATGCGACTATTGGGCTTCTGAGCCTACATGAGTTGTAGGTCAGCGTGATAATAATTCCATAATCAAAATAAATTCATATCTCCATGAATACTTATCGGAATCGGATGATCTTTATATCAATCCTACACCTCTCGACGAGAGGAATCTAATAAAAATATTATCAGCCATGAATAAGATGACCCACATGAAGTTTTGCCCTGGTTGCCAATTTTAACATTTTGGCTTTCTTGATGCATATGGAGTATGTTGTATGCCTAGGATCAGTTTGACTGCTTTCGCAAATTGGCAAGTTATGGGATGGATAGAGAGAAGGTGTTGATATGGAATCTTGTGTTCAATCCTGGGAGGCGAGGAGTAACCAACTGTAGATTCACGTGGAGTTGAGAGGGAGTGCGAGTTACTGCCTTGACTAGATGGTTGATGAATGAGTGTGAGGGGATATTCAGCCATACACAACTGGCGGGCCTCCTTCTAGTGCTATAAATGTTGACGGTGCTGGATCCGTCAACATTCAAGGGATCACCCTGGTATGAAGTCCCAACTAGGCCTCACACTATTTGGTGTGGGAGTCCCATCTTGTATGATGGCTCGATTTCCATTGTCTTATGGATTTCCCTCAACTCTTGCTTGTTAGCACAAGAGAGTGGTCTACTTTGTCTTCGAGAAGTGATGTTCACATGCTTGGTGAATGCTAGTGTACTTGTGTCTTCACTGTAGAGGGGGAGGGAAGGATTGAGTCCCAAGTTGGTTGGGATGAAGTCCTAACTTGACTAGGAACACACAACACAATAGGACATGCACAACTTTCGGAAGAGAAGTCCACACATATGCGACAATCACAACATGCAAGGTAAGATAACACGTACAACACTCAACGGATGAGTCCACATGAGTGTAATGGTTGTTACAACAAGTTTTATGTGAAAGGTTTTTCTAATGTCCGAGGGGGTAGCAACCATGGGTGAGACAATGTTAACAACATATACAACACATTTTCATTAACAGATTATGTATTACAACAAGCGAAATAAGTTCAAGTGTTCAACATAGGTTAAAGAAACATGCATTACAAGTATTCAATATTATTCTTACAACAGTTACCATACATGTGAGAAAACGTGTTGGCCTATTAGCAGGGTTTTGAATTAAGAAAAAGTTCCAAGACACATCGTTACACCATACATCACTAACCATGAGCGTGGGGCTTTGAAGCAACTAGTTACTCCTCAAAGAAAATATTACAGACTCTCTTGTCTATGTGGGAGGAGCTCAGGTGAATAGTCCTTTTCATGTACAAATGAGGGGGTATTTATAGCCAAGGGTGAAATTGACCCTTGTGGTTGTTCGACTACCCTCATGACTATTTGACTTCCATGACTTTTCAACTTTACATGACTCATTGTACAACAAGTGGGTCTCTTGGACTTCCACGTTACATTACATTGATTTTACAACACAGCCCACAGTGGAGATGTGGACAACATGACTCATGACATGACTCAACATGAAAGTGTTGGTACATTCGTGTTGCAGCTGTTGGAGTGCATGTTGAGTTGCAGTGCTGCTAGGTGATGGATGTCTTCATGGTGTATCACAACTTCACCTCTGCATGGCAAAGTGTGTGGAGTATTCAATGGTCATTGGTTTGCTTGATGTTTCTTTAACACGTTGCTCCTTGATTGTATGTTGGAAGGCTTGACAGGCTCATTTGTTCACGAAAGGTGCATGTTCATCCATTCGTCCATCCATGAGCACATCTTGCATGTTTGCTCGTTCGTCCATCCGCGAACACATCTTTGGATGATCATCCATTTGCGAGGACATCTCTTCACATGCATGGCTTGTTCATCCATTGGTGAACCTATCCTTTTGCATGTGCTCCCTTCGTTCATCTTGTTTGTCGTCGCACCATGTTTGTTGGTGTACCTGAACTTGTAGTCACTCATGATGAGATGACATCAAATCTAAAAACCTCCTAGTCTACCATAACACATGATCATTTTGGATGTAGGTGACTGGGAGAGCCAACAAGGTTGCGAGGCGGGATGATGGCTCCAGGCACTGCTGATGGAAACTACGCAAGAGCCATTATGTGATGAAGATGAGCAATCCAAGTCGAGAGTGACTGTTTGCGAGGTCTGGCTCGGCAGGAAGGAAAAAATGCACAAATTTTGAAGGGGACAATCCAGGCTACAGGAAGGTAAGGAAGACAAATCTGCACATTTTCTAGAACAAGTGAGTAGCAAGGGCTTGACAACAAAATTTCTGCAATTTTTTGGAGGAATAGGCCGAGCTACATGGAGGATCAACAGGGAGAATTGCGCAGGTTTTTGGAGGAACTGGCCATGAGCCTGGCAACCAAAACTGCGCAGTTCCTGGAGGGAACTGATAGCTCACTGTTGGGTCACTGGAAACAGAAACTACATAATTCCCAAGGGGATCTGGCAATCAGTTGGCAAGAGCTGGGCAACATAAATTGTGCAATTCCTGGAGGGAACTGGTAATCTGTTGTTGGGATTTGTTGGCTAGAGAAACCACACTAAGGATGGGAGGCTGACCTGCTGATCATCTCTACGCAATTTCTGAGCTAAGCAGGCTGTTGGGTAGCAGAGAGCCTGCTCAAGAAAATTGCGTAATTTCCTAGATGAGCAGTCGATCGACTATCGGGAGGATTGCCTAGAAAAACTATGCAATTTTTTGAGGGACACAGGGATGGGCACTGGGTGTCTGTCTGACCTATCTACACAATTTCCTCAGTCAGTAGAATGGGCAAGGTGAGAAACCTTTGCACATTTTTGAGGGGAGTCAGTCCTAGGGTGGCTATCGGGTCCGACTCTCCAGTTGGCAAGCATGAAGGTTGATTGAATTTCTTGCTGGTAGTGCAACTTGAAAAGACTTTCTTGGTGCTTCTGCGTTATTCTAGGTGACAGTCGATTGATTCGATGGAGGGGTGATAGTCCGACTATCAAAGGGGAGTCTGGTCATTAGAACTTTAGCAAAATGACTAAGTGTATGAACGAGTGAAAGATGTGATTGTGATCTTGCAAACACACACCAACATGACTTGACGATGAGACAACTCAAACCAACCCGACACACATGTTCAACATGACTGATCGACAGTGCAAGAGACAAGTGCGACACTCGTGATTGATCGTTGATCGACCGTGATGATGCTTGTGGGACAGTGGATGTGAATCCGTGTTTGAGTGCGACATATGATTTCATAACGAACATAACATGTACACATGAAGCGAAAACCTTGAGCATGACTAGAACATGGTCACAAGAAAGACATTGATATCAACATGCAGAAGCTTGGGTGGAATAAACAAGCAAGGTGGGTGAGAAGGCTCACACGAGCCCACAGAGTGAACCTGAGTGTATGCAACCATCAAGTGAAAAACTCTCAAGGGAGGCTATGAATTTGGGTGTAGGCCAAAATTTTGGAAGGTGGTTGTAGCTGCTACAACACTTGGTGACACACTGGTAGAACTCCAACTTCTCTATTTTGGTTCATTGATAGCACAGGACCTTGGTTTTTCGTGGGTATTGAAGCGATGTGCGGGCTAACTTGGCTTCCCCACTTACCCCAAGGGTATACATGGTTCACCTTTAGCCAACTCAGTCAAACATAATCAAAAGATCATCTTGATTGCAGTGTTTTGAATCTGGGTAGGGTAGTTTAGCTCGTGAGTTGAAGATTTTCAAAGTATAAGTTTTAATCTCTTGTGTTTTTCCGCTACTAGTAGACCTGGATAGTACCCTCGCGGAGTCAAGCAAGAACACACACATTGCTCCACTGCCAGTGAGCCTAGTCAGTACCCCGGTGGAGTTGCATGCTTCACCTCTTTGCACGAGAAGCCATTCTCTTCTTTCGACTTTGTATTTTTCAAGAGGACTGTGCATAGGAACTTATTTATTTTTCAGGCGGAAGAGGGAACCCAACTTATTGAGAGCAGAAGAGGTTGTTCCTTCAGATAAGCATGTAAGACCTTTGACATAGCTTTGGTCATTTATATTTTTCCCTTCTCCATTTCTACTAGTTGGATGAGATTGAACACACAAAGCAGAAGGCTGAGTACAGGTATGGGGATTCCCAGTGTAGACACAGGTTCATGGTTGGATGAAAACTCCCCTTGAAGATGGTTCATATTTTCCGTCAAGACTTCACTAGCCAGAGGTTATAACCAAGAACAAAGAAGACGTATAGAAGACTGGCCAAGTGCTACAGTGTCACAAGTCTCTTCAAATTTCAACCACATACTCTATTCAAAAGCCAGAGCATAGTAGCTGGAAGCACTTATTTCTGGAAACAAAAATAGTAATATACCAAGAAAACAAAAAAAATGTGAACAAAAATAGTAAGGAAAGCAAACAAAGGTAATAAGAAAAGCAACAAGGCAGAAAACAACAAGAAACAAGCATACTATGTACATGGCATGGGCGCAGCCTGACCTACTGAAAATAATGCTTGAGATATTGGTCGTTGACAGGAAGGTTGTCAATCCTCCTGTCAGGTGTTTCTAGAAAATACGCGTGTGGGCCAAGCTTCTTATGCACTATATATAGACCAATCCACAGGTACTTGAACTTTATATGTTTTCCCTTGTCTTCATGGGGCTTATCCCATTTCAGAACCAAGTAACCAACATCGGAGTTAGCTTTCCCTGCAGACTTCTTATCGAACCATCTCTTGATAAGGTTCTGGTGGAGTGTGAATTTTTCTTTTTCTTTCATCCTTTCTTCCTGAAGCTTATGGAGAGCATCCATCCTATGTTGAACTAGATGGCAAGGCTTGCCTTGGGATTCTTGGGAAAAATGAAGTGCAGGCAAGTAGATATTTGGCATAAGGATAACTTCTTTACCATAAACCAAGAAGTACGGTGAGGTATTTAGAGAAGGCTTGGTTGTCACATGGTTAGCCGATAATGCATTCGTCAGGGTGGCAATTCATTTATGCTGCTCAGAGAAAATGGTCTTCTTGATTATACGGATGAGGTTTTTATTTGTGGATTCTGCTAGACCGTTTCATTGCAGGTAATAGTAAGATGAATGCTTTAACACAATACCATTTTGTAATGAAAATTATAGAGTTTCAAAGACGAAAAATAAGTTGCATTATAAAAAACAAGTGATACTAGAACGCCGAAGCGTGAGATGATGTTTTGCTGGAGGAAGCTGATGACCTCCTGGTCATTCACTTGTTTGAGTGGAACTGCTTCTGTCCACCATGTGCAGTAGTCAGTTGTTGTTAGGATATAGCGGTTTCTTTTTATGAATGAGGGAAAATTTCCCCAATGATGTCCACGCAACACTGTTGGAATAGTTCGGTCACTACAACGGTGTGTAGTGGGCTGTTGATCTCCGTGTTCTGCCGATGCATCACTGATAGACCGAGCACTTGTGGGCATAAGCATGTGCATCCTTGAATAATGTGGGCCAACAGAAACCAACTTGCATAACTTTGTGTGCAGTGGTGTTTCCCACAAAGTGACCCCTGATGGGTTTGTCATGCAGATCATGAAGTACGTTCTCTGATTCATGTGCCTCCAGGCACCTGAGAAAAACTCAATTATTGTGATTTCTATAAAGCACTCCGTGCAGTGACCGATATTCTAAGGCTTTCACATGCAATGCCCTCTTCTGTTTGATGGTAAAGTGAGAGGGTATGGTTTCGTGCTCAAGGTACTGACACACATCTCCATACATGGTAAATTTTAGGGGCGAATTATAGCCCAAAGGCGAAATTTGAGGGTTTTTACATTTTAAGAGGGAGAATTTTTATTAAAAACCCTTTTCATATAATTAGCCCCAATTTTATTTAAAAAATAATTTTATTTTTTTTTAAATTTTTTTTTTTTATTTTTTTTTTTATTTTAGCCCAAAATAAAAAATGGGTGGATAAACTAACTGAACCTTCATTTGGCCCGATTCACTGGTTTTGGGAAATCGTATTCCCTTAAAATCACTGAATTTTGATATTTTCCCTTGGTTTGGGAGATTAAAATGATTTAATACCTTACATTGGGCGCAATTTTTTTAATACCATGGGCCAATACCACATGCCCAAAAACCATCTCTCATTTCACAATCAAAATATTTATAAATATTTTATTTGAATTTAATTTTACAACATTTTTAAATTAAATCTAAAAGAAAAAATATTATAATTACTTTTAAGATATATCTAAATCCCTTATCACATTCAAATATATGAGATATAAATAATAGTTATAAATTAAGATCCATTTTACCATATAAGTTAGTCTAATAATATTGTAACCATATTTAAACTTTATTAATAAGCACATAAAAATTTAATACTTATAATATAACAATTTTTTTAACCATAGATATTCACCCCAACTTTACCATGGACATTATTAAGTTGTGAACATGCTTTGTTACAATAACATGGGCCAATACCATGACTTATCAATACCACATGCCCAAAATCCATCTCTCATTTTTTTTTTAATTTAATGTTATTACATTTTTGTTATGGAAAAGATATTGTAATGTCATGTTATGTTATCTAAATATTATGACTCAATCAAATTAAAAAAATTGATTAATTAATTAATTAAAAATTAAAATATTTTGACTCAATGAAATTACATAAAAATAGAAATTACATTAAAAAAATAAAATCAATAATTATAATAATTAATAATTAAACAAACCTAGATCCATTTTAACTTTGGATCTATCTAGAGATTTGATAATTAATAACCCTTAAAATGAAAAGCCTACCTTATTATTTTATGTAAAAATTTTAGGTTATTATTTTTTTTAATCAAATTTTGTTGAGTAAAGGTAAATTTGAAATAAAAATAAAAATAACTCTATGTAAAAATGAAAATTCTACATTATTATTTTTTTATTATATCAAGAGATATTGTTTTGTCCATTACTGGTTTTTGAGCTCAAGATTTAAAAGAACCCATGGTATTCATGTGGAATATAGTCTATTTAAAGGGGGGGATTATACCATCCTAAATCCATCTTCTCACTCTCCCTCTTTCTCTCCCTCTCTCCCTCAGTTTTGATTCACATTTCGCATTAGCCTTAACTGTCGATCTCTCAAGCTTAGAGAGGGATGCATCTTGGCTCGTGTATATCTAAAGAGAGGGATGGATCTTGGCTCATGTATATCTAAAGAGAGGTATGCTATGAATTCTTAAAGTAGCATACTTGGATTTGTAAAATAGAGAGGGATGGATCTTGGCTCATGTATATCTAAAGAGAGGTATGCTATGAATTCTTAAAGTAGTATACTTGGATTTGTAAAATGTAAGATTTTTTTTACATAGGGATATCTTAAAGTCGTATACTTGGATTTGCAAAATGTAATATTTTTTTTACATAGGGATATCGTTTATTTTTTATTATGGTCTTACCTATTAAGTGCCCATATTCTAGTTTTGGTGAGTTTTGATTATGGTTTTGATAAGGTGCAACGTCTATGACACTTTCCTATTAAGTGTCTATATTCTAGTTTTGATTAGGTGAAGCGTCTATGACCCTTGTCTATTAAGTGCCCATATTCTAGCTATCATTTGGGAGGTTTTTTAATTGCATCCAAGGATGTTGTCTTGTTCTGTGAATTTACCAGTGGTTTTTGAGCTCCAGGTTTATGAGAACCCATGTTATTCCCATGATATTCACATGGAATATAGTCTTTTTAAAGGGGGAATTAAACTAGCCTAGATCCATCTTCTCCCTCTTCTTCTTCCTATGCGTCGAAACCATTAGTTTTGATTCTCATTTCCCACTCGCTAGGTTTTGATTCTCATAGACTAGCCTATATCCATCTTCTCCCTCTTCCTCTGGGTATCCCTCGAAACCCTCAGTTTTGATTCTTATTTCCCACTCACTAGTTTTTGATTCTCATTTCCCATTCACCTTAACTAAGGATGGATCTAGGTTGGTGTGTATCAAAAGAGGTATATTCTGAATTCTTAAAGTAGTATACTCGATTTGCAAAATGTAAGGTTTTTTACATAGGCATATAGTTTATTGGATTTGCAAAATGTAAGGTTTTTTTATATAGGGATATGGTTTACTTTTGATTATGGTTTTGATCAGGTGAAGCTTCTATGACCCTTGCCTATTAAGTGCTCATATTCTACATATCACTTGGGAGGTTTGCATAGGTTGATCATGATTGTGAAATCCTATTCCAAAACAAAGACATCTATCCACTTAATTAATCTTTTTTTTTCATTTTAAATTAAAATAAAAATCAATAATATGAAAAATATCAATTAAGGGGCTGAAAAAAAGCTAGAAGCACTAGTAGTTGTTGGGAGATTTCAGGTTTTCTAATATCATGAGAATTTTTTTTTTTTTTGTTGCTTTATATTTTATAGTTTGTGTAGAGAAAAATATGGTATATTAACGACTTAATCACTTTCTATCTTAATGTTTAATTTTTTTAAATTCATTTATATTATAATTAATTAACTTGATATAAAAATTATTGATGACACAATATTATATAAATGGAAAGTGATTTGATAATTATAATTACAAGTTGTCCAAATTTGTGAGTGAATGATTATCTTCACTTTCAATTTCTGAATTGAGATATAATTAAATTTGTAATGGTTTATTTACATAATCATCACTCAAACATGATATTTTTCCACAAGGAGGTCACTCACAAAACATAATAAAAAAATATATATTATTTAATTCCAAAACTAAAGAGGTCATTTCAAGTTACAATATATATATATATATATATATATATATAATATATATATATATATATATATATATATATATATATATATATATATAGATGAAAATTAACCATCATGCAATACAATATTATGTTGACTCCGTCAAATTAAAACATAAATTATTATTTTAATATGATAACTATAATTATTATTTTATATGTGTCGTTAGAGGTATCCTAAAGTGTTGTTAGATTCTAGCTAGTTCATTTTTTATCATGTTAAGGAAACAATCATAGTACCTAAGGTGACCATGTATATTCATTTTAAAATTTAAATATTTTGTAATAATTTTTGTCAATATAGACAATTTTAAAACTAAAATTCACTAAGCAAAATCATAACAACACTTATCTACTAATCTCTCTCAAAACTACATCTCTCCCTAGGCTTTTGTAATTAATATACATTTAAAAAATAAATATTCAAAACTGAAAACTAAATCTCTCCTTGGTTTCAAATGTTATATAGAATCTTTTTTAATTATTAAATATTTAAAAAATAAATATTCAAAACTTATTTTTATTCACACCGAGCCAAGTTTTCTAATGATGGTCTAAAATCCAAAACCTTAGTATAAAAAAAGATTCCTTGCCACATGATAGGCTTCTTTGCGCTCATATTGCTGGGAGGATGATACTAAGATGTAAAAACTGGCGATTCAAAAAATACTGTAAGATAAATAATAAATAAGTTAGTTACATTATAATTTTTTTGAGTTGAATTGCAAGCCGCAACCCTCAAAATTTAACAAAACATTACTTAAATCATGATCAGGCTATTTACCTGCTCGCAAATAGTAAAATCTCATCTTCCTTCTTAGCCCTTGCGAATATATGTAGGGCTCTACATTTTAAGGATGTCGCTTTGAAATGTTGAGCATTTTTGCAGGGCAGAAACCTCTTCTTTGACTGATGCGAGGGGTTCTCACTTATTTTCGGCTAGGGCTTTGTGTTTTGGGGTTTCATCTTGATACATAAAATTCCAAGGGAGACACAGGTTTATTATCATTGTTTTGCTTGGCCGCAGGAGTTTTAAGGCTGATTTCTATTGCAAACCTTTATGCGCTATAACCTTTCATGCTGATTTTCACCATGCAGATTTTATTAATATGTTCTTTTAGTATGTAATGTTGGATTTTTTATGCTTTTTAGTACTAAAAAGTTTTTGGTTTGGGAATATTGTCAATACAATTGGGGCATACTTAATGATGGACATGGCTATACCTGTACAATTTGTTACAACAAAAAAATGGGAGAATTCTATCTCCAATACTCATATTCGTTCATCTCCATCTAAAGATAGGTAGGATGAGTAAAAAACATTTCACAAAATCCATGCTCTAACATAGCTACTTGGCAACTATTTTACAAACTAATTATATAACAAGATACATAGATAGATCATTCCTAATTTTTCAATAGGCCTCAAAGGAAGTACCCAAATTCAACGAGCAAGGATTGTAATCCCAATGCTTTGTTCAATTTAAATTCTTGTTCTCACATTTCTTTCCCAGATCTCCTCCCTCTCATGACTGGCATAGAGATTAATGTTTGTTTAGCTACACTTGCATAAGTGAGAGTTCTAATGTCTACCTTTGTTACCCCTAGGCTGATGGAACATCTTCCCTCACTATCTCTAATCATTGTTCCTCCCATGGATTATTAATTTATTGTTTCACCATTTTTCCCTTGTACTTCTTCTCAATTTTTCCATTTTCACCTTTTTTATTTTTTACACTTATCTTCTTCATGTGAATTTTCTAAGGATTTATTGTGGATCATTTCCCACTCCTCACTCATATATTTATATTCCAATACATGAGAAATATATTTATATTCCATATGAGTAATATACACATTTCAGTCCTTGAGGGATTGCTTAGAAAACAAGGCTCATAGTCATTACAAGAAATACTCATTATGAGTCCAACACATTGTCACATGTAGGATTTCTCCCTACCACCTACGCTAAACCTAATTGACTTTCCATGAGAAATATCTTTATATTCCATGTAAGGAATATACTTATAAGGAATATACTTTTTTTGGTTCTTGATGGATCAATTAGCAAGGCTTCAAGCCATTACAAGAAATACTCATTATGAACTTTGTTAGCCCTTTACAAAGCCTTTATTATTCAGTGAAATATTCACCAAGACCTTACAAGATTTTATAATCCAATGAAAGATTCGCCATGATTTTACAAGATAATATAATTTGGTGAGAGATTCGTGAAAAAAATTATATATACATATTATATTATTGATAAAATCGCCTTCCATTTTTCCTATGTATCATGGAGATTCACCCATTTATTATATATATAAATTTAGGGGGGTTCTTAAAATTTTCCTGTCTGCATACCAAGAGGTTCCGTCTTCAGTGGGTGTTGCTCACCTTATATCATACATCTCAATCTCCTGCTCCCAGCTAGTGATCTCTTCTTCACTCTATGGAGCATGTATTGATTTAGCTGCAAGTTTGTAGAGCCCATGTCCTTTGATTGTGTGAACTAGCTTGAATTCAAGATCATATTCTTGCAAGCATGTCATCCAGTTCGCACGTTGTTCACCCATTTCTTGTAGTACAAGCAATGTGTGGACTGGTGGGTGACACACGAAGACTATGAAGTGATTCTTCAGCAAGTCGGGCCTGAAGTGTTTTGCTGCCTTGTAAACTGCATAAGCTTACTTGTCAATGAAGGGGTAGTTAAGTTCTAATCCTTGCATGCTTTCTCTCATGAAGGAGATTGGGCGTTCATCTTTCATCTAATCCTTCTACGTGAGTACTGCAACTAGTGAATTGTCGGAGGAGAAGGTATATAGCAGGAAATCCTTCTTGAAGTCTAGACTGTAGAGTGCAGGTGCCTCCACAGTGGCCTACTTGATCCGGGTGAATGCATATTTTTCCCTCTTACCCCAAATGTACACTGCATATTTCTTGATCGTGTCCTACATGGGCTTAACTATCTGCGCATAATCCAAGATGAACTTCTGGAGGAATTTGATCTTGCCCAAGAAGGACTGCATGGATTTCTTGTTAGTTGGGTAAGGGATCTGTGTGATAGTCTGGACCTGGTCTGGATCCACATTGATCCCGCTTTTGGAAACAATGTGTCCGAGGAGGTTCCTCTCTGACACTACGAATACACTCTTTTTGGGATTCAAGGAAATCTTGTATCTCTGACATCGCTCAAAATTTTTCTTCAGATGTCGTATGTGGTCCTCTCGTATTCTTGAGAACACAATCACATCATCGAGGTATACCACTACGCTCTTTCTGATGAGTCTGCGAAAAGCGATGTCCATGGTGCGCTGAAATGTTTCACCTGCGTTTACAAGCCCAAATGACATTCATCTGGAAGTGAATGTACCCCACTTGGTACGGAAAGTAGTTTTGAGTCTGTCAAGTTCTGCTACTAGAACCTGATTGTATCCTAAGAATCTATAAATAAGGGAAAATATCTGTGACCTAGATATTGTTTGCAAAATATGGTCCATAGATGGCATCGGGTAGTTGTCTTTGTCCGAGGTGCGGTTTACGTTCCAGAAATTGACACACAAGCAGATTTCCTCAGACTTCTTACGTACAAGAACAAGATTTGAGACCCATGTGGAATGACGAAATTTGTATATGATCCGTGCATCCAAAATCTTAGTGAGCTCTTTCTGTATGAAGGGTTCAAGTGATGAATGTACTTTCCTCAGCTTCTGTTGATATGGCTTGACCCCTTATTTGATCAGGATGATGTGTTGGATGATCTGCATGCCATAAGTTTTCAGATCATCACACGTCCACGTGAACACATCTCGGTACTATTTGAACAAGCAAATAAAGGCCTGCCACTCTTGTTGTGTACAACATGTACCAAGATTGACAAACTTCGAATCTTGTTCTATTCCTAGGTTAATCAGTTCGTGCCTCATGGTGGAACTGTGGGTCTTGCTATTCCTTGGCCCTAAAAATGTTCTTGCAAGTCATAAATCGTTTCCAATGTTGCCACACCCTTTGTGATAAGGTGGCCTTTCTTTTTACCATCTTCAGCTTGTAGAGAGTGCTCATGCTCGTCATCATCTATCACTGCATCTTTGAAGATGTTAGTGTTGGCCATGAAATGAAGTATCCGTTGATCATAATTAAACATGCATAAGTTAGTTATGTTGTCCGAGATAGAAGGTTTGTACAAAATTTCAATAGTAAATCTATCCCTAGTCGGTGATATTCTCGAAGTTGCATTTTCCAATGCATTCGCTGCTGCATTATGCGTACATGGTACAACAATGATATTAAATTCTTGGAAGTTTGAGATGATTCGCCATACCTACTGCTGGTAACTTTTGAGATGTGGTGATAAACAATGAATGGTGTTACGTACCTGTCGTACCATTATCTCTGAATCACCTACCACTTTGAGTGCAACCACGTTGAGGCTGATGGGTTTCTGCAAGCCTAACACGAGTGCTTCATACTCAGCAACATAGTTTGTGCACTTGAACTCCAAGAGACATGAAACCAGATGCTTCCTGTTGTAAGGGTCGATCAAGGAACACCCAGCTCCCGAGCCATCCTATGTGTTTGATCCATTAAAGTACATGGTCCACAACTTGTCTATACACGTACCACTGGGTGCGCTAGTACTACTGCTACTACTTTTGCTACTACTACTGCTACTATTGGTACAATGTATTGTACATGTTTCATTACCATCAGTTGGGCAAGGAAGGAGTCCCAACTGCGTGTCTGGTGGGTTGGATCTAGCCTTGCAGGATAACACCCGAATTCTATTTCAAAGAGGCAGTTGCCAAAAATGAGATCTGTGAAGGCCAACAATTCATTCTTGCCATTAAGGGGAGTGACATTATGCTTCATGTACCTCTTGGATAACACCTAGATTTGGTTGCACTTTCCCTTATATGGAAGCCACATGTGAGACCAATCTGTAGCAAAATATCCGCTTAGCTTGCTGGACTAGTCTCTGCTGAGTAGTAGACGGCATGTTTCCAGTATGTCCACAACCACTATGTTAATGCATTGGTGGACTCGATCTTCATGAGAGATAGTCAAATGATCACGTCTTGGAGTTCACCAATGGCTGGTACTGATGTTCGATCAAGTTGGATGATCCGTGCAGAAGTCTCACTCCATTGTGCATTGATCTTCTTTGCAATGGAGAGCGACATGACGTTGGCTGCCGTGCCGGAATCAACCAAGTAGTTCTGTACATTGCAATTGAAAATTTCAAAAGATAGTAGGAATGGAGGGAAACCTGAGTTCTCTTCTTCCATCTAGAGTGTATCGAGCACAGTGGAAAGTGATCCGAGAGGTTTTCTTGCTCCCTTGTTGGTAGAGGTTGCACTGTCCATTGCTGTTTGTCCCAATGTGCGTAGGAGGATATCTCATTGACTTTGGATCTTGGCTAGTTTGAACAGACTGATGTTCGCTCTAGTTTTCTTCATGTCATAAAAAATGTTGTAGTCCAGAGGTGGTAGACTTACCAAGGTGTCCGAGGTAGAACAAATGTTCGTGTTATCTGGCGGAGTGTTTTGCAGCTTGCTGCTCATGGATGCACCCTTGTCTGCCACTATCTTCCCGAACTTGTTTTGTGTTTTCTTCTTTGGGGCAGTTGGTGGGTCAACCTTCCTTATCAGTAGTCTCACCTTCTCTTGCATTTCCCCAAGAGTGGGGGGATCCCCTTTAATTCTAATATTGTAATAGTCAATTTTGTTTTGGGGCTGCTTTACGATATTCGTCTTTGACATTGTTCGCGAGCACTGATACATGTTCACCACATGCCCGGAGCTTGATGGCTCATCAGGTGCAACCTCTTCTTCATCATCAATGTCTTTTGGCTGCTCCTACATATTGCTTTCCGCATTGAGTGTATGACTGCAAAAAGCACTTGTGACTTGCTTCCAGTCTAAACAAGAGTTCTCGGGATGATGTTCTTCATGGAAAGAATAGAACTTAGGATCTTCACACTATTCGAGGTGGAACACAGGCTTTTGTGTAGTTTTGGAAGTGGACCGGTTGCTGCTTGCCTGTCTCTGTTTGGGTGGATGGCTGCATGCAAATGTGTCTGTTTTCCATTGTTTGAGCTCGGACATGTCTGTAGTCAAGTTCTTGACAAGGCGAGTGAGGGTCTCAATATCAGTTGCTTCCTTGTCTCTAGCCTTGCTCACCATTTCTTGGGACTTCCTGCTCACATCCTTGGATTCCTTTGCTAATTCATCATCCTTGATGACTCTAATTGAGCGCAGGTCTTTCTCAACAACAATAGCCTCTTCACATTTTTCTAAGAGTGTTGGTTTTGCAACTCACATGATGAAATGCGCAATGCTAGTTGGGAGTGCGAATTTCTAGTAGTCAACAGTGATGGAGTCATGAGGTTTACTGTCTGATGAAAACTTGTTCAATATGCGTGTAAACCTCTGATTGAAATCTTTCACTTTCTCTTTTCCCTCCATCTTGAGGCTTCCCAATTCCTTGAGTAGCATGGTTGGGGTCTTGTCATCAACAAAATTTTCAATGAACATGCATTTGAATGCACCCCAGTTCTGTATAGAGTTGGATGGAAAGCTATGATACCATGTAGCTACGTCATCATATCGTACCTCAAGGGTCTGCAGTTGTAGGTAGAAGTTGTCCAAGTGGTCTTTTGCCTTCACCGTGCTATTAGGGTTGAACTTGATGTTCATTCTCTCCACTCGCTTCAGCATCTTATGCAAAACAACTAGGAGATCCAATGGTCCTTGAGTCATCCATTCAAGATTTGGGTCAACCATTTATTCTTCTTCTTTGTCCTCCTCTTCTCTTTCAGAATCTGATGGTTTCGGCTCTGAGTCTATTGGTTCGTCTTCACCTCGCCTCCTGTACCAGAGTTTGATCCCAAGATCACAAGAGTGTCTTGTTCACCTTGCCAGAAGACAGAGGTTTCTCTCCGTATTCAATAGCTTATGCCAGACCTTCAAGTGTGGCAAGGACTACTTCTTCCACCGATGATACAAAAACTCCCGTTGGAGTGGATTTTGGCTTTATTGATGCATATGGAAGATGTTGTATGCCTGGGATTAGTCTGATTACTTTCGTGAATTGGCGAGTGATGGGACAGACAGAGCGAAGGTGTTGATACAGAATCTCGTGTTCAATCCTGGGAGGTGAGGAGTAACCAACTGCAGAGTCGCGTAGAGGTGAGAGGGAGTGTGAGTTATGGCCTTGAGTAGATGGTTGATGAATGAGTGTGAGGGGATATGCAGCCATAAACAACTGGCGGCCCTCCTTCTAGTGCCAGAAATGTTGACAGTGTTGGACCCACCAACATTCAGGGGATCACCTTTGTATGAAGTCCCCACTAGATGTCACATCGTTTGTTGTGGGAGTCCCATCTGGTATGATGGCTTGGTTGCCATTATCTTAAGGATTTGCCTCAACTCTTGCTTGTCAACACATGAGAGTGATCTGCTTTGTTTTCGAGAAGTGATATTCGTGTTCCTGGTGAATGCTAGTGTACTTGTGTCAATGGGTCTTTCACTGTAGAGGGAGAGGGTGGGAGTGAGTCCCAAGTTGATTAGGATGAAGTCCCAACTCATCTAGCAACACACAACAAAATAATACGGGTGCAACTTCCAGAGGAGTAGTCCACATGGATGCGGCAGTCACAACATGCAAGGTAAGATAACACGTACAACACTCAGCAGATGAGTCTGCACGAGTGTAACGGTTGTTACAACAAGTTTTATGTGAAAGGTTTGTTTGATGTCCGGGGGGGTAGCCACCATGGGTGAGACAATGTTAACAACATATATAACACATTTTCATTAACATATTGTGTATTACAACAAGTGAAATAAGTTCAAGTGTTCAACATAGGTTAAAGCAACATGCATTACAAGTGTTCAAAGTTAGCATTACAACAATTACAATACATGTGAGAAAACGTGTTGGCATGTTAGCAGGATTTTGAATTAAGCGAAAGTTCCAAGACACATTGTTACACCATACATCACTAACCCCGAGAGCAAGGCGTTGGAGCCACTACTTACTCCTCAAATAAAAGATTATAGACTCTCTTGGATATGTGGGAGGAGCTGAGGTGAATAGTCCTTTACATGTACAAATGAGGGGGTATTTATAGCCAAGGGTGAAACTGACCTTTTTGGTTGTTCAACTACCCTCATGATTGTTTGACTTCCATGAATTTTAGACTTTACATGACTCTTTGTGCAATAAGTAGGTCTCTTGGACTTTCATGTTACATTACATTGATTTGACAACATGGCCCATAGTGGAGATGTGGACAACATGACTCATGACATGACTCGACATGACAGTGCTAGTACATTCATGCTGCTTTTAGAGTGCATGTCGAGCTGCAGTGATGTTGGGTGATGGATTTCTTCATGGTGTATCATAGCTTCACCTCCGCACAACAAAGTGCACACAGTCTTCGATGGTCATTGGTTCGCTTGATGTTTCTTTGGTACATTTCTCTTTTCTTGTATGTTGGAAGGCTTGACACACTCATCTGTTCGTGAAAGGTGCATGTTCATCCATTTGTACATCCATGAGCACATCTTGCATGTTTTCTTGCCCGTCCGTTCGTGAGAACATCTTTTCACGATCATCCGTTTGTGAGCACATCTCTGTGCATGCATCATTCATTCATTCGTTGGTGAAGCTTTCCTTTTTCATGTGCTCCCTTCATTCATCCCTTTCATTGTCATGCCATGTTTGTTGGCGTACATGTACCTGTAGTCACTCATGACGAGAGAACATCAAATCTAAAAACCTCCTAATATACCATAACACATGATCATTTCGGATGCAAGTGACCGGGAGAGGCAACAAGGTTGCGAGGCGGGATGATGACTTTGGGCACTATTGATGGAAAATGTGCAAGAGCCACTGTGTGATGAAGATGAGCAATCCAAGTTGACAGTGTTTGTCCACGAGGTCTAGTTCGACTAGAAAGAAAAACTGTGCAAATTTTGGAAGGGACAATCCGGGCTGCAGGAAAGCCAGGCAGACAGAATCTGTGCATTTTCCAAACTAAGTGGGAAACAAGGGATTGATAACAAAATTTACGTAATTTTCTGGAGCAACAGAACAAGTTGTATGGAGTATTAGTAGGAAAACATTGCACAATTTCTTGGAGGAACTGGCCAGGAGCCTGGCAGCCAAAACTGCACATTTCCTAGAGGGAATTGGAAGCTGGCTGTTGGGTCACTGATAGCAGAAACTATGCAATTCACAAGGGGAACTGGCAGTCACCTGCCAGGAGCTTGGAAGCAGAAATTTCTCAATTCGTGGAGGGAACTGGCAGTCACCTGCTAGGAGCTTGGTAGTAGAAACTGCTCAATTCCTGGAGGAAACTGGCAGTTTATTGTTGGGAGTTTCTAGTGAGAGAAATGACACTAAGGATGGGAGGCTGGCCTGTTGATCATATTTGTGCAATTTTTGAGTTGAGAGGACTGATGGGCAACAGAGGGCCTGCTCAGTAAAACTCCACAATTTCTGGGATGAGTAGCCGATTAACTGTCGGGATCACTGACTGGAAAAACTGCACAATTTTATGAGTGAGACAGGGATGGGCACTGGGTGTCTATTCAACCTGTCTATGCAATTTCCTCAGTCAGTAGAACAGGCAAGGTCAATGTCCTCTATGCAATTTTTGAGGGGAGTCAGTCCCGAGGAGGCTGCTAGGTCTGACTCTTTAGGTGGCCAGCATGAAGGTTGATCGCATTGCTTGCAGGCAACGCATCCTGAAAAGTCTTGTTTGGTGCTTCTACACTATTTGGGTGAAATTCGACCGATTCGATGGTGGGGTGATGGTCCGGTTATGTTATGAAACCATCTCACAAAAATATAGAAAAAATAGATCAATGCCTTATAATTCAGCCTCTTTGAGGGGGCAACCTCTTTTACATTACACAAATGAACAATTCTTGGATGATACAAATGACAATACCTCATTTCTATATATAGGAGTCTAAGGGGTCATAATATAATCAGAGCCGACATAACAATAATAATGTAAGGGCACAATAATAATAATAGTGGGCTTCTATGGGGCACAATAATAACAATATGGGGACTACATGGGTACAAGAATATAATAAGGGGGTTGTACCAATAACAATAATGGGTTACACTAGTAGTATAGGGACCTAACATGCCCCTCTCCTTCAAAAAGTGTTGTTCCCAATGCTTGAGTAGTTCTTGATGCTTCTGTATAAATCCTTGTCCTCCCATGTGGAATCTTCAACGCGTAAGTTCTTCCACTTGATGAGATACTATGAAATTGATCAATTTCGTAGGTTTCTTGTTCTTGTTTCTATGACTACTCCAGGTTCCAATCTGATTTTTCCTTCCTCTTCAAGTTTTGGCAATATTGTTTGAATTGGAATATTCTGCAACTTTTGAATGAGTGGCCACACTTCTTTGTCCTTCTTCCATTCATCCCTTGCTTCGTTTATACAATTTGGTTGGATAATAGAAATAGCAAAAAACAATGCTTCCACATCCTCATTCTTTCTTGAGAGTGCATCTGCAACAAAAATTTTATTCGCTTTTCTGTAGATGATGTCAAAGTCATAACCCAACATATTTGTGACCCATTTTTTCTATTCTTCTAAAGATAATATTTGTTCTAAAAAGTATTTAAGACTATCATGATCCATTTTTACCTTTAAGTGTCTTCCCATTTGTTACCGGGAAAAGTGTCAATTTAGAACTGCTCTATCCCACTAAGGTGTGACAGCTTCCTTAGAAACAAACAGAAAAAACTAATTTTGTATTTCCTTTATGAATTAAAGATAGAGGGGGATAGAAAGAACCGACCTGTGTCTTGCACTAATCCTTTGATCCAATCCCTCTCTTCTTTGATAGCTTCCAGCTACCTGCTCCCTTACTTGCCCAGCTTCACCAAGTTCCTGTAAGATCACAGAAGAAGAAAACTATACAAAGACATGGATCTATATTCATAAACAGCTTAGGATCAGATTTAAGCTAAACATACAAATGTAACAAGCATCAATGATACACAAGCATGTAGGAGAAACTCAAATAGTTTTTATTGATATACAATAAGATCCAGGAGGAGTTACAACCGATGATTCCTGACCCAGCATCAACCTCCCAGCAAAGAAGCCCCTTCTTCACCTCCAACAAAGCATAAATCACCCAATACTCTGATATCTATCTCAAAACCAACAACAATTCCTTGCAATGTACAAAATTCCCGCCTCTGGATCTCTGGGATGAGGGATCCATATATAGATGTATGCAAGGAGGATGAGTCAGCTTATGATTTGATTAGTGTCTTCTCTCTGTCAGTTCTTGCTTCCACTTGGAGACTGAAAGCCTCTTACTCATCCTTGGTCGAATTCAGTGAGGCAAGTGTCATAGGAGAAGATTCTGGAAGCTTCCATTGTCTTTCCACCTCGCGGAATGGCACTGCCATTTGTCATTTCCCGCTCAACGCACCCTGATAGTGCATTTAGGTGTGTTGCAATGCACCCAGCTAGTGTATTTAGGTGCTATGCAACGCAGCTAGCTAGTGGAGCAGCTGAAATGATCCTGATTTGACTGATTCTGAGCAGTTTCTGGTGGAGAACTTCTGGGAGAAGCTGTAATTTGTTGACCTTGTTCCTTTAGGGGTTGGAACAACACTTTTAGGGACTTAGGAGCCCTTGGTTTATGGACATTTCATGCTTGGAGCTGCAAGGCACAAAAATGTCTATAACACCATTGGGTAAGGTCGCCATTTCTTAAGTGCATGTAGTATTGCTAGCATTTCCTTCTCATAAATAGCTTGCTTGAGATGTCACCATAAAAATACCCAATCACCTACATAAAAACCTTTTTTACTACGATGTTGATCTACCTATTGTTTCATTCGATTATGCACCAAAGTGGCATTATCCTTTGAAATTTGGAGAACTTGTTGTTGATGCTCAATGTGATCTTTCACTGCTTGAACCTTTTTATTCTTGATATGTCCTATCTTAAGAGTTTGAGGAGTGGTAATTTCTTCTAATGCTCCACAAGATATGGTTGGATTCATTTCTTGATGCTTGATGTGATCTTTCACTTCTTGAACATTTTTCTTCTGGATATGTCCTTCTATATCGATAGTTTGAGGAGTGGTAATTCTAGCCAATGCATTACAAGATATGGTTGGATTAATTTCTTCTTTCTCGATATGATCTTTCACTTCTTGAACCTTTTTCTTCTTGATATGTCCTTCTATTTTGAGAGTTTGAGTGGTAATTCTTGCCAATTCTTTACAAGATATGGTCAGATTCATTTCTTCTTTCTCAGGGGTTGGGTCCTGCCGTATATCCTCTTCTTTTGATGTTTCATGATCCTTTTCTTCCTCCTCTTCATACTCCATGTAAAATAATTTCTTGTCAACACACTTATGACATTTAGTGCATTTTCTATCACAATTGTAACAAAGCCCTTTTTCTCTTTTTTCTTCCAATTGTTGTGGTGTAAGCCTTGTAGGTTGTGGAAGGATAGGAGAAGAAACACTTCCATAATTATAGTCATGAGTGGTGGGATTCCTTGTTTCCATAATTTCGCTTTCAATTTTTCTTGCCAACTCGAATGCCTCCTCCAATGAATCAGGTTCCCAAAAACGAACCCATGTTGAACATTATCCTTTAAAGTCCCTATGAAGACACCAATCCTTTGCTTCTCTGGAATATAACTTACCCTTCTATTCAATTTTTGAAAGTCCTCAATGTGCTCTTCCATTGAACCCTTTTGTTTGATATTTGTCAATTGGCTAAAGAAGGAGTTTCTCTTTGTATCCTCATAATGTGATACCGTGAAAATTGACCACGTGACAAGTGGTTTACCAGAACAAAGCCCTTTATACCATAAAAAGTGATTCAGTTCTAAATAATTAGATGCAATACATACCTTTTGTAACAGTGGTACACCATGTAGATGAAAATATTTCTCCATCTGTAGTATCCAATTTACCGGATCCTTGCCATCAAACTTTCTCATCTCGCTTTTTCTTGATTTTAGGAGCTCGATTTGAAATGACTATAACTCTATACTTTCAGATATTTAAGTTCTGAAATTGTGACCTGCAGTAGCGTTCTACATCCTCTTTCCAATGCCATCAGTCTGATCCAAATTGGACTCTCCAAGGAAGAGTTATGCCAAATCTCCCACGGTGACCTGATTATAGACTAGTTCAGTAGAGAAAACATGTATGACATTCCACGTGTCACTGTTTTGACCTTTGGATCTGAAAAATGTACACAAGAAACTACAATCCATCCTCTTCTGTAACTTTTCACGAAATTTCAATCTGATGCCCAGAGATAAAGTTATGATGAGTTTCCCTAGGTCACCTGTTTGGAATGTAATTCAGGAGTCTGCAAAAAGACCAACTTCCTCAGATCATATCTCCACAAATATTGCGCAAAAAGCTCTTAAATTTGGACCCAAGGTTAAGCCCGATTTCGTCTCAAATGGGTTTTGTTTTTCTCTTCTGAAACTTCACAAAACAAAAGTTATAGTGAAAATGCCACGATGACCTATTTGGAGCAGCGAAACCCTAGAATCCAAAGCTCTAATACCAAATGTTATGAAACCAGCTCACAAAAAGATAGAAAAGATAGATCAATGCCTTATAATTCAGCCTCTTTGAGGGGGCAACCTCTTTTACATTACACAAATGAACAATTCTTGGATAATACAAATGACAAGACCTCCTTTCTATATATAGGAGTCTAAGGGGTCATAATATAATCAAAGCTGACATAACAATAATAATGTAAAGGCACAATAATAACAATTGTGGGCTTCTATGGGGCACAATAATAACAATATGGGGACTACATGGGTACAACAATATAATAAGGGGGTTGTACTAATAACAATAAGGGGTTACACTAGTAGTATAGGGACCTAACAGGGTATCAGAGGGGAGTATAGTCGTCATAACTTCAACAAAATGACTAAGTGTGTGAACGAGTGAAAGATGTGAATGTGATCTTGCAAAAACACACCAACATGAATTGACGACGAGAATACTCAAACCAACCTGACACACATGTTCAACATGGCTGACTGATGATTCAAGCAACAAGTGCGACACTCGTGATTGATCATTGATCGACCATGACGACGCTTGTGTGATAGTGGATGTGACTCCGCGTGTGAGTGCAAAAGATGATTTCATAGCGAACATAACATATACACACGAAGCGAAAACCTTGAGCATGACCAGAACATGGTCGCAAGCAAGACATTGACATCAACATGCAGAAGCTTGGGTGGAATGAACAAGCAAGGTGGGTGTGAAGGCTCACACGATCCCACGGAGTGAACTTGAGTGTATGCAACCATCAAGTGAAACTCTCAAGGGACGTTACTAATTTGGGTGCAGGCCAAAATTTTGGAGGGCGGTTGTAGCCGCTACAACAAATCCAATGATTGTTATTCCAATGGTTGGTGTTGATGTTGTATTAGGAGTCCAATGGTTAAAATCTTTGGGGATGATAGCTTTTAATTTTCAAGAAATTCTCTTGAATGTGTTTTGAGAAGGAAATTAATTTGAATTAAAGGGTATCATATGGAGACTTGGTAAGATAATCAAATCTAATGGCATCAAAACTATTTTAAAGAAGGAAGAATGAGGTGTAATTGCACAATTTTGATCACTAGATGTTTAAACGTCTAAGTCATCCATTTTTCCATATCTCCAAAGATTCCTTAACAATCATTCCAAGGTATTTGATACTCCAAAAGGTCTCCCACCTATTTGAGATCGTGATCATGTTATTCCTTGATTCTAGGCAAATTTCCTCCAAACATTAAACCTTACAGATATCCCCATTCCCAAAAGAGTGAAATTTAATGTATGGTTGAAGAAATTCTAGAGGCTGATATAATTCAACCTAGCCAAAGTACTTTCTCTTCTCCAGTAGTATTGGTGCACAAGAAGGATGGTTGATGGTGTATGTTTCCATATTATAGAGAGCTCCACAAACTCACTATTAAAAATAACTTTCTCATTCCTGTCATTGATGAATTTTTAGATGAATTATATGGAACAATTTACTTTAATAAGATGGATCTTTATTTAGGATATCATCAAATTCTAATGAGAAAATCCATTCCAAAAACAACATTTAGAACTAACGAAGTTCATTATGAATTTTTGGTCATGTCTTTTGGCATTGCTAATGCACCTTCCACATTTCAAGGTTTGATGAATTATATTTTCAAACCCTTAGAAAATTCGTGTTAGTATTTTATGATGATATACTAATATACATTAAGACTTGGGAAGTTCATGCTCAACATCTTGATAGGGTGCTCAAACTATTAGAGGAAAAACAATTATTTGCAAAACCCTCCAATTATTTCTTTGAGATACAGGAGGTGGAATATTTGGGTCATGTTGTATCTCATGAGGGTGTTAAGGTAGACCCTAACAAAATTAAAGCCATAAAGGAATGGAAAATCACCACAACCTTAAGGAATATTCAAGGATTTCTTAGGTTAATAGGGTATTATAGCATGTTTATTAAGAATTATAGGAAAATAGAAGCACCTCTAACAACATTATTGAAGAAAAATGCATTTTCTTGGACTCTGGAAGTAATTAAGGCCTTTGAAAATCTTAAAGAGGCAATGTGTTGAGCTCTGGTCTTTGCTACATCAGACTTCACAAAAACCTTTATTGTGTAATGTGATGCCTCAGGGAATGGAATTGGTGTTATTTTAGTGCAAAAAGGAAGACCTGTTTCCTTTTAAATTCATCCAATCAGGGGACAAAATTTACACAAACCTATTTATGAGAAGGAAATGCTAGCAATATTACATGCCTTGAAGAGCAATGTCACCCTTACCTATTGGAAATACACTTCAAGATAAAAACAAATCATGATAGTCTTAAATACTTTGTAGAACAAATATTATCTTCAGAAGAACAACAAAAATGGGTCACAAAATTGTTGGGTTTATGACTTTGAAATCATCTACAAAAAGGGGAAGCAACATGTTGTTGTAGATGCAATCTAAAGAAAGGACAAGGATGCAAAGGCATTACTCTAAGCCATTTCTATTATCCAACGCAATTCGATAACTGAAGTAAGATATGCATAGAAGAATGAGGAAGAGGTGTGGATGTTCATTCAAAAGTTGCATTAAGATCTCAATGCATTTGATACATTTATCTAGAAAAAATGATTCATTGTGGTACAAAGATCATTTATATCTATGTAATAACTCCCAACCTAAAATAAAGGTTATTTTGGAATTGCACATATATCCTATACAGGGGCACTCAACATTTTTAAAAGCTTACCACAAGTTTAAGAAGGAATATTTTTAGGATGGCCTTACTTATGATATTCAAAAGTTTATGCCAAAATTTCTGGTTTGTCAACAAAATAAGGTTGAGAGAATTAAGACCTCAAGTCTATTGAAACCATTAGCCATTCCAATTAGCATTGGGAGGAGGTCTCAATATATTTTATCATAGGTCTACGTAAGTCCAAAAGAAAGAGTGTCATCATGGTGGTAGTTGATAGACTTACCAAGTGTGCAAACTTTTGTGCATATCTCATTCAGTATAATTGCTATTGCATTCATGGAGACAGTTCAAAAGCTACATGGAAACCCAAAGATAATTGTAACTAACACAGATCCAATTTTCACTAGAAATTTTTAGACAGAAATGTTTTCTTCTCTCAATACTCAATTAAGTCATAGCTCATCTTATTATCCTTAATTTGATGAGACAATTGAGATAGTAAGCAAAATTTTGGAAGGACATCTACGTTGCTTTATATCTGATAAATAAACAAATGAATCAAATAGTTACCTTTGACAGAATGGTGGTATAACACTTCCTTCCATACCGCAACAAAAATTACCCCATTTATGGTGCTTTATGGATATCATCCATGATCCATTACATCATATCTAAGATATAAATCTCAGGTTCAAGCAACAAAAGATCACATCAAGCATCAACGAAAAGTTCTCCAAATCTTAATGGATAACCTAAGTTTAGGTTTAATGTGGATGATTAGGTATTTTTATGGCTACAACCATAAAAACAAATGTCCCTCAAGCAAGCTAATACAAATAATAAATTATCACCCAAGTACTATGGCCCTTATAAGGTGTTAGAAAAGATTGGTCCTATGGCATACAAATTTAAGTTTCCTGCGTCTTCACGAGTAAACTTATTTTTCCATGTTTCATGCTTAAAGAAGGTAATACAAGATCCCAATTAAAACTATATTTCTAGAACTTGATGATGAAGTAAAAATCATATTACAACCTAAAGCAATCATTGAAGCAATAATCTAGCAACTATAGAATCAATCAATTTCATAGTATCTCATTAAGTGGAAGAACTTACTTTCTAAACATTTCACATGGGAAGATGAGTACTTTATACATAAGCATCTGGAACTAATCAAGGGTTGAGGAAAACACTTTTTGGAAGGAGAGGGACATGGTAGGTCCCTATAATACCAGTGTAGCCCCTATATTGTTATTGTTGTGCCCCATAGAAGCACATTATTTTTATTGTTGTACCTTTACATTACTATTGTTATGTAGGAACTAATTATAGTTGTACCTTTTAGACTCCTATATGTACCAAGGAGGTCTTTTCATTTGAATCATTGAAGAATTGTTCATTTATGTGATGTAAAAGGAATTTCCCTCTCAAAATGGCTTATTATTAAGGTGTTAATCTATATCCTCTTATTTGTTTTTGTTATTTGGATCTAGGTACATAACACTAAATCGAAAAGACAAACATGACTAACTTTAATCAGGCTTCTAGTGAATTTCCAAAGGGTTTGGAGAGGAGGTGCTAAAATAGGTAACATCTATTTTAGGCCACCTTTTGTAGATTTTTTAGATGTTTGGAGTAAAAGTGAACATGGATCACAAATATAGAAAATTTTTATTACTCAACATTTTACCTCCTCATAATTTGGATGAATTTAACTTATTTCACTTTTCCTATTTTTGTTTCATTTGGGAAATAAATTTTCTTTGAAATTTTTGTGAAAAAATATAAAAAGAATAAAGCTGGTAATTCTAGAATTATACAGAATTTGATCGGTACATCTGATCGCTAAGAAATAAGTAGTTGTGTACTCATAATCAAATATACTATTTATGTCTAATAAAAAAAATGTATTTCTTGATGGATTTTCTGTTATATGTGGTACAAGTTAGCTTCTGTGAATTATTGTACCATTGAAATTAGTAAAAAAAGGGAAAATCATTGATTTGAAAAGCTATAACTTTCATATCGTAAATCAAATTGAGGCATGAATTTAGTCATTGGAAAGGTGATCCAAAGGAAAACATGGTAGAAGATTTAAGTTTTCCAATGAATAAATTTGTTGTTTCAGAAGGATTCAAGAAGAAGAGAAATTGGACTCTATAATCCTTGCAATTGCTCAATGTGAAAGATCTCCAAAACAATGATTAACTTTTGGAAAAACATTCTAGATGATAGAGGTACTTGTCATATGCGAATATTGGGTAAGGAATATTTTACATTATAATGGTGATGCCTATGTAGTGGTACGGTGGCACATTTGGAGGTGTAACAACATAATAATGAAAAATGGTTAAGTTTTTAAGAATAGGGTATTGTTGATGAGTAGTTAAACAATCAAGAAGAAAGTGTTATTTCAAAACATTATTAATAAGAGGTTTAGATGTCATAAACAAATATTGTTTGGGCCTATTGTATAATATAATTCTAAGTCTCAATGAACATAGAAGTAGGGTGGAGATGGTATATTTGGTTGAGACAATGAAGCATTTTTGGAGGGAAGCACAAAGCTATAGAGTAGGAAATAAAAGGCTAATAAGGGCTTGTGAAGAGCATAGCCAAATTAGTACTCAATTACTATATAATTCGAATGACCTATAAATATAGGTTAACAAGGATTCTTGCATAAAGGATGAAGCCAACATATAAAAAATGGAATTAATATACATAGGAAGATAAGGGAGACTCCTTAACTATGAATGTATAAGTGTATTCATGGTAGCAAAGCTCACTGCAAAGGAGTGAAAGGATCTCATGAGATGATGTGTGAATCATAGGATGGGTGAGTAATCTCTATGTGCAAGCATAGGAACTCCAAAAGAGAATTGCAAGCCAAGAACTAGAAACTTATGTTTCAAAACTATTCCTCTTGTTAGAGTGCACAATGGAACTAGGGTACAATTGAAAAGAATTTAAAGGTAACAAGGGAAGGATCCTTTATTATAAAATAACTAATAGATAAATATATCCATTCTTGGGACAATAAGGGAGAGATTATTGTTGGGAAAGGAGCACCAACCATATTGTGAAGTGTGGAGGCAAATTAATTACCTATCATTTAATTGTCAACCCGGGGGTTTTGTAAAACTTGTGAAGCATGCGTGCACTGTATATGCTAGAAATTAAATTTCAATTTAGATCAATCTAACTACGAAACGGAGTAATGACAAACCAAATTCACCTATTCTAATTCAACAATCAACTCAAAAGAAATTATAGTACAATTATAGTACAACGCGTGGAATTGAAATCTTAATCTTTAAATCTTGCAGGAATTGAAAAGCACACCACTCTTTCAAAAATGAAAGAAAAAACAATCATTCTTAACCTATCACACAGGAAAAGATATGAAAGAAAATAAAAACAAATGCTCTTAACTTCTAGGTAGAAAGAAAATAAAAACAATCACTCTTAACCTCTCACACAGGAAAGGATATGAAAGCAAATAAAAACAAATGCTCTTAACTTCTAGGTAGAAAGCAAATAAAGACAATCACTCTTAACCTCTCACATAGGAAGAGATATGAAAGAAACAAATCTTAATGTATGAAAACAATAAATCTTAATCTATGAAAAACAATAAATCTCACACATTGTAGGTGGCCAATCCAAAAGCATGAGAGATGGAAAGTTGAGAGGCTCCAAATGCAAGAATAATCAAATCAAAGTGAACATCACTTATGAGCATGGTGCGAAATCCAAATTCTATATTCAAAACATGAGAATTTCCCCAACTTTACACATGCCTTTCAAAGGAGAAGGCTCTCCTATTTATACAAAAACATAAGAAGCTACCTCATTAATGGAGGTCCATTATTCTCTCCCAAGATCCATAGAAAGTATCATAGAGTTACAACTCAAATAGGTAATGATGAGACACATATCCTCTTTGACCTTTATCCAAATCTTCTTCCATATCTTGAAGATAATTCGAATTTGAGCATTGGAGGCCACATAAGGGTGCCTTGGAAGCTTCCAAATGACCTACGCATGTCATGAAACTCAAGCCACTTTTAAGTATTAGCAAGTATATGTCATTTTTCTAAGTTTTAACCATTTAATTCACTTATAATACTAGAAATCATTAACTTTTGGAAAACACAAAGGTAACCCATATAATTATGAAAATGGAGGCTAGTGAAATATTATACGGTCATGGAGTTGTGACATGTGAGTGAAATGGTGGTGTTAAAGGTGAAAGTTGATGATATTTCGAATACATTTTGGAGACTCTACATTCCCCCCAGTTGAAGTTATTGCTTGTCCTCATGCAATCTACTGCATTGCTTAATCATGATTTTTTTTTTAATGAGCTTGGATTATCTCATATGTCCTTAAACTTTGCATTTGATAGTATTTGAAAATTTTATTTCGTTTTACAAAGTATTCCTTGTCATACATTGAATTGCAACATTTTTGGTTGGTTCTTGTGTGACAACCAAATCTTAATTGGTATTGGTTCTTGTGTTTCAATACCTTGTTTCTTTTTGTTGCGGCAAGATTCATTGCACATGTTTAAGAATGCATAAATCAGCCATATAATATGCTCATCATTTAGGAATTTATTTGCAAATCACATAAATTTTGAACCATAATGCAATCATAATTGATTGGGACAATTATGTTAGGATGAAATGAAGTGATATGGATGTGATAATAAATGGATGTCACTTCCCCTCCCCCCCCCAAATAAAGGTGTTTACATTTTTTTTTTTTCAAATGAGAAAGGAAATATGGTTAAGTATTTTCCAAAAATTATAATTTTAGTATTCAAGGAATTTTATGATTAAAAGCTAGAAAACAACATACCTTTACTTACCTAAGAAGTGGACAAACTGTGCATATGTAGAGAAGTTGTAGCTGTTGTTGAATCATGGAATAGAATGTATAATTTCATCTTCTTCCTGGTTGCATAAATATTGGATGAGGTGGTGAAAGTGGATTCTTTATTGCTGCTGCTAAATCTGTTGTATCTAGTGAAAAATGTTGAATGATATAGTGTTCATGTTATGAAACTAGCTCACAAAAAGATAGAAGAGATAGTTGAATGCCTTAGAATTCAGCCTCTTCGAGGGGGCAACCTCCTTTACATTACACAAATGAACAATTATTGGATGATTCAAATGACAGAATCTCCTTTCTATATATAGGAGTCTAAGGAGTCACAATATAACCCATCCGACCTAACAATAATAATATAAAGCCACAAAAATAACAATAGACAGATTCTATGGGGCACAATAATAACAATATGGGGACAATAGGGGCACAACAATATTAATAAGGGATACAACTACAATAGTAATGGGGTAATCACTAGTATTATAGGGACCTAACATGCCCCTCTCCTTCAAAAAAGTGTTGTCCTCAATGCTTGAGTAGTTTTGGATGTTTTTGTATAAAATTCTCATCCTCCCATGTGGAATCTTCAGCGGATAAGTTCTTCCACTTGATGAGATACTCCGAAATTGATCAATTTCGTAGCTGTCATGTTCTTGTTTCTGTGACTGCTTCCAGTTCCAATATAATTTTTCCTTCCTCGTCAAGTTCTGGAAATATTGTTTGAAGTGGGAGCTTTTCGCCTATAACCTTCTTTAAACATGAAACATGGAAAACTGGGTGCACTCGAAAAGCTGCAGGAAGCTCCAATTTGTATGCCATAGTACCAATCTTTTTCAACACCTTGTATGGACCATAATACTTTGGTGATAATTTATTATCCTTCTTAGTTTTCTTGAGGGACATTTGTTTATATGGTTGTAGCCGTAGGAATACCCAATCACCTACATAAAAACTTCTTTCACTGCGATGTTGATCTACCTATTGTTTCATTCTATTCTGTGCCAACACGAGGTTATTCTTTAAGAGTTGGAGGACTTGTTGTTGATGTTCGATGTGATGTTCCACTGCTTGAACCTTAGAATTTTCTCTTAAATATGATGTGATGGATGGTGGCTGATATCCATAAAGTGCCATAAATGGGGTCATTTTTGTTGCTGTATGGAAGGAACTGTTATACCACCATTCAGCCAAAGGCAACCATTTGACCCATTGTGTCTGTTTATCAGATACAAAGCAACGAAGATATCCTTCCAAAAATTTGTTTACTATCTCAGTTTTCCCATCAGATTGAGGATGATAAGATGAGATATGAGCTAACTGAGTACCAAGACAAGAAAATAATTCTGTCCAAAAATTTCCAGTGAAAATGGGATCTCTGTCACTTACAATAATCTTTGGATTTCCATGTAGATTTTGAATTTTTTCCATAAATGCAGTAGAAAATGTACTGGCTTTAAATGGATGTGATAATGCACAAAAGTGTGCATACTTGGTAAGTCTGTCAACTACCACCATGATGACACTCTTTCCTTCAGACTTGGGTAAACCTGTGATAAAATCCATTGAAACCTCCCCCCAACGTTGGCTTGGAATAGATAAAGGTTGTAATAGACCAGGGGTCTTAGTTGTTTCAACTTTATCTTTTTGGTAAACCAAACATTCCGCCACAAACTTTTGAATATCTGATTTAAGGCCATCCCAAAAAATTCCTTCTTAACCCTGTGGTAAGTTTTTAAAAATCCTGAGTGCCCTCCTAAGGGAGAAGTGTGCAATTCCATAAGAATATTTTGTTTGAGTTGGCAATTCTTACAGACGTATAAGCGATCTTTGTACCATAACGAATCATTTTTCCAGCTAAATGTATCAGATGTACCGGAATCTTGTTGTAACTTTCGAATAAGTGCCCACGCTTCTTCATCATTCTTCCATTCCTCCCTTGCTTCATTTATCTAATCTAGTTGGATAATAGAAATGGCGCACAACAATGCTTCCACATCCTCATCCTTTCTTGACAGTGCATCTGCCACCACATTTTTCTTCCCTTTTTTGTATATGATTTCAAATTCATAACCCAACATCTTTTTGACCCACTTTTGTTGCTCTTCATAGGATAATCTTTGTTCTAAAAAGTATTTAAGGCTATCATGATCCGGTTTTACCTTGAAGTGTCTTCCCATTACGTAGGGTCACCATTTCTTAAGTGCATGTAGTATTGCCAACATTTCCTTCTCATAAATAGCTTTGTGTAAAAACTTTCCCTTGATTGGACAACTTTCAAAAGAAATGGGTCTTTCATCTTGCATTAAAACAACACCAATTCCATTTCCTAAAGAATCACATTCCACAATAAAGATTTTTGTGAAGTCTGGTGTAGCTAAGACCGATGTTTGGCACATTGCCTCTTTAAGATGTTCAAAGGCCTTTGTTGCTTCTGGAGTCCATGAAAATGCATCTTTCTTCAATAATGTTGTTAGAGGTGCTGCTATTCTCCCATAATTCTTAACAAACTTGCAATAATACCCTGTCAACCCGAGAAATCCTCGCAGATGCTTTATGGATGTGGGGATTTTCCATTCCTTAATGGCTTTAATTTTGCTAGGGTCTATCTTAACCCCTTCATGAGATACAATATGACCCAAATATTCCACCTCTTGTAGTCCAAAGAAACATTTAGTTTTTTTTGCATATAATTGTTTCTCCTCCAATAGTTGTAGCACCTTGTCAACATGTTCAACATGATCCTTCCAAGACTTGTTGTAGATTAGTATATCATCAAAAAATACTAACGCAAATTTTCTAAGGAAGGGTTTGAAAACAAAATTCATCAAACCTTGAAATGTAGAAGGTGCATTGGTAAGGCCAAAAGGCATGACCAAAAATTCATAATGACCCTCATGAGTTCTAAATGTTGTTTTCGGAATGTCTTCAGTCTTCATTCTGATTTGATGATATCCTAAATGAAGATCCAACTTGGTGAAGTAAATTGATCCATGCAATTCATCTAGTAATTCATCAATGACAGGAATGGGAAACTTATATTTAATAGTGAGCTTGTTGAGCTCCCTATAATCCGGACACATGCACCATGATCCATCCTTCTTGTGCACCAATACTACTGGAGCAGAGAAAGAACTTTGACTAGGTTGAATTATACCAGCCTCTATCATTTTGGCAACCATACGTTCAATTTCACTCTTTTGGGCATAGGGATATCTGTACGGCTTGATGTTTGGAGGAACACTTCCTGGAATCAGATGAATAGCATGATCATTATCACGAATAGGTGGGAGACCTTTGGGAGTCTCAAATACCTTGGAATGATTGTCCAAGACTTTTTGGAGATCTGGAGAAATAAATGATTCCGATGTGGAAACATCTAGCGAACATAATTGTGCAATTACACCTCTTTGTTCATTTTTTAGAAGCTTTGTCATACTGTTAGAGATGATTATCTTTCCTGGTTTCCCTGCAATACCCCTTAATTCAACTTCCTTTCCTTCTGCAGAAAATTTCATGAAAAGTTCTTGAAAATTAAAAGCTATTGTACCCAAGGATTGTAGCCATTGGACTCCTAGTACAACATTAGCACCTCCCATTGGAATGGAAAGCATTGGGCTAGTCAATACATATTCTCCCATCGATAGCTTGATATTATGGCACTTTCCAAAGCAATTTATCATTCCTCCATTTGTAACCATCACTCGACACTCTGGTGCTGGATATAGGAAGCAATTCAATTCTTTTGCTATCTTACAATGAATAAAATTGTGGGTACTTTCTAAATCAATCAACACTATTACCTTTTTCATCTTGATTTGTCCTTCTATCTTGATGGTTTGAGGAGTGGTAATTCCAGCCAATGCATTACAATATATGGTCGGATTCATTTCTTCTCTATCTAGGCTTTGTTCCTGGAGTATATCCTCTTCTTTCGACCTTTCTTTCTCCTTTTCTTCTCCCTCTTCACAATCTATGTAGAATAATTTCTTCTCAGCACACTTATGACCTTTAATGTATTTGCTATCACAACCGTAACAAAGCCCTTTTGCTCTTTTTTCTTCCAATTGTTGTGGTGTCAACCTTATAGGTTGTGGAAAACTAGGGGCAACAACACTTCCATCTTTATAGTTGTGAGTGGTATGCTTCCTGGTTGCCATAATTTTGCTTTCCATTTTTCTTGCTAACCTAAATGCCTTCTCTAATGGATCAGGTTCCCAAAGGCGAACATCATGTTGGATATTATCCTTTAAACTCCCTATGAACACATCAATCCTGTGCTCCTTTGGAATATTTTTTACCCTTATGTTCAATTTTTGGAACTCCTCAATGTGCTCCATTATTGAACCCTTTTGTTTGAGACTTATCAATTGGCTAAAAAAACGTGTTGCTTTTTGTATCCTCATAATGTGTTGTCAACTCTTCCGTAAAAATTGCCCAAGTGATAATTTGTTTATGAGAGCAAAGCCATTGATACCATACAAACTGATTTAGTTCCAAATATAAAGTTGCAATACATACCTTTTGTGTGTTTTGCACATTATTGAGATCGAAAAATTGCTCCATCTATAATATCCATGTTTCAGGATCCTTGCCATCAAACTTCCTCATATTGATTTTTGGAGTATGGTGGGTCTTCAATCCAACATTAGAGTCTATGAAATCATGATTAACATTTCTTTTGTTCTCATCATGAGCTTCCCTTACTACCCTTTCACCATTTGTAAGAATTTCTTGTAGAAACTTTGTCAAATCTATCTTCAAATCTTCCATGCCTGTCTTCAATCTGTCTTCAAATCTATCTTCAAATCGTCCATCTTAGCTTCCACATCATTCATCTTAGCTTCTACGCCTTTCTTTAAACAATCCATCTTAGCTTCTACATCTTTCTTTAAACCATCCATCTTAGATTCTATTACTTTTTGTGCAAGTGACACTTGTTGCACTTGGTCTCGTAATTTTGATATATCATGTTTCATTTCTTCCTCTTCTTCATAAGTCATGCTAGAGCTTTCAGGTTTCTTACTAGGTGTTTTCATTTTCTTTCTTCGGGGCATCAATTACCAATAATAATGCTTTACTATGCCCTTTGAATTCCTTCAAACTAATTTTTCAAACCAAGCTTATGCAAAAATTTTAAAAAACTACACACCTTTTTTCACTTTGTAGGAGCTTGCTATTGAATCTGATGTATCTCTGTAATTTCTGGTCATCCAATTCTGAAATTTCAATTTGCAGTAACCCTCTATGTCCTCTTTCCAATGCCACCAGTCTGATCCAAATTGGATTCTCTAGGGAAGAGTGATGCCAAATCTCCCACAGTGACCTGATTATAGACTAGTTCAGTAGAGCAAACTTGTACGACATGCCACGAGTCATTGTTTCGACCTTTGGCTCTGAAAAATATATACAAGAAACTAAAGTCTGTCTTATTTTTGTACCTTCTTACAAAATTTCAATCCGATGCTCAGAGAGAAAGTTACGACGATTTTCCTTAGGTCACCTGTTTGGAATGTAATTCAGGAGTCTGCAAAAAGACCAACTTCCTCAGATCATATCTCCACAAAATTAGTGTGAAAAGCTTTGAAATTCAGACCCGAGGTTCAGTGTGATTTCTTCTCAAATAGTTTTTTTTTTTGGCTTCTGAAATTTCACAGAAAAAAAGTTATAGCGAAAATGCCACGATGACCTATTTGGAGTAGCAAAACCCTAGAATCCAAAGCTCTGATACCAAATGTTATGAAACCAGCTCACAAAAAGATAGAAAAGATAGTTGAACGCCTTAGAATTCAGCCTCTTCGAGGGGAAAACCTCATTTACATTACACAAATGAACAATTCTTGGATGATTCAAATGACAAAACCTCCTTTCTATATATAGGAGTCTAAGGAGTCACAATATAACCCAACCAATCTAACAATAATAACATAAAGCCACAAAAATAACAATAGAGGGATTCTATGGGGCATAGTAATAACAATATGGGGACAATAGGGGCACAATAATATTAATAAGGGATACAACTACAATAGTAATGGGGTAATCACTAGTATTATAGGGACCTAACACTTCACTTGCTACAAAACTCAAAGGTACAATTCTAGTTATGCAAATGAATGTGTTGTTGTCGAGCATAAAGAAAAGTCATTGGATTACCTGTCATTGATGAATGTCATTAACCAATGCGAGGAAAACTCGCCATTAATGTCAACGAGTGGCAAGGTACCTAAGTACAGCTTGAAAAGTGTGAATACATGAGCTAATCTCGAGCCCCTTGCAAGATCTAACGATCAAGGGACATTGATGTATTCCATGATTGTCAGCGAAATAACTTTTCATTGATGCATACAAGCCTCAAGTTACTAATAAGGACTCTAGCCCTCAACCTAGATAATGTGTTGATGTCGATAGGCCAAGACTTGTTAGAAGGGAGGCATTATGAATCCCCCATCATCTAACGCGAGTACAAAATGATGATTTTGGAAGGACTATGAATGAAAAAATTTGCAGTGGATCAAGGTTTATCTAATGGAAAGGAAAATGACAAGAGGGTAAACAAGTGAACGAAAAGTAAAAGGACAAATCAGCATGTAAGTGAGCTGAATGTCTCTATTAATGAGTTAATGAATGGAAATTATGGAAAATGTGAATGGAAAGTGTAAGTGGAAAATATGAAGGAAACATGCGACTCTTTACAAGGAAAATGGTGATGACGATGCTTAAGGAAAATGCTTGGATAACTTGTGAGTTTGGAGAAGAAAAATGATGGCATTTATGGATGATAGAAATGGATTCAATTGGTTTATCTCTTGAAATTGGTCGTAGAAAACCAATCATACATAAATTGGCCTCCTTTAATTATTTGATTGTCGTGGAACCTGAAAATAAACATGGCACTAACATTGCAATAAAAGGTAAGTATGTTCAAAGAGAAGTGATCAATTTATTTTTGATGCATACGAAAAATTTACATAATTAACAGGTTCATGACGTGTTTTCATTTCAAATGGTTAGTCCAATTTCACAATTGTGATAATAAATCTAGTTTCTAAAAGAAAACAATTTCCTCAATTTCTATTTGAATCATAGCATTTCATAAAGATAAAGATATATTATTCGTGAATGCTTAATGATTCCAGCAAAACAATCCTCAATAAAAAAATTCATCAATTGATCCTACGGATAAAGCGCCTTCATAGTTCTTCTTCTTTCCTACATCATGCTTGAAAACATAATCATTAGACAAATCCAATAAATTTTGATCATGATTTTATGATTAGAATGCATTGTTGACAAATAGATCATTGAGTTAAATACATAGCCGCACAATTCTTTTCTAGCTGCAAAATTGTGGTTCAGCTGCAGAATTGTGCATTTTCTATAGCTAAAATCTTGAACACACAGTTAAGTACACACAACTCTGCATTTTTTTTTGTTAGGAACAAATAGCCAGTCCAATCTTCAAATTGACCAATGCTTCGATAGGTGTGTAAGTAAATCATCTCAAAAGTTCCCCTTTTTTTTAATTTGCTCCAGTTACGCAATAAATTTCGCATCCCAATTTTTTGACAATTTTCCATGGTAATTTTCTTAACAAAAAAATAATAAAACACACAATCTAAAAATTAATGAAATGTTTACAAAAATAAAAAGTAAAATAGATGTACACAAAAGAAAAACATAACAAGAAAACATATATACAATCTAAAATATACAAACAAACAAACATAACAAAACCTATAAATGTAAAAATGTTATAAAAACACTTCATTAAAAAAAATGATAAAAACAAATATTATACAAAACATACAAATATTATAAATATAAAACATTAAAACAATATTCCACTAACTTCAAAATATGCATATACGAAAAAATTAATATGAAATTTTCCATGGTTAAAAATGAAAATTCAAAGCATTGCAAGTGAATATGTGAACTGATATGAACTGATACATGGTTTTGACTCGGTAACAACACTGATACGTGGTTTAGCAGCAACATATTCCGAAGCCAAGTGCTGGCACTGTGCATAAAATTTGTAACCATTTTCTTTGTTGAAGTTGCTCTCCTTTCAACACCACGACATCTTTCTGATTTTCTCAATCAAACTTGATTTGTTTCCATGATTTGCAAGATCAAGGCAGTAAGTAAAAACCGTTTTTCCACGTAACCTGGAAGATAAGGCTCCAAAGAACCTGGAATATCTCCGAATTGGTTACAAATTTTAGAAAATTTCTTTTGAGTAATGTAACTAACCCTGTTCTGAGAAAAACCCACATTTTATTTTTCTGAGATTAGCTTTCATTTGACTAAAAAACATGTTTCAAAAATGACGTTTTTAAGTTTGTTACGCATTTCCTCTGCAAGTATTGCACTTGGTATTTCTGGGTTCATGGTCTCATTCAATGCTAATTTTGCTCCTATCCTGTCTGGCTAGGCAGAGAAAGTTTTTGTACTCCAGGCTTTGTGATTTCATGTATGCATTATTGAGGTCTAGTAAGGAGTTGCCCAGTTATGAACAAATTGAAGAATGTCTTGTAGGAAATTTATGTCGGTGCACAAGTTACAGGCCGATTCTTTGATGCTTTCCATATTTTTTTCAAAACCAATAATACCTTGTACAGTTACAATGCTTCTACAAATACATCTGGATATGCAAAGGTCATTTTCCCTTCAACAGGAAAACCTTATGACTGGGGGGAAAGGGTTAAAAATGAAAGCAATGACATTGGAACTTCTCGTCCTATGTATAAGCCACTTTCATTTAGTGAAGTTGATGGGATTTTTTATGTTAATCATGAGTTCATTTTCCCACCAAAGTTTTTATCGAGAAAGCCTCACCCTTTATATTTGACAGGTCCAAGAGATATGGCCTGGTTTCGTCCATTGAAGCTCCAGGATGTTTTAGATTTGAAATCAAGGTTTCCTGATGCAAAGTTGGTGATTGGAAATATGGAAGTTGGTATAGAAACAAGGTTTAAAAGCATCCATTATCAAGTTATGATTACATTTACTCATGTACCTGAGATAAATATTTTGAGAGTCAAAGAGGATGGCCTGGATATAGGTGCATCAGTTATTTGACTGAACTTGTAAATACTTTTAAAATAGTGTATTGCACAACATGATGCACATGAGACATCAACATGATCAAGCTTTGTGGAACAACTGAGATGGTTTGTTGGAAGCCAAATACACAGCCTATTCAAGCAATATTTTTTTATTTCTTTTAATTAAATGATGATTTTTGGATTTTGATTTTTAAGCTAATGCAATTGATTTTTTAATTTTTTTTTGCAGGTTGCATGATAGCCAGTTATCAATTTGTCAATTCTCTTGGAAAATGAAGATAGTAAAGAGAGAACTGATTTTATTATTATTATTATTAACTTACATTTTTCTTATTAGGAACATAAAAAAAAACTAACATGAATTTTTTTTCATTTATTTATTTGTTTTTTTATTGAAAATATTTGTAATGTTAATGAAAAAAGAATGAAAGAAAATAAATAAAATTCTAAAATATTTTAAATTCTAAAAACTTAAAAAAATGCAATCAAAACTTAAAAAAAATGTAATCAAGCTTGATTTTATTTCCTAATTTATCTACTTGAAAGATTTATTTTTTATTTTTTATTTATTTTTTCATTTTTAAGTATATGAATGTTTCCAATGGTGCCATTTATGGATTAGAATTTCTACAACGTTCATATCCAAATTTGCAAAATGTACCTAATTATGCACGAGGACATGAAAAATCGTCTTAACCTTTATATTTGCCACAAAGTTCTCTTGAAGAACAGATGAATGTCATGGTGCAATCATGTTTCGATACCATTCCTCAATGTAGTCCTTGTGCTCCAAAGAATGTTTGATTTGCATTCTAGAATCTAGATCCTTTGTCCATAAATGGTTAATATCGATTTTATTATATTTCTTTTATAAAAATGATATGCAGCAAAATGATTCATGCATCTACATGTTTTAATCATGCATCTAGAAAAAAAACTGAAAAATGAACTCTAGACTTAAATCTAGTTCCTATGCACACTTCCCCGACAACGATGCCAAAATGTTGAGGCAAATTAATTATCTATCATTTAGTTGTCAACTCGGGGGTTTTGTAAAACTAGCGAAGCATGCATGTATTGTATATGCTAGAATTAACTTTCAATTTAGATCAATCTAACTACGAAACGAAATAATGAAAAACCAAATTCACCTATTCTAATTCAACAATCACTCAAAAGAAATTATAGTACAATTATAGTATAGCGCGCAGAATTGAAATCTTAATCTTTAAATCTTGCAAGAATTGAAAAGCACACCACTCTTTCAGAAATGAAAGGAAAAATAGTCATTCTTAACCTCTCACATAGGAAAAGATATGAAAGCAAATAAAAACAAATGCTCTTAACTTCTAGGTAGAAAGAAAATAAAAACAATCACTCTTAACCTCTCACATAGGAAAAGATATGAAAGAAAATAAAAACAAATGCTCTTAACTTCTAGGTAGAAAGAAAATAAAGGCAATCACTCTTAACCTCTCATACAGGAAAATATATGAAATAAACAAATATTAATGTATGAAAACAATAAATCTTAATCTATGAAAAACAATAAATCTCACACATTGTAGGTGGCTAATCCAAAAGCATGAGAGATGGAAAGTTGAGAGGCTCCAAATGCAAGCATAACCAAATCAAAGTGAACATCACTTATGAGCATGGTGCCAAATCCAATTTCTATATTCAAAACATGAGCATCTCCCCAACATTACACATGCCTTTCAAAGGAGAAGGCTCTCTCCTAATTATACAGAAACATAAGAAGCCACCTCATTAATGGAGGTCCGTTATTCTCTCCCTAGATCCCTAGATAATCTCATAGAGTTACAACTCAAATAGGTAATGATGAGACACATATCCTCTTTGACCTTTATCCAAATCTTCTTCCATATCTTGAAGATAATCGGAATTTGAGCATTGGAGGCCACATAAGGGTGCCTCGGAAGCTTCGAAATGACCTATGCATGTCATGAAACTCAAGCCGCTTTTAAGCATTAGCAAGTATATATCATTTTTCTAAGTTTTAACCATTTAATTCACTTATAATCCTAGAAATCATTAACTTTTGGAAAACACAAAGGTAACCCATATAATTATGAAAATGGAGGCTAATGAAAGGTTATATGGTCATGGAGTTGTGACATGTGAGTGAAATGGTGGTGTTAAAGGTGAAAGTGGATGATATTTTGAATACATTTTGGAGACTCTACACGAAGGAAGATAACATGAGTGAGATAAGTTTTACAATAGAATATTATGATGGAATATAATTGGTACATGATTTCCTGAGTAAGGTAACTTCGATTGGGGTTATAGTGCTATTAATGGCCAAAATTTACCATATCAACATTTAAGAAATCGCCTGGTTAGGATCAGAATTAGACCACTTTATGTTTGGGATAGTGATTTCGAGCAGTTAGAAGGGTTTGGTTACTAATGTGTAGTTTTGCTCCAACGAATGGAGACTTATTATGGGCGTATGATTAAATGTATGAAAAAGGAAGATAATAAGAAGAGTAGGTTGACTTAATCTAATAGTAAATCTAACTTATATACTTATTCCTCTCTCTCTCTCTCTCTCTATATATATATATATATATATATATATATATATATATATATATATATATAGATATATATATATATATATATATATATATATATATATATATATATATATATATATATATATATATCATGGGTATACATATGTGAAAAGGAAAAGACAGTAACAAACAAGAGATATCAATCATTAATTTCTTGCTATGATAAGTCAGTTGTTAATGGAAATATGATTCATTAAAAAAAGTTAAATGAATTCAATTCGTTTGTAACCTTCACATATTTTTTATAACCTTGATGTCTTACTATGAATAAATTCAATATACCAATAGTCATCAATTCAATCACTCAATACTAAAGCATAAGACTAACCAAATGATTTTAATAACAAAATAGGAGAGCATTAAAGGCTCAACAATTTGGAACATGGTAGTCCAAAACAGAGATCTCATACAATAACATGTCTTCAGGGAGATCAAAAATGGGAAAATGGCCTTGTTCTGGTAAGACTCATGGCAGTAGCGAGATAAACTTCTTGGGAGACAGGATTTAAGTGACCTTTTTTGTACACAAATGGAAAGAACTTCCATACGGTAGATCAGTATTGGAAAGAAGAATCGTCTAGTGAAGGATGGAGGAAATGGAAGGAACGCACGGATTGGCCCTAGGCCCCTGAGTTGGAACAATGGAAATAGTTGGATAGGGAACCAGAATCCAAGGAGCTTTCTATCCTAAATGGACCAAACATCCTAAGATGGGGATATACTATAAAAGGCACTTTTACTATTAAGGAGGCATATGATCTTAGGATAGGTTGCGAATAGGGGCATCACAATCTCATTTGGAAAAATATTTGGAAAGGAGGTTGGTGGCTGACTTCTTATGGCTAGTTTGCAGGGGTCGAATTCTTACCTGGGACCAACTTCAACAAAGGGGTATCTATGGACCTTCATATTGCATCCTCTGTAAACAACAAAATGAAGATCTGGAACACATGCTAAACTCCTACCCCTTTGCTGAGAAAAAATGGCGACAGGTGGAGGATCTCTTTGGAAGAATGGATCAAGATAACCAAAGAATTTGAGAAACCATCCTCTTATGGTGAAAAAGCCTCTTCTCTAGCCCAATCCTCAAAAGATATTGGGGGCTTGCCTTGGGGTTAACTCTATGGGCCATATGGAAAGAACGGAGCTGAAAAATATTTAGTAATCATCTTCTTCCCCAAGAAGTTGTTTGGGAAAGGATCATCCAAAACATCTGGGAAATAATCTTGGCAAAGAAATGGCACCCTGATGACTGGAAAGTGTCTCCCCATAAGGCTATAATTATTCATCTTTTGAACCTATCACCGATGATGATTGCCCCAACCTCCTGGAAGCTCATCATGAGGGGAGTGGACTCACTCAATTACTTCACTGTCCCCCCAGAGGGATTCATCAAGTTGAGTTTTGACGAACCATTGAAGGGAAACTCGGGTCCTGGAAGACTGGGAGGCCTCTTCCAAGACTCTGGGACATAAACCTACCTAATCTATGTCAATCACTATGGATATGTGAGTAATAGTGAAGCCGAATTTAATGTTGTTCAACAACGCCTTCACAAAGCTATCAAATTGGGATACAGGAATATTGTAGTGGAAGGAGACTCTAGGTTAGTAATCAACATGGTTAAAAAACTGAGCTAGGGAGCTAAATGGGACAAACTCAACCATAGTTGGAGAACTACAAGATTAGTCCAAGAGATAGGATATCTTCTACATAATTATGACTATATTATCACCAACCATGTAAGGAGAGAGGGGATAGAGCTACAAACTTCCTTGCAAATTGGGGGTGTTCTCACCAAAATGACCCTCTCAAGATAACTTGGTCACTTCAACCCATAGATGGGAGGTTCACGCCCTTGGAAGTGATCCTAGAGCAAGATAGGAGACACAAATCTCAATGCCTCCAGGCACCTGACCAGACCCCCGATCGGGGTGCGAACTAGAGGGAAACCCCATCAAGTCTAAATTAATGCAAAGTATGTCGGGGTACACATCCACCACCCACCACACACTTGAGGCGATGGGTGTGGTGGCTCCCTCCATGCATAAGGATAATATCACTGTGGAAGGTGGAATAGTTAGTATGTTAGGGTTTGAGTTTGGTGGAAAGTGTTTTGCGAGGCTTGTAGGTTATTTCATCACCCAAGAGATTGTAGTGTGGACGAGGGACCCCGTAGACAGAGAAGCATAGTCGCTCCAGAGGAGCTAATGACTCTTTAGCTACAAGTGAGGGTAACCTGGTATGTAAATTTTTTCTTCTCTCCCTCCTCCATGCATTCGAGTGTCTAGTTTTGGGATTGGGTTTTGAATGGGGTTGAATTGTTTGTAGGTGGGAGTAAATTTGGATGGTGGAAGCCTCTGGCGCCAGGATTCTGGAAACAGTATGTTATCCTAATGGGCATAACCTCTGTTTCAACTTGCTATGAAATTCTCCTCTCCTAAATGGGGTTATTTGGGATATGGGATAGTAGTGTCAACATTGGGCAATGTTGTTGTCTGGCTTGGTTCGAAGACCCTAGGGCCTAGGGTTGGGTCGCCTTTAACTCTACATATAGGCCCTAATTTACTATTTTTTATGAGATTGAAAGGAAGCCTACATCCCTGTATAACTGGTGGTACTAACATGGTAATGACTTAGTTCGCTGGCTTGCTTGGCTTCACACCCATGGCCTATGTAAAAGCTTTCACGGGGTCGCAATTGTGATGATGCATCACCCTAGGTTTGGGAATTATTATAATGTTTTTGGAGCTGGCTATGATGGGCTCTTAATTTATGTTTCTCATTGTTATGCAAATGGGCCTAGGGGTAAATAAATTGAATTCCTAGGTGGGTTGGAGGACTTCGATGTGATGCAGTGACTATGAGTGGCAGAGAGCCACAACTTAATGTTGAGGCAATTATGGTTTCTTTCTCCCATGGCATGTGCACGGGGAGGTAGGCTCACCTGGGAATGAAGGGCTTTTGGGCTCGAACCCCCGCCTGCACAGGGATCTAACAAAACCCATTTTCTCACCAAGTACTGGGACTAAGTTGTGATGGCAAGGGAAGCGAAGGCAAGGGACTATGATAGGAGGCCTTGAGAAGCTAAGTAGGAGGAACAACCCAATTACTCTAGCGGAAGAAGAGGCCATAACCCGGTCACCAGCCTCATTAATGAAGTGGTCAATGTATACCGCGAAGGTACTAGTGAAGAAATTAGGAGACTTATCGAGGAATGGGAAACCGACAACAAATTTTCGAACAATAGGAATAAATTTGGCAACAAAAAAGTTTGTCCAAATGTACTGATAAAAATAAATTCTCAGAAGGTTGGAGAAACCTCCATAGGAGAATTATGTTCATTACTAACGAGCATATATTTCTAAAAGAGATCCAAGTTGTAGAGGAGGGTAAAGGTCAATGTTGTGTTAACAATTGAACATGTGTGATTCGACAATTAGTGGTTCATCGACAATTATGTTATTTATCGAATTGGTCAATTGGTAGAAGTTGTGAGGCTTGACCATATATTTCCAATTAGCATCGAGGTCAATTTTCTATAGTTTCTCAATTTCACTTTGACTTGCACATCTGCCTTGCTGCACCCTTTTCCATAGAACCTTTGATTCTAATAGTTTTTCCTTTGATACCTTTGGTTCTAACTTTGTCTTCTCAACAACTTGTAAAATGGATTTCATTAGAGGCAAACAAATATGTTGCACTAGCATAATCGGTTCCTTGGAGCTATTCAAGTTGGTTTTCCAAGATTTGAGAATAGCTTTCTTTTGCATTGCATTAATTTTGGGTAGGTCGGGGAAGTGTCTTTTCCCATCATTCCGCTAAGAAAATAACTTATATAGGTTCTCCTTCACTTCATTACATTGTGTTTCTTTGTCAATCACATCATTGAAAAACAATGTTGCTGATTATTCTTGTATCAATATAAGTTTCATTGTATCACAAAATTTTTCTTGCTCATGAAGAAATTGTTCACTGACATCAATTTCCTATTGCTTAAATTGTACTAGATCAACTGTATTCCCTGATTTTCCCTACAACTTCAACTACAATTAATTCAATTGTGCATATTTATTTTTAGCTATAAATTGAAATTCACTACGTACTTTACTTGCTTCCTCTTATTCAAGATTTAACTGAGATTGTATTTGACTTGCTTGTTGGGACAATTGTTGCTCCATCCGTTGAATTCTAACATCTTGTTTAAAAAGTATTTAATTTGGGAAGAAAAATCTATATTTTCATTTTCATAAGCTCCAATATGAAAGACTAATTGTTCAATGTTTTGGTCAATGCTAAGATGAGAGCCATCCCAAATTGTTTGCAAATAAATTTCTGACACCTCTTTATTATCTTCATTTTTTTTATCTTTTTCTTTCCTTGGGCTATAAAGGACTCCAATTGTGGGAATTTACTCCATCTCAATAAGTGGCATGGAACTTTCTATTTTTTTCTGGTTTCCTCATCGTAACCGGACATTGAGCTAATGGGAGTTTTTATGAAGACCTTTGTAGTAGCGAGATGGGTTTCATTGCTTTTAGCAACATAGGGAAAAGTAACCTTTAATTGTTGTTGTTCTGCATGCACTCGTGCATTTTGGTTAGGAGAAGTGTGAGGAAGAACCTGAGTTGTTTTGTGAGATTAGTTTTTCAAATTCTCTCCATTTCTCTTGCATACTAAATACAAGTTCAATGCTTCAAATAAGGTCCTCCTTGCAAAGCTCATCAGTAATGTTTGAAAGAATATGATCATCCTATGCATGATCCTTTGCAGAAATAGTTTCTGGAACTTTAGATATTGATGCTTCAGTTGAAATCATTTCTCTGTTGGTGGTTGTAGAATCAAAGGTAGTGCAGCCTCATTTCTTCTCTAAATGTTTGAAAACATTGATATATTTCTTGGGAAAACTTTTCTGATTTTCTGAAAACGTCACCATAAGTCGTGGATTTACAAAACAAATCATCCAAACATAAATTTTCATGGTTACAGTGACTAGTGTTCATCGACAACGTCCAACAAATCATGGTGCATGAAAGGAATCTGGGCTAATTTAAGTGAAAAGAAGTTGGTCAACTCTTTCCTAGCATGTTAAATATTCTCCGCAATTCCTGTTTCGGTTGTATGATAAGTTATTTCCTTACAAATGAGCATGTTCTCTTCAAAATACCAATGAACATTTCTTTTGATACAATCTTTTACCTCTTTTGAAATTCAGGGCTGAGGTTTTAAACTTAATATTACTTCATAAATAGGAATGATAACAAAGTGAAAATTTTGATGAAATTGATTACAATAGTTCTCTTCCCAGAGCTTATTGTGATAAATGAGAATAGGAAGTGCTTTAGTAGGGGTCCATTTCCAGCACATAGTTGGGAAAAAATAGAAAAGAAAAGAGCATCCATGATAGAGGCAAACATATAGAAAGGATAGTTATGGGCTGAATTTCTAGGATGGTAAAAAGTGTTCACATGCTTAGAAAACATATTTCACCAAAATTGGAATTATAATGTGGATCTAGAATTTTTTTACTTTAACTAGATTGAGTTTTTCCAAAATAGGAATTAGAGAAGCACTTAGTTCACTATTTTTAATGGATATATTCACTATTTTTGTGATAAAATTATCATAATAAACTATGTAACACAAATTTAGATAAATTTTCCGAAGAAAATATTTCAAGTATTCATGTCTTAATAAATAATAATAAGTTATTGTTAATTATCATTATTCTTGCTTTCTTTTTTTTGTTGGTTTTATCCACAAGGGATTTCAACCTTGAAGTTCACCATTTACATCCTACTTCATAACACAATCATTGCCATTTGAGCTACCCTCCACGGGTTTATTATTCTTTTTTAGCCAAATAATAATATTTGTAATATTTAATAAGTATTATGGTTAATAATAATAATTTTTAGCTATTAATAATAATTTACTAATTACTTTTAAGAAAATTATAAATTAATAAATTATTATTAAATAACTAAATAACTAATTATTTAATAATTAAAATAATCAAGGGGTTGATTTTTCACCTTGTTGGTCAATTAGTAATCCAATTTTTTTGGGGGATTTGGACAAAACAACTAATAATCAAGAAAATTCCTAGTATGGCCTTCTACAAGGTTTATCCCTAAAAACTAGAGAATATTCAAGATCTGCTCATTCTTGGGGACTCCACTATTATAATCCATCATTTGATTCACAATATGGGCCAAACTATATGGGCCCCGCTCAAGCTCGGAGTCGGGAATTTGGATGAGGTCGAGGGTCAATCTGAATAATATTCGCTAAAAAAAAAAGGAGGCTAACTACTTGACCCTCGATAAGAAGTGGAGCCCACTTGGTTGGTCGACTTATTGATATGCTTGGCATGAAAATTGGTAGGATGTCCCCGACACTCGACTAGTAGTTAGTTGGGCCAGAGAAACTTAGTAATCACTAGGCCTTGCTCCAGGTTGAGCTCAGGACTTTAGACGAGATCAGGCTCAGGACTTTAGAAAATGTTGGGGGTTGGTCTGAATCGTATTATTAGAAAAAGGAAAAATGGGGCCAACTTCCTGATCCCTGACTTGAAGTGGGGCCCAATTGATTGGTTGGATTTTTGGTCTACTTGGCATGAAAATTGTTAGGATGGTCCCAATCGGCGACTATCGGTTAGTCGGGCCAAAGGAACTTGGCAGTTGTTGGGCATAAATCCTACTCTTATAGATGCCCATAGATCTTCAAGGAAGTGCCTTCTCCACTATAACATTTAGGATTACATAGTGATTTTGTCTAGCAAATGGGATTAATTCTACATAGGATGGATTGGCTTATGCACACAGAAAGGAGAAAATGAGGAGATCATTCCTCATAAGAAAGGAGGAAGGCCATTGCACCATTTTTCTAGCCTACATTGGAATAATAAAATAATGGGCCACCTTCGCAGATTTGGGGAATCTTGGGAAAATTAAGTGGGCCCCTCGTGGGCCTGTGTCAATTGGTATTAGAGATATCTCATTTAGTTCCCTCAATAAATACTTAACATAGAATGTACACTATTATTTTGAAGTTCCCATAGGTTGGGAAAATATCCTAACATAAACATCATATGGTACATTTGTCTCAACAATCTAAAACAAACTCCCAACTCATTTATACACTCATTATTTACAAGGCCCAAATGGCAAAAACACCAACTCATCTAGATATCCTAACATCCCAATGATCCAAATTCTTTCTAGGATCATGACACATGGCTCTACATAAAAATCCTCCAAATCCCTTATTTATTGATCTGAAATTGGATTAGGTGATTTCTTCCTCTTTTCCAAAATCAAATAAAACAAAAATTAGGACCGTGTCGACATTTTGCAAGGTAAAATTGGGTCTTTAATCAAACAGGTTTCCAATATCTCTTCAAATCATGAATTAACTTCATATGCAACTTAACATAATGAACATAACAACACATGATCCATGGGGCATAAAGAAGAGCAAGACAAAGGTTTGTTGAAGAAGTTCACCCCTCCTGGGCTACATCTCTGGGCCTGTCAACATGACTAGACCACTCATATATTCAATATCAAAATGAAGTACATAAACATTTGATGCAGGTAATTATGTGGTTATTATCCCTACAAGGCAATGTTCTCCTACAAAGAACCTCATAATAGAAACAACTCAAACCATCTCCTACAAAGCTGACATATTTCAACTGAAATGAACTAAAAACATCATGTGAACCCTTCCATTCCACACTGAAGCACATAATAAAAACTTCATGTTAAGGAAATTGAAATTGAGTAGAACCATGCTAGTTAAATATGTTGCAATGACCTTATGGAAGTTATAATATGTCTACAAGGTCTTCTCCATGCCCAAATACCTTCCATAACTGCCTCAAAACCCTAACTGATCCATACACCTTTAGTCTCAAACCTACAAAAACACTATGTAGATGTGTTGAAATCAGGAATCAGAGGTTACCAATGGATTCAGAACATCCAAAAACCCCTAAGTAACCTCTTTTTGAGCTCAATTTGGATAAAAACTTAAGAAGTTATGAGCTTCCATGCTCTCCCATGAAGTTGACTATTAACCATCCTACGAATTTGCCCTTCTATCAAATTGTTCTACAGTTCCACCCCGAAAATCGTTAACAGAGTGATGATTTCACTAAACACTGATGCATTTTGTCAGACAATTAATTTAGCCTCTGACCCTTGGAGACCGAAAATTAAGGTTGTTTGGGCACACAGAGTTGAGGGTTGGGCCTTAACACTCGCCCACATTGGTTAGGCCCCTTAAAATTTGGGTGAATGGTTAGATGGGGTGTCGTGGGACCTAGGGCTAGGCTAACCACCCACCCTTCCTGTCGGGCCCCTTTTCCTCTTGCACACAATCACTTTATGGCCCATCAGACCTGGTGGTGGCCCCCACACTTTAGCACCTTCCACCTTTCGCCCTTTTCTCCATGTTGTGGTCACATAAGGGTCATGTGGCCTAGGGCTGGGCCACTGTCAAAGTGCCTTCTGCTTAGCGCCCCAAATCATGTGCATGTGGTTATGTGCGGTGGTTATGACCTTGGGTTAGAGCTCTTTCCTCTAACCCTGCTCTATTGGCTTTGAGGTATGGTCCAGTGTGATGTATTGTTGTGGGCACTGGGACCTAGGGTCGGGGCTAAGCCCTAGCCCTTGGCTCCCCTACTTGCGGTCTTGTGGGTGTGGGGTGGCCGAGGGCTAGGGCTTATCCTTGACCCCTTTCCCCAAATAAAAATTGTGCAAAACTTAAATAGAAGCTGGGAGCTATGGATATTAAGAACCACCATGCATGCTAGTGGTAAGACACTTCAGTTGTGCTCGACCGGTCCCATGTTCGACCCCTGTGGGGGGGAAGTTTGGCACATACATAATTTTAATATGTGCTTGGGAGGTCACATGGCTGCCACCCATTGGCCCACGTGGATCCCATTTATTAGCCCACGAAAAAAATCAACAACCAATTAGAATTCAAGAAAATTTGACCACTCCGGAGAGGCCAAGTGGTAGCCTTCCACTTGCCCTAAAAAACACAATCAAATGCCCAAATTGCCATTTTTTACATATTTGAGAAAATGGTCAGTGTGCAATAACTTGAGCATCAAGTGTCGGATTGAGATGAAACGAACGTCGTTGGATTCAGAGTTACGGGAACTTCAATTTGGTGCTAATTTCAAAAAGTTCTGGGCACTTTCATTTTTGAGCATAAAATTAATGACCAAATCACACCTCCCCACTAGGAACTTTTGGGCTCCAAAAGTTTACTTCCCTAATTAATATAAAGAGGTTGAAACTCAAAAACACCCAAAAACTCAATCCAAAATGCAAAGTTTTCAATTGGTGCCCTTTAAGCCTCAATCAAGGCACTTCACTTATCATTCTCATGAAGACCTAATGCCCTATTAAGAATTGAGCCATCATTCTTATCGTTTTTGCTGGAGAAAAATACTAATGAGTGGAATCTGAACATTCTCTTCTCTGTCATCTTTACACGGATCCAAAAACACTTCATCTTGAAGTTTAAACTGTTGAAGACAAACTTGACTCCATATTGGAAATCAGAAACAACATAAATTTTCTTTAACGTCTTCAAACTGAGCTTGTACATGAAAAGTAGGGTGTTGAAAAATTTTCCATGATATGATTCACCTTGCCTATAATACATAGTAATCTTATCCAATCTTGAAAACAAAGATTGAATTCGCACAAGTTTCAAATCAAGTACTTGTATCAGTGAACATATGACAACTAGTATATAACTTTGAATGACAATCTTGTACATTCACAAAAGTCCTTAACACGTGGACTATAAGAAGTCAATAAATATATCAATGAAAAACATCTATTTGTTGAACATAGTGACAATGAATGTTCGCTTTGTAAAAGTACCTAAACAGGTAATGGCAACAAGTATTTACAAAATTTTACAAAACAACTTTACAATAAGTGTACCCAAAATTTGCCTCTCATAGTCTTGTGGGCTCTCTTCTTGCATCATCTTGTTGGTGAGCTCCAGTATTGCAGCAATGATGCTGCAACTCCTGGGACTTCCTACTTTACTTTTATCAACCCAGTAGTTCGTAACAAACTTGGAAGCGACGGTGCTCTATGCACAGTATTAGCTCTTACTGCATGTTGTCACTTGATTAGCTGGCACAAGTCCACTAGGAGCTTAAGCCAAATTCTATGAGTTCTCAAAAGAATATTTTAACTATGATGGATGAAATCTAACTCAAAAGAGGCTAGTCTACTTGCAGAAAGAAGATGAAAGCTGAAAGGAAATGCAAACCCTAGCAAACCCTAGTTTTACCGACCAACCCTACTTGTGCAAGAAAAGAGATGTAAAACTACCGAAAAGGATGCCATGGACTATTGTAGAGGTAAAATGAATGTGTTTAAGCTACTTCTGAAGGAAAATATGGAAAAATCATCTTTTTGTATTTTTGAGCAATTTTATGCAGAATTATTATGCATGTGTTTTAACTATTTTTTACTGTGCAGAGGTTTATTGGTGACAGGAAATGGAGTGGGTGTTTGCGAGGGGTTAGGAAGGTGTGGAGAGGACCTAAGGGGTCCATAGCACCCTTTTGGATATTTCCACCACGCTCAGATCTCGAAAAATCACTCGCGTTATCTTCTACAGGAGGTTGCAGGGGATCTACAGGAATTTCTACAGGAACAGGCTGAAAGCAGTTTTTAGAGGATTGATGGTGGAAAAACGGTGGGAAAGTGGAAATGATGGATGGATAAGGATTTTAAGAGGTGTAGGACCTAGTAAATGAAGCTCAAGAGTGATGAAGATGGTTGGATTTGTTCAAGGATAAAGAAAGCAATGTTGCACAAAATGTAGAAATTAGGGAAAGTTGGGAAAGTGTGGCGAAGGAAGGAAAGAAATCTTGAGTGAGGGACTGGAGTAGATTGTATGATGGAGGAAGGGTAGGTGGGGATGTCTTACAGGTGTTCTACACACTACTTTCCAAAACTGATCCAAACAAGGACTAAAAAAATAGAGAATTGTCTATTTTGACCTAATCTGCCCTTAAAAACCGGAAATATGATGAATAGAAGTTTATAGACAGAAAACCATCCAAGCGAGCTATGGAAACTGAGTAAGAACAGATCTGAACATCAAAACACAACTGATATCAACTTTTTCAATTCAAAATCTAACACTAGCAATTGCATTGGAAGGCAAAAACAGTGTTTTTGTGACAGCAAGTGTGCCTTGGTTTCAATTCATGGCCCCAAGGAGGGAGAAATGAGATCAAGGACTGATTGGTAGCCTTTTTGTGGATCTTTTCTATTACCAAACTATCAAATCAACCTGAAGCATGAACAACTATCTTAATCATCAAAAACAACCTAAGTAATAAAGCAAGATTTTAACCTAAATAACATAAATTATTCTATGAATGCAATAAGAACACATAAAAGTACACAAAGGAGGTACTGGGCACTTGGGTTGGGCCCAAACCCAAGAGCTACAGCCTCCCAAGAAAGCTCAGAGCTAGTACAAAGTTGGATTCATCTTCATTGATAAAAAAATAATAGTTACATCCCAAAAACTGTCTACAAGAAGAAGCTCGAAAATGTGCTGATACAGGGCTGCACTAAAGTGCAAAAATAGACTAACAAATGAATAAACTACTAAGGATTGAAGCCTTACTACTTATGCAAACGAGGACCCCCAAGAGTCCTCCTTAACTTTAGGAGCTTGGCTGCCCAAAACTGTAGTTAATCAGCCACTTCACTAGACCTGCTCAGCTGCCCCTTGAAATCATCTTTGGTGGGATGTAGAACTCTGAGCTGATGGTGGAGAACTCCAAGAAGGGGTCATTTAGTGCTGGAGACATCCCTCCTACAAATCCTCAGCCTTGTTTCTTCATATTTGGCTGCCAATCTGCTCATAAATGCCTGATCTTGGTCAAAAAATGTCCAAAAATCTGCAATAAGCACGCATTAGAACTTGTGGTAAAGTGACTATTCCCATTCACACAATTAACATAAATATATTCAAAAGCATGCATAAAACTATGGAGAATGGTGGATTAAATGAGAATAATAGGAAAAATGAGCCCATATAGTTACCCATTTCCAGGGCTCATCATCACCCCCCTACTGAATGTGTTGCTCATCCTCTGAGCAACTAATCCAGTTCATCATCTTTGATCACTTTGACTGCCTCTCTAACATCCCAGGCCTCTGATGTGATGTCCTCTTCCCTATCATGAAATCTTGCCTTTCTGTCTACTTCCTCCCATTGTCTTTGCTCCGCTTCTTCCTTGACCCCTTCTAATAGCCCTAACAGTAGTAGAGGGCTAAACTTAAGGCCAATCAAATTTGCTTTCAAGTTCTACATTGATTGTTTGTATAGGCGTACTCTTCTCATAACCTCCCTCATTCTAGTTGGGGAGTGGTACTCTCTTATTTTCAGACTATGGGACAGTGCGTTCCATCTCCTTGTGCAAGCATGAATGTAATCATCACCAAATAGTCTTTCCATGTTTTCAAAGTGAGCAATGGCATGATCTTGCCTTTCAACAAAGTCAGGTGCGATGTAAGGGTTGTCTACAAGGTACCGATGGGAATATATAAGAGTTGAGGGATCTTCTGATTCTTCCCTGATCATGAGTGGCTCATTTAGTTCCCTGGCCATAATCTTTTGAATCTCTACTCCCCTCTTTTCCACATTGCTTAACCAAGAAGCCATGGCCATGAGTTGCAGATCTCCTAATACAGTGTTTGGGTCCCATAGATTCATGTTAAGAAGTGCCAAGTTGTGTAAATAGAATTTTGTTAACTTGGCCATATCTTCAGTTGAGCTACTGTTACACAATTGCAGAAACTGATTGTAATTCTGAAATGGAGTGGTGCCCCTTTGGGCCAATGTGTTAATTTGAAATTGCAACCATTGATCTTTAAGATATAATGCATAGGATTTAGCAGGTTGCCTACACTGTAAGGCTTCTACTGCCCAACTGGCCATGCAGGCCATTTGGGCTTCTTTTTCTTGCAACTGCTGTTTTAAAACTTGTATTTCTTTTGTTGCCTGAGACTCCTATTCTTGCAGCAGTTTTGTTAGCATCTCCACATTAGCTTGTAGCTCTCCCTCTTTCTGTTGTTTCTCAGTTGTTTCCTTGCCTGTTGGAGGTCCTTCTTACTGCTGCTGCCCTCCTAAAATGGACAACCTATCTCCCTTATGAACTTCCTGTAACTGCTTTTTCAGTAGCTCATTCTCCTCCTGTAGCTGGGATCTTTTGTAGCTTTCTATGTGCCTCACCATGGCCAATTCCCCCCTTAATTCTTTTAGCTTATCCTGCATGTGGCCTATGTCATCAACTCCTTTAGATTTGGGAATTTGCATCCATGTGTGTTCTGATCCTCTCTTTCTCTAATTCAAAAAATAACGGTACAACAAATTTCTGTGGGATGATTTTCCCACCCTCCAATAGATTGTAATATGAGCCCAAATTAGGCTGAGGGGTAGGTTCAGGTATTTCTTTAGCCTTGCTCTCCCCCTTTGATAGTGTGGCTTCCTTCTCCTCCAATTTCTTAGTCTCTTTTAACTTGGCTAGAGTTTCCTGTAGAGATGTTTCAGCTTCCTGTAGAACTGCCTTTGAGTCCATCAACTTAATTCTCTCTTTCCATGTGGAGGTTTTTGGGCTTCCTCTTTCATAGGTGATAGATATCCTGGAAGGAGACTCTTCCTTATTTTTAGTGGGTGAGTCCTCAATGACAATTGGTTCCTTGGATGGTGGCTGAGGTTTGCCCACTTTTATCCTTGTGCTTTTTCTGGCTTTAAAGTACATGGAGGTCTACCTTTCTCGTTTTCCTTTTTGTTTTGTAGGTGTGATTAATGCAGCAAGCATGGCTGCTACCTCCCTTGCCAACATTTCAGGGGATTTCTCTTTCTATTTTTCTTTTTCTTCACTTCCTATAGAAATCTCTATGCCCCTGTTTCTGATTGGGTCCCTGATATCTCAAGGTGTGTCTCTTCTTTCTCTCACTGGGTGCCTGCCTTGGCTGTGGTAGCCTTGTTTTGGGCTTTCTTGGCCTTTTTCTTTCCAATCTTTGTCCTTTTTCCCTTCTCTGTTTTTGTTGTTTTCTCCTTTTCTGTCTTAGGTTTAGCAATCTTGTCAAAATCGTCTTTTTCCTTCTGTTCTTCCTTTGTTTTCCCCTCTTCTTGAATGTCCTATGCTCCCTCATCAATGTTCTTCTCAATTTCTTCAGTTTTCTCCCCGTCATCACTGTTGGATGAGCTGATGTTCTCGGCCAAAGTTCTGATGTTATCATCCCTGGACATATTTTTGAAGATTTCCCAAGCTATGGGGACAATATAGGTGTGTAAAGCATCTTCCACCAATAGTTTGATGAGTCCATGGTGGGCTAACTGATCTGGGACTCCTGCATTTAGCTTTGTACCACATTCAATTAAAGACTGAAGGAGGAAATATGGGATGCTTAGTTTCTTAGCTGGAGGCAAGTCCATCCCATACCTCAATTCATGTAGCAACCTAAAATGATAACCATAAATGATGCTAAACCTCCCTTCACATGTGATATACTTCATTATTTAATAACTAAATTCACTCCAGAGAGGAGGAAAGCTTGTCCTCCTGACCCCGTTTTTGTCTTCTACAGGATGCTCCAAAGGCAGAAAAAATGTTTTCTTAGCCACTTGTCCCAATGATTTCTCCTCCTTGCTCCAAGGGAGCCCCAATGGTAAACCAGTAAGTCTACTGATGAAATCAGGGGTAAGTTCTAGGGTCAAACCCCTAAAAGTAACTATGGCATGTGTCTTCTAATGTGGTCTTAGAGACATCAAAAACTCTTCAGTCACCTCCTCATCATAACCCTGAATTTTTTCAAAGAAGGATATCAAGTTTTCCCTGGTGAAAAGGTCCACCACCTCAGGGTGCTCATACAATTTGCTAGAGTTTAAGGGTTCTTTCCTCATGAATCCTCCTGGCATGGTGTTGATTTTGTGTTTTGACCAGAAAAGAAAATGCTCAAGTGGGAAAAAAACATAGTCAATCACTGAAACAGAGGATAGCTGAATTCAGTTTTTCCTGAGATCAAAGAAGGAATTTCTCGTGTGCTCCTTACAATATCAAATGGAAATAGTTCCCCTATTTTAAAACTGTTGTCACCCAGAATTTGACTGTCTGTTTATGAAAAGAATTTTATTTTTTTTACAGAACAAAGCATAAGGACACAGGTTCTTCTCTCAGCATATAGATAGATATGTAAATTCGGTTTTTTTTCACACACACATAGGCTAGCCTCTACTGCTGCATGTATCTTCTTTATAGGAGAATTTTAAAAGATGGTGAGGAGATTTCAGATGCAGAGAAAAAACTGGGTAAACTCAGTGAAATATGCAGGCAAACTTTCACTTTTTTACTTCTCAATGCACAGGCATACTTTTACTCTCGTTTTTCAATCTAATGTCGTGTTCAATTCACCACCTTACACAAACAAATCATGCACAGAGAATTTTTCCCGAGCCTACCTCGTTTTGAGCTTGAAATTCGATGAAAATCCTGGGTTTTCTTTCTGTAGAGTTGTTCTCTACCTTTCCTGTAAAACCCTTCCTGTAGAAGTCACCCGGCTCCTGTATAATGAAACTGTGCTTCCTATATAGTCCGATAGGCGAGAGATTTTCAAAAAACAGGCAGAAATCTGGTAGAGGACGACTAGTTAGCTGCTCTAGAAGTGATAGATGCATACTCCAGTCGAGAACGTCATGAGTGGAGAATGAATAGAGGGTGGTGAATGTCTTAACTGAGTTGTCTTTTAACTGTGGGCGTGATTCGTGGTGAGGAGACGAGGTGGCCAGACCAGACCATTGATCATACGTCATGGTCATAATGTTTTTGCATGCCGTCTGATTGCCATCACCTCCCTTACTCTCGTTATCCACCGCCACCACTACCAGTCCCGAATATTTCTTCCTGAATGGACATACCACACGTGCTGGATGCGTATCTAATCGGAAGTTTTGAATTTGAGGGGGCTCATTTGGATTCCACGAGGATGTGTAACTAACCGAGGGTTTCCAATTAACTGGCCATTGATTCCATTCAATCTGAACTATTCCCATAGTTACGCAGTCTTGAAATATGATTCATGTAATTGAGGAATAGGTTTAGGCACTTACCTGTGCAATCGCGGCCGTGTTATGCACATTTCATATTTTTGGAACCCATTTCTTCATTGCTATTACTTCTTGTGCTTTGCATGCTCGGCCTTAGGCTGTTGCTGATGTTCACACATTCAATAGAGCTCCATGCACATTTAATATGCCATACTTTGCTGTCCCTGTCTCTGGAGTATGTCTTTCAGAGGGATCAACTGCTACAAGAATCCTGTAGGATTTCCTGTAGCTACTTCTCCTTCTGAAATTCAAGCTAAAATAAGCAAGGCTACTACTGCTAACAAGGGTCTTGGCTGACAAGGAATCACAGATGGAGGGTATCAGTTGTGGTGAGTGAAAAAATTGTTGTTTTGATTTGTCATTAAAATTTTCTTTGCAGCATGAAAAAAATAGGATTTTTGTGTGTGACTGTGCAGGGACATAAAAACAAGTGTAATGGAGGTGTATAGAGATGGAAAAGGGTGACATATGGTGAGGGATGGAGGCAGGGAGGTTCATAGGCCTCATAGACAGATTTCAAACCCTTGGGTCCTCTTTTGAGATTGATTTTGGCTTGTCTGTAGCTTCTACAGGATCCTCCTGTAGAAGATACAGAGCTTCCTGTAGGATGTGGAATTTTGGACCAAATGAGACCAGATCTTGGGAAAGGGTAATGATGATGGAGGAATGGATTATGAGGGATGCATGCAACCTGGTCATGTCCTCTGTCTTTGTCTTGTGCGATCCTCCTAAAACCTGTAATGACCTTCCTGCAACCTGCAATTTATTCAACAGAAATTAGGTTTATTTCTCTTTGTTTTTTTTTTTTGCTGAGATAGCTGGGGTGCCTCCAAGAGGTTTTCACCTTCACTATCTGCCTTGGGTGCCTCCAAGAGGTTTTCACGCAAGGATATTTTATTCCTTTTTTCTTTTTCTTTTTTTCTATGATTTTTTTTTTTTTTGCTCATGGTGTAGGTGGAGTGGAGACAAGGACCTGCTCCATCACCAATACTGATTTTCCAAGAGTCTCACTGAACTCCTACTTGGAAAGGGGCTTCCTGTAGATTTTCAATCTATGCCCATTGATGAGCATGGGGATGGCTTCTTCATCAATGGTCCGAATAAGGATTGAACCATTGTCATTGCATGTTTCCACTATATATGGTCCCAGCCATCTTGTCCTCAGCTTGCCCTTGAAATCCTTGTATCTTGAATCATATAGCAGCGCCCAATCTCCTAGCTAAAATTGCTTTTCTTTGAGGTGCTGGTCATGCCATATCTTTCTTTCAAGTTGGACTACCTCTGAGTGGAAAAGGGCCTGCATTCTTTGTTCATCTAATCCATTTAACTGAAGCAATCTTTCTTGTTGTGCATGGCTGAGATCTAGGTCTAGCTGAGCTGCCAACCTCAATGTGTTATATTCAAATTCTATGGACAACAAAGCCTTCTTCCCGTAGACCAACTCATAGGGTGTGAAACTTGTTGTAGTTTTCCAAGTAGTGTTATAGGCCCAAGTGGCCTCAACCAAGCGATCTGCCCAATCTTTTCTGCTATTGCTCACTACCTTAGTCAAAATCCCTTCCAAAGCTCTGTTAGTAACTTCCACCTGTCCATTTGCTTGTAGATGATAAGGGGTGGAAGTTCTGTGCTTAATCTTGTGATGAGTGAGTATGTCGTCAATTAGGTTAGAGGTAAACTGACTTCCTTGATCTGTGACTAATTCTCTTTGGTAGCCAAACTTGTAGAAGATATTTTCCCTCAAAAACTCAACTACTTTTTCTTCTATTGCTACTTTGATTGCCTTTTTTTCTGCCCACTTTCTCAGGTAATCTATTCACACAATGATGTGGGACTTCTGTTTTGAAGGAGGGTTGATAGGACCCACAAAGTCCATGCCCCACTTCTCAAATGGCTCGAAAGTCACTTGAGGCTACAAGGGCATATCATCCTTTAGAGTAGGTTTCCCCATCCTTTGACATCTATCACATTGGCTGATGTATCTCCTGACATCTTGATGAAGAGTGGGCCAATAGTATCAAGCCTATAGAATTTTGAAGGCAGTTCCCTTTGCTACAAAGTGGCCTCCACAGGGCCTATCATGACAAGTTAGGAGGATGTCAAAAAATTCCTCCTCCATGACACATCGCCTCAAGATCTGATCTGGGCCAATTTTAAAAAGATTACCCCCAATCCAAGTGAATGGGGCACTTTTCCTCACGATCTTGCTCTTCTCTTTTGAGGATAGATATGGCAGAAACTGCGCTGAAACCAACTAATTTGCTATATCAACAAACCATGGAGAGAGTACTGAAATAGCAAACAGGTGTTCATCTGGCATTTGATCATCCACCATCCCTTCTTCACCTGCAGGCAAATCTAGTCTAGACAGAAATCAACAACAACATTTTCCTTACCTGGCTTATCAACAATGGTCAAATCAAATTGCTGCAATAAAAGTAACCATCTAATGATGTGAAAGTTTACATCAAGTTTGTTCATCAAATACCTAATTACAGCATGATCAGTATGCACGAATGTTTTATAGCCAGTGATGTAGTGTTTGAACTTGTTTAGGGAATGGACTACAGCCAGGAGCTCTTTCTCGATTACAATATAGTTTAACTCTGCCTTGGAGAGGTTTTTACTAACAAAATATATAGCATATGGTAGCTTATCCTCAACTTGTCCTAAGGCTGCTCCTATGGCTTTGTTCGAGGCATCTGTGTGAATGTGGAAAAGTAGGGCCCAATTTGGACCTCTCAAGATTGGGGTAGTTATCAGCTTACCTTTCAAAGCATCCAGAGCCTCTTGACAGTTGTCAGTCCATATGAACTCAACATCCTTTTCCAAAAGACCAAACAATGGAGAGGCTAGCTTACTGAAATATTTAATGAATCTTCTATAATATCCTGCTAAGCCTAGAAAACTCCGAACATCTCTTAATTTTTGAGGAGGCGGGACCCTTTGGATGATAGCAATCTTGTTGGGATCCACCTGTAAACCTTGCTGAGAGATTGTATGACCTAGCACTGTCCCTTCAGTCATAAGGAATTCACATTTATCAGGACTGAGGGATAGGTTCATCTCAATACACTTGGCTAAAACTTTCCTCAGGTTAGTCAGAGCTTCTTGGAAGTTAGAACCATAAGGGGTAAAGCCATCCATATAGATTTCCACTGAATCATGCACCATCTCAGCCAATATACTCAGTACTGCTCTCTGGAAAGTGGTAGGAGCGTTGCACAACCCAAAAAGGAAGGACCCAGTAGGAAAAGGTACCCCATGGACAAGTGAAAGTGGTCTTATCTTGGTCTTCTGGGCTGATTTGGATCTGATTGTACCCACTAAAATCATCTAGGAAGGAAAAGAACTTCTTCCCTGCTAGGCCATCTAACACTTGATCTATGAAAGGCAAAGGGAAATGATCCTTTTTGGTGGCTTCGTTAAGTTCTCGATAATCTACATAGATTCTTCACTTCCCGTTTTTCTTGGGCACCAGCACCAAAGGAGAAACCCACTCACTGCCAGAGATGGGGTAGATGAATCCTGCATCCAACAACTTTTGTAGTTATTCTTTGACAATGTCCTTAAGGGCTAGATTCATCCTCCTTTGACGCTGCCTAACTGGTTTACAATCCTCTTTAATGTAAATGTGATGGGTACAGACTGAAGGGTGGACTCCTTTCATCTCCTTATAGTTCCAAGCAAAAGCATCCAAATGGTTGTTCAATAAGCTACACAGCTCTTTCTCTTGAGAGGTGGATAGAGATGAGTTGATCTTCAAGGTTCTTTCAAGGTAAAATTCCACATTCTTAACTCGGAGAGAGGTCGGATCAGCCACATAGAGATCAACTAAAGCACTGGCTTGGGTTTCTTCCACCAACTCTTCTAATGGTAGCACACTGGGGGGTGGATTTTGAATCAAATTCTCAATAAGATCATCCTCGGTTTGAGGACCTCCCCTGGTGGCTTCCACTGTGCACAATGGTGCAGAGTAGACTTCATCCTCATCTTCCTCCTCCAACTAGAGAGGTAAGTCATGTTCTAGCAGAGGTTGGGCAGGAGGATATAGGACTAGCTATTTGGACATATGCCCATTCTTGATGGTCATGCTCCCACCTCAACAACTAATGTAAGCATCTGCAGTAGCTAACCAAGGCCTTCCCAAGATGAGGGGATACCCCGGGAGTTTTGCCTTTGGCTGAAGGACCAAGAAGTCAACAGGGTACTCCCAGGAATCAATGGAGACCATGACATCTTCCACAATCCCCTTAGGAGTAACAGTGGAGCGGTCTGCCAATTGAAGTACTGTTGAGGTCTTTCTTAGGGAACTCTAAAGGTTGAGTTTGAGTATAGTGTCCCTGGTCATTACGTTAATGACAACCCCTAAATCAATCAAAGTGTGGGGGATTATGGTGCCATTTATGTGGACATCGACTACAGGGCTCCCAGGGTCCAGATATTTTGGACAGATTACCTGTCCCAACATCAGGTCAGATAGTTGTCCTATGACATTGATAGTTGGGGCATCTCTCTTGCACCTGCCTGGGTGCCTGAAACACTTCTCTTTGATCAACTTATTGTAGATTGGTACATCTTTTATGGCCTGGAGAAGTGGTGTTTTCACATATAACTGTTTAAGTTCTCCGAGAAGTTCAGTTTCTTCTAGGTTCAGTTGCATGGTTCTAGTTAGTCTCTCAGGAAAGGGTGGAATGGATTTGGGTTCACTTTCCTATTTCTCTTCCTCATCCTCGTTAGGAGGAGGTTGGTTATTTGGGAGGACCTTCCTAGATCGTAGGTTGATCTCCTAAACCTCCACAACATAGGTAGGGCATGTGGTTTCTCCAGTATATACCTATTGGGCCTGTCTGTTATTGGGGTTAGGGTTTGGTTGAGCAGGTATCTGGGGTTGTCTTGGAGCAGGAGGTAATGGTTTTGGTTGAGCAGGTGGTGGAGGAAAAAGAGCGGGAGGAGAGTTGAATGGGGCCTCCACCCCTGATGAGGTGCATTCCACTGAGTTTGTGGTTGAGTGTGAGAATGAAATGAGTGAGCAGCTGGTTGAGTATGGTATTAAGGAGGATCTGAACAAGGAGGGTGTGTGGAACAGGAAGGATGAGCAGGGGGACCCCAAGAAGGCATGGAAGTGGCTTGATTGGGGTTGTAATAAGTCTGGGATGTCCCTTGGATTCCCTACTGGTAAGGTCTGGGTCCTTGTGGCCTCCTTTGGTTCATGAAGTAGAGTGGTTTAGTGGCTCCTTCGGCCCCTTGGTACATAACTTTAAATCTGGGCAAGGAAGGGCACTGATTTGTAGGATGGTCTTCTTCACAGACAAAACACACTTCTACTGAGTGCAATGGGCATTTGTTCCTAGGATGCTTTCTGGTGCACTTGGGACAAAAGATGGCCAAAGCCCTCTTGGCTTCCTCTTTCTTCTTTTGGATTCACAAGGTATCCATTTGCATGGCAATGGTCTGTCTCATCTTGATTTTGAAATCTTCCATCTGATTTGCAAACTCGTTTTTAAGGAATGAACTAGATAAGCGGGTACTGGCTAAGAGTTGACTTCCCCTACCTCTCTTTGTGGCTGCCCTAGAATGGTTTCTAAACACAGTCTTTATGTCATCATAAGGTAGCTGGTAGATGTCTCCCCCGACTAGCAAATGGAGGGTATCTAGAAGGTCTTCAAGGACTCCTCTGAGTAGAACCAACTTTAGAGATTCGGGGTCAAGTGTGCACCTGGCCCTTTTATAACTGAGTTGAAACCTCTCTTCATAGTCTTCTAAAGTTTCATCACTTCCTATGGTCATTCAAAATATTTCTTCCTTTGTATTCTTTGACCTACAATAGTCCCAATATTTGTTGTTAAAGGCTTGCTGCATTTGAGCCCAAGTTGTGATACTACTTCCAGGTAGCCCCATGAACCAGCATAGTGCTGCATCCTTGAGGGTAGAAGGAAAGAGTTTCAACTTTTTCTCGTCTTCTGCATAGTCATAAGTTCGACAAAGGACAACAAACTCAAACAAGAAGGTATCAGGGTCTTCAGTAGTCAACCCATGGAAGTGAGGTAAGGTTGAGGGACTTATGTTTTTCATTTTTGTGTCCCCATTGGTCTCTCAGATGGGAAAGGCTCCTTCTACTCTCTCCCCATTTCCTCTACTGTTTTGTATTTTCAGCCATGGTCTTAGGAGGAATGGTTTCTTGCTCTTCTTCTGTTATAGGATCTTCGTATATCTCAGGAGGTTCACCTATAGGTTATTCTAGATCACTGCCACCAAAGAAGAGATAAGGGTGACTCAGTGATGTGGTGGGGGTGTTGGGTAGGAATTGTTTAAGGATAAAGAAAGCAATGTTGCACAAAAATGTAGAAATTAGGGCAAGTTGGGAAAGTGTGGCGAATGAAGGAAAGAAATCTTGAGTGAGGGATTGGAGCAGGTTGTATGATGGAGGAAGCGTAGGTAAGGATGTCTTACAAGTGTTCTGCACACTACTTTCCAAAACTGATCCAAACAAAGACTAAAAAAACAGAGAATTGTCTATTTTGACCTAATTTGCCCTTAAAAACTAGAAATATGATGAACATAAGTTTATAGACCAAAAACCATGCAAACGAGCTATGGAAACTAAGCAAGAACAGATCTGAACATCAAAACACAACTGATATCAACTTTTCCAATTCAAAATCTAACACTAGCAATTGCATTGGAAGGCAAAAACAATGTTTTTGTGGCAATAAGTGTGCCTTGGTCTCAATTCATGGTCCCAAGGAGGGAGAAATGAGATCAAGGACTGCTTGGTAGCTTTTTTGTGGATATTTTCTGTTACCAAACTGTCAAATCAACCTGAAGCATGAACAACTATCTTAATCATCAAAAACAACCTAAGTAATAAAGCAAGATTTTAACCTAGATAACAGAAATTATTCTATGAATGCAATAAGAACACATAAAAGTACACAAAGAAGGTACTGGGCACTTGGGTTGGGCCCAAACCCAAGAGCTACAGCCTCCCAAGAAAGCTCAGAGCTAGTGCAAAGCTGGATTCATCTTCATTGATAAAAAAATAATAGTTACATCCCAAAAACTGTCTACAAGAAGAAGCTCGAAAATGTGTTGATACAGGGCTGCACTAAAGTGCGAAAATAGACTAACAAATGACTAAAATACTAAGGCTTGAAGCCTTCCTACTTATGCAAATGAGGACCCCCAACAGTCCTCCTTAACTTTAGGAGCTTGGCTGCCCAAAACTGCAGTTAATCAGCCACTTCACTAGACCTGCTCAGTTGCCCCTTGAAATCATCTTTGGTGGGTTGTAGAACTCCGAGCGGATGGTGGAAAACTTTAGGAAGGGGTCATTTAGTGCAGGAGACACCCCCCCTACAAATCCTCAGCCTTGTTTCTTCATATTTGGCTACCAATCTGCTCATAAATTCCTGATCTTGGTCCAAAAATGTCCAAAAATTTGCAATAAGCACGTATTAGACCTTGTGGTAAAGTGACTATTCCCATTCACACAATTAACATAAATATATTAAAAAGCATGCATAAAACTATGGAGAATAGTGGATTAAATGAGAATAATAGGAAAAATGAGCCCATATAGTTATCCATTTCCGCGGCTCATCACTTGTCCTTAAGGTCAGTTAGGATTGTGGAGAGTCCTCTTTGCCAACTTTTGTTTCCCTTGCATTATGAAACATAATCTCTTTTCCTTTTTTGAACGAAATTCCGGATGCAACTTCCAACATCATTTAGTGTCATGACCATGCACTTTGTAGTGAGTACAAAAAAAATTCTTCTTGTTTGTTAACATAAAACTCTCATGTGAAAGAAAGTCATTATGCTTGATGCCCAAAATTTGGTTCATTCATTTAACCATTATCATACGTTTCTCACATATAGCCACGCAATGGTCAAAAGCATCACAAAATGTATAAGGGTACTAATTCCACAAGTATTCAAAATTTCCATGCATTGGAAAACACTCTTGAGATTTATACACGTCTTTAGAGTTGCAGCTTCGACGGTTGTCACAAGGTGGTGACATCTCATGCTTAGATGCTTGATGTACCTCAAGTTGTTTGGAGTATTCTATAAACTCCTTTCAGCTATATCCAAATCCCTAATACTTCGGTATTTCCTCAACCATAATTGGATTGGTAATACCTTGACCATTTTTTCCAAGACCTCCACCTTCATATCCCATTTTTGAAACCAAATTCATACCTATGCCCTTACTATGTTGCTCGAACACTGCAAAAGAGTTGTTATGCATATAAACAAAAGGATTGGAACTTGAGATGCTAATTACCTCCTTAAACTTGTCATTCATCCTTTCAGCTTTTGATGATGACGATGATGGCCAACTTGTAGATGACTCTAGCCACCCACTCTTATCCACTGGCATATGTGATGAGCCCCAATTTTTGGTACAATTTGGGCTCATTTTGGCCTATTCTACTTGCTCAAACCATTCATCTTTTATTGCTTATGCATGCATTTCTTAGTTTATTCGTGTTGTTTGTAGGAAGAAGGGTAGACATATTATCTACGTGACTAATGCATGATGCTTTCAGGTTTTTGGCATTAAAAAGGGAGAAAAGACCACGAGAAAGGAGACAAGGAGACAATGAGGTGGCACTGCTGGTTTTTAGGAGAGGATGTCCACAGTCTTGGGACCTTCCTCGTGATTCCCACCATAGCTCCGAGCTCCAACCAATCTCCCCACCAAGCATAGAGGCAGCCAACTGTTCTACAGGAACAGCAGTTATAACTGTTCTACAGGATCACCAGTTTAACCTTCAGTTGGACAACCGAGTTCCTAAAATCAAGGAAATCTGTTGGGTTATCATTTTGCATAAATACTGAGGCCGTAGCCTTGAATAGAAGCTTTTTGAACTTTTGCATTACTCTTGTAATTTCGAAGTACGAGCTACAGCTCTGTGTTTTTGTTCCTTTTGTAAGCCAGTTTGGCATGACATCAGATTATGAATAAAGAAGGCAGATTTTGATCTAGTTCTGAGTTTTCTCAAGGAGCTATAGCTCTCAGGTTAGGGCCCAACCTGAGAGCAATAGATCTCCTCGGTGTTGTAGTGTTATTTACTTTTCGTTTCAGCACTTTAGTTCATTGCTTTACCATGCAATTCGAAATTACAGGTTGCTGAGTTAGTTTTTATGAGATTGAATGAGTTTAGCTTATGGTTGAATTGCTTTCAGTTGTTTAGTTAGACTAGCAGGTTGATAATACATTGGAGCTCCAAGGAAAACGGTTGAGAAAGCCTCCACTGCCATCTCTGTTTGGAGATTGGAGTGCAGCCTATACCAACCACAAAAATACGCATTTCTTTACTTTATGCTTGTTGCAACACAGTCACGGTTATGATAGATCCTTTCATGCACTTTACACTTGCAACATACACCTTCATCACAGCTTCATGCACATTTCTCTTCACACGTTGGATTGTTGTTCATTGAGTTCATAAGCACAGGTAGCTTAGGTTAGTGAACTTTCGTTTTGGTGACAATCATAAGCATTTGTTTCATTTACACTGCTCTTCCTCGTTCCATTACCTCTTCCTTCGTCTTGATCATGCATGCAACCACATCCTTGACCTCTGTTCCACTCTGTTATCTCCCAAATTCTTCCACTCCTCCCATAACTTCATCTTCTAGACCTTTCGTTGATATAGCCCTCCATCTTCCAACCTACTCCATACACTCGTTCCCCCATCCTACTTCTCCATTCCTGAGCCATCACCAGCCTTACCCCTACCTTACATATCTCCCCCTACCATTCCATCACTCCACCATCACCTCAAACACCCACGGTAGGTCATCCTGTAGCAATTTGTAGACTTCCTGTACAAACCTCTGAGTTTCCTGTAGGATCCCCTGCAGACATCCTGTAGGAGGCCACTCACTCGGTTGCTGAGCCTCTGAACGTGAGGAACCTCTGTGGACGGATGCTAAGGATCCCTGGGGACCTCTCCTAGCCTCCCCAACTGTTCCCACGCTTTCCTTCCTTCTCCATCACATCTGCACAACCAAACCCTAATAAGCACAAAGTCACAGTCACTCCATCCACTTAAAGAAAAAATACAAAAACATGTCTTTTAAGATGCAAGCAGCTTTGCTTCATGCATTTTCACTTATTAGAGGTAATGGCAGCATTGGTAGAAGTTTCATTCACATTCTTTGCATTGTAGAGGTTAGACTAGTCAAATTAGGGTTTCCTAGGTTTCTATGCTTTGATTTGCTTTCAGTTCATTTTTGTCAGGTAAATTAGCTTTCTTTGAGAATAGCTTTCATCCATCATTTAGCAAGCTTCTTCTGAGAGCCTATAGAAGTTGGCTTGAGCCCTAGCGGACTTGTGCCAGCTGACCAAGTGACAGCTGCGACAAGAGCTAGTACTTGTGCATATAGCACCGTCGCTTCCAAGTTTGTACGAACTACCGGGTTGATAAAATTAAGAGACAGGAAGCCCCAGGAGTTGTAGCATTATTGCTACAATACTGGAGCTCACCAATATGGTGTGATTCTTGAATATGTTTTCAAAATGTACATGCAACATCTTCGACATATGGTCCAAAACCACTATTTGAACCATGACCACATACTGGACTCATTCTGGAGGTTTCCCTTGGTGGTGCAGGAGTTGAACATTTTGCAACTTTCTCATCAAGAACTTGCTACAATACAAAGCGCACGTGTCTCTTATCCTCTTCAGCTATCTCCAACATCCTTCTTAATTCTATGTTCTCCATCCAAAGAGCCAAATTATGCTTCTCTATCTCTTGAAGACTCTTTTTGCTACCCATTCTTGCAACTTGGTCAACTGGTGCTTTGATACCAAACTGATCTGAAATTGGATTAGGTGATTTCTTCCTCTTTTCAAAAATCAAATAAAACAAAAAGTAGGACTGTGTCAGTGCTTTGAAAAGTAAATCTGGATCTTAAATCAAACATGTTTCCAATATCTCTTCAAATCATAAATTAGCCTTCATATGTAACTTAACATAATGAACATAATAGCACATAATCAATGTGGGCATAAAGAAGAGCAATACAAAGGTTTGTTGACGGAGTTCACCCCTCTTGGGCTACATCTCTGGGCCTGTCTACATGACTATACCACTCATATATTCAGTATCAAAATGAAGTACATAAACATTTGATGTAGGTAAATGTGTGGCTATTACCCCTACAAGGTAATGTTCTCCTACAAATAACTCTCACAACAGCAACAACCCAAAACATCTCCTACAAAGATGACATACTTTAACTGAAATGAGCTAAAAACATCATGTGAACCCTTCAATTTCACATTGAATCACATAATCAAAACTTAATGTTAAGGGAAGTTGAACTTGAGTTGAACCCTACTGGTTGAAACTACTTCAATATCCTTTTGGAAGTGAGTATACTGCTACAAGACCTTCTCCATGCGCAAATACCTTCCAGATCTACTTCAAAAGCCTGACAGATCCATACACCTTTAGTCTCAAACTTGTAAAAATACTTTGTAGATGTGCTCAAATCAGAAATTAGAGGTTGCCAATGGATTTAGTACATCCAAAAACCTCTAATTAAACTCTTTTTGAGCTTAATTTGGATAAAAATTCAAAACATTATGAGTTTCCAAGCTCTCTCATGAACTTGATTGTTAACCATCCTACAAATTTTCCCTTCTATCAAACTGTTCTACAAATATGCCCCGAAAATTGCTAATGAAGTGAAAATTTAGCTGACTGCCAGTGCATTTTGTCAAATGATTAGTTTATCCTCTAACCCCTAGAGACCAAAAATTAAGGTCATGTGGGCACATAGGGCCGAGGGATAGGCCTTAATACCCACCCCTGCCGGTTAGGCCCCTTAAAAGTCGAGTGAATAGTTACATGGGGTGCCACAGGACCTAGGGCGGGGTTAACTACCCGCCCTTCCTACTAGGCCCCTTTTCCTTTGTCGCGTGGTCACTTTATGCTCCATCGGACCTGGGGTTGGCCTCCACACCTTGGCACATTTCGCCTTGTTCCCCGCTCTCTATGCTGTGGTCACTTAAAGGCCATGTGGCCTAGGGCTAGCCCCTCGTGGAAGCACCTTCTGCCTAGCGCCCCAAAGCCTGCGCTTGTGGTTATATGTTATGGTTATGACCCTAGGCTAGGGCTCATTCCTCCACCCTCGCTCTATTATATCCATGGTATGATTTGGTGGGATGTATTGTTGTGGACACCGAGACCTCAAGTCGGGCCTCAACCCTAGCCCTTGGCTCCCCTGCCTACAGTCTCGTGGGCGTGGGGTGGCCTTTCCCCAAATAAAAATTATGCAAACCTTAAATAGAAGTTTGGCACTATGGATATTATTAACCATGATGCACCCTAGTGGTAAGGAACTTGACTTGTTCTCGACCGGTCCCGTGTTCGACTCCTATGGGGGGCAGTTTGGCCCATACATAATTTTAATATGCCCTTGGGAGGCCACATTGCATCCACCCATTGGCCCACATGGCTACCACTTATTGGCCCATGAAAAAGACCAACAACCAATTAGAACTGAAGAAAATTTGACCACTCCGGAGAGGCCAAGTGGCAACCTGCCACTGGCCCTAAAAAACATAGTAAAACACCCAAATTGCAATCTTTTTGCCTGTTTGAGAAAATGGTCAGTGTGCAATAACTTGAGCATTTGGTGTCGGATTGAGGTGAAATGAATGTCATTGAATTCAAAACGATGGACACTTTGATTTGGTGCCATTTTCAAGAAGTTCTGGGTTAATGTTCCTACATCAATGGATGTTAATCATCATCATCATCATCACCATCATCATTATATACTAGTATAGGAAATTGACACCACTTTATATTGTACAAGATATAAATAAATTATCAATTGAAATAGTAATTATTTCATTTTTATTATTTATATTTTTTTTGTTAAAAGATAAGTTGATTGAGGCTTGCTTGATGAATAATAGATTAATGTGCGAAAATTATCTTACTTATAAAATTATTTAATGACAATAAAATTATTAATGTCCAGTGTCTATTATTAATTATTTTAACAAACATAATCCAATATGAATAAGAATAACAATAGATTAATACAGATTGTTGTTTGTTAAATACAAGAGGAAAGAGGGTAATTGACTAAACTAGTTATTACATGTTTTTAATATTTATTTTTGAATTGTTTGAGTAATAGGTTGTGTAAGAATTTGTCATTTGATGATAATTATTTTTTTATTTTTTAATGAATTAGAATTCAACATAGTAGTAATATTTGATATATATAAATATAATAAGAATTATTAAGAAAATATCGCTTCAAACTTGTTGTCACTACTACAACACCCTCCAAAATTTTGCTACATTTGAGTTTTGGACTACTGTCTATCTGATCAAGTCTCTCCTTTAGTCACCAAGTGTCATTTCATGTGATTTTATGTGTTTCAAGTGCCCTTGTTTGTTCCTAAGTGTCGTTGAATCATTTATAGCATCCTTGAGGTACTTCTCAGTCTTAGTACACTTTTATTGACAAAACGATACTTATGGTCGCAATTGCAAATACTTTGTATATTATACTTGGAGAGTGTTTGAAAATTGGCATTTTTATGTATATTTCTTAGTATTAGGTCATGTCTAAGTTTTACTAATGATTTTCCATGTTTTGCACCTAGTTTTACTCTTAATTTATTGTGTATTTCCCATGTTTCATATTCCAGACTTAGACACATTTTGGTTTCTACAAGCCTCCCCACTGGGAAATGAAGATCACATAGTGCACTCCCAAGCCTTAGTGGAACCCCTCCATTGTCTTTTGAAGATGCACCCTATCCCTAGAGTAAGCCTTCCCTCTCTCTTGGGGGCATAGTGCACTCTCAAGCCACAAGCTCTCTTTGTTCTCCCAAATTGCGCCCTTCTTGAAGCCTCTCACCAGGTTGAGCACATAACACACCAACAATGGTCAGTAGGCCTTACTTAAGCCTTGACATTGCACCCTGCACCCTTGGTTGAGGGCATGGTGCACCATCAATGAAAATCAAGCCTCCCTTAATCCCTGACGATATGCCCTACGCCCTCTTTATGACTTAATGTTAGGACACTAGCTCACAAAAAGATAGAAAAGATAGATCAACGCCTTAGAATTCAGCCTCTTCGAGGGGGAAACCTCCTTCACATTACACAAATGAAAAATTCTTGGATGATACAAATGACTAAACCTCCCTTCTATATATAGGATTCTAAGGGGTCATAATATAATCAAGCTGACATAACAGTAATAACATAAGGGCACAAAAATAACAATAGTGGGTTTCTATGGGGCATACTAATAACAATATGGGGACAATAGGGGCACAATAATAACAATAAGGGATACAATGACAATAGTAATGGGGGAATCACTAGTATTATAGGGGCCTAACATGCCCCTCTTCTTCCAAAAAGCGTTGTTCTCAACGCTTGAGTAGTTCCGGATGCTTTTGTATAAAATTCTCATCCTCCCATGTGGAAACTTCAGCGGATAAGTTCTTCCACTTGATGAGATGCTCCGAAATTGATCGATTTCATAGCTGTCGAGTTCTTGTTTCTGTGACTGCTTCGGGTTTCAATATGATTTTTCCTCCCTCATCAAGTTCTGGAAATATTGTTTGAACTGGGAGCTCGTCACCTATAACCTTCTTTAAACATGAAATATGGAAAACTGGGTGCACTCGATATGCTGTAGGAAGCTCCAATTTGTATGCCATAGTACTAATATTTTGCAACACCTTGTACGGACCATAATACTTTGGTGATAATTTATTATCCTTCTTAGCTTACTTGAGGGAGATTTTTTTATATGGTTGTAGCCGTAGGAATACCCAGTCACCTACATCAAACCTTATTTCGTTACGATGTTGATCTACTTGTTGTTTCATTCTACTCTGCGCCAACGTGAGGTTATCCTTTAAGAGTTAGAGAACTTGTTGTTGATGCTCGATGTGATGTTCCATTGCTTGAACCTTAGAATTTTCTCTTAAATATGATGTGATGGATGGTGGCTAATATCCTAAAGTGCCATAAATGGGGTCATTTTTGCTGCAGTATGGAAGGAAGTGTTATACCACTATTCAGCCAAAGGCAACCATTTGACCCATTGTGTTTGTTTATCAGATACAAAGTAACGAATATATCCTTCCAAACATTTGTTTACTATCTCAGTTTTCCCATCACATTGAGGATGATAAGATGAGATATGAGCTAACTGTGTACCAAGACAAGAAAACAATTCTGTCCAAAAATTTCCAGTGAAAATGGGATCTCTGTCACTTACAATAATATTTGGGTTTCCATGTAACTTTTGAATTGTTTCCATAAATGCAGTAGAAATTGTACTGGATTTAAATGGATGTGATCATGCACAAAAGTGTGCATACTTGGTAAGTCTTTCAATTACCACCATGATGACACTCTTTCCCTCGGACTTGGGTAAGCCTGTGATATAATCCATTGAGACCTCCTCCCAATGTTGGCTTGGAATGGATAAAGGTTGTAAATAGAATTGGGGTCTTAATTGTTTCAACTTTATTTTGTTGGAAAACCAAAAATTCCGCCACAAACTTTTGAATATCTGATTTAAGGCCATCCCAAAAAAATTCCTTCTTAACCCTATGGTAAGTTTTTAAAAATCCTAAGTGCCCTCCTAAGGGAGAAGTGTGCAATTCCATAAGAATTTTTTGTTTGAGTTGGGAAATCTTACATAGGTACAAGTGATCTTTGTACCATAACAAATCATTTTTCCAGCTAAATGTATCATATGTATTAGGATCTTGTTGTATCTTTTGAATGAGTGCCCACACTTCTTCATCGTTCTTCCATTCCTCCCTTGATTTATTTATCCAATTTGGTTGAATAATAGAAATGGCACACAACAATGCTTCCACATCCTCATCCTTTCTAGAGAGTGCATCTGCCACAGCATTTTGCTTCGCTTTTTAGTAGATGATTTCAAAGTCATAACCCAACATCTTTGTGACCCATTTTTGTTTCTCTTCAGAGGATAATATTTGTTCTAAAAATTATTTAAGATTATCATTATCCGTTTTTACCTTGAAGTGTCTTCCCATTAGGTAGGGTCGCCATTTCTTAAGTGCATGTAGTATTGCCAACATTTCCTTATCATAAATAACTTTGTGTAAATACTTTCCCTTGATTGGATGACTTTCAAAAGCAATGGGTCTTTCATCTTGCATTAAAACAACACCAATTCCATTTCCTGAAGCATCACATTCCACAATAAAGGTTTTTGTGAAGTCCGGCATAGCTAAGACTGGTGCTTGGCACATTGCCTCTTTAAGATGTTTGAAGGCCTTTGTTGCTTCTGGAGTCCATGAAAATGCATCTTTCTTCAATAATGTTGTTAGAGGTGCTGCTATTCTCCCATAATTCTTAACAAACTTGCGATAATACCCTGTCAACCCGAGAAATCCTCGCAGATGCTTTATGGATGTGGGGATTTTCCATTCCTTAATGGCTTTAATTTTGCTAGGGTCTACCTTAACACCTTCATGCATGGAAAATTTTAGGGGCGAATTTTGTATCATAGTACATTTTTACAAATTGCCTCAAATTTATTTTGTAAAAAAATTAGGTATGGAGGTTAGCCCACCTTATTTTAAGGGAGAGGGTAAAAAAGGTAAATTTAGCCCTTGAAATTAGGAGTTACAACCTTCCATTCGCCCTAATTTTCAAGAATAGGTTTTATTTATGTGAATCCTATGGGCCAAATACCATATTTATAAAAGAGGTATGGTAAATTAATAAAAATATAAATAAATGAGAGGTATGGTAAATAAATAAAACATTTTTTATATTTACTCCATAAGTCACCTTATATACATGCAAGGGTGTAAACAAATAAAAAATATAAATAAAGTGGAGGTATGGTAAATAAATAAAACCTCTTTTTATATTTAGTCCATAACCCTCTTTCTATTTATGAAGGCTCAAAAAAGAGGTTTTATTTAAGTGAATCCTATGGGCCAAATACCATGGGCTAGATTATTATTAATACCATGTAAAAAAGATTATTAACCCTAATATTAGCATTAATAAAAATAAAAATGGCACATGGTATTGACCCATGGTATTCACGTGGAATGTAGCCTACTTAAAGGGGGGAATTAAATGAGCATAGATCCATCTTTACTTTGGATCTACTAAGCCCCGAGAGGGATCAAATATCATGATATGAAAACTAGCATAGAGTGAAAAAATATTTGATCCCTCTCGGGGCTTGGTGGAATAAGAGTAAAAATGGATGTTGTAATTTAATGTATGTTAAAACATTTTAACTTGGTTAAAATAAAAAATAAAATAAAAATCAATTATTAATTTTATTAATTTTTATAAATTACTAATAGTAATTTTTAAGCTCCAGGTTTATGATAACCCATGGTATTGACCCATGATAATACCATGGTATTCATGTGAGAATAGACTATTTAATGGGGAAATTCTATCATCTTAGATCCATCTTAATTTGGGTCTACCAAGTACTCAGAGGGATAAATAGATTTCATCCCTCTAAGAGTGGTAGATGTGGAGTTAAGATGGATATAGGTTGGTTTTTATGATAATGAAGATATTAAATAGACTTAGGAAATTATATTGTAAAAACATCTTAAGGTGAATGGTTAAAGCTACATTTAGTCACTTCACAAAATTTAGTAAAAAATACCAGTATCTCCATTAATATTGTTTTTTCTGATTTAACATAAAAAATTCAAAACAGTGAAACCTTATCACTCTTTCTGCATCACCCTCACAGAAGATTTCCCACCATTTTTCAAATATTCTCAATATAATATCTTCATGAAAAAGTTTAGGTACTGATATTGGATTAGTTGTTTGAAAAACAAGCTGGTTTGTACAACCTTTCATCTTCTGTGCTATTCTTAGCTTGTCCTAATGATCTGTAGGGGTTGGAGCCACTGCACCATATTTTCCTAAAAGGTGGAGATTGTTCACCAAAAAGGAGATTAATCTACATGTTACAACGCTGTTAAAAATGCGAGATGTATGAGGGTAGTGAATTATGCTAAAAATCAATTTAGATTGGGAGAGACATGATTAAATTTTATTATTTAATTGAAGATTTCCAATTAAAATAATAATAAATCTACATTTATATATTCATATATTGATTGGAAGGCTTCTCACAATGGTCACTTCATTCAATTAGATCCCCTTCAAGCCATTGGGATACCTAATACTTTCTTATATAATATAGTTGGGGCTTGCTACTTGTTGGCGTGTTGGGGTAAACAAACTTGATGTGTTTTTTTTATCTCACAGTTGGAGTCTATGGAATAAGAAAGAAATTTGATAACTTGAAAAAAGATGTAGCTTGAGAAAAGTTGTAGAGAAAAGATTAATCTCTCCTACCTTGACAGAACTCGTGGTCAATATCAACACCTACAAGAACTTTGTTGTGGAATATTATCAAAACTAATAGAAGGATATGAGAGAGTGTATTGTAATAACCTTGACAAACATGACCACTGAAACTTGGAACATTGTTTGTAGGAAGAGAAAATTATGTTTCTTTTATCCAAACATGTACGTTAGTATATTACAGTTTAATGAATATGTTTTCTTATTATCATATATGGTTTCATACTTTAACAAAACATTCGCCAAGACTTCACAATGTTTTATTATTCAGTAGAAGATTTACTAATATCTTACTAGATTTTATAATTCAGTGAAAGATTCTCCATCACTGTACAAGATAATATAATCTAGTGAGATATTCGCCAAAAAAATTATATATACATATTATATTATTGATAAAATCACCTCCCGTTTTTCCTATTTATCATGGGGATTAGCCCATTTATTATACATATAAATTTAGGGTGGTTCTTAAAATTTTCCTTGCCTTCATGAGATACAATATGACCCAGATATTCCACCTCTTGTACTCCAAAGAAACATTTGGAGCTTTTTGCATATAATTATTTTTCTTCCAATAGTTTGAGCACCCTATCAACATGTTCAACATGATCCTTCCAAGACTTGATGTAGATTAGTATATCATCAAAAAATACTAACAAAAATTTTCTAAGGAAGGGTTTGAAAATGGAATTCATCAAACCTTGAAATGTAGAAGGTGAATTGGTAAGGCCAAAAGGCATGACCAAAAATTCATAATGACCCTCATAAGTTCTACATGTTGTTTTCGGAATGTCTTCAGTCTTCATTCTGATTTGATGATATCCTGAATCAAGATTCAACTTGGTGAAGTAAATTGATCCATGCAATTCGTCCAATAATTCATCAATGACAGGATTGGGAAATTTTTCTATAATATTGAGCTTTTTGAGCTCCCTATAATCCAGACACATGTGCCATGATCCATCCTTCTTGTGCACCAATACTACTAGAGCAGAGAAAGAACTTTGACTAGGTTGAATTATACCAGCCTCTAACATTTCTGCAACCATACATTCAATTTCACTCTTTTGGGCATAGGGATATCTGTACGGCTTGATGTTTGGAGGAACACTTCCTGGAATCAAATAAATAGCATGATCATGATCACGAATAGGTGGGAGACCATTGGGAGTCTCAAATACCTTGGAATGATTGTTCAAGACTTTTTGGAGATCCAGAGAAATAGATGATTTCGATGTGGGAACCTCTAGTGAACATAATTGTGCAATTACACCTAGTTGTTCCTTCTTTAGAAGCTTTGTCATACCATTAGAGCTGATTATCTTTCCCGATTTCCCTGCAATACCCCTTAATTCAACTTCCTTTCCTTCTGAATAAAATTTCATGAAAATTTCTTGAAAATAAAAGCTATTGTACCCAATGGTTGTAGCCATTGGACTCCTAGTACAACATCAGCACCACCCATTGGAATGGAAAGCATTTGGCTATTCAATACATATTCTCCCATGGATAGCTCTATATTATGGAACTTTATAGAGAAATTTATGGTTCCTCCATTTGCAACCATCACTTGACACTCCGGTGTTTGATAAAGGAAGCAATTCAATTCCTTTGCTATCTTACAATGAATACAATTATGGGTACTTCCTGAATCAATCAACACTATTACCTTTTTATTTTTGATATGTCCTTCTATCTTGATAGTTTGAGGAGTGGTAATTCTAGCCAATGCATTACATGATATGGTCAGATTCATTTCTTCTTTATCTAGGGTTTGTTCTTGGAGTATATCCTCTTCTTTTGACATTTCTTGTTCCTTTTCTTCCTCCTCTTCACAATCTATGTAGAATAATTTCTTCTTAGCACACTTATGACCTTTAGCGTATTTTCTATCACAACTGTCACAAAGCCCTTTTTCTCTTTTTTTTTTCCAATTTTTGTGGAAGTCTAGGGGCAACAAGACTTCCATCTTTATAGTTGTGAGTGGTAGGCTTCCTGGTTGCCATAATTTTGCTTTCCATTTTTCTTGCTAACCTGAATACCTTCTCCAATTAATCAGGTTCCCAAAGGCGAACCTCATGTTGGATATTATCCTTTAAAGTCCCTATGAATACATCAATCCTATGCTCCTCTAGAATATATTTTACCCTTATGTTCAATTTTTGGAAGTCCTCAATGTGCTTCATCATTGAACCCTTTTGTTTGAGATTTATCAATTGGCTAAAAAAGGTGTTGCTTTTTGTATCCTCATAATGTGCTATCATTTCTTCTGTAAAAATTTCCCAAGTGAAAATTTGTTTACGAGAGCAAAGCCATCGATACCATACAAATTTATTTGGTTCCAAATATAAAGTTTCAATACATACCTTTCGTGTGTTTTTCACATTATGGAGATCGAAAAATTTCTCCATCTGTAGTATCCATGTTCCAGTATCCTTGCCATCAAACTTCCTCATATCAATTTTTGGAACATGATGGGTCTTCAATCCAACATTAGAGTCTATGAAATCATGATTAAAATTTCTTTTGTTCTCATAATGAGTTTGTTTTACTACCTTTTCACCATTAGTGACCATTTCTTGTAGCAACTTATTCAAATTTATCTTCAATTCTTCCATCTTATCGTCCATGCCATTCATCTTAGCATCCATGCCATTCATCTTAGCTTCCATGCAATCCATCTTAGGTTCCATGCCATCCATCTTAGCTTCCATATTAACTTGCATGCCATTCATATTAACTTCCATGTCATTCATCTTGGCTTCATTTACCTTTAGTGAGAGTGAAATTTGTTATACTTGGTCTTGTAATTTTGATATATCATGTTGCATTTCTTCCTCTTCTTCAGGAGTCATGCTAGAGCTTTCAGGTTGCTTACTAGGTGTTTCAATTTTCTTTCTTCGGGGCATGAATTAATGCTAATAGTTTTTCACTATTCCCTTTGAATTCATTTAAAATAATTTTCAAACCAATCTTATGCAAAATTAAAAAAAAAAATACACCTTTTTTTTCACTTTGTAAGAGTTCGATATTGAATCTATTGTATCTTTGTAACTACGGATCTTGAATATCTAAAATCTCATCCTACAGTAGCCCTTTGAGTCCTCTTTCTAACACTGCAAGTATGATCAAGATTGGATTCTCCAAGGAAGCGTTATGCCAAAGCTCCCACGGTGACCTAATTATTAACTAGTTCAGTGGAGCGAACTTGTACGACGTGCCATGTGTCATTTTTTCGAACTTAGTACCTGAAACTGATACATAGAAAACTACAGGCCATCCTCTTTCTAAAAATTCTTACGAAATTTTAATTTGATGTTCAAAAGAAAAGTTATGATGATTTTCCCCAGGTCACCGGTTTGAAATGTAATTCGGGAGTCTACAAAAACCCTAACTTCCTCAAATCATATCTCTGCAAATATAGCGAGAAAAAATATGAAATTTAGACCCAATGTTAAGCATGATTTCGACTCAAATGGGTTTTTCTGTAGCTTCTAAAACGTTGCATAAACAAAGTTATAGCGAAAATTCCACGATGACGCGTTTGGAGCAGTGAAACCCTAGAATCCAAAGCTCTGATACTAAATGTTAGGAAACCAACTCACAAAAAGATAGAAAAGATAGATCAACGCCTTAGAATTCAGCCTCTTCAAGGGGGCAACCTCCTTTACATTACACAAATGAACAATCTTGGGTGATGAAAATTACTAAAACTCCCTTCTATATATAGGAGTCTAAGGGGTCATAATATAATCAAGCCAACATAACAGTAATAACATAAGGGCACAAAAATAACAATAGTGGGTTTCTATGGGGCATACTAGTAACAATATCGGGCCAATAGAGGCACAATAATAACAATAAGGGATACAATGACAATAGTAATGGGGGAATCACTATTATTATAGGGGCCTAACACTTAAGCCTCCTGAGTTGAGTGCATGACCAATCAACATACGTCATTAAGCTTCCTTGCCCCTTGAGACTGTGCCCTGCACCCTCCATCAAGCCTTCTCTTCTGGAAGAGTGCACATCACACTCTTAGCGCACAACACACTACCCTTGTCTCTTAATAGTGTGCTCGACTTCCATAAGCTTCTCCTTTCCTTCCTGAGCATATTGTTGACTCACAATTTGAAAAATTGCTTGAAACATGATAGAATAGGGGATTTTTTGGGTTGATGTTTCCTTTCTACGAGTGATCCTACTTGCAGGAGTTAAATGAATAGCATGGAAAGAGGACATGGGAATATCTATCAATGGAAGACACACAAAGAAACGTTCAAAGACAAAAGAGCACATGATTGTGATAAGTGAAAGAACATCAAATTATGGAGACCAAAGTGATCCATACAGATTCCATAAGATCTCAAGACCCTTTCGAGGGTAGATAGCAAAAAAAATTAGAAACATACATCAAGTGTTGAAGACATAGGTGGTAGCATTGTCATCCCTTAAAAACATTCCAGTCACAAGTCTCTATGGGTCCAATTCATCAATGTTAGTGGCTTTCCTTGTTATCACCACATCATGATGTGGAAATAATGATGTAATTATTGTAAATCTAAATATGTGGAATTCCAAGAATCATGTATGGACAAAAGATCCACCTGTAGAAGTCTAAAGGTCATATATGAAATTCCAAAAGATACAAAGAAGTCTAAAATTTATATTGAAGTTCAAAAGTAATTTGGAAGACCACGGGTTATTTAAAAGTCCAAAGGTCATTAGAAGTTCAAAATTAATATGGGAAGCTCAAGAGTCATGAGGATATGAAGATTCATGCCTCTAGTTATAGAATAAGCCTCATTACTCAAAAAGTGGACTTTCCACCTTCGCTTCTCCCGCAAGGAATTAGAGAGATAGATATAGTTATTTTGGAGAGCAAGTGGTGGCTTTAATGCTTTGCTATTCGGAGCAAGTGGTGTTCACTGTACTCATGTATCTTGGAAATTTTTCTTAACAATTGAAGCCTATTTGACCAATACATTTTCATGCATAGATCATGGATGTTTCAAGACTATTCTTTGAATGTTTACAATCTATGTTCGCACTCTTATGCATTAGATAAATTTAACTAATTCGGTAACTTTGGTGCTTATCTCATTGAAAGTGTGTTATGATAGTTATAATTATCATTGCATATATGTGAACTATTTCTCTTGATGATTAACGATTATTCCTCATTTATGTTCTTGTGTTTTTACTAGAATAGTACTATTACTTTCCTTTTAGACACTAACTTTGTTTCCTTGCAGTGAAAGAAAATTGATACATTTTCAATTGAAAATTTCACAAGGCATACCTTCTTTCTCATTCAAAATTACATGCACACTACTCTCTTATGCTAATTGCTCAAGCCAAAGAAAATATTTAAGAAAATGGCATTCGGTCTATAATCTAGATGGGACTCCTATACCAAATGGTGTGAGGTCTAATTGGGACTTCATATCTAGGAGATCCCCTGTATGTTGGTGGGATACAACACCACCAACATTTGAACACTATAAGGAGGGAAGCCACCTTTTTATGGTTGAAATTTTACCTCAGAGCAACAACGAAGCATCTTTGCAAGGTATTCATGGTATTAGTTCGACTCCAACTCCCATTCCTGAGATTCAATAATCTTCTCATCTTGGTCCAATTTTCTTTTTTTTTAAGTTACCTACGATCAAATTCAGATAATCCATCCAATTACTTATTAGTTCGAAAGAACTACTGGATTACTTCATGTTTCTCATAACCTTCCTCATAATCAAATAAATAAATAGACAACTCATACGGGTGTATTGGTTTCATCAATGGAAGATTTGCTCATTTCCACCCTTGAAGAGTTAGCAAAACCTTTAGAGGAGACAATTCAACATGTGGATCTTCCATTAATTGGTGAAGGTGATGAGGGAGATTTTAAATTTCTTATGAAGAGTAGTCAAGGTACAAAGAACAACCTAATTAAAACGAATATTTGAACATAGAAGCTGTTGGGAGTTTTAATTAGTAATTAAACCTCTTACTATTAATTTTCAACCAGGGCTTGTAAGCATGCGTTGTACTGCATTTTTGGTGCAAGATTTAAGTGTAGAGTATATGATTTTCCTCTAATCATTAAGTACAGAATGACTAATTAAGCACTCATCTCTTCCTAGAAAGTGTATGCAAACTGAAGGTACTCTAGTCAACTCAATCCACTATGTGTTTATTCTAATCTTTTGCAAATGATAAATGAAACTAAAAACTTTAATGGGATTCATTTTAACTACAAATCTTAATTGAGAATTCGAAATTCTAATTATGGAAAGAAGTCAAACACCTATGTAAGAAACCATGATAAAGATACTAGTCTATTATTATGAAATCAAATCCTATCCTGTTATCTTTAATTCATTAGAGTCACATTGTTCTTATTTGGAAATGAAAACACTTCCTAAAATGGATTTTCAGTGACTGCAGAACTAATGCTACAGGAGTGGGATCTCAACAAAAATATCTAAGTTTGGTATTTCTCAAATCCTGGGTTACTACATTGGAATGTAGACTTATTATATGAATGTATTTAGTAACTCAAAACAAGGTAAAATATTGAATCGCACTGCAAACTTAAGTCACTCAGTTCAACATTCAAAATCAACCTACATACTTCATTAAAGAGAATAGAAATCAGTTCTTCATTGATTATACGAGAAATGAAACTAAATTATCCTATGATAATTTAACTACTTCAATCAACGCTATGTAAAGAAATGTTTCTATGATAACTCGCACTTATGAAAATGTCTAAAGGAAATCAAACAATTTAATAATGAAAATGGACAATGCAATTCCTACTTATGACTAATTGAGATTCATTCAACACACACCATCAATCAAGCTCCCTATTCTACACAAAGAAATCCACACGATTGATCGCTTATCATAAACCTCATTACAAAGATGAACACATCGACTTAAGCATACATAGATTGTGTTCAATGATTTCAACATACATTTGATTAACTCATCATAGGCATTTCAATCACAACATAATTGAATGGACTTTTATATGACAACATAAAGCATAGTTGATATGAAATACGACTCTACATTTGTGGAAAACAGAGCATAACTCTGCATCAAGAATCTACGCACAGTCTCTGTGACACACAAGGATTCACGCACTCAGACTTCCGAATCGAGGTGTCTAGAAATGAATGCAAGGTTATCACACTTAAAATCACTCCAAAGCTAATGAAATTCCTCATGCATTTGTACAAGAGACTTAAACAAATTCAAACCAAAAGTGACTAAAAACAACTATAATGAATCAACACACAATGGTACTCCTATAGAGTAATTATGAAGCCTATTCCGAGATGATGGTGGGCCCTGCCACACTTAGGTAAGCTTAGACTACTTACAGGAAAGGAAAGCTTAAAACATTTAAATCAAAAACTCACAGCAAACCAATAATCGAATCGATTCAAGCTCAACACATAGCCATAATAGATCTTCGATTATGAATAATAATATTTTGACAATAGTTTTGCAATAACAATCTCCTCTCTGGCTAACTAACTCCTAGATATTACAATTCGGGCCTTTATAGGCATCAATTCAAGTTCAGAACAAAAATAGACGATACATGGTAAGTCGAACGACTTGATTGAATTAATCTTTAAAATTTGATCGCTGGAACGACCTTGTTTTACTTAGCAAAACAAATTCTTAACAATTCCAATATTGGCATAGGATTGTTTCCATGAGGATGTAGAAGATCTTCATCATGACAAATACCGAACTTGTTCGATTAGATTCTCTAGTAGTGGTGTCCCGAACCTCTAGAAGCACAAAGTGTACTCATCCTCTATAGTATTGAGTACAGATCCTGAAGTGGGCTGTTAAGTACAGAAACATCAAAATGCAGTTGTTGACAAGCACTCCCTTTGTCTTAACCTGCTCATATTGCTGCAATTTTCACACTTAATCATAGGGATTATTTATCTCGTTAGGAATAACTTGAATTCACTTAAAACTAACCAAAAACAATAAAATGATACCAATGAAATATGTTTACCTCATGTCAGGGTCTTGGCAGGTTTAGGATAGTGATGATGATAGAAAGGTTGCTGTAGGAGTACTTTTCTTTGACAAAAATGACGAAAATGAAGGTGGGTAATGGTAAAATTGGGGACAAAACAAGGCACAACATCATCCCACACCTATTTGGATGCATGTCCTCATGCATCTACTACAGTCCGCCAAAAAGAAGAGTGTGCCAAATAAGAGGAATTGTGGTCAAAGACTAGCAGTCTTGACCAGCACTTCGATTCCATGTTTAACCAGTGTAGAACATTTCTTGAACTGAAGGGCCAATCCTTGTGTGCTTAAATTTTTAGTGGGCCTAAACCTCGATTCCTTCCAATACAATAACTGCCTATTTTTCCTTTTCAGCTCATCATTGTGGGCATACAGTCTCAGATTATAGTCCCTCACCTGGTGATTTACCTCTCTTACATAATGAAACAAGACCTTATATTTATTATCTTTCTCTCAGAGTTTAACAATCTTCTTTTGCAATTTGACAAGTCGAATCTTCAGGTTCTCTTCTTCATCAAAAGTTGGAGCCTTGGTAGGTGTTGTCGATTTCTGAGATGCATTGCCTTCAGGTGCTTTACCAATGCTTCCTTTTGGTGAAGAAATATGTTGGCTTGCCTTAGTAGCACCCGTACTCATTGATTGCTGAATAAGGGATAATGTTTCTAAGTCTTGTGCAATATCCACAAGGATATCTACTTCAGATGTGGGCATGGGTAACTTTTCAAAAGACAACTCTAACTTCTTCGTATCAGAATCAGGGGATGAGGAAATATGGACATGATCGTAGCTTGCACCTTTAGCTATGGATCGTTGGGTTTGAGCCATACTATAGGTTCTTCGACGGACTTGAGCAGAGGTCTCTGCTATAGAAATTGAGGGTTTGTTGATAGGGAAACAAGCTCTTCTACATTTTCTTTTAGTTTTGGCATGCTCATGAGTTTTGGAAGAATCTGACTGGGGTCTACCACGTTTTCTTCTTTCGTAGGACTTGGCTCAGGTCGGTCCAACTCAGCTCTATTTATTTTTCCTTTTTGTTTCGTGCCCACTTGGTTTTTCACAGAAATCACATCTTCTCTATCTTTCGAAGAATGACCAGCTACCTGGGGGTTTCATGGGTAGGAATGGGAGAATGGGTAAGAGAGGCAGGTGTTGCTTGGGAGTTAAGCATAGGAGTGGCATCTTTTTGTCTCAGCGATTTTCCCACTGATCGTTTCCGCCTTTTTATCTGAGTCTCTTCCCCAGGGAAGTTCCTAACTAAGAAATCCTCCCACAATCTCTTTCTCTTTCGAAGCTCAGCAACTAGTAGAATTTTAATAAGGCTATGATGATATAATGCCATTTCAGGCTTCCTACTTTGAGATTGTACCCCTCTGGCCATTTTATGTAAACTTAGCTTCAAGAAATGTGGGATGTTTAACTGCTTGTCCTCCGTGAAATAAGTCAACAATCAAATGTGATAGAGGAAAATGACCGCATACCTTCCTTCACACGTTAGGAAGCGTTGCAACAACATGAGCAATGGGTGCCATTGTTCCTTTATGCAGCTCCGTAATACCCCCTTTGCCCAGCTGAGCTATTGTTGGGTCCCTATAATACTAGTGATTACCCCATTACTATTGTAGTTGTATCCCTTATTAATATTGTTGTGCCCCTATTGTCCCCATATTGTTATTACTCTACCCCATAGAATCCCTCTATTATTATTTTTGTGGCTTTATATTATTATCGTTAGGTCAGCTAGGTTATATTGTACTCCTTAGACTCCTATATATAGAAAGGAGGTTTTGTCATTTCAATCATCCAAGAATTTTTCGTTCATGTAATGTAAAGGAGGTTGCCCCCTTGAAGAGGCTGAATTATAAGGCGTTGATCTATCTTTTCTATCTTTTTGTGAGCTGGTTTCATAACATTTGGTATCAGAGCTTTGGATTCTAGGGTTTCGCTGCTCCAAATAGGTCATTGTCGAATTTTCGCTATAACTTTTTTTCTGTGACTTTTCAAAAGCTAAAAGAAAAAACCCATTTGTGAAGACATCACGCTGAACCTCAGGTCTGAATTTCAAAGCTTTTTGTGCTATATTTGAGGAGATATGATCTGAGGAATTTTGTTATTTTGTAGACTCCTGAATTACATTCCAAATAGGTGACCTGGGGAAAATCGTCATAACTTTCTCTCTGAGCATTGGATTGAAATTTCATAAGAATTTAAAGAAAGAGGATAGATTTTAGTTTCTTGCATATATTTTTCAGAGCCAAAGGTCGAAACAGTGACTCATGGCACGTCGTACAAGTTCGCTCTACTGAACTAGTCTATAATCAAGTCATTGTGGGAGATTTCACATAACGCTTCCTTGGAGAACTCAATTTGAATCAGACTGGTGGCATTGGAAAGAGGACACAGAGGGCTACTGTAGGTCACAATTTCAGAACTGGATGATCGGAAAGTACAGAGATACATCAGAGGCAATATCGAGCTCCTACAAAGTGAAAAAAGGTGTGAAGATTTTTTTTAATTTTTGCTTAAGCTTGGTTTGAAAATTTATTTTGAAGGAATTCAAAGGGCATAGTAGAGCATTATTATTGGTAACTGATGCCTTGAGGAAAGAAAATGCAAACACCTAGTAAGCAACCTGAAAGCTCTAGCATGACTCATGAAGAAGAGGAAGAAATGCTACATGATATATCAAAATTACAAGACCAAGTGCAACAAATGTCAATCTCACAAAAGCTAACATAAGCTAAGATAAATGGAGTGGAATCTAAGATAAAGAGCATGGAAGCTAAGATGGATGATTTGAAGATAGATTTGAAGAGAGACATGGCAGATTTGAAGAGAGACATGGCAGATTTGAAGACAGATTTAACAAATTTTCTACAAGAAATAATTACTAATGGTGAAAAGGTAGTAAAGGAAACTCATGATGCGAAAAAAAGAAATGTTAATCATGATTTCATAGACTCTAATGTGGGATTGAAGACCCGCCATTTCCAAAAATCGATATGAGGAAGTTTGATGGCAAGGATCTCGCAACATGGATATTATAGATGGAGCAATTTTTCGATCTCAATAATGTGCAAAACACACAAAAGGTACGTATTGCAACTTTATATTTGGAACCAAATCAGTTTATATGGTATCAATCGCTTTGCTCTCATAAACAAATTATCACTTGGGCAATTTTTACAGAAGAATTGACAGCACATTATGAGGATACAAAAAGCAACACTTTTTTAGCCAATTGATAAGTCTCAAACAAAAGGGTTCAATAATGGAGCACAATGAGGAGTTCCAAAAATTGAACATAAGGGTAAAAATTATTCCAGAGGAGCATAGGATTGATGTGTTCATAGGGACTTTAAAGGAAAATATCCAACATGATGTTTGCCTTTGGGAACCTCATTCATTAGAGAAGTCATTCAGGTTAGCAAGAAAAATGGAAAGCAAAATTATGGCAACCAGGAAGCATACCACTCACAACTATAAAGATGGAAGTGTTGTTGCCCCTAGTCTTCCACAACCTATAAGGTTGACATCACAAAAATTGGAAGAAAAAATAGCAAAAGGGCTTTGTTACAGTTGTGATAGCAAATACACTAAAGGTCATAAGTGTGCTGAGAAGAAATTATTCTACATAGATTGTGAAGAGGAAGAAGAAAAGGAGCAAGAAAGGTCAAAAGAAGAGGATATACTCCAGGAACAAAGCCTAGATAAAGAAGAAATGAATCTGACCATATCTTGTAATGCATTGGCAGGAATTACAACTCCTCAAACCATCAAGATAGAAGGATAAATCAAGAAGAAAAAGTTAATAGTGTTGATTGATTCAGGAAGTACCTGTTATCACCCCAAGAAACTCTCCTAGGTTGTATATCAGAGATGCTCGGGAACATTACAAACTCAAAAAAAAATGTTGGAAAATGGTGGATGAATGGAAGGAATGATGCATATTCAAGCCAGATAACCACTTCTACTATGCTTAACCCTAGACATGGGTGAACACCCCCAGACTACAAGGCTTTAGACCACCAATTACTCACAGTTTAAGGAATAGGTGAACATGGAGAATACTGACCACACCAGCAGATGCACAGGACCCTGTGATGGCCGGCTGCAACCAGTAAATAGGTCTGCAAATCTATTTCCTAATGCACAGACAGGATGACAGCTCTCTGGCATTAAAACAACAGAAACCTACATACATATTCAATAATACCTACTAGATTCTAACACAGAGGTGGGATGACAACCCCTCTAATGCTAAACATCAAGAGCACATTAAAAATGCATAACATGCATAGCTTGGAACAAAGAAGAAGTGGAAAGTGAGCAATTAACAACAAAAGAAGCTTGCATTAGCTGAAAATAAAGACCAGACGCTGCAGGTATCACAGTAGTTACAGTCTCTAGAAGTTGAACTTTACATCAAAATAACATTCATCAACCCTGATTACATCTCTGTTCTGGGTATATATAGAGTTTGTTTACAAATATATGCTGTTGTGCTATGCGTGGAGGGGTCATAATGGACCACCAACCACCTTAACTCTCTGATGGAGTCTCTGCTATGGTATGACTGTGTCTGTGCATGAATTCGACCTTCTCTGATGTTCTGCAGTCCTTATCGGGAAGGTGGAGTGTTGTATGAGTGAAACTCCATAACTGGTACATACATTTGACTGCTCGAGGCCGTCCTTTTTCTTCTCTGACATCTCCTTCCTTGAATATAGTTGTTGAGACTTTACTACGCAGAGTGCTGGATTCTGGCCTCCTTCATCCCTCATGTACACGGGACAGGTTATGGATAGAGAAAGAATGGCAGAGACATCACTACGACAAGGACAAGAATGAACTGTTGGATCATGTGGATCAACGGTGGGGATCTATCGGAGGGAAAAATCGGGCAGAAGCGGGTCAAACAGGTGTGGGTCGTCGAACTGCGATTTGGGTAGATCCGATGATGATTAGGAGGTGAAAGAGCGCGGGGTTTAACGAGTGAGGGAGGGCGGTTTTGCTGGCAGGAGGTATTCCCCGCACCACCCACGGAGCTATGGTGGTTTCCGTATGCTGGGGCGCAATGCAGTAATATTGCAACGCGTGGTGGATGCAACGGCGGGGAAACCACTTTCCCCATGTGATAACGGGTGGGCAATTCGCGCGAGCAGGCTTGCGACTACCGTTCGATTGTGTGACAGACGGTCGGATGGCGAGAAAAGTGCACAAGTTTAACGTGCGGGAACAAACAACGGAGACCGTTAGATCTTGACGTGGTAGATCAACGGTTACAATGGGGGACGAAAGCACCAAGGTTATATGGTTAGGTCATATGGTGGGTGAAGCTTAGCGCTCGGGACTCAGAGGAAATATGGGATTAAACAGAGTTTCCAAAGGTAAAATGGAGGTGAAATAGAGTGTTTAAAAGGAGAACATAGAGGTTTTAGGAGAAAAACAAAAATGGCAGGGTTGGGAAAGTATGAGGAAATTGAAGGAGGAGAAGGTAGAAAAGACTGTTGCAAGCTTTCTTTTCAGCATAAACCCACCACCAGACCCAAATTTGACCTTTAAATGCTGAAGCTTATAGTAGAGCTAACGCTAGCTCCTTCTGGGGATGAGATCTTCCCTGTGAGGTCTCAAGAACTGCAGACCAATGCCTTCATACAAAATCAGCTTAAAAACATTGCCTAGTATCCATTGGGCATGGAGTCAAACCAAGTCTACACTAAAACCTAAAAAAGAAACTGCTTACAATCATTAAGGCCTGAGGACCTTAAACAACATAAATATTCAAAAACTAGCCAACTGAGGGGCCATCAAAATTATTTCTCCTCTTCTCGGCCGGTTCATCATAGATCAGTAAAACTGGATTTATTTGATCATCTACCTCAAACAGTTTAGGAAATTTGAGCTTAATAGGTAGATATGGATCAACTTTCATCTCCCTTCTGTGTGCTCTCCTCCTTGGATGTTCTTCATGGGAGCCTTTGTACACCTGCTGAATAATTATGGATGTTGTGTACTTGTATGTGTCATCTGTGGCCTGCACAATTAATATGAATGGAAAGCCAATGTATTCTAGTGTGGAGGACTCACAAACATCATCTGCTCCTGCATCTTGCTTTGAACAATCTTCATCCAAGGAGGAGTTCCAAAATTGCGCATCGTCTTCCTCTGTGATCTGGCAAGCTGCCTTTTCAATATTTGTGGAGACCTCTTGGGTAGGCATCAGAATATCAAGACTGAGATGATCAGTCTCAGCCTTGAGTATTTAATTTTGTTCTTCCTCAGTGTTCAAGGGGCGACTTTGAGGGATTTTATTTTGAGCAGGCAGAGGGACAAAAGATGATGGGGAGCTTACATCTCCCTTATTGATCACTGGGCAGGGGACAAAAGCAGGCTAGCTAATTTGCAGATCTGCATAGACATGTGAAGATGAGCTAGCATCGAGCACAGATTCTTGGAGGTTGAAGGGATAAACTGCTGATTTCTGCTGCTGATAAGCTTGTTATTCTGCAGGTACAACAAATTGACAAGCAGTGCCTCTGGATAATGCTTCTTCATATGCAACTCTGGTTAAGAAGGGGGCACTGCCCTTATCTTCCAAACCATGGACCTCCTCCTCTTCTTCATACTGCACTTCTTCCATGACTATATTATATAAAAGGGTCTTCACCCCTTTATCTTCATTTGTAATTTTATTTCTATGCAAAATCTGCAACTGCTCCTGTGTTCCTCTAAATGGATTTGGAGTTAGAAGAGAAAAGGAACAATGAGCTCTTGCCTCCTAAGAATAGTGCTCAGCTTTTAGTTTGGAAACTTCAGAGGCTAATAACTCTATCATCCTGGGGAATATGTTGATCTCAGGATCTAAGGATGATGATGATTCTCCTCCCTGTCTTCTCCTTTCAGCATCACCTTCGAGTCTTTCTGCAGCAATGATGTTTGCTTCTACTTCAAAGGCTACATCTTGCATATCAGCCAAAGAAGCACATCTTCTTTCTCTTAACAATAGGAAGAACTGAGAATCGAAGGCATTGGCATAAGTGAGCATGGCAGAAGCAGGGGTGGGTCTTACTTCAGCTGGCATTCTGTTGTACATATGATTGAATCTGATGTTGAAATCAGACAACAACTCACCATCTTCTCTCTGCAAGTTCCCAAATTCAGTGTGATAATAGAGCAGATCTCTATTATCCCCCCGGTGGTTTAAAAACACATCATCTAAGGCCTCAATATCTGCTATAGACCTAGGGGGTAAATTTTTGAACCATTTTCTAGCCTCCCCATCTAGGCTCTGGACAAAAACCCTTACCCACACATCCTCTTCATTGACACCTAGATTATCAGCATAGCTATAAAAGGATTCAAGGTGCTCTTCAACTGATACTCCTTCTGTACTAGTAAACTTAGGCATAAATTCTTGATAATCTCCTGCAGGCATGGCATTCAAAGGGATAGGCAAGACCAGGGGTCCATACCTAGCAGCAACTATTCTTTCTATCTTTGAGAGGGCTTGTTGGCCTTTCATGGCTGAGGAATATGAAAGGATACTGGTAGACTGAGTGGTATGAATCAATGAAAAGAATAACAGAGACAGAGTAATATGATGGACAACATGGATGCTTCTTTCTACTGAGGTCTGAAAGGGAAATGAATGACTAAGGAGCTAAATGAATCTCTGAAGGTGACTTTCACTAACAGAGATACGTGGAATATCTAAGGCTTACCTAGTCCTGATGCTCCTTTCTATGATACTTTCTTTTGCTTAACGATCTTCTCAAGATCAGGCACTGGTTCAGCTAGTGATTTCTGAAGATTTCTCCGAGCATGCCTCACAAACTGAGTCAGGACTGCGACGTGGAGTCACCAAAGGTAGGTCTTCCTCCAATGGAGTCGCCAGATAGATGATTACAACCAAAAAGTGTGCCGAGACCTTGTCTATCATCAAAATCTGGAACTGTGTCATTCTCCCAGGGAAGCTAAACTTCAATTTCTTCTCCCTGGCAATGGCGCCAATTAATGTTATCACCCCAAGAAACTCTCCTAGGTTGTATATCAGAGATGCTTGGGAACATTACAAACTCAAAAAAAATGTTGGAAAATGGTGGATGAATGGAAGGAATGATGCATATTCAAGCCAGATAACCACTTCTACTATGCTTAACCCCAGACATGGGTGAACACCCCCAGACTACAAGGCTTTAGACCACCAATTACTCACATTTTAAGGAATAGGTGAACATGGAGAATACTAACCACACCAGTAGATGCATAGGACCCTGTGATGGCCGGCTGCAACCAGTAAATAGGTCTACAAATATATTTCCTAATGCACAGATAGGATGACAACTCTCTAGCATTAAAACAACAGAAACCTGCATACATATTCAATAATACCTACTAGATTCTAACACAGAGGTGGGATGATAGCCCCTCTAATTCTAAACATCAAGAGCACATTAACAATGCATAACAGGCACAGCCAGGAAGAAAGAAGAAGTGGAAAGTGAGCAATTAACAGCAAAAGAAGCTTGCATTAGTTGAAAATGAAGACCAGATGCTGCAGGTATGACAGTAGTTACAGTCTCTAGAAGTTGAACTTTACATCAAAATAACATTGATCAACCCTGATCACATCTCTGTTCTAGGTATATATAGAGTTTGTTTACAAAGATATGCTGTTGTGCTATGCGTGGAGGGGTCATAATGGACCACCAACCACCTTAACTCTCTGATGGAGTCTCTGCTACGATCTGACTATGTCTGTGCATGAATTCGACCTTCTCTAGTTTTCTATAGTCCTTATCGGGTAGGTGGAGTGTTGTATGAGTGAAACTCCATAACTGGTAAATACCTTTGACTGCTCAAGGCCATCCTTTTTCTTCTTGGCCATCTCCTTCCTTAAATACAATTGTTGAGACTTTACTACGTAGAGTGCTGGATTCTGGCCTCCTTCATCCCTCGGGTACACGGGACAGGTTATGGACAGAGACAAAATGGTGGAGACATGACTGCAACGAGGACAAGACTCAGCCGTTGGATCGTGTGGATCGATGGAGGGGATCTATCGGAGGGAAAAATCAGGCAGAAGTGGGTCAAACAGGTGTGGGCCATCGGATCGCGATTCGGGCAGGTCCGACGATGATCGAGAGGCGAAAGAGTGCGGGGTTTAATGAGCGAGGGAGGGCGGTTTTGCTGGCAGGCGGTATTCCCTGCACCACCCACGGAGCTGCGGTGGTTTCCATATGCGGGGGCACGATGCAGTAATATTGCGATGCATGGTGGATGCGACAATGGGGAAACCACTTTCCTCGCACGATAACTGGTGGGCAGGTCACGTGAGCGGGGCGTGCGACTACCATCCGATCGTGTGACGGATGGTCGAATGGCGAGACAAGTGCATAGGTTTAACGTGTGGGAACAAACAATGGAGACCGTTAGATCTGGATGCGCCAGATAAACGGCTACGATGGGGGTCGAAAGCGCCAAGGTTATATGGTCAGATCATATGGTGGGTGAAGGTTAGCGCTCGGGACTCAGAGGAAATACAGGATTAAATAGGGTTTCCAAAGGTAAAATGGAGGTGAAATAGAGTGTTTAAAAGGAGAACAAAGAGGTTTCAGGAGAAAAACAAATATAGTAGGGCTAGGAAAGTATGAGGAAATTGAAGGAGGAGAAGGTAGAAAAGATTGCTGCAAGCTTTCTTTTCAGCATAAACCCACCACCAGACCCGAATTCGACCTTTAAATGCTGAAGCTTATAGCAGAGCTAACAATACCCACAATTTTATTCATTGTAAGGTAGAAAAAGAATTGAATTGCTTCTTATATCCAGCACCAGAGTGTCAAGTGATGGTTGCAAATGGAGGAACAATAAATTTCTCTGGAAAGTGCCATATGTTGGCATTATGATACAAGTGTTGTCCTTGATGGCAACTCTCACATATGACAGATCATAGTGTAGCAGGCCAGTAGCAAAGAATTGATGATTAGACTACAAAGAATGAAGAAAGAAGAGTATATACGCAGGTTCACTATATACCACGTCGCGTACATATGCAAGTTATACGCAGGTTCACTATGTACCAAGTCACATATATACACAGGTTCGCTATATACCAAATAGGGTATACACGCAGGTTCACTATATACAAAGGCGCATATACATGCAGGATTGCTGATCGAAAATCACGTATGCATATGCACTCACTTTCATGCACGAAAAAGTGCGTACATGTGGGAAAGCTTATTTTTGGGTCTGTGGTATTTAGACCTATGGTTTTGGTCCTTGGTATTGCATTTAAAGTGTTGAACCCAAGTTTTGGGTCCCTAGTATTAGTTCTCAATGGTTTTGGACCATGGTTTGAGTAAGGCCTAAGACTATAAAAGGAGAAGAAGATCATTAGGCAAAGGTATTGAGAAAGTCTTAAATATCTGATGAAGTATGACATCTAGTATGAAGGTTATGGGTTCATGATGCTTTGCTTGATCTGAGCCAAGGAGGAATCTCACCGTTTGATGGAGAACAAGATCTAAGGATAGATCGGTATCCAATGGTTTGGAGTGAATCATCTCTATATGGTTTGATTATGCTTGTTCTAGATCTGTATACTAACGCATGTAATGTTCTGATCTGGGTATAACTTAAGATTGAAATAGCTGCAAAACATGAATGAATATTTATAGATGTATACGCTGGTTGACTTTGATAAAAGCGTGTACATACGCAGGTTAGATACATCTAAGTAGCGTATACAATATGAACTATGATGTTTGAAGTTACAGGTGGTTTTGGTTGTTGATGCAAAGTCTGAGTTCTAGTGACTGTTTATTGGTGTCAGTATTCTGCATATTTAGTTTGGTTGTTTGTGTTTATCTTCAGTGTTGATGGATGAGATCTATAATGGATCAGGATCATAATTACTTATCTTTATGTGATCTGATGGACTAGATCTGGTTGTTAACATATGTATTATCCTTGTATACGTAATGATGTGGGTATGTCTGAAGTCAGGAAGTGCAGCGAAGTTATCAGTAAGTAATTGTTGACATATATGCTAGTTCACTTTGGTGAAGTTGTGTATACATGCTGGTTCGGCTCTTCCAAGTAGCGTATGCATGATTTCTAATGATAAAATTGGTTCTGAATATTATTGCAAAGTTCTGTGTTCTGCTTTGTGTTCTAGTGATTGCAGTTTGTTGATTGGATTTCAGTGATTCAGTATTGGGTGATTCAGAGATTGATGATGCTAGTGTTGATTGATTTTGTGCTTCAATGATATTTATGGGTCCAGTATGAAAATTGGATGAAACGTGGCCTTTCGATTATGGTGTTGTGCTTCAGGAGTATCCAGTCTGACATTTATGAAATGTGGTACTTGGACGAAGAAAGAGAAGGTTGTAGCCTTCTATAGGTTGGCACCTATGTACTAGTACATCATCTAGTACAAGAGCTAAGGGGGTGGTAGCTCCCTTCCAGTAGCAGTTGGAAAAAGAGTGAAGGTTGGAGCATTCAGTAGGCTGGCACCTACATACTAGTAAAAGGATAGGCTAGTATAAGAGCTAAGGGGGTTGCAGCTCCCTTCCAGGAGAAGCTGGAGAATGAGAGAAGGTTGTAGCCTTCTGTAGGTAGAAGCCTATGTACTGGTATAAGACTGCACCAGTACAAAAATATTGTAAAAAGAAGTTTCTTATTAAAAGAAGATAGAGACGACTTGCAGCAGGTGGTTTTCACCCACATTGGGTTACCACCTTATATCATGGTGTTCATGTGTGCTTCTTGTGTGTGATGATCTATTCTGTTTTTACTGCTCCTATTTACAGTTCATATGGTTAATAATGTTCTAATGAACTCATTAAGGATCAACTAACTGAATCGTAAGTTTACTGGATATACGCTTGTTGCATTAAACATAGTTGCATATACACGTGGTTTGCCTTAACTGAAGTAGTGTATATGAATTTGAATATGGAAATGAAAAAGTTATATTGATTTGATAATACTAATTCACCCCCACCTCTCAGTATTATTACCAACAATTGGTATCAGAGCAGGTCCTTTGGTAGAAGCTTGATCGCTTGAAGGAGATCCGTAGATCAATGGGAAAGAAGCTTAAGAAGAAAGCACCTAAGAAGAAGAAGACATCTCAGAAGAGCTATGACAGTGGGAGAATCGATTGGGGAATATGTGGAAGAAGCACTTCAGATTCAGAATCACTTCAGAATGAAAATGAACAAGCAAAAGAACTAGCATGTATGAATTTATTATACTCTGGTGATACATTTATCCATCCATTTGAAGATGATGAAAGTGATAGCAAAACAACTAAATTTTCTCTTATGGTTGAGCAAGAAAGATATCAAATAGAGGCAGAATTTAAAAGGCTTACAGATAAAATTAGATATCAACAAGATCTATTGAACAAAAGGGAATGTGCCTTCAAAGAAGAAGCTACCAAACTAAAAGCTCAACTAGAGGAAAGAAACAGGGTAAGGAAGTTATTCAAGGACAAGGAAGATCATTGTCAAAAGTTGTAGGATGAAGTGACATCATTAAGAAATGAAGTCAATGAAAGGAGCACAACAATCAAGAAACTCAGATATAGATCCAGTTACTATGAAAGTCTTGAAGCTACGATCCTCTCGCTAAAAGAAGATCTTGAATAATTAAAAAGGCAGAATAAAGAACTACTCCAAGCTCTTGAAAAACAAGAAAACGAAGTTCTTGAGCTAAGACATCAGTTGGAAGAAGGAAGAAAAGCTGAAGAAAACATGAAGAAGCAGTATCATGAAAAGGAGGAGCAACATCAGGTTGAGGTAAATATTCTTAAAGATAACTTAGAAGAAAAGGATAAGCTCTTACGATTTCAAGATAGTACTAAGATCTTGGATGATATTCTTAGTAGTCAAAGGTCTCCTGCTATCAAAACGGGTCTTGGTTTTCATGAATCTGTTGAAGGAGAATCTAGTTCACAAAGTAAGATAAGGGACTCTAATGTAAAATCTGAAATACTCAACAAGGAGATGAGAGGTCAATCCCATCAACAACCAAGGAAAGAAATTCTTCAAAGAAAATATTTTATTCCTAACTATGGAAATAATAGTCGATCAATTCCTCAAATGAATAATGTTGAATGTTATGTATGTCATAATCTTGGACATGTTGCAGCTAGATGTAGAAGAAGAATGGTTCAAGACTATCACTTAGAAAGATCATCTTGTTCTAGGTACTTTAAGGGATATTGCTTTGCTTGCAATATGTTTGGTCACAGAGCTGTTGATTGCTATAGAAGGAATATGAAACATGTAAGATGTTATGCATGTAACAAGCTTGGACATACAACAAAGGAATGCAGGAACAAAGTACGGGCACCATACCAAAAGGAGAAAACATCATCACACTTGAAGATATGGAAGAAGAGGGAAGTACAGTAAAAAAGATGTGGCACAGCACAATATACAGACATAACAGACTCAGAGGGACCTGAAAGTGCAAAACTTCAGTGTCCTAAATCTCATACACAAGTTTCATAAAGGGAAGTCGCGTATATACGCGAGTTGGTTACTTCACAGTCACGTATATGTTAGTTTGGGGAAAAGCAGTGGGACAGGCTTAGGAAAAGGGGTCTGATATGATTTAGTCCATTATTTGCTCTGTTTCATAATGGTTGCAATCTGTTGATGATGTGTGAAAATGTCTTGATACTTGTAAGATGTTTTAAAATTTTTTGATCCTAAATGAATGATGATGATGCCTTGATACTTCTTGCTGATATATGCATGATCAGATCTGACAGTAAGCAAGATGGCACAGGTTTAGGGGGAGCATATGCTTTTAATAATGCATTGTTGGCATTATTGTTAGTAGTCCTTGGTGATGATGCTTATGTGGCTAAATGATATATCTTTCTATGATATGAGTGTCCATGACAAAATATCATATGATTCTTGGGGTTACATACTTGATGTTTAGATCAAATTTGTGGTTGATTCTCTGATGATACATATATGGTGTTTACATGGTGATCTTCATAAGGATAAGGAGAAGTAAAAAGCTTGAATACACATCTTCATTACTTGATGATGAGTCACTCATATGCTGTTGTTGTCATATGCATAAAGATCATATAATACAGTTATGATGCAGGATTCCTATAGTTCTTGGCGCTCATGTGGATGAGGATTGTTGCTGTTGGTGAGAATTGTTGTTGTTGCTGAGGATTGTTGCTGTTGGTCTCTGTTATAAATGTCATATCAAGACTCATGATGTAATAGTTTGTCTCTATCTATTGTAGTTATTTGATGAATCCCTTTTGTTCATATGAAGTAATTTGTCCCCCCTATGCATGGGAAAGATGATGTAATATTTCAGTCATGTATAAACAATTGGTATCTTGTGTATCCCCACTTGGTTGGGTGGATGAGTCAATATTGGTATATCCCCACTTGGTTGGGAGATGGAGGTATGTATGAGTCCTTGGTGATAGGAAGGTCATTTATGATAGTGTCAAGTTCTTCTTGTAGAAAATCTTTTTGCAGACCTTGCTTACAGTCAGGGGAAGCATGAACAACACTCTTTAGCAGAGCAGAGATTTCACCATGTACTCAGAGGGAGCATGGATAGATTGGTGCAACTTGGCATATACAAAGGGGGAGCTCAATCAGATATTTCAGTAGGTACTCAGGGGGAGTATGGACAGTGGAATGTATATCAAGGAAGAGAATATCTTGGTCCGCCCTTTGCCCTTTATGTCAAAGGGGGAGAGTGACTTGGTATGGTTGTTGCCATCAAGTCCAAATGGGGAGGTTGTTGGAATTATGATGCATGTGTTGTATTTGATGGCAACCCACTTGTAGCAGAACATCTCACTTATACATAACTAGATGAATCTACAAAAGAAAGATCAGATGTGACAGAACACATGGGATGCAAGGCATCTCAAAGGAATCAATTTAGATGTAATGTACAATGACAACTCATTAAGTTGACAGTTCTTAGTATGCCAAGTTAGCTTTGCCATCAATTCCAAAGGGGGAGATTTTTGGCATTATGATACAAGTGTTGTCCTTGATGGCAACTCTCACAAATGATATATCATAGTGTAGCAGGCCAGTAGCAAAGAATTGATGATCAAACTACAAAGAATGAAGAAAGAAGAGTATAGACGCAGGTTCACTATATACCAAATCGCGTACATATGCAAGTTATACGCATGTTACCTATGTACCAAGTCGCGTATATACGCAGGTTCGCTATATACCAAGTAGGGTATACATGCAGGTTATACACGCAGGTTCACTATATACAAAGATGCGTATACACGCGGGATTGCTGATAAAAAGTCACGTATGTGTATGCACGCACTTTCATGCACAAAAAAGCACGTACATGTGGGAAAGCTTATTTTTGGATCCGTGGTATTTAGACCTATGGTTTTGGTCCTTGGTATTGCATTTAAAGTGTTGAACCCAAGTTTTGGGTCCCTAGTATTAGTTCTCAATGGTTTTGGACCATGGTTTGAGTAAGACCTAAGACTATAAAAGGAGAAGAAGATCATTAGGCAAAGGTATTGAGAAAGTCTTGAATATCTGATGAAGTATGAGATCTAGTATGCAGGTTATGGGTTCATGATGCTTTGCTTGATCTGAGCCAAGGAGGAATCTCATCGTTTGATGGAGAACAAGATCTAAGGATAGATCGGGATCCAATGGTTTGGAGTGAATCATCTCTATATGGTTTGATTATGCTTTTTCTAGATCTATATACTGATGCTTGTAATGTTCTGATCTGGGTATAACTTAAGATTGAAATAGCTGCAAAACATGAATGAATATTTACAGATGTATATGCTGGTTGACTTTGATAAAAGCGCGTACATACGTAGGTTAGATACATCTAAGTAGCGTATACAATATGAAATATGATGTTTGAAGTTACAAGTGGTTCTGGTTGTTGATGCAAAGTCTGAGTTCTGGTGACTGTTTACTGGTGTGAGTATTCTACATATTCAGTTTGGTTGATTGTGTTTAGCTTCAGTGTTGATGGATGAGATCTATAATGGATCAGGATCATAATGAATTATCTTTATGTGATCTGATGGACTAGATCTGGTTGCTAACATATGTATTATCCTTGTATATGTAATGATCTAGGTATGTCTAAAGTCAGGAAGTGCAGCAAAGTTATTAGTGAGTAATTGTTGACATATACGTTGGTTAACTTTGGTGAAGTTGTGTATACATGCTGGTTCGGCTCTTCCAAGTAGCTTATGCATGATTTCTAATGATACAGTTGGTTCTGAATATTATTGCAGAGTTCTGTGTTTAGCTCTGTGTTCTGGTGGTTGCAGTTTGTGCACTGGGTTTCAGTGATTCAGTATTGGGTGATTCAGAGATTGATGATGCTAGTGTTGATTGATTTTGTGCTTCAATGAGGTCCAGTATGAAAATTGGATGAAACGTGGCCTTTCAGATTATGGTGTTGTGCTTCAGGAGTATCCAGTCTGAAAATTTATGAAACATGGTACCTGGAGGAAGAAAGAGAAGGTTGTATCCTTCTATAGGTCGACACCTACGTACTAGTACATTAGCTAGTACAAGAGTTAAGGGGGTGGTAGCTCCCTTCCAGTAGCAGCTGGAAAACGAGTGAAGGTTGGAGAATTCAGTAGGCTGGCACCTACATAATAGTAAAAGGATCAACTAGTACAAGAGCTAAGGGGGTTGCAGCTCCCTTCCAGGAGAAGCTGGAGAATGAGAGAAGGTTGTAGTCTTCTGCAGGTAGAAGCCTGTGTACTATTATAAGACTGCAACAGTACAGAAATATTGTAAGAAGAAGTTTCTTATTAAAAGAAGATAGAGATGACTTGTAGCAGGTGGTTTTCACCCACATTGGGTTTCCACCTTATATCATGGTGTTCATGTGTGCTTCTTGTGTGTGATGATCTGTTCTATTTTTACTGCTCCTGTTTAATGTTCATATGGTTAATAATGTTCTGATGCACTCTGTTATAGACATTTTTGTGCCTTACAGCATTGAGCATGAAATGTCCATAATCTAAGGGATCTAAAGTCCCTAAACATATTGTTCCTACCCCTAGAGGAACAAGGCTAACAAACCACAGCAATTCACAGAAGTTCTCCACCAAAAACTGCTCAAAACAAGTCAATTCAGGATCATTTCAGTGGCTACACTAGCTGTTTGCACTGAATGTCAAAGCCAACACTGGTTACCTGCATTGAATGTCAACTGGAACAAAGGCTACCTGCGCTGAACCAGAGTGGACAAGTGGCAGGCTCATTTCTCAAGGTGTCAAAACCCAGGAAGCTTCCAAAATGACACTTGCCTCAGGGAATTCGACTGGTGATGAGTAAGAGGTTCCAAATCTCCAAGTGGAAGCAAGAACCTCCAAGTGGACTCAAGAACTGATAGAGGGAGAGGACACTAGTCAGATCTCAAGCTGACTCATCCTCTCTCCAAACATCTATATATGGATCTCTCCTCCATGAGATCTAGAGGCTGGAATTTTGTTATTGCAAAGAATTGTTGTTGGTTTGAGACTGGAATCATTGGGTGCTTAATGCTTTGAAGGGGATGAAGATAGGAATTCCATTTGTTGGGAAGGAGATGCTGGATTGGAGCCCTCTGGGTTGTATCTCTTCCTGAACCTTGTTATTCATCAATAAAGCTATCTCGGTTTCTCCTATATTCTGATGTATTCTTGATGTATGAATGTATTAGTGTATTTGGTTTATTTCTAATCCTAAACTAGTTATGAATGTGAATATCTATCTTTGTGTAGTGTTCTTCTCTTGTCGCAAGTAGCTGTTCTCTTGTGATCTTGCAGGAACCCGTTGAAGCTGGACAAGCAAGAAGGCAAGTAGCTGTTCTCTTGTGATCTTGCATGTACCTGTTGAAGCTGTGCGAGTGAGAAGGCAAGTAGCTGTGAACTCCCAAAGAGAAGAGAGACTAGATCGAGGGACAAACGAAAGACATCGGTAAGTCTATTGATCTCTCTTCTTTCACATTTCATAAAGGAAGAAACCAGAATAGCTGTCTCTGTTTGTTGCTAAGGCACTGTCACACCTTAGGTGGATAGGATCATCCTGCATAGGCATTTTTCCCCACAACAAATTGGTGACTCCACTGGGGAGATTTGTTTAGTCATTTTATTTGTGTTTCTATCATTGATTGTTTCATAGACTTGACAGCAACAATCGAACTGCATCTTTCCTGGATGCAAAGTAGAAAGTTGCTGCTTTGATCCAATTGCTGGACTTGTCTATGATCTGAACAATGGATTCACAAATGATTTGATGATCCTTGTGATAGATCTTAGTAGCCTTCAAATCATCCCTTTGATTACACCTTGCTTGTTGCTTTTATTTGGCCTAAAACAGTTGATTAAATAGAAATCTGTGACCCAGAACCTGAGGGAAACGAGAGTTTCTCCTTCAGCGCAGACCCAGTGAAGGGATTCTGCATTTCAACGCAGGTCCCATGAAGGCTACCTGCGCTGAATGTCAAAACCCCTGTGTTGAGGTTGCGCTGAACCAGTTTGTCCTAGTGCAGCTGGGGTTCTCTGCTCTGTTTTGCCTTGTTTTGATCTCTGATTTTTGTAGCCTGTAACCAGCATAGGTACCAGTCTGATAACTCCTTTTCTCTGCTTAAATTCTGCCTCCTTTTGTACAAAAATACTGTGAGTGTTTTTATGTGTTTGTGGTGTCATTTACAGTCTTCCTTTGCATGAGTGAAATAGTCATCCTGTAGCCCTTGATTCAGATCTGATTGTGATCTTAGAAGAGAGTTCGTTGGCTGTTTGCAGATTGATTATACATTTACTTTTTCTTATTGGTTTGAATTTGTCTCTTTTAAGTGTCAAAACAAGTATTCATTTCGAAAATCGTTAAGTGTTGTAATCTCTTCTATCTTCTCTGATTGCAAAAAAGTAAACTTGTTTGTATTGATCATTTAAAAGCAAATTCAAAGTTGTGCAAAAAGCTTTCTTTGTAGGCATCAATACTAAGAAAGCGGAAAACAAACACCTGCATTGTGCATTTGCATTTGATAGTTTGCATGTTGGATTTAGGAAAAGTGCATTAGAGTGTGCTGATTGCTCTTTGAGAAAAGATGGTGTCTTTCTTTTCCCTTAGTAGCTAGGATTTTCAAAGTTGAAAAGATATAAAGCTTGCTTATCATCTTTAGACTGCATTTAGGAATTTGTATCATACATCTCGTGGTGAACCTTGAAAGGCAAACTTTAAAAAGATCAACCTAAAATAAATTGAATGAACTTAACAACGCTTTGTAACATAACGCACAACATAGAGGTCTAGGCTAGAGACGTGTTCCGGCGTCGTTAAGCCTGGTGACTGTTGATCTCGTAGAAGGTGGGTGATTCCTCCTGAGGGAGGATAGCGCCAGTACGGATTGTGCTCCCACATACCGTCACGTATATATTGGGAGACCCCTATAGGCATAAAACCTTTATCCTTAGGAAGCTGTGTCGGCCGCCCTACTGATCGCAATGAACTGAACACAGCATTCAGGAAGATCGACCGCCCTTACCCTAAAAAGTATTCTGCAGTTTTGCGAAAAGTTTGGCACACCCTCTGCCTAGAACTCCAGAGCAGTTTCTTTTGGCCTTTTTCAGACTCTATAACAGAAAAAGTCCATCCGAGCATTTGTCACTTCGGGCTCGTTAAAACATCGAAGGAGACTAGAGTCATCTTTAGCTTTTTCTCGACTCTTTAAAACTGAAAAAGAAAGTTGTGTCTAAAGCGTCGTTAAAATTTATTTTAAATGGAACAATCACCCCTTATTCCTACGTTGATCTTTAGGTTGAAAAAATGGAGCACACCAACCAAGGAATTCCCCTTGGTGGAAATCCTAGTCCCTTCTCCTCTTGGGGAGATGTTGGTGCGCCCCACATGGCCACATTGTCGCTTCTAGGACTGACAATTGGCTTGCCAGTTTGGCTCTTTTCAACCAATGTCGTTCAGAACACCACCATTCCTGAACAGTCGAGTCAACAGTTAGACCAGACTAGAGTTGCCCACCAGCCTTCTACTTCATCTTCCTCTCCTCCTTCCTCTTCGCTTGACGGAACTGGTAAAACAAAAAACCAGATTCCTAAGGAGAAGAAGGAAAAGAAGAAGAAAGAGAAGAAGAAGAAGGAGCCAAAAGCGACTGGGGGCAAACAAGTGTCTTCTGACAAAAATCCACACACGGCACTGACAAGGCCTAAATCGCCATGTGTCATATGCAAGGGAGACAACTTCCACAGAGATTGTCCCTGCATCCCTCGGATACTAAGGGACTGGTCTCCCCGTTTGCACAATTCGGTAGCATCAACCTCTGATAGCCATGTTGATTGCTCACCGTCAACTAGTGAAAGTGAAGTCCCAGGACAGAGAGGGAAATCTAGATTTCCCTACAAACTGTGTGAAGACGATCATGCCATCCACTGTTGTCCCTTCTTAGACGAGGCTAAAAGAGTTCTGGAAGATCGCCCGATTTTATGAGCGCAACTTCCTCCTGGATATCAAAAACTCCTACCAAGTCCTTCACTAGTTGAGAATCCGGCTAACCCGCCCAGGTGGTCAGCCGAAGCACCTATCATTGAAGATGAACCGTCTGGATCCATGCCTGACAAAAGTCAACAGGTTGATACGGCAGTTGACCCGGTTTTGCCTTCAGAGGCTCTATCTTCGAATGATACCATCACAGAGGAGAATAAAGACGACACCGTCCAAATTCTCTTCATCAACACTGACTCTGATGAACAAGGGGGCAATGCCCCCATTCCTTTATCGCAGGAAGGAAGTTCGTCAGAGCGATATCCGGCCGTTTATTCGGTCCCACCACCAAGAAACCTGGTTGTGTCCTTTGATTGGAACCAACTAGGCAGACCCCGGTTGCCAGCAAGCATACCATTCAGAATTATCGTTCAAATATACAGAATGGTAATGGCTGGCACTATCATTGATGAGGGGGAATCTTTGAGTATCCTTTCCTCTATTGCTTGGAAAGCGCTTGGTTCACCAGCGCTTTTTCCTGAAATGAGAAATCTATCAGGCTTTGATAAAGGAACCAGTCGACCTTTAGGGATCCTCCCCAATGTACCCATTACATTGAAAGGGAAGATCGTTCAAATGAACGTGATGGTCGTTCAAGGACCCTTGGATTATAACCTACTCCTTGGACGAGACTATATATATTGCATGGGAGCTATTGTCTCCTCACTCTTTAGAGTAATGTGTTTTCCGCATGAAGGAAGAGTGGTCAAGCTCGTGGACCAACTTTCATTTCCCGAATCACACATCGCAAATAGTCATATACCATCCCTAAATGGTCTATTGACGCAAGAAGTGTCTCAACCCACGGTCCGTCCTCCTGATGAGCGCGAGTAATCCGGGAGGATATGACTGGAACCCAGGGGGCATGCGTCCTGGTCTGCTTCGACAGGGAAACTTTGGGTATAGAGTAGGTTTCCGCGGGAGAATATGACTAGTCTGTACCCCGTCCGTCTAGGAAGAGGGTTATTCTAGAATAAGATTCTTTTGTCAAAGTTATGTGAGAGGGCGGGACCCGTCGCTCACCTTTGTCTATTTCGGTAGACATTGCCGAGGAAGTGTTTTGTTTAAACTACTAATGAGACAATCTTTGGGTAACCTGAAAGAGGTAAGCCTCTCTCGTTAAAACAAATGTTTTGGCGGAAGTGAAGTAGAGGTAACCTTGAAACTCTGTTTTATACCTGGGGGCATGAAAACCTTTTGGAGTGCAAGCAAGGGGCGGCTATTTATTTTTTTTAAATTTTTAGGTCCTCCCTTTAAACCTGTAGGTCAAACCCTTTAAACTCGTAGGATTAGTCGTTTCCGAACTTGCATAATGAAAGGATCCGGAGCAAAGCTTACGTACGATCTAAGCTCCCTAAAAAATAGCATCTTCAATGAGACACTCTTATCATATGACTGGTATATTCGAGCAGTTTTAGCACAAAGTTCATGCTCGTTAAAAAATAAACGCAAGATCTGAGCAGTTTTAATGCGGACTTCATGCTCGTTAAAAAATAAACATAAGCAATGAGCAAGTGTTTCCACCAGTGTTTAAGCTCATTTTAAAATAAAAAATGAACCTACCCGGTAAATAACCACTGTGAATGTAATATCATCAGCCATTAAAGCCTTGGTCGTGTTTGCACCGTCACCTCCACTTTTCCATTGGTCGATCGTTCACCTCCATATGATTGTTTACCCATTTTGAGGAACAGCTGCGAAGAGTGATTTCACCTAGCCATCCTTGTGACACTGCCGTGATTGGAAAATTCCAAACTGTACCTGGAATCAGCTGCTAACCCTGTTTATCACTCGTTCCTCAAAAGACAAGTCTTCTTTAAGCTCTTTTCAACTGACTCGTAAAATATGAAAAGATTGTCGAGTTTTGGCCTCCCAGCTCGTTAAAGCGACCGGAAGAGCTATCCCTCCTCTAGATTTTAATCTTTTTGGACCTGAGGGATTATTGCACAAAAAGATTGAGCGCTTGTTTTATTCGGCTCGTTAAAACTATCGAAAACTCATCCCTTCTGTATTGTTTTATACTTTTTCGGACTTAAGGGATTAGATGACGAAAAAGGACTTTTGGAGTTAACTTTATGTACCTTTTCAGACTCTCTAAAAATGAAAAGGACCGAGTTATTCTTGTCGTTAGACTCGTTAAAATCATTAAATAGCGACAAACTTGTCTTTAGGCGAGAACGAGTTTCACTATCGCTAGGCTCGTTAAAACATAGCGATGGGCTTGCCCGAAGGGCAGGTTATAGAACAAACATATGTTATCCTCCTCAAGCTTGACAAAAATAAAGAGGTACTGGTCAGCAATGACTGGGGAAAAATTGGGAGAAACTAAAGAAAACTTTGATGGTAGCAAGTCGCTCTTGAACATGACACTTTTCCTCCGTACCATAATCGGGTTGGGTTGTTTCATTCACCGGTCACATCCATGGTCTTGCCATACCATCCATATTTGGGGTAATGCTACCTATCCATCGCATCAGTGTCGCCATATGTTCAAGAGAAGTCGTTCAGAAGAGTCAACCGTGTCCCATCCACTGCCATACATTATCCTTCATCCTTTCATGACCGCCACCCTGAATCATATGTCACAAATCGTTTTCACCTCCATTAAAATCATTAGCTCCGTTCCGTGTCACTGATGTGGGATTCATTAAGGCCCTCCTTTGATGGATCGCTTCTTGTCGACATCAGCTCATTATCCAAGAAGTTGATCTAGGAACAACCCCTTCAGTACTTTGAAGCTTGCATGTCACAATGACAAGTTTCTCACTTCCGGCGACAGGTATACATCAATGACCTTCGACCGAAAGATTTTGCGTGGTGTTCGACGCCAAGTCCTTTATTCACACCACGTGAATTGTACTGCAGTACCTTGAGGGTCATTATCATTATCGGTGATTCCTCTCGCGCTTGTTAACGTTTTACATCATTGACCGGTAATCAAGCGATGTCTTTCCATGTTCAACTTCAGAACAATTATCACATGGATCGACTTGTACTTAGAGTGAAGATCGAACGAGTTTGAAGACCCCGGATCTAGTTTCATCCATCCGGGCTGCGATATATATTCAAGAAAGATAAAGACATTGACATGTACATCATTGCAGCAGATAATCGTCCTACTCAAAGGATGATAATTTCATCAAAATTATCAGTCTACCATCAGACGATTGTCTGTTCTATGTACAGAAAAATGAATTTATAAAGCTGAGCATGGGAATACCCGCCTCAGCTAGATCATGAAAGTAGTATGAAAAATAATGTATTGTATTGTATTGTATTACAGGTCTCCTCCCAGCATTGGATGAACTTCGGATCCCCCTGATAAAGCATTTCGCCCGATAAATAGCCTCATACTTTAGGGGGCAAATTTTATAGACATTTTTGTGCCTTACAACATTGAGCATGAAATGTCCATAATCTAAGGGATCCAAAGTCCCTAAACATATTGTTCCTACCCCTAGAGGAACAAGGCTAACAAACCACAACAATTCACAGAAGTTCTCCACCAAAAACTGCTCGAAACAAGTCAATTCAGGATCATTTCAGTGGCTACACTAGCTGTTTGCGCTAAATGTCAAAGCCAACACTGGCTACCTGCATTGAATGTCAAATGGAACAAAGGCTACCTACGCTGAACCAGAGTGGACAAGTGGCAGGCTTATTTCTCAAGGTGTCAAAACCCAGGAAGCTTCCAAAGTGACACTTGCCTCAGGGAATTCGACTGGTGATGAGTAAGAGGTTCCAAATCTCCAAGTGGAAGCAAGAACCTCCAAGTGGACTCAAGAACTGACAGAGGGAGAGGACACTAGTCAGATCTCAAGCTGACTCATCCTCTCTCCAAACATCTATATATGGATCTCTCCTCCATGAGATCTAGAGGCTGGAATTTTGTTATTGCAAAGAATTGTTGTTGGTTTGAGACTGGAATCATTGGGTGCTTAATGCTTTGAAGGGGCTGAAGATAGGAATTCCATTTGTTGGGAAGGAGATGCTGGATTGGAGCCCTCTGGGTTGAATCTCTTCCTGAACCTTGTTATTCATCAATAAAGCTATCTTGGTTTCTCCTATATTCTGATGTATTCTTGATGTATGAATGTATTAGTGTATTTGGTTTATTTATAATCCTAAACTAGTTATGAATGTGAATATCTGTCTTTGTGTAGTGTTCTTCTCTTGTCGCAAGTAGTTGTTCTCTTGTGATCTTGCAGGAACCCGTTGAAGCTGGACAAGCAAGAAGGCAAGTAGCTGTTCTCTTGTGATCTTGCATGTACCTGTTGAAGCTGGGCAAGTGAGAAGGCAAGTAGCTGTGAACTCCCAAAGAGAAGAGAGACCGAATCGAGGGACAAACGGAAGACATCGGTAAGTCTATTGATCTCTCTTCTTTCACATTTCATAAAGGAAGAAACCAGAATAGCTGTCTCTGTTTGTTGCTAAGGCACTGTCACACCTTAGGTGGATAGGATCGTCCTGCATAGGCATTTTTCCCCACAACACACTCATTAAGGATCAACTAACTGAATCGTAAGTTTACTGAATATATGCTTGTTGCATTAAACACAGTTGCGTATACACGCGGTTTGCCTTAATTGAAGTAGCGTATATGAATCTGAATATGGAAATGAAAAAGTTATATTAATTTGATAATACTGATTCACCCCCTCCCCCCCTCTCAGTATTATTACCAACACCATAATATCAAGCTATCCATGGGAGAATATGTATTGACTAGCCCAATGCTTTCCATTCCAATGGGAGGTTCTAATGTTGTACTAGGAGTCCAATGGCTACAATCCTTGGGTACAATAGCTTTTAATTTTCAAGAACTTTTCATGAAATTTCCTGTGGAAGGAAAGGAAGTGGAATTAAGGGGTATTGCAGGGAAACCGAGAAAGATAATCAGCTCTAACGGTATGACAAAGCTTCTAAGTCTCAAACAAAAGGGTTCAATAATGGAGCACATTGAGGAGTTCCAAAAATTGAACATAAGGGTAAAAAATATTCCAGAGGAGCACAGGATTGATGTGTTCATAGGGACTTTATCCAACATGATGTTCACCTTTGGGAAACTGATTCATTAGAGAAGGCATTTAGGTTAGCAAGAAAATGGAAAGCAAAATTATGGCAACCAGGAAGCATACCACTCATAACTATAAAGATGGAAGTGTTGTTGCCCCTAGTCTTCCACAACCTATAAGGTTGACACCAAAACAATTGGAAGAAAAAAGAGCAAAAGGGATTTGTTATGGTTGTGATAGCAAATACACTAAAGGTCATAAGTGTGCTGAGAAGAAATTATTCTACATATATTGTGAAGAGGAAGAAGAAAAGGAGAAAGAAAGGTCAAAAGAAGAGAATATACTCCAGGAACAAAGCCTAGATAGAGAAGAAATGAATCCGACCATATATTGTAATGCATTGGCTGGAATTACCACTCCTCAAACCATCAAGATAGAAGGACAAATCAAGATGAAAAAGGTAATAGTGTTGATTGATTCAGGAAGTACCCACAATTTTATTCATTGTAAGATATAAAAAGAATTGAATTGCTTCCTATATCCAGCGCCAGAGTGTCGAGTGATGGTTAAAAATGGAGGAATGATAAATTTCTTTGGAAAGTGCCATAATATCAAGCTATCGATGGGAGAATATGTATTGGCTAGCCCAATGCTTTCCATTCCAATGGGAGGTGCTAATGTTGTACTAGGAGTCCAATGGCTACAATCCTTGGGTACAATAGCTTTTAATTTTCAAGAACTTTTCATGAAATTTTCTGTGGAAGGAAAGGAAGTGGAATTAAGGGGTATTGCAAGGAAATTGAGAAAGATAATCAACTCTAACGGTATGACAAAGCTTCTAAAAAAGGAAAAAAGAGGTGTAATTGCACAATTACGTTCGCTAGATGTTTCCACATTGGAACCATCTATTTCTCTAGATCTCCAAAAAGTCTTGGACAATCATTCCAAGGTATTTGAGACTCCCAAAGGTCTCCCACCTATTCGTGATCATGATCATGCTATTCATCTGATTCTAGTAATTGTTCCTCCGAACATTAGGCCGTACAGATATCCCTATGCCCAAAAAAGTGAAATTGAACGTATGGTTGCAGAAATGCTAGAGGTTGGTATAATTCAACCAAGTCAAAGTTATTTCTCTGCTCCAGTAGTATTGGTACACAAGAATGATGGATCATGGTGCATGTGTCCAGATTATAGGGAGTTCAACAGGCTTACTATTAAAGATAAGTTTCCCATTCCTATCATTGATGAATTACTAGATGAATTTCATGGATAAATTTACTTCACGAAGTTGTATATTCGTTCAGGATATCATCAAATTAGAATGAAGACTGAAGACATTCCAAAAATAGCGTTTAGAACTCATGAGGGTCATTATGAATTTTTGGTCATGCCTTTTGGCCTTACCAATGCACCTTCTACATTTCAAGGTTTGATGAATTTTGTTTTCAAACCCTTCCTTAGAAAATTTGCGTTAGTATTTTTTGATGATATACTAATCTACAGTAAGTATTGGAAGGATCATGTTGAACATGTTGACAAGGTGCTACAACTATTGGAGGAGAAACAATTATATGCAAAAATATCCAAATGTTTCTTTGGAGTACAAGAGGTGGAATATTTGGGTCATATTGTATCTCATGAAGGAGTTAAGGTAGACCCTTGCAACATTAAAGCCATTAAGGAATGGAAAATCCCCACATCCATAAAGCATCTGCGAGGATTTCTCAGGCTGATAGGGTATTATTGCAAGTTTGTTAAGAATTATGAGAGAATAGCAGTACCTCTAACAACATTATTGAAGAAAGATGCATTTTCATGGTCTCCAGAAGCAACAAAGGCCTTCGAACATCTTAAAGAGGCAATGTGCCAAGCACCGGTCTTAGCTACACCAGACTTCACAAAAACCTTTATTATGGAATGTGATGCTTCAGGAAATGGAATTGGTGCTGTTTTAATGCAAGATGAAAGACCCATTGCTTTTGAAAGTCGTCCAATCAAGGGAAAGTTTTTACACAAAGCTATTTATGAGAAGGAAATGTTGGTAGTACTCCATGCACTTAAGAAATGGTGACCCTACCTAATGGGAAGACACTTCAAGGTAAAAACAGATCATGATAGCCTTAAATACTTTTTAGAACAAAGATTATCCTCTGAAGAGCAACAAAAGTGGGTCACAAAGATGTTGGGTTATGACTTTGAAATCATCTACAAATAAGGGAAGAAAAATGTGGTGGCAGATGCACTCTCAAGAAAGGATGAGGATGTGGAAGCATTGTTGTGCGCCATTTCTATTATCCAACCAGATTGGATAAATGAAGCAAGGGAGGAATGGAAGAATGACGAAGAAGTGTGGGCGCTTATTTGAAAGTTACAACAATATTCTAGTATGTCTGATACATTTAGCTAGCAAAATGATTCGTTATGGTAAAAAGATCGCTTATACCTCTATAAGAATTCCCAACTAAAACAAAAGATTCTTATGGAATTGCACACTGCTCCCTTAGGAGGGAACTCAGGATTTTTAAAAACTTACCACAGGGTTAAGAAGGAATTTTTTTGGATGGCCTTAAATCAGATATTCAAAAGTTTGTGGCGGAATGTTTGGTTTTCCAACAAAATAAAGTTGAAACAATTAAGACACCGGACCTATTACAACCTTTATCCATTCCAAGCCAACGTTGGGAGGAGGTTTCAATGGATTTTATCACAGGTTTACCCAAGTCTGAGGGAAAGAGTGTCATCATGGTGGTAGTTGACAGACTTACCAAGTATGCACACTTTTGTGCATTATCACATCCATTTAAAGCCAGTACAGTTTCTACTGCATTAATGGAAACAATTTAAAGCTACATGGAAACCCAAAGATTATTGTAAGTGACAGAGATCCCATTTTCACTAGAAATTTTTGGACAAAATTATTTTCTTTCCTTGGTACTCAGTTAGCTCATAGCTCATCTTATCATCATCAATCTGATGCACAAACTGAGATAGTAAACAAATGTTTGGAAGGATATCTTCGTTGCTTTGTATTTGATAAACAGACAAAATGGGTCAAATGGTTGCCTCTAGTTGAATGGTGATATAACACTTCCTTCCATACAACAACAAAAATGACCCTATTTATGGCACTTTATGGATATTAGCCACCATCCATCACATCATATTTAAGAGAAAATTCTAAGGTTCAAGCAGTGGAACATCACATCAAACATCAACAACAAGTCCTCCAACTCTTAATGGATAACCTCGTGTTGGCACATAATAGAATGAAACAACAGGCATATCAACATCGCAGCGAAGGAAGTTTTGATGTAGGTGATTAGGTATTCCTACGGCTACAACCATATAATAAAATGTCCCTCAAGCAAGCTAAGAAAGATTATAAATTATCACCAAAGTATTATGGTCCGTACAATGTGTTGCAAAAGATTGGCACTATGGCATACAAATTGGAGCTTCGTACAGCTTCTCGATTGCACCTGGTTTTCCATGTTTCATGTTTAAAGAAGGTTATAGGTGACAAGCTCCCAGTTCAAACAATATTGCCAGAACTTGACGAGGAAGGAAAAATTATATTGGAACCGGAAGCAGTCACAGAAACAAGAACTAGACAGCTACGGAATTGATCAATTTCGGAGTATCTTATCAAGTGGAAGAACTTATCCGCTGAAGATTCCACATGGGAGGATGAGAATTTTATACAGAAGCATCCAGAACTACTCAAGCATTGAGGACAACACTTTTTTGAAGGAGAGGGGCATGTTGGGTCCCTATAATACTAGTGATTACCCCATTACTATTGTAGTTGTATCCCTTATTAATATTGTTGTGCCCCTATTGTCCCCATATTTTTATTACTGTGCCCCATAGAATCCCTCTATTGTTATCTTTGTGGCTTTATATTATTATTGTTAGGATGGCTGGGTTATACTGTAATCCTTAGACTCCTATATATATAAAGGAGGTTTTGTCATTTGAATCGTCCAAGAATTGTTCATTAATGTAATGTAAAGGAGGTTGCCCCCTCGAAGAGGCTGAATTCTAAGGCGTTGATCTATCTTTTTTATCTTTTTGTGAGTTGGTTTCATAACAGATATCTATAAGATGGCTTCAAAAACATAGTGCAATTTGGGATATTCAATTGCCGACCCTTGAAGAATGGTTCTCCCTCCACGGGTAGTCTGATGGCTTTACTCAATAACTCCTCAGTAACTTTGAAACTCAAATTGCCAACCTTAACATGTTCCCCATCGAAAATTTGTGCAAATGACAAGGCGACCTGATCATTATAGCCCTGGAATTTCTATAGGAATGTCGTCCATCCTTTCTCCTCCACAATTCTACTGCACTGGTGGTACTCAGGACTGTGCGCAAACTAGCCAAATGTGGGCTCATGGTGATCCACTCTCATATTTCTTAGCACCTGCATTCAATTACAATTTCACCCTTACCAATTCTTTGTTGCCTCTCTATCGCTCAACAACTCTATAGCCTTGGTTTAAGTCACCCCTCATCCTTCAAAACTTGGTCGAATGATAGCATAATCATTACAATTAATAGGAAGCATGAGATTGGTGGTATAATGATAAATGACCCATATGTAACTGGTGTGGAATGATAACACCAAGGATGAATGAGAGTTGGCACACATAATCATGATTGCTGAGAAATATCATGAGGTGATAACGAGGAGAGGACAAAGGAGCACATTTGTACACAGGGTGGAAGGGATGTAAGAAATATCGAATTAAGGGATGGAAGGGTTATAGAAATATAGGATAGGATTATGAGTAAAATTAAAATGAGGGATAATTTTAGAGGTGCATTCACTTAGCATACATTTTAACTATCATTGATCAGATTCAAGCAAATTAAAGTACATACCTGAGCCACTTAAAATGATAGTGATTTCATCGAGATCTCCCTGCTTTGATGTAGTGACTAGGTACTGAATGAAAATAGTGTTGGTAGGTGTTACACAGTAATTTGTCACTGTCTCTCTGTCAGTCTCCCTACTGTGTCATGAATTCAAATCCATCATGCTCATGCTCTCTAAACTGGCCAAATGACCCACTTTGCCAAAGTTTTTTCCATCATCGCGACTGTTATTAAAATAACCGCGAAGACTGGCGCCTCATAGTGCAACGAATGCGCTGCCAGCGCGGAAGCACACGTGTTTTCCGCGCTGGTCGAATTTCATGAGACAGCGCATCCCATGTTTGTATTGAGTCGCGCTGACACAACCTTCTCTGTTATTCAGATGCGATGTCAGTGCTCCAATGCAGTTATACACCCGCACTGATCCAGTTTGGGCGAGTTTGTTCTAATAGCCAGCCTTCTACTAGCCCAGAATGGGTCTAGCAAAAATCAGTCAATGCTACTATGCAAGTTCCTAATTGCAAATAAAAGATAGGCAATAAACACCTACTTGGATTCCAACGCTATTGTTTGATGAAGAGATGTCGTTCTCGCTCCTTCGCTTTGGCCGGTCACGATCTCCCACGATCCTCGTAGATAGATACCTGCACGCACGAAGAGAAACACAAACACAAGCGTGAAATCTAATAAATGCAATTATACATCAGTCAGAAAGGACGTAATTCACATTAACCATTACAAAGACAAATGAGAATGGAACCATAATAGTAGTCATCTATTATTAATCAATAACAGAGAAAGGTACAACCAAAGTTCTGACGTTGAGTCCTTCTCAAGAGGGTCCAGCTAGCAAGTCTCTTAAGCATTCACCCTTGGAGGTAGATCTCCCAAGACAAAAACTCTCTCTCACACAAGCAATACTTCACGACCTTCTCTGTTATTCAGATGCGATGTCAGCGCTCCAGTGCAGTTATACACCCGCACTGATCCAGTTTGGGCGAGTTTGTTCTAACAGGCAGCCTTCCAGATGACTCCAGATCTGGTTGTTGGCCTTGTAAATGTCACCCTCCCTTCTATGGCATGTCTGTTCGTCATTTGAGCCACCTTCCTTGGAGATAAGCTCATCCTCCCACCATTCATGGAGACTCCTTCTCCTATTTAAGCCTCTACCATGGCCATGAGTAGCTAGTTTTTGATAGTGTGGAATTGATAGTGCTTAGAGTGCTACTGCTAGTAGGTAGTTGGTGTGACAAGTGTGGATTTGCTAGAGAGCTTAAGGAAGGTTGTGAAGTATTGCTTGTGTGAGAGAGAGTTTTTGTCTTGGGAGATCTACCTCCAAGGGTGAATGCTTAAGAGACTTGCTGGCTGGACCCTCTTGAGAAGGACTCAACGTCAGAACTTTGGTTGTACCTTTCTCTATTATTGATTAATAATAGATGACTACTATTATGGTTCCATTCTCATTTGTCTTTGTAATGGTTAATGTGAAGTACGTCCTTTCTGACTGATGTATAATTGCATTTATTAGATTTCACGCTTGTGTTTGTGTTTCTCTTCGTGCGTGCAGGTATCTATCTACGGGGATCGTGGGAGATCGTGACCAGCCAAAGCGAAGGAGCGAGAACAACATCTCTTCATCAAACAATAGCGTTGGAATCCAAGTAGGTGTTTATTGCCTATCTTTTATTTGCAATTAGGAACTTGCATAGTAGCATTGACTGATTGTTGTTAGACCCATTCTGGGCTAGTAGGGATCGCCTCTATCTATAGATGGGATTTACCTCTCCAACAATTTGGCGACTCCGCTGGGGAGCTGGCCTTTGTCCCTTTTTGTTCATTCTTGCTTTGAGTTTGATTGTTACTCTCTTTTCAAAGATTGGGGATTAGTCCTCTGCTTTTAGACTTCCTGGTTCAATCTGGGAGGTGCCTTGAGTGCTTAAAGAGTTATTGCCTTGGTTTGGGAGCCTTTGGCTTGATTGTGCCTATTTTTTAGCCTCAGCGCGGTTTATATCAAAACAGTCGCGCTGACATCGCATAGCTGTTTCTTTGACTTCGTGGTCATCGCGCTTGTACATTTAACAGTCACGACGGTTCTGAAAAATGAACCAACACGGTTAAGCCATGTACTTCCGCGCTAACAACGCTTTGTTGCTACGCGTGGTTTCTGGTCAGCGCTTTGTTGCTGCGGGTCACCCGCGCTGATCCTGTAGGATTGAATTTGTTTCAATTTTGCCTCCTGAGCCTGTTGGTTTGACTATCTCCTACTCTTTCCACCTGGTTTATGACTTGATTTCTATTGTTTGAACTGTGAAGCACTTGCTTGCGAAGTCTTGTCGGGCGAATCTTGTTTTGTGTCCTGTGACCTGGTGTTATCATCCCATTTTCGCTGGATTGACTTTGTTTTATCACTCGTTCACAAAGATTCGTTACTAATTGCCTTTGCTTTTGCAAAAACCTTCCTCTTTTGCTTTCTTTACTTGGTTGTTTAGGTGATTGTCATTGAACCAGTCCTTGGATTGTTTCAATTACTTCTCACTACCCAGACATGGATTATAGTTGTTTGGGCTCAACTGGTTGTTTTCACAGTTGTTGTGTTTTTCATTGAGTGATTTTATTTCTCTTTACTCGGTGTTGCTGTCTCTCAAAATTCATTTTAAGTGCATTGTGCCATTGGAAAAAGAAATCAAACTAATATCTTTTGCATTCAATAGTTAATGGGAAAAAGAGCATTTCATTGATTTGTGTTCTCAAAAGAAAAAGTTTCATTTCTTTGCCATTAGCTGCATTAGATTGTTTGATTGATTGAGTTCATTTTGTTTGATTGAAAACTCTTAACCCTCTCATAGTTAGAATTCATCGAACGAAATGGTATTCTTTGGCATGTAGTTTGCATCTAGGTAATTGTGAGAGATCACACGATAGGGCCTGAAACCGAAACTTAATTCAAGATCAACCATAAAATGAACTGAATAAACCTAATAACGCATTGGAACTTAACGCAAACATCTAGAGGTCTGGGCTAGAGACGTGTTCCAGCGTCTTTAAACATAGTCACTATTGTTTCACATTACGGTTGGGTGATTCCTCCTTCTGTGACTCGATAGTGGTCTAACAAGGATTGTGCTCCCACGTACCGTCGCATATATAGGGAGACCCCACTAGGCTTTTATCCTTGATCCATAGGAAGCCGAGTCTTCCGCCTTGTGAGCCGTAACGCACCGAACACAGCATTCGGGAAGATTGACTGCAGTACGGAAAGTCCTTGGTTCTCATACGATTGCCAAGGTGTATAAGTAGTTTTATGGATTGCTTGGTAAACCCTTTTCCTAGAGTCTCCAGAGTAGTCACTTTTGATCCTTTTCTGACTCCTTAAAAGAAAAGGTGCCAGTGAGCGTCTTGTAACTTCGTGCTCATTAAACATTCGAAGGAGACTAGAGTCATCTTTTCGTCCTTTTCTTGACTCTTGAAACATGAAAAGGTCAAGTTTAGTCCCTGTGTCTTAAAAATTTATTCGGCAACGTTAACATCACCTGGTTAGATCTTGTGTGCGCTAGTTTGAGTAAGGTCTTTATCGTTAGATTCCTTTAGGTCTTGTTTGGGGTTTTTTCATCCTGGCTGACCCGTCAACTCCTGTTCCAAGTGATCAAGGTTCTCCATCTTCTGCTGCTCCTGAGGTACCAGTTGTAAGTGATACTCTTCCTGTTATCCCGAGTATCCAACCTATCAACTCTCGTGCCCCGGGCGACGAAGATTACGAAGACGATTGGAACCCTATCTGGGAGCCTAATGAGGACGATATTCCTGTTACTCCCCCTAGTGTTTCGTCTCCGATGTCTACCTCCCACATGGATGAGACATCCCCTAGTGCAAGTGAGACACCTGTGGTGTCGAATGTTGACTCTCCCATCCCAGCTACTTCTCCACACCCCCCGCGTTATTCATCGTTGAGGGATCGAGTAGCTACCAAGACTCCTGCTACGACTATGTGGGATCCTCAGATCACTCCCACCACAGGACCTTTTGTTTCACAACCCCATACTACACCTGTTATCTCAGTTCCCACGAATCCAACTGTTTGTGTAGCATACTCGACTTTGGTCGTTAGTGCCATAACAGCGTCTTCATCTATAAGCACTGGCGCTGGTTCCCCTCATGGTCAAGTGAGTAGTGGCCAGCTGGAACTCTCACCTAGAGTCGTCCACCCTGCACAAAGTGCTCCATCCTCTTCTGGTCCTGTTCCAGGAGGGGGGCCATATGATGCCTATGGGCAAGCTGTTCAGGATCCGAACGTGCAAGGTCCACTCTTTTATTACGATTCTACTGGTCAATACCTCCAATACTCTCAAACCTTGCCGCTTCAACCTTTTGTTGAGGTTTCGGTACCATTATCCATTGCTTGGGACTCTAGTACTCACTCTTTTCATGGGGGCCAAGCAATCCCTGCATAGCTTCAAGGACCGCCGAATCAAGGCCAGCCACCTTATGTGCAAGCCCCCCAAGGGCAGCCACTTTATGGCGAGTCTTACCCAGGACAATCTGGGGGCCTGCAAGGACAACCCTATCAGGGACAACCTTCGGCCGCTGGTGGTCCGTCGTTTACCTATCAGAGTCAACCTTCCGGCTATCCGGGGTAACCTGGTACCCAGCAAGGTTACCCGTCTGGACAACCAGGACAACCTTACATCCAACAGGGCCAACCTGGTCTCCAATAGGGTTATCCCTCTCGACAAGCTAGACAAACATCTATTATGCAAGCTCAACCGGCAGTCCAACAGGGGTATCCTTCTGGGCAAGGGGGGCAGCCTTACGTACAGCAGGGCCAACCATTGCCCAGTCTAGTCATCTTTCTGGGCAAGGGGGGCAACCCTACGTATAGCAGGGCTAACCCACTGCTCAGTTTATGCATCCTTCCGGGCAAATGGGCCAGCTTTCTACGCAGCAAGGCCAACCCACTACCCGTCTTAATAATCCTTTTGGACAGGCTGGCCAACCTCAAGGTCAACCGGCCATCCAGCCTACTCGACCATCTGTTCCGCAAGGACAACCCTTAGTTGCTCAGGGACAACCTGGCACCCAGCAAGAACATCCTTCTGGGCAAACAGGTCCATCCCAAACCCAACCAGGCCAACCTTCCGGCCAGATGGTCCTAGCTCAACCTGTTCAAGGACATCTTTCTGGGCCCCAAACTCAAATGGGTTATCAAATGCAAGGTGGGCCACGGCCTCAACCTTCTTACCAAGCGCAACCTTCTTATCAGGCTCAATATGGAGCTCAGCAAATGTTGGCTACCAGCAAACCCAGGGGCAAACTCAGTTTACCCCGTATCAAAATTATCAACAAATGCAGGTCACTCCTTACCAGAATTATCAGTACGCTGCACCTGCGGGTCAAGTTGCTAATCCATGGGGTGCTGGGGGGCAGACCTAGGGTCAACTGTCTGCATATGGACAAAATCCATATGGACAGAATACATATGGACAGAACCCCTACGGGCAAAGTCCCTATGGGCCAGGCCCCTTTGGGCCGGGCCCATCTGGACAGAGTCCATGGGGGCAACCACCACCTGGTTGGAACCCCGGTACTGCCTCTCTTCCACAACCACAAATGTCCTTTAACCCTCAGTTGCCTTTATTAGCAACGTTGGAACTTCCAGATGTGTCCAAGTTAACGAATGAGCCCATTCTGCATAATCCGTATTGGCCACCAGTTCCAACTAAAATACCCGGTGATTGTCCAAAATTTGATGGCAAAGCTGGTGAAGATCCTCAAGCCCATGTCATGACCTATCACCTCTGGTGTTCATCGAACTCATGGCTTGATGACTCTATCCGGCTCTGCCTCTTTCAGAGAACTCTCACCGGCTCAGCCGCTAAGTGGTATATTGAGCTGAATCGCGGCATGTTTCAAGATTTCAACTCACTGGCTATGGCATTCCTAACTCATTTCAGTTACCCATTCGGTATGAGACAGGGACACATCTCCTCAAGTCTCTCAAAGAGGACACAGCTACGCATATATCTGATCATATACATGAATGGAGAAGGCGTCGTCGCTTGATCAAGTTCTGGATTCCTGATCAACTCCTGACCGATTGGTTCACAACTTCCTGTGTCCCTGCGATTGCGCGAGACATCGCCATGGGAGCTTGTGTAACTGAAGAGCAGGCTATCGCGTGTGCTCAATATCTTGACTTAGTATACTCTCAGTCAGGTACTTTATATGATTATTTGCCAGATGCCTCGAGGCCTGGACAGTCCAAGGCTCCTCCAAAACCGTCTGTTGTCGGAGTCATTGGTTCTGTAAATTCGTCATCAAAGAAATCGGCCGCGAACCCCGGGAAGAAAAAACAGAACACTTCTAATGGAAACGCTTCTCAGGGCCAATCTAATTCTGGGAGTACCTCCGAGGTAAACGCCGTTCAGTCCACCGTGGTGGATAAATCCTCAAAAAGGAAAAAGAAAGGGAAAGCTAAGGATAAAACCGGACAGCCCAAGCAGGATTCCCCTAAGCCTCCACCCGAGGAAGGAGCTAAACGAAAACCTAAGTATCCTTGTCTCATCTGTGATGAGGATCACTACACTAAGGACTGCCCACGGCAGTCTGAAGTTAGTCGATTATTGAAAGGTGCTCTTGGGACTCCTGCCGTGCTTAAAGAACCTTTCCCTTCCCAGCAAACTAAAATGGTGGCAGACCCATCTCAACCCTCTTCCTCGTTTGGCTCTCAAGTGTTCATGGCTGGAACGATCCCCATCCATGTTTCTACTCGAGCAAAAGAATATCCATCTCATGCCGGGAAAGAACCGGAGGTCCCCTCCAGCGCTACTCCGTCCAGTTCTGGTCCTCTCCACATCGAAAGGCCCAACACTGAGACGATCCCCCGACCCCCTCCAAAAGGTGTACTACGGAAGTCGTCTTACAACCCTAATGCTCATGCTACCCAGCATTATAGCATTGTTGAGGACTTAGCTCAGGCTCCGTCTACTATGTCCGCTCTAGAAGTCCTCCAGAGCTGCCCCTCCCAAAGGAAGTCCTTGCTATCAGCTATTGGTGGCATCGACCCGGCTGATTCAGATTTGATTTCTTTTGATCTCGAGGGTTTTACACAGAGACTGCCTCACCAAGTCGCTTTCCTTATACAGGTCATCATCAATGGAAAAAAAATTCATCGTATGGTCATTGATGAAGGTGCCTCAACTTGCATCATGTCTGTTGCTTGCTGGAAGGCTATTGGTTCTCCTACTTTGAGTTAGTCTCCTACGACGTTAGAAGCCTTCAATGGAAGAGAGTCCCGTCCTTACGGTATCCTCCAATGCTTGCCCATCTCTTTGGAAGGGAAGACGGTAGAAGTAGAGGTCGAAGTTGTTGACGCCAATCTTACCTATAACCTTCTCCTCGGACGTAGCTGGACATACGCCATGCAAGCCGTGGCTTCCTCCCTTTTCCGTGTCATTCGTTTCCCTCACCAGGGGAAGATTGTCACGGTGGACCAGCTCTCCTTCTTCGCCTCTTCTTCTGAAGGTAATGTGCCATTTGTGGAGCATACCTCTAAGTCATTCGAGAGTGTGGGTGCCGGACTTTTCAAAGATCCCACTTTAATGGGAGTCTTTACCCTCCCACCTCCGAATCTCGCCCCTATTAACATGATCTCTGTACGCTCTAATCCATGGGTTCTTCCTCCCGCTAATCAGGAAGACTCTTGGGGTGATATGATGCCGTTGAGTCCTGCCGAGCTCAACTACGTCGAAATCGTCGCTGCATTGGTTCCCCCTGCTGAACTTGCTCCCCCGAGCAGTGTTCCCGATTCATATGTTCATTTCCCTTGGCTAGGAGATGAGGCTACTTCAGATCCATTGAAGGAAATATTTCCTTCCGATGAAGCCATCATAGAGACCATGTCTCTCGAAGAGCTCCCTTGGTCAGATCATCACCACCGCTCTTCGTTTATCCCTCCCCATCCGGAAATGATCGCATGTCTCGAGCAGTTTGCTTCGTGTGTCCCATCCTCGCCCCTTCAAACACCTATTCAGCTTTATCAAGTGTCTTCTGAGGGCAATATGGGAAACATCACACAAACCCAACCTATCGACATCTCTGTGAAACCAGGGATTGTCGAGCACATTCATATCGGAGTCACTTGCACTCCAGAGGAAGTTCAACTCTACACTGCTCTATTTCGCGAATTCCGTGATGTCTTCGCATGGTCCTATGAGGAAATGCCCGGCATCGACCCTAGTATAGTGGTGCATGAAATACCTACGTATCCAGGTGCTAAGCCTGTTCGTCAACGCTTACACCCTGTGCACCCCCGAAAGGCCGCAGCTATCAAAGCAGAGGTCGAAAGGCTTCTCAAGGCTGGTTTCATTTACCCCATTCCACTTACGGATTGGGTTTCTAATATAGTCCTTGTGAACAAAAAGTAGGGTACTATCCGAGTCTGTGTTGATTACCGTGATATCAATCATGCCGGTCCGAAGGATAACTTCCCTACACCCTTCATCGATCAGCTTATTGATGAGTGTGCAGGAAGTGAAATTTACTCGTTTATGGATGGCTTCTCTGGCTATAACCAGATCAACATTGCACCAACGGATCAACATAAGACGGCTTTTATCTGTCCTTGGGGCACTTTCGCCTATAAGAAGCTCCCTTTCGGTCTCAAGAATGCCGGCGCCACGTTCCAACGTGCAATGTCTTATGCTTTTCATGATATTCGTCACATTGTACAACCATACCTGGATGACCTCCCAACTCATTCAACCAAGCGTCAGGACCATCCTTCTCATCTTCGCGAAATTTTTCTCCGTTGTCGACACTACCGCATTAGGCTCAATCCTCATAAGTGTGTCTTCTGTGTAGAATCAGGCTGACTACTTGGGTTTATCGTCTCCCGAGAAGGCATCCGTCTGGATCCCCTCAAAGTTGAGGCCATCCTGAATCTTCCTCCCCCTGCCTCTTTGCAGCAGTTGCAGAGCTTGCAGGGCAAAGCAAATTTTCTTAGACAATTCATTCCGAATTATGCCGAGGTGGCTAAAGGTTTCACACGGTTATTGAAGCGAGACACGCCCTTTCGTTGGGATGCTATCGCTCAGGAGTCTTTCGAGCGACTCAAGGACCTCCTTGTCTCGGCTCCACTCTTAAGACCTCCGAACTACCACCGTGATTATACTCTCTATCTAGCCGCCGCTGACACCACCATCGGCATGGTTTTAGTGCAGGATGATGATGACGGAAATGAGCATGTTATCTATTACCTTAGCCGCAACCTCTTGGATATGGAAACTCGCTACGCTTATAGTTGGCATTGGCTGCTGTCTGCACCCTCCAACGTTTCCAGCACTATATCCTGTTGCGCACCACGACCGTGATTTCTGACTGCAACCCAATGACGTACATCTTGTCGTGTCAGTTGCTGGGGGGCAAATACTCGAAATGGATCGTAATCCTCCAAGAATTCGACTTGGAATTTACTGCTGCCAAGTCTAAGAAGTCTCTGGTCTTTGCAGAATTGCTCTGTTCTTTGCCATCTCCTTCCGCACCATCTCGTTCGGAAGAGCATATCCTGGACGGAACATTGTTTCTAATCATCACCCTCGACCCTTGGTATGGGGACATCATAGTATACTTGCAGACGTCTTCCTTCCGTCCCAATGTATCGAAAGACGCTCGCCGGAGGATTCGTCATCAATCTCAACCCTATCGCATCATTGGCGATACTCTATACCGCTTCGGTGCTGATTCTGTTCTCCACCGATGTTTGACTCTCGAGGAGGCTGAGCGGGTGTTGAATGACTGCCACTCCGGTGCTTGTGGCGGTCACATGTCCGGATATGCCACCGCCCAGAAAATCCTCCGTGCTGGTTATTTCTGGCCTTCTATCTTCAAGGATTGCATCCTTGCCATCCGTGCATGCCATGAGTGCCAGATCTACCACCGGAAAATGCGTGCACCTCCTGCACCACTGCACCCTGTTGTTACCGTAGGTCCGTTTCTCAAATGGGGCATCGATTATACATCCTGTAACCCTCGTTCGGTCGGGGGGCATGGGTATATCATCGTTGCCGTGGATTATTTCACCAAATGGGCCGAAGCGATGCCTACATTGAACGAAGACGGTCACACAGTGGCACAGTTTTTGTTTAATCATGTCATTACTCGGTTTGGAGTCCCCCAGGCTATCGTCACGGATCACAGAAAACATTTCCGTAATCACATGATTAAACAAAAACCGTGCCGCTGTGTGACCGTCTTCGTTCAATGTAGGCATCGCTTCGGCCCATTTGGTGAAATAATCCATGGCGACGATGATATACCCATGTCCCCCGGCCGAACGAGGGTTACAAGATGTATAATCGATGCTCCATTTGGCAAACGGACCTACGGTAACAACAGGGTGCAGTGGTGCAGGAGGTGCACGCATTTTCCAGTGGTAGATCTGGCACTCATGGCATGCACGGACGGCAAGGATGCAATCCTTGATGATAGAAGGCCAAAAATAACCAGCACGGAGGATTTTTTGGGCGGTGGCATATCCGGACATGTGACCGCCACAAGCACCGGAGTGGCAGTCATTCAACACCCGCTCAGCCTCCTCGAGAGTCAAACATCGGAAGAGAACAGAATCAGCGCCAGAGCGGTACAGGGTATCGCCAATGATGCGGTAGGGTTGAGATTGATGATGAATCCTCCGGCGAGCGTCTTTCGATACATTGGGACGGAAGGAAGACGTCTGCAAGTATACTATGATGTCCCCATACCAAGGGTCGAGGGTGCTGATTCTGTTCTCCACCGATGTTTGACTCTCGAGGAGGCTGAGCGGGTGTTGAATGACTGCCACTCCGGTGCTTGTGGCGGTCACATGTCCGGATATGCCACCGCCCAGAAAATCCTCCGTGCTGGTTATTTCTGGCCTTCTATCTTCAAGGATTGCATCCTTGTCGTCCGTGCATGCCATGAGTGCCAGATCTACCACCGGAAAATGCGTGCACCTCCTGCACCACTGCACCATGTTGTTACCGTAGTTCCATTTGCCAAATGGGGCATCGATTATACATCCTGTAACCCTCGTTCGGCCGGGGGGCATGGGTATATCATCGTCGCCGTGGATTATTTCACCAAATGGGCCGAAGCGATGCCTACATTGAACGAAGACGGTCACACAGCGGCACAGTTTTTGTTTAATCATGTCATTACTCGGTTTGGAGTCCCCCAGGCTATCGTCATGGATCACAGAAAACATTTCCGTAATCACATGATGACGGAACTAACAACCCAACTAGGCTTGCATCAAGATAGTTCGACGCCGTACTACCCTCAATCCAATGGCCAAGTTGAAGACGTGAACAAAGTTTTGATCACAATGCTCCAACGTACCGTTGGTACACACAAGTCTAATTGGCATCTGATGTTGTTCCCCGCCTTGTGGGCCTATCGAACCTCTGTGAAGGACGCCACCGGTTTCACCCCTTTTGAGCTGGTTTATGGACTGGAGGCCACCCTTCCTGTTGAATGTGAGATTCCTTCATTAAAGTTAGCTGTCGAGTTGCTTCCCAACACCACTCCGGTGGAGGAACGGCTTCTTTATTTAGAATGGCTAGACGAGACCCGTCGCTTAGCTTCTCTAGCTATCGAAGCACAGAAGAAGAGAGTTAAGGCTCACTTCGACAATACCATTCAACCTCTTTCCTTTGTTGAGGGAGATCTAGTACTGCTCTACGATCAAGCTAAGGATAATCTAGGGGCAGGCAAACTCGAATTCATGTGGCTAGGCCCATATATCGTGAAGAGAGTTTTGCAGAAGGGTGCATATGAGCTGATTGACTACGAAGGAAATCCTCTTGATAAGCCCCGCAACGGGCTCTATTTGAAAAAATGCTATGCATGATTTCGTGCACCTAGTTTGTACATACGTGTGTTTTTAGCAAGTGTGTTATGTGTGCATGATTTCACGTTTTGCTTTGGTGTGAAGGCGTGTTTGCCTCTTATTGTGTTTTCTGCTCCTTGTGCAGATGTCCAGTGCACCTTATGTTGGTTTCGCAGATGGCGCCTGCCGTAGCACTTGCAATTTGTCTTCTGCGGCGTGGGCGATCTATGATCCTCACGGAGAGTTGATAGACCTTCAAGGTGTGTGCTTGGGTCGTACCACTAACAATGTTGCCGAATACAGTGCTGTAATTGAGTTACTAGCCGAAGCAGTTGATCTCGGCATTCATGCAATGGCGGTGAACCTGGACTCTCAACTTGTTGTCCATCAACTCAACGGGCGATATTCCGTCAGAGACCAACGCATTCTAAGGTTGTATTTACGTGTAAGATTGTTAGAAAGGAATTTTGATTACATCACATATCAACACATTCCGAGACGATTGAACATGTTAACTGATGCATTGGCAAACCATGTATTAGACAGACATTTGTGTAATAGATAAACATCATACAAGAAGACATAGAAAGAACGATAAGACCATAGAATAAGCATATGTATATAAATAAATCCTTTTCCAAGCATAGTTTGCATGTGTGTTGTCATGTGTGCTTTTAAGCTTGCATTAAAAATTAAAATATGTGGGTCGTATGTTGTGCAACTGACACATTAGATCACATTTGTGTTAGACATTTGCATAGCATATAAAAACATCATCATATGTAAAAGATCCATCCAAAATCGGTATATATATATATATATATATATATATATATATATATATATATATATATATATATATATATATATATATATATATATATCGTGTGGCGCACTAAGGCGCTCAAAAATAAGTGTATATGTCTAGATAAGGCCGGTGTCCTCAGTACATCTGAGATGCGTGTCTCTCAAAAAACATCAGTGAGAAATAAGACCTAGATGTCTACTGTGGTGGGTTATGCTCTCTGTAGCATACAACTGCCCATGCCACCCGCCTCAAAAGGCGGTGCATCCTGGGTTCTACCCCCACTGTGTGAATCTGAGATGCTATGGGGACCTCCTCTATCCCCTGGTAATCTGGAACCCCCGCCAGTAAGCCCTCGAGGTTCTGTATCACAGTCTCCGTCGTATTGACTCCTGGAGGAGCCAGGGCCAGGACTCCAGCGCCTTGTGCCTCTCTCCGCGCCTCTGGGGCCAGACCGAGGGGTCTCGTTGGTCCTACATCTGCATACCATAGCATTCATCGTAAAGACATGTACATGAAAAATTAAAAAAAATTACAAAAAATTAAAAATTAAAAAGAGATCAAGTGGCTTACCACCATCGTCCCAATGCTCTCCTGCAGGCAGTGGCATGTATGGATCTCTGCGGAAGTCTATGCCAGCATATGGCCAGTCCTCTACAAAAATAACCTGTCGATCCAGCCACTCTCGAAAATACACTCCCCATGCCACTGGACGGCCGCCACCTCCTCGCGGCATGACATGGCCCCATCGACTAGCCCTCGTCTCTCGGGGACCTCTGGGTGTATCCACGACCATGTCCTGCAGCTGTAATGCTGGCACCCGCTCCAGCATGAGTGGGACTAAAATGGACTCGTAGCCAAACTGCTTCGACTCACCGCGTTGGCAGTTGCTCAACTGTCTCTTCATGCTGGTTGTTACTGCTGCTGCCCAGTTGAATACCGTGGGATTCAAACACTCGAGAGCTAATAAGATATTGGTCTTCGAAGCCTCGTGGTTGGCCAAAGAACCCGCTGCCCGGGTCACCATGAAGAGCATGGTCTGAAGGACGATGTCCTCCACCGTCAGAATAACTACCTTTCCACTCCGTGTTTTACGTGCCTGCGGGCACACTCGAGCCATCAGCATATCGAGGGTTTCACCGCTGGGTCGTTGCCCCTCCAGAATGGGCATCTCGCCTCAGCGTGATAACCCTGTCAAAAAATAAATATCTGTGTAATCAAACTCGATATCACGGCCTCGAATCGTAAACTTTCCATCAACAGGATTCCAGGCTCTGATTAGGAACTCGAGGAGATCAGGTTGTGCTCGCAGGCGCGGAGTGAGGAAAAATTTGAGCAACCCGCATGCCCGCATTGCATTTCGACACCCAGCATCGGCATAAGCCACTATATCCTCATTATCGTGAGCTCTCTCTTGCCAAACAAATTCCATTTTGTCCTGCATGACCACAAAAAACTATTAGAACCCTGACCGTTGGAGTTTATATGTTCAAATTGATAAAAATTTAGTTTTGCGGCATCAGCGCGACTGTTTTTAAAACAGTCGCGCTGATCATGGCGCCCTTTGTTTTTTTCCTTGGGTCAGCGCGGAAGCACACATGTTTTCCGCGCTGATCCCGGGGTGGCATGTGTAAATATCATTCGATCAACGTGGACCCGATGAGGAAATCCGCGCTGACCGAGGGCGATTTGAAGTTCACAAAATTCGCCTAACCCATCACTTCCAACCATGGAAATGCAGCTAAATTGACTCAAAATGTAGCGCAGGGGAACGAGAACCTACCTGGAACAAGTTGCTGGATGGATGGTGTTCGCACGGGATCGAATTCGCTCCATCAACCTCGCAGCTCCACAACGTTCTCCACGGCTCAAAATGGTAACAATGGTAAAAAAATTCTTTTACCCCCCTATTTATGGTCAAAAATTTATAATTGACTATGGTTTTTCATAAATGTGGGTTTTTGTCATGTTTTTACCATGTATTTAGTGCTAATGTCGCTGTATTATGCTTTTATGCATGTTTTACTATGTTTTTAACATGTCGAACAGGTTTACGCGTGCAGTGTTCTTGTGCAGATTCTAGTAACCGGCAGGGTCACGACGGTCCTATACACACTTGGTCCCAAAACGTCGTCTTTAAGCTCTTTTTCGACGTAAAGCAAGAAAAGATGGCCGAGCTCCCTTTCGGCTCGTTAAAAGGAATGAGAGGCGGTCGCTTTTAAAGCTCTTTTTTCGACCGTTTAACTTAAAAAGATTGCCGGGTGTTTGTCGTTTCGCACTCGTTATTGGCTCCAAAATGACGTACTTCTGACCGCTTTTTTACTTTTTCGGGTCGAAGTTACTACTTACGAAAAGTACTCCTCGATCGTATCGGTCGGGCGGTTCTTTCGAGCATTGTTTTATACTTTTTTGGGCTCGAGAGACACAACTTTACGAAAAAGGACCCCCCTGGAGTTTTCTTTTTCGCTGTCTTTTCAGACTCTCTAAATGGGAAAAGACGCCGAGTTCTTCCTTTGTCAGACTCATTAAAACTTAATGACATCGGACACCGTTGAAATGACGCTTTCCAAGCATATGCTATCCCCGTCAAGCTTGTCATCCAAAAATAATCGGGGTACCTGCCAGAAATGGTGGGGAAAATGGAACTGTAATAATTGTCGTGTCGGAAGTATGTCGCTCTTGAACATGGCACTAGTCTGCATTCGTGTCTGGGTGGGGATTTCTCATCTTGTTTTACACTAGCCTCCGTGGGTTTGGGTTATCCTATTTGACCTCTCATCTTCTCATTGCCTTGTCACCATGACCTCTGCTCATTTGATGTCAGATACTGCCAAATCCGCTGTCGTGCCGCCGATATGTTCAAGAGAAGTTGACCTCTGCAAACTTACCACCTCCCTCTAATGTCTCACACAAAATATTTTATCCTTCTTTGTCTCGTGTCGATGATGTGGGAAACATTATGGCCCACCTTCGATCAAGGTTACTTCCTGTCGACTTCAGCTCATTATCCAGGAAAGTGACCTAGAGACTCCCTTCAGGTGCCTTGGAGCCTGCATACCTCAATGGCAGGTTCTTCGTGTTCGACGTGAGGTTTTCATCATTGGCCTCCGATCGAATGATTCTGCAGGTGTTCGACACCAGCTCATTGATTCACGCACCATGGATTGTACCTATAAGTACCTTGAGGACCATTGTCGTTATTGGTCGTACCTCTCGCGTCTGTTAACAGTTTTCATTATTGGCTGGTAATCAGACGATGTTCATGCATGTTCGACTTCAGCTCATGTATTCACATGCTTGGACTTGTACTTTGTTCGGGTTGGGATGGAGCGCAAGGCCCTGGTTTGCCTGTTGAAAACCAGGTTGCGATTTTGTGGATTATCATTACATGACTCATTGATGGATGGTTGCGCCCATACCTGAGTCTTTTGGGATGGCTGCGACCATACCTTTTTATCATCATGGTCTCTTCAGCTGGGTGGCTGCGTCCATACCACAGACCTTTTCGCATGTCTTTTGGATGGCTGCGCCCATGCCTAGACTACGTGTAATAGAGATATCAGTTGTACATACGTGCAGGTTCTTCTTGGTGGTGTTCCAGTTCAGCGAGTTTTGTAAAGCATTTCACCCCTCCCACTCTCTCGGGCTTCATGCTTTAGGGGGCATCTTTTACACAGTAATTTGTCACTGTCTCTCTGTTAGTCTCCCTACTGTGTCATGAATTCAAATCCATCATGCTCATGCTCTCTAAACTGGCCAAATGACCCACTTTGCCAAAGTTTTTTCCATCATCGCGACTGTTATTAAAATAACCGCGCTGACTGGCGCCTCATAGTGCAACGAATGCGCTGCCAGCGCGGAAGCACACGTGTTTTTCGCGCTGGTCAAATTTCATGAGACAGCGCATCCCATGTTTGTATTGAGTCGCGCTGACACAACCTTCTCTGTTATTCAGATGTGATGTCAGCGCTCCAGTGCAGTTATACACCCGCGCTGATCCAGTTTGGGCGAGTTTGTTCTAACAGCCAGCCTTCCAGATGACTCCAGACCTGGTTGTTGGCCTTGTAAATGTCGCCCTCCCTTCTATGGCATGTCTGTTTGTCATTTGAGCCACCTTCCTTGGAGATAAGCTCATCCTCCCACCATTCATGGAGACTCCTTCTCCTATTTAAGCCTCTACCATGGCCATGAGCAGCTAGTTTTTGATAGTGTGGAATTGATAGTGCTTAGAGTGCTACTGCTAGTAGGTAGTTGGTGTGACAAGTGTGGATTTGCTAGAGAGCTTAAGGAAGGTTGTGAAGTATTGCTTGTGTGAGAGAGAGTTTTTGTCTTGGGAGATCTACCTCCAAGGGTGAATGCTTAAGAGACTTGCTGGCTGGACCCTCTTGAGAAGGACTCAACGTCAGAACTTTGGTTGTACCTTTCTCTGTTATTTATTAATAATAGATGACTACTATTATGGTTCCATTCTCATTTTTCTTTGTAATGGTTAATGTGAATTACGTCCTTTCTGACTGATGTATAATTGCATTTATTATATTTCATGCTTGTGTTTGTGTTTCTCTTCGTGCGTGCAGGTATCTATCTACGAGGATCATGGGAGATTGTGACCGGCCAAAGCGAAGGAGCGAGAACGCCATCTCTTCATCAAACAATAGCGTTGGAATCCAAGTAGGTGTTTATTGCCTATCTTTTATTTGCAATTAGGAACTTGCATAGTAGCATTGACTGATTGTTGCTAGACCCATTCTGGGCTAGTAGGGATCGCCTCTATCCGTAGAGGGGATTTACCTCTCCAACAATAGGGATGGTGTTGAAGCTGCAATTATGCTCTACAATCATTGTTCATGGAAATGAATTTTAATGGCATAATCTTTAATTCTTACAGGTTAAGTAGAGATCCTATAAATCTTTCCCTTGCATAGTGCCATACCAATCAGTAAGTTGTGGAGATAATCATCCCTGACTGATGGTAGAGTGGATACTAATTGTGAAGAAATCCTCATACAAATGAAACGTAATCCACTCATGCTCCCATAAATGCAATTTCCATAACACAACTGTGATAGCAGATTTGAAATTTTTACATAGTATGGTACAAAAACTGCTAAATATAGAGTATGGAATACAAATTTTTGAAATCCCTTTACTCGATGCCATGTAATATATTGGTTATTGCTTCTTCAGAAGATAAATAAAACCTGTTTATCATCCCATGGATTTTTAACCAAGCCTAGGATGATAACTGCCTAAGGCATTTCTTATTTAGAGAGCTTGAAATGACCAGAAAGAAAGCTCTGGGGGGGTTTATTTTCCGTAAATATTTTGTTGAGCCTAGAAAAGAATAATTCTATGCCCAACAGATCCCTAACTACTACCACTCTATTATTTTAATGACCCTAAAGTAGCCATTGCTCAAGGTTGTCATATTTATAGGGTTTGAACTACCCAAAGGAGACTCCAAGGGGTTTCTTTTCCCTAAACATTTTCTTAAGGCTAGAAAAGAATAAATATATACTTAAGGAATCCCTAGGCTACCATTGTCCCATGTCATTTTACGAGCTTGGATCAGTTACTGCTCGGAAGTTTCAATTTTTGAGATTCCAAAAACATCCAAAGAAGACTCCAAAAGGCTCCTTTTCCATATTAATCTGTCAAGTCTGGTTAAAGGAATAAAATTACCCAAGACAGATTTCTCCTTTATTCTACATGGGCTATGGGGAGAAACACCTAAAGATATAAATGATAACCCACTGAGTATTATATCTATATATCTATATATATAGATATATATATATATATATATATATATATATATATATATATATATATATATATATATATATATATATATATATATATAAGAAACTAGCGAGATGGACCAATAAGAGGCTAGTCATTTTCATGAACCAACTCCATCTCTGGATCGCTTCTTACCTCCTGCAAAAATTATTGTCGGGAGAGAAGTTGGTGGTAAATCTTTAGATAGTGGCCATTAACTACAAAGGAGGTCTCACTGCCATCAATAGTCTTAATGTGAATTGAACCATTGTCAAAAACCTCATCCACCTCATAGGGACCTAACCACCGAGTGGAGAATTTACATTTAAAGTGTTTAAACTTACTATCATAAAGCAAGGCCCAATCTCTGAAACGAAAGGCCTTATTTTTAATAAACTTATCATGCCAACAAGCTCTCTGATCTTGCACCAACATAGTTCGATGAAATGCATCTTGTCTAATTTCATCCAGCTCATTCAGCTGCATTAACCTTTGTTCTTGAGCTTCATTCATATTCATCCCAAGTTGAGTGGATGTTCAAAATGTTTTCACTTGGAACTCAACGAGAAGCAGCACTTGCTTACCATAAACTAACTCATATGGGGTGTGCCCTGTCACATTCCTCCAAGTGATGTGGTAGGCCCATAATTACTCCAACAACTTGTCAGCTCAATCTCTATGATGCAACTGAATGGTCTTATTTAGGATGGATTCTAACACTTTGTTTGTGGATTCCACCTTCCCATTCGCTTGGGGGTGGTAAGGAGTAGATTTCCGATGTTTAATTCTGTATCATTCAGTGAGAGCCTTGACCAATTTTGATGTGAAATGTGTGCCTTGGTCAGTGACAATCTCCCGTGGTACCCCAAATCTAGTGAAGATATCTTCAAAGAGAAATTCCACTACTACTTTCTTGGTTGCAACATATAAATATTTGGCTTCCAACTACTTTGTCACATAGTTGGTGCAAACTAAAATATACTTCTTCTTCTATGACATGGGGGAGATATGTCCCACAAAATCTAATGCCCATTTATCAAAAGGCTCGATGGATATTTGTGTCTGAAGGGGCATCTCATCTAAAGAAACTAGCCTCCCCATCCTTTGACAAGCATCAAAACTAGATACAAACTTTTTAGAATCTTTGAAAAGCGAGGGCCAATAATACCCGGTGTGGAGGAATTTGTATGCGGTATTTTTGTCTACAAAGTTCTCCCCACAAGGCTCACTATGGCAGGCTTTCAACACATCAAATATCACATTTTCTCTCACACATCTCCTCATGATCAAGTTGGATCCAGTGTAAAATAGGTCCCCATCGATCCAGGAGTAGTTGGCACTTTGTTGTATGATGTTATGTTTCTCCCTCGTAGACAGATTTTGAGACAATCTCCCTGATACCAGGTAATTGGAAACATCGGCAAACCAGGCAGTAATGGTAGATATAGCAAACAATTCTTGATCTAGAAAATCCTCTGATACTAGATCTAGTATGTTTAACTGCATAACATTCATTCGAAGAAGTCAGCTACCAAATTATCTTTCCCAGGCCTATCGATCATAGTTATATTAAATTCTTGTAAAAGCAACAACCATCTAGTACTCCTACCATTAGAGATAGGTTTATTCATCAGGAAACTAATGTCGGAATGATCAGTATGGACGAAAGTCTCATAACCAATTATGTAATGTCTATATTTTCTAATGGCATGAATAACTGCTAACAATTCCTTTTCAGTGACGATATAATTTAGTTCAGCAGGGGAAAGATTCTTGCTAACAAAATAAATAGCGTAAGGTGAGTGATCTTCCCTTTGTCCTAAAACTACTCCAAGTGTGGTATTCAAAGCATCAGTGAAAATGTGAAATGGCAAGGACCAATTTTGTCCCCTCAATATGGGAGCGGTCGACAACATGTCTTTTAATACCTGAAAAGCATGTTGACAATCATCATTCCAAACTAAGTCAGCGTCTTTAGTTAATAATTTAAATAAAGGTGTTGCAGTTCTTGCAAAATTGTCACTAAATCTACGATAGTAACCTGCATGTCCTATGAAACTTCTTACCTCTTTTTATGAACTAGGAATAGCAATATGCGAGATTACCTCAATCTTGGCCGGATCAACTTTAATTCCTTCAAATGAAACATGATGGCCCAAAACTATCCCCTTAGTCTGCATCATTTTGCATTTACTACTGCTAAGGGCTAGGTTAGCTTCTTGACATCAAATCAATACCTTTTCTAGATTTGCCAGAGCTTGGAAAAAATCATCTCCATATACGGTTAAGTCGTCCCTATAGAATTCTACACAGTCATGGATCAAATTAGAAAAAATGGTTAGGACAGCTCACTGAAAGGTAGCTGGAGCGTTGCAAAGGCCAAAAGGGAGGAATCGATAAGCATAGGTACGCCAAGGGAAAGTAAAAGTGGTCTTCTCTTGGTCTTCCTCAACTATTTGAATGTGATTATACCCACTGTACCCATCTAGAAAATAAAAATACCTCTTACTGGAGAGTGTGTCGAGTACTTGATCGATAAATGTGAGTGGAAAGTAATCTCATAGAGTAGCTTTGCTTATCTCACTGTAATCCACACATATGCACCCCATACCATTCTTCTTCATAACCAACACCAAAGGTGAAACCCATCTACTATCTGAAATAGGATAGATAAAATCTGCAGCCAATAACTTCTGCAACTCCTCTTTTACAATCTCTTTCAAGGCTAGGTTCATGCGTCTTTGTGGCTACTGGATTGGTCTCATTTCCTCTTTCGTGTAAATTTGGTGGACGCACGTATCTGGGTGTATGCCCCTCATGTCCAAATAGTCCCAAGAAAAGGCTTCGGATTTCCCTTGAACCATGCTCAATAATTGTTTCCTCTGCTCTTCGTTTAATTAATTACCAATGTACAAAACTTTCCCTTCATGGATTTCAACTGGTTTTGTAGTGAGCTCATTGTTGTCCTCTATTGTTGTGAATGAGGAAAATATAGATGGATGACAAGTTTCCTAAAACTCATTACTGAAAACATGTTGATAACCAGTAAAAGAAATAGGATAATCAATATAAGAACAGTCAAATAAAAATTGTTGCAAAATATGGTCTTTTGATTGTTCCTGGAGTCCTCTAGATTGTTCTAATGATAACAAAGGAAACATACAATCCTCATCTCTGTAGGGACTCTTTAACCAAAATGGTACATCAGCAGCAGTTTGAGCAAGGGCGAAAATTGACAATGTTTGATTATGTAACCCATTAGAAATGACCATTTCTCCACTTCGGCACCCTATCACAACATCTGTAGTGGCTAATGAAGGGCGCCCTAGTACTACAATGTGTCCTATTTTCTTGGGAGAAATGATTAGGATTTAAATAGGAATGCAACAAATTACAAATATAACCATAAATACACATATGCAATAGAAATAACACTTCATTTCAATAATATCAAATACTGAAATATGCTTACAAACAGAATGGAAATAAGACTAGCTCGACCGATGGTAGCTTATCTCCGAGAATCGATGTGGTGGCTACATGCCTTTGAGCTAGGTTACAATGAGGCTCAAGGGCCTTTTTATTATTGAACAATAAGAGAAAACTCTAAATAACCAAAGCCCTAACCCGAGGAGATGTAACACCAAGAGTTTATGGGCACCGTTGGGGTTAGTTGGACAACCAACTTCCGAGGTCGTGACTTTGTCATATTATCTCCATTTAACACACATGATACCCTGTCGGAAAGATCTCTCCAAGGACTGCAACGAAAAAAATGATTTTAGACAAAAACTCGTTGGTACGATATTGCCAAAAAAACATCGTTTAGGGCCTCAAAACGGCTCCGGAAGTTTAGGACCCGAAAAAATTGCTAAAAATAGTAAATTGTGCTACAATTATGGAAACTGAAAAACTGAAAGAAACAATGGTGGGGGTCCAAGTGGAATTAGCATGTGGCCACCAATATCCACCTGGATCATTCCTCACCCCTTAGGAAGCAATGGTCCCCATTACCTTGAGTTCCTCCATGAGATGGGGAAACTTCTACTAAACTTGGTCCTTGGTGAGCCACTTGCCCTGGTGAAGGAGTTGGCCTACTTTGACAACTCGATACAGTTGGATCTTCTACTGGAAAGTGTGCTTGATCTGCGTGTCCATGATACGATCAGTTGTGGATTGTTCCATGCAATTTGGATTTAACTCTGTAGGTGTGAGTTGTTCTTCAATGCTTGATGTGTTTAGCAATGGTGGGAAGTATGGTCAAAGGTGATCCACAATGAACACTGGGTGCAGACCAATGAATGGGGGAGTGTTGAGCTCAAATGCATTGTCTCTCTTAGCCTTGGTAATGGTGCAAGGACCATATCATAGTGGTCTGAGTTTCTGATAGGCTCCGGTAAGGCGTTCCTTATGCAAATGCAACCAAACTTTGTCATCCACATGAAACTTGTGTGGCACCCGATGTTGATCATGTCGCTATTTGTACTTGGCATTTGATTTCTCCAGAATTTCATGGACCTACTGGCAGATATGTTGGATGTGCTCAATGAAGCTATTTTCCTCATCACTTTCAGACTGGACATGAGCCGAATCTTCTTGAGTAGCTGCAAATGGCATGGCCACATCAATGAGACATAGTGACTGGAATCCCAAGCACACCTGAAAAAGGTTGTGGCCAGTTGAGCTATGGAGAGCCCAGTTATAGCTATTCTGGACATAGGGGAAGCTCTCATACCATGTGCATGGATGCTTTGAGTTGTACATGCATAGAATGTGTATGACCATCTTGTTGATGACCTCTGTTTGGCCATCAGTTTGGGGATGGAAAGTTGTGGACTTAGTGATTTTGGTGTCCAACATCGACTAGAGACTAGACCAAAATGTACTAAGGAACCTACTGTCCCAATATGAGATGATAGACTGTGGGATCCGAAAGTGTACCCACACTCATTCAAAGAAGAGTTAGGAATGGATTCCACTGTGATATTCGTCTTGAAGGCAGCCATAATGGCCATCTTCGATAATCTGTCGACGACCAAAAAAACACAGTCATTGCCATGCTTAGTAGAAGGAAGGACCGACATGTAATCCATGGAGATGGATTCCCAAGGTCGACTAGGGGAAGGTAGCAGAGTATAGAGGCTTTGCTTCTTGATGGTAAGTTTGGCAATGGTGCAGGCAGTACAGGATATGATGTACTTCCTGATATCATGTCAAAGATTCGTCCAATAGTGCTTCCCAAATCATCTTGGAATGCTTGCTTGAAGGAACACAAAGGTGTTCCAGGTGGAATAATAGGGCATCCTAGAGGTGAAAATCTGGAACTCGCTAACCCTCCAAGAGTGTTTGGTATGTGTGGCCAAATTCTGGATTGCTTTTGAAGAGAAGTGGCCAATCAAAAGTCCCGTGCCCACAATAGTTGAGTACGGTGGTTAATGCCATGATCGATGGTCGACTGAGGAAATCTGGAACATTATTAGTGTTGCCCTTCTTATACTTGATATTCAAATGGAATTGTTGCAGGTATGTGGACCACCTCTGATGGCAATCACTATGCAACTTCCCTTGCATTTGTATGAACTGTCGAGGCTGGTGGTCTTTGTGGATGATCATTTCCTTCCCCAAACTGTAATGCTTCCATTGTCGGTAGTCCTGCACAATGGAATACATCTCTTTGTCATAAGTGGGATACTTTGAGACTGTGTCTGAAAGTGTCTCATTGTGATATGCCATTGGATGCCCCTGTTGAGTAAGGACTTCCCCAATAACATAGTCAGAGGCATCTGTCTCGATCTCAAATAGATGTTGCAAGTCTGGTAATGTGAGCACTGGTGTAGAGTAGAGGCAATGTTTCAACTCTGTGAATTCCTTCTGTTGAGATTCAGACCAAAATAATTTTGCTTTCGCTCCTCCCTTGGTGAATTGACTCAAGGGCTAAGTGATATGAGAGAATCCCAACATGAACCTGTGGTAGAAATTGGTAAGACCCAGAAAGCTGCGAAGCTCTATCAGAGTGGTTGGAGTTGGCCAATCCTGAATGACTTGGATCTTGGCTGGATCCACATGCATCCCCCATTCATCAAAAATGTATCCTAGATACTGAACCTGGTGTGGAGTACTAAAGAAGGTATGTTTTTGGTAATTATTTCAGCATCTTTTCATTAGAACTTACAAAACTTTTGCATCATGAACTAGGTAAATCATAAGGAATTGTAATAAAACCTGTGAGATTAATGTGCAAAATGAAAACATTGACAATTGTCATTTTCTTATGCAGGAAGAAGGAAAAATGAAAGATTGTCGTTCCAAGGGAAAGGACAAGGCTGGGTTAACCGCTGTCCCTTTGACGGGGAACCATATGCAAACAAGGCAAACCAAATCGAAGCATATCAGCCCTGGAAAGGAAATGGAGAGATCGGCTCGGTGCAAGAAAGAAAAGAGATAACTTAGGACTAACAGTTTGGCGAATCCCTGAGGATCCTTTGATCCTGAGGGATCGCTGCTTTAACTATTTTTGCAGCTAGACATCTCCGCCTTCACCATTATAAAAGGGGCAGTACTATTAGCCCGAAGGGTCAGTCGAGTCTGTTCTATTTTATGTAATTTCTCTTAAGATTGAAACTTTGATCATCGAGTCTCGTTGAGAAGTGATCTACTGTAATTCTGCCTTATGCATTAATACAAACTTGGTTGCTATTTCATCTCTGAGTCTATATTAACTTCAAGCGGTGTACCCTTGGAGGCTAAGGGCCCGGCCCTGGAGGACACTTGCTCCTGTACTATTACTTTTGGTTTATGCGTGGTTTGCTTATCAGAGTTATTCGGTAATCTGATATGTTCTGTTAGTTTACATCACATGCTCTGTTATGTTTTATTTATTGAAGTTTCTGAAGACTAAACCATTGTATTAACTCTGCAACGTATTACTGTTCTTTTAAGCACTAATATAATATCGCCGGTCTTTACAGAGTATTGTTGCTGTTCAATTACAGAGTATCTGTGTGTACACTTATTTCATTGGTATTACAGAATTCATCTTAGGAATTATGTTCTTTGCGATTGTTGAATCTATAGGCATTGTCGTTCCATTCTGAAATACAGACGTAATATTTATAACTGAGATTGATAACTGGTTTACCAAGATCAAGTTACTATTAAAGTGTGTCGTGTGCATATATGTATGGTTTTCAAGCGATGTTCTATAATCTATCATTAATCAGTGCTGTTCCATTTTTGCGTGTTGTTCAATTCATCCTTAAAAGTGAAGGATTTCCATTTGATTCCTATAGGACACGATTATTGCATTTGATCTTGTAGACTAAGGCGTTGTTGTTTATTAGACTCGACTGCTATTATAGTTTCCTATTTGCTGTTCCATTTCAGGTTTGCTATTCTATTTCTTATTTGCTGTTCTATTTCTTATCTGCCGTTCCATTTCTTGTCATTTGCATTATTGTTATTTTGGGTGTGAAAAACAATCTAAGACTGTAGTGGGCATCGATATTTACTATCTGGTCCCCAGATCCACGATCTGTTCTCTGATTTCCTTTGATCCCATCAGTTTACAAAGGGACGAGTTATTGCTACTGAACCCTTGACTGATAAATTGCTTAGTTTTCTTAACGTGTGGTTTAGTCTTTTAAGGTAGTTTGTTGTAAGCTAGCATCCATTTACTCTTGTATTTTTTGAGCACTGTACTACTAGCATTACTCTGGCAAATGATAGCCTCAGATTGAGACACTCTTTGAAATAACAAAACGTTCCCGGATTGACAAACTAATGTGAGGTAATCAGAGGTGAAAGAGACCCTTTTTATAGCTCGACATTTTGGTGTTGTTGCTGGGGAAAGAGTGTAGCCATTTGCTCCTTTTCAGAGTAGTGTAAGAACTTGCTAGGGAAGAATTGGGTTTTAAAAATGAAAGGTAAGAACTTACGTGTGGAGCATGTAACAACCCTACTCCCCTGCGCGCTTTCCTACAGATTCACTATTGTTTTGTTTGGATAGAACCTAGCAGTTGATTTGTGTGCATGACTAAGCAGAAAAAGCCAGAAAAGAATCCCAAACCTCTACCCAAGCCAGAAAATGCTAAGGGGCCGGTGACCCTTGGCCGATCAACCTTCATAGACGAAATCTTCAAGAAAGCAGAATCTTAGCCTTCAGTAGGACCCAGAAAAGTTATTTCTAGACAACCTACTAGTTCCCTTCAGGCCACAAGATCACCATCTGTAGCCTTTGCTGAGGTGCATAGTCAAACTGAAGAGCAGGACTTTCAAGAAATTGAAAATTCTACTCCAGAACTATTGCAAGAAGGGAATTTCAGCAATCTTTGTGAAGGAGGAGGAGAGACAGGGGAAACTGAGGAACCGAGGTCTCCTCTTGGGTCAACTCAACCATTGAATAGCCCAGACAAGGGAAGTGCTACAAAAATCATTTTTGAAGAAACTCAATCTCCTCAGACATTAGGCACTCTCATTATCCCAGATAAAGGAAGCGCTATTAAAACCATTCATGATAAATCCATTCCCTCTCAACCTAGGAATACCCTCCTAGATATCCCATAAGGTTATTGGCATATATTCGACCAAATGGCTCAAAACCAGCCAAACACTCAAACCTCTACATTGCAATACCCCATAGTGGATACTGCAACAAATGCACCTATGATAGCAATCCCTCTTCAACATATCCCTACATTCCACGGTCTTACATCAGAAGATCCAGATGCATTTCTATTTAAGTTCGATGTGCTGTGTAGGGGATATGATTACACCACCGACCCCCAGAAACTGAAATTATTTCCCTCTACATTAAAAGGGGCTACCTTAAAATGGTTTATGGGACTAGGTGGCGGGGTTATAATTATAAATAACTGGGATCAAATGAAAGAATCTTTTCTAAAAAAATATCAGGACTATTGCAGGTCTAGAAAACTGAAGGACGAAATATTCCAGATGGTAACTAGACCAAATGAAACATTAGAGGAGTATGTGGAATGTTTTCAGTATAATCTTCAAAGATATCCTTATGCATCACTACCTTTACCTGATAATGTGTTAAAAACAACATTAATTAGGGGCATGAAGGAACAATGGATTGAAACATTAAACATTATGGGAAAAGGAGATATTTATCAAGAAAATTTTGCTCACATTATTGATTTATGTATCAGGAGCTCGAGAGGTAGCACAAGATTAAAACATGATCAGTTTGTAAGAGATAATAAAATTTCAACAGAAGGAGTGATGCGTGCAGAATTTGGAAATTTATTGTAAAATTTTAAAATTGATATACTAGGGACACTAACTACCCAACTTGATATTATGCAGGCCAAACAGAAGCAAATGGAGGCAGAACAGAATTTGGCAATCTTCTGTCCCTGATGCAGGAAGAAACATAGCCATAAGGAATGTCCACTAAATGTAGTCCAAACATGCGCCATCTGTACAAAAGATCACCTTACAGAGAGCTATCCCTCACTTCCCAGATTAAAAGCAGTATATAAGGAAGCAGAAGAAGAGCCAGAATCGGTGTATCTGCTCAACCAGCGCCATCAGTGGCAGCTGCGACAGTCTGGTATGTTTTCGGACCCAACTTCTTCTTTTCAGTCTCCACAGTATAATGCTCAACAATATAATATGTGGCAAAATCAACCTCAACCTCCATTTCCAAATTGGTCACCACAGTCGTTTCCTTCATCAACCCCATGGCCGAATCAGGCAAGCCAATCTAGTTGGCTGAATTTTCCCTATGCCCCACCATATTGGCAAAGTAACGCATACCCAGCACAGTGGATGCCCCCTACTTCACAAAGCCTAGCCTGGCAGACAAACTGGCAGAGATCGATGCATCAGCCAGTAGGAACCATTCTGCTCTCTCAACCTACACTGCCAGCCTTACAACAAAATCCCCAGTCTAATCTGAGACCGCAACTCCTAGCCCAACCCAACCCCAATCCAAATAACAGAACGATCCAATCTGTCCAAATAGTAGAAACATCAAAAGTAGGAGCCGATCTAAGGGAGTGTAATGACCTTCAGCTAAGATCTGGGTGTATTATTGAAATTGAGGGAGATAAGACAACCCATGTTGAAAATCAGTTACCCAGAGAGCACCTGTCATAAGAAGAGGATGTGAACAAACAAAAAACTCATAACCAAGCAACCACATCCTCTCCCCCATTCCCAGAACGATTAATCATACCTCTACCTACACAATATCCTGATTTTGACATTCTGGGAGAGTTACAAAATTTGTACATAAAAATTCCATTCCTCCAAGCAATTCAAGACATTCCGATATATGCAAAGACTATCAAAGAATTGTGTGTAAAGAAACCGAGGAATATAGCAAACAATCCAAGAGTCCAAGTAGTTGGCACTCTATCTGACTTATTATTAGGAAAAGAAACACCCATTAAATACGAAGACCCAGGAAATCCAACAGTCACCGTACAAATTTATGGTCAAACTTTCCCCAATGCCTTAGTTGATCTAGGAGTAGCAATTAACATCTTAACAACTACTACTTGCCAAAAGCTAGGCATTACATATGTAGAACCCACCTCTACCTTACTAGAACTGGCTGACCGATCTGTGGTTAGGCCAGAGGGCACACTACATGATGTCATGGTATTCATTGACTCCTGGGAATATTCGACCGATTTTCTGATAATAAATTCCAAAAGCTGACTTGATGGACACCCATTGATTTTAGGTAGACCTTGTCTTGCAACTGTCGATGCCTATATTGGCTGCCGACAAGGCAATATTACCATAACAAGGGGAGAGAATATCAAGAACTTAGCTTAATATCCTCCAGCACAACCAAGTGTCACAATAATCAAAACTAATAAGCACCATGTATCATACGTTACTGATAACATTAGATCTCCATTAACTATACAAGAGGCACTTGATTTTAAATACCAGACGGAGGACGATGCCATTAATAAATTTATTAGTCAAACTGAACTCAAATCCCGCACGCAGTGTCACATGATAGGGGAAACATTCGATAACAAATTAGAAGAAGATCCTCTTAAAGATACGCATGATCAAATAATACCTGTTACCTCTGTTGCAAATAGTAAAATTGTGGAAATCGAACTGGGAAAAACCTTAAACATTAATGCCAATCTCACCTCCAAACAAGAAATGAAGCTCATCCATTTGTTGAGGAAATATAAAGAAGCATTTGCATGGGACTACGCTGATATGAAAGGAATTGACCCCCAATTATGTACACACCACATTTACATAGAAAAAGATGCGAGTCCTGTTCGCCAGCATCAAATGAGACTTAATCCTCACCTAAAAGATGTGGTAAAAGTTGAACTTCAAAAAATTTTAGATGTCAATTTCATCTATCCTATCTTCGATAGTAAATGGGTCTCTCCGCTTGTGGTGGTACCAAAAAAGAATGGGAAATGAAGAATTTGTGTGGACTACATAGAACTAAATAAAGCAACACAAAAAGACCACTTCCCTCTCCCATTCATCGACCAAGTATTAGACACTTTGGCAGGAAGGAAATTCTTTTCTTTCCTAGATGGCTTCAGTGGATACAATCAGATTCAGATTGCCCCTTAAGACCAAGACAAAACCACTTTTACTTGTCCTTGGGGAACATTTTCCTACAGAGTTCTACCTTTTGGCTTATGCAATGCTCCTGCCACATTCCAAAGGGCTATCCTCAGCATTTTTGCAGACTTAATAAATGAAGGACTTGAAGTATACATGGATGAATTTACACCATACGGAGATGATTTCGATCCAGCATTGGATACACTGGAAAAAGTCCTACAACGCTGCATTTCTACCAGGCTTTGTTTAAGCCATGAAAAATGCTATATGATGATGACTGAAGGACTTATTCTAGGACACTATATTTCAGCAGCTGGTATTCAGGTAGACCCAGCCAAAATTCAAATAATTTTCCTTATTCCTACTCCTATCACTCAAACGGAGGTACGCAGTTTTCTTGGATTTTCTGGTTATTATAGGATATTTATAGAACATTTTTCACATATTTCTGCACCTCTGTATGCACTAACTAGTAACGTTGATTTTCTTTGGACAGAAAAATGTGAACGTGCTTTCCAGGATCTAAAAAAGCTTGTATCCACAACCCCAGTCCTTCGAGGACCAAATTGGGATTTTCCATTTCAGATATCATCTGATGCCTCAGATACAACCATTGGAGCAGTCCTTGGGCAGGAAGAGGATAAGAAACCATACACAATTTATTATATTAGCAAAAATTTATCCCCTGCTGAATTAAATTACACTGTTATTGAAAAAGAATTTCTAGCTGTAATACATGATGTCAATAAGTTTAGACATTACATTACTAGATATCCTGTTATCTTGTATACAGATCATTCTGCCATAAAATATTTAGCAAACAAGCCTATCACAAATGGAAGAATAACTAGATGGTTGATTTTATTGCAGGAATTTGATATTACAATCGAGGATCGACCTGGAAAAGAAAATCCTATAGCCGATTTTCTCTCAAGAATGCCAAAGCCAATTGATGCAGCAGTAGTTGAAGATCAATTTCCGGATGAGCATCTATTTGCTGTTGTTGTTAAAACGCCCTGGTATGCTGGTGTTTCCAATTACCTAGCAGTAGGTAAACTATCGAAACATCTAACCCCTAATGAGCGGAAACAGATTGTTCAGTGGAGTGCTCGATTCTCTTGGGTTGGAGGCTACCTGTTCCACACAAGGACAGATATGCATATTAGAAGATGCGTTCAAGAGGATGAAATCTTTGACATTTTAAAAGCCTACCATGACGGACCATGTGGCGGACATTTCGCCGATCGCAGAACTGGACATAAGGTGTTGCAAACAGGGTATTATTGGCCTACAATTTTCAAAGATGCAAAGAAATTCGTCCAAGCTTGTGACAGTTGCTAGAGAGTAGGACGCCTTGGTCAGTCCGATAAGATGTCCCTGAACCCACAGCTAGTCATTGAACCATTCGAACGATGGGCCCTTGATTTCGTTGGACCAATTAACCCACCCTCGAACCAGAAAACATATATTTTGGTGGCAACATAATATGTCACCAAATGGGTTGAAGCAGAGGCATTGTCGAGAGCTACAGAAGATTTTGTCATACAGTTCTTGTTCCATATATTTGTGCATTATGGCCTTCCAAGAGATATAATTACAGACGGTGGACCACAGGTTGCTGGGAACAAAATAGCTGTAACACTCAAAAAATATCATGTCCAGCATAAAATCACTACTCCATACCACCCACAGGCAAATCGTCAGGTAGAAAGCAGCAATAAAATAATAGAAGCATTCCTAACAAAAACCATTGCATCACATAGACGGGATTGGGCTACGAGACTACCAGAAGCATTGTGGGTTATAGAACAACATGGAGAAGTACCACTGGTTACTCACCTTATCAATTAGTGTTTGGAAAGCAACCCATTTTTCCCATCAAATTCGAAATCCAAACATTGCGAACAACACAGGAAGTCGGCTTAGATCTAACTGAGGCACAGATTAATCAATTACAACAGATCAATGAGCTCGATGAAATTAGGCTCTCTACACTCCAAAAAACTGCACTAATCCAACAACAGTGAGCTAAATGGCATGATGCTCTCATTAAAAATAAAGTCTTCCACGAAGGAGACTGGGCACTTTTGTACGATTCCAGGTTCCAGGACTTTCCAGGGAAACTCCAGACTCATTGGTTGGGATCATATGAAATCCAGAAGATACATGACAATGGTACTCTTACTCTAATCACTATTGACGATTCTGGATATGCCTTCAAGGCAAATGGCCACTGAGTTTGTCTTTATCGCAAACCACTCACTCGGGAGTCCTTCTGCCAGCAGCTATGCCAAGACCTTGATATGGAAATTTTGGGGGAGGGAGAGAAGTCTTCCTCACCTATGATTCATTAAGTAATTTATCTCTTTTCACAGTTTGTACGTAATTTCTTTCGTTTTGTTGAAACATTTTTGTACATATTTTTAAATCAACATTTTGCCGTTACTTTTCGAAGCAGCAGCAATGTTATTATTTTTGTTATTCCTTTTCTCAAAGGGACAACATTTTCGTTCTGCTGTTCCTTTTTCAAAAGAACAGCACCTTTTGGATCAGCCGTCATTTTGCTTTAATTTTGTTCTTTTTCTTTACTTTTGCTTTCTGTTGTTCCTTTTCCAAAGGAACAACACTTTTTCTTTTTGCTATTCCTTTTCCAAAGGAACGGCATTTGTGTGTTTTGTTGTTCCTTTTCCAAAGGAACAACGTTTTCGATTTTTGCTGTTACTTTTCCAAAGGAATGGCACTTGGGTGTTTTGCTGTTCCTTTTGCAAAGGAACAACATTTTCGATTAAAAGGAACAACATTTTCGATTTTTGTTGTTCCTTTTCCAAAGGAACGACATTTCTGCGTTCTGCTGTTCCTTTTCCAAAGGAACAACATTTTCGGTTTTTTGCTGTTTCTTTTCCAAAGGAACGGCATTTCTGTGTTCCACTATTCCTTTTCCAAAGGAACATCATTTTCTATTTTTGTTGTTCCTTTTCCAAAGAAATGGCATTTGTGTGTTTTGTTGTTCCTTTTCCAAAGGAACAGCGTTTTCGATTCTTGCTGTTCCTTTTCTAAAGGAACAACATTTGTGTTTTCTGCTGTTCCTTTTCCAAAGGAACAAAATTTTTGATCTTTGTTGTTCCTTTTTCCAAAAGGAACACCACTTGTATTATTTTGCTCTTCCTTTTTGAAACAACAACATCCTCGTATTCCTCTTACTTATGCTTGCTCCCCTTGCTGTTCTAAATTAAGGATGCTTACTGTTCCTATTCTTTCAAGTCTTTTGGAATACAGCTATGCACTTATGCAATGGATACAAAATCACAACATACTGAAATCGGTGAATTATAAAATCGCTATTTTTATAAGAAATTGCTCTGAATTGGTAAAAGGACAGAGGGAAGGACACACTTACCCATTATCTTTTGCTGTCATTGTTCCACTAACTCTGCTCTGATTGGTTATCTTTATCATGTTGGTTCCTTTTAAATCCTCTTTGATTATTATTCAGGAATAAGAGCAAAGGGTTATACCTTCCTATTGAGATGTTAAGACTTCTTCCACCATTCCTACTCTTAAGGAGTGTTGAACCACCCTTTGTGTATAAATGGGAAAGTATTGTATGAAAAAGAAAGAAAAAAAGAGAAAACTGACTTGTTTATATAAGTTGTCAAATGTAGGATAGGGGGTCTCATCAAAGAGCCAACCTACCATGATCATGAGGAAGAAAGTGAAGTGGAATTCCCACTATGGCCACCACACCAGGGATATGATCCAAAAGGTATATCAAATAAAGAACCCTTGGAACAGGAGGTCCCATCACGAGCCGGCCTGCCCACCTTTCGCTCCTTCCTCATTAATGGCATTATGTCTAACTGGTCACCAAGCCAGCATAATGGCCTACATTTTGACATCGCATAACATTTCCTAAGCATACACAAAGGATCATGGTTCCATGGGTGAAATAAACAACTCTGCCAAGGTTATGGACACCTGTCGGCAGCAGAGCGTTGTTAATGGTATTGAAGTCGCATTATTTACACCAATAGGTAGTTATTAGCACCCTTTTGTTTCTTATACCTTAGTAATCAATCACATAAGAAGAATATATATTATTTCCCGAACCATACAATGCATGTAAATATATTATCACCAATCATGACAGAACAATTGACAATGACCGCATGAGACTCCGTATCTGCGACAGATGTCCTATCCTCCCATCCTCGCATCATATCACAACAGTTTCTTACATATTAAGCGATCCGACTCTACAGCTCAATTTCAGTAATCTGCTACTTTTGTAAACATGGCATATTACCATACGTTGTTCCTTTATGAATTTTCTTTAGAACAGAACGACACGCCGCTCCTTTATTTAACGGTCGGGACGGCCTATCACATTGCGACGGGGGGGGAGGTTAACTTCATCATTCCCTGGATTACGTGTCAGACCGCTATTTGGGAAATTGCGTGCTTGGGAATAGCACGGCTCAACGGTATACTATTTTTTTTATTTTTGCATGGCTTGCTGTTCCTAAGCCATTTCCATAGTATGCTCTGCGGCATTGGTAAAGCCCTTTAGATTTTGAGCGAGTCCTATGTCTGTTACCCTCTCTGTGTTTTAACAACGTGAACAGCTGTCATTCCATTGTTAAATTCTAAGATTTTACAGCGAAACATGGGAGGAAGATCGATTCAGAGAGAACCACAGGTGTTAAAAGTCTCTGATGCTGCACGGGAAATCCTGGCAAGAGCAGGGTGGCTAACTTATCTCAATCACTTACAGGAATCCAATGAGACTGTAGCAATTGAATTCTTGCAGAATTTGAAAGAGGATCACTCTACAGTGAGGGGGAGACACATAGCAGTCACCGATGACATAATCGCAGAGGTCTCGGGACTGCCAGCCGCTGGACCTATATGGACGTTAAAGAAGGAGAGATTGCAGAATATCATAGAAACCTTCCAGGAGGAAGGCCAGAACCTAACAATTAGAGGAAAGGGGGTTCTGCCATCAGTATTAGGAGAACCGTGGGTGGAATTGGCGAAGACCATTCAAAGCTACATCACCTGTGAAGGAAGAAAAGACGTGGTAAGACCACGACACCTTAAAATTTTAGCTATATTGAAGCAAAAATGCTCTATAAATTTACCTGCATTTTTGAATTCATTACTTCATGACGTTGCACGGAGCATAAAAAAGGCACAGCATGTAGAATCAGTTGTTAGTCATCATGGGTTGATACAGTTAATAGTCAGCCATAGCCTTACCCAGTAGAAAAGTAGCTGGGAAGAGCTTATTTCCATGATAGATGGAGGATTGATCACACCATCCCCAAAACGTAAACATGCCACCAGTACACCTGAGCATCCAGAAAAACAAAGGAAATCGGTCCGACTAGCACGGCTAAGAGGGAGGCTGGAAATTCCCAAGGAGATACCAGCCAACCTGTAGAGGTAAACGATTCAGGGGATGAGCAACCCCCACAATTAGAAGGAGAGGAAAATGAGAAAGAAGTGCAGGAAAATGAGAAAGAAGTGCAAGAAAATGAGGAAGGAGGAATGCAGGAAAATGAGGAAGAAGAAGTGCAGGAAAACGAGAAAGGAGAAACAGAGGAAGAAACCGAACAACCTGAGTAGGAGGAGGAAACAGAACAGCAGGAAGGTAGCACATTGAAGAATGAATTGAGAGAATATGAATTGGCCAAAATCTTGGCCAATATGGGCGAATATGGCCAACCTTCCAGCCCACCAGAGCTCCATGCTGAAGAATAACCAAAAGAACACTCTGCTCAGGAAAGAAATGCACCTAAAGAATTACATACCGAGGAAGTAGAAGAGGAGAGTCAGCCTGTTCATGATGAAAATATGACAAGAGAGAGAAGTGATGCAGAACAGGAACAATCCGTTCCTAGCCAGACGACACCAGAAGAAATTCCGGAAGAAGGGGGGGCAGAAAAGGAAGTCACCCAAGAAATAATAGAACCAGCTAGGGTTCTTGCCCTGGAGCAACCAGAGCAGAGCAACAAAGAAGCACCCCAAAGAGAAAATCAGGGAATTGATCCAGGTCATAGTCCAGGCCACAGTGAACAGTCTGTTGTTCCTTCTAAGGAAATCGAGGAAATTAAGAAATTACAGAAAGAACAGCAAAGACTACTGAATGTAATAGTTCAGCTTCGACAGCAGATCAGGATTTTGAAAGCAAGGAAAAGGGTAAAAAGGAATTTGGGAGGGAAACATGCAACCACTCCAGCAAAACCCCTCAAAACAAAGGATCGGGGGACCAGAGTCCATCCTGCTGTTCAAAACCCTATTGAAAAGCAGGCTGCTGTTCCAAATATTGTTGAGGAACAGTCTGCTGTTCAAAATCAAAAGGAACAACAGTTGACTATTACTCATGTTGAAATAAAAACGGATGATATATTGACCTGCGATAAAGAAATCCAGATAGAAGCACCACCCTTGGGAGTGATACGGGCCATGAACGCAAGACAACGTAATAGGAAAATTCAGGTAAAACTCCCGTTCTCCACCATCGTATGGGAAAGGGATCCGAGAACGGTAACCCTCTGAGAGGGTTTGATGCAAGCTCAGCAAGCAGCAGAAAAGCTCATAGAGCAAAACGGTCCCTCAAGAAAGGTATGAAGAGCTACAGCAACAGCTTAGGAACGTCAATCTATCCGAAAGCCAGGCCTTTGAAGGGTGGCGAAGGGAAGAAGAAAAAGTCGAGAAGGTAACTTGTAGGTTAGATATAGTTATCAAGCAGATGGATACCTTATGTTCTTTGTACAATGACGTCCTAGCATGTAGAGCCCCTGCTAAGAATTATGCCTTGTTTTTAACGGAACGATATTTGCAATTGAAAATAAAGGCTGTTAAAGCAAGTGCTCCTATACAAATTAATACCATCGATGATTTTATAAACTGCTGTAAGCACTACGGGGTAAAAGTTCAAAGGTTGTTGTGTGAGTTTTATTTGCATAACCTTGTATTAGACAAGGAGACCGAGCTGAACCCTGGCCCTTTTGTTGGGGATATCCAATTGCAGGCATTTATTTCATTTGGGGTTAATCAAATTAAATGGCTAAAATCCTATAATGCTTTCCAAAGGCAAGAAAACAGATTAGATTTGTGGGTAAGAGCTGAGCCTAGGGATCTAGTATAGTTGTGGAGAGAACATAGGAACCTCATGAAGACTCCAGGAGTAATTGAAGCATTAGGACCCATTCATACAACAATCAATTGGTAGGGAATAGAATATTTTCTCACTAGTAAAGACCTTGCCATTCATGCGGCTAAATTTTGATATCAGATCTCTAATCCGAATATCCAACTCAGGGAACCATTTAAGTATGAAAATTTTAAGTTAGCTGCCAACCGCTTGCACCTCTATGGCGAAGTCATTTTGAGGGCAGGGCCATCCTGGTTAGGATATAGGTTTCGGAGTCTAATCATTTGGCACCCTGCACCTGGATACCAAGCCCTGTATAAGATGCCTGAGGGTCAAACAGGACATTTCTTTGAACACCTAGTTATGCATCATGGCTGTAGACCTCCACATGAGATTCCATCTCTAGCCTACTCTCTCACTGCCTTACATATCAACTACAATGTTTTCATGAGGGCATGAAAAATGGTAAGCAGGGGGGTGTGTGTAGTACTAAAGAAGGTATGTTTTTGGTAATTATTTCAGCATCTTTTCATTAGAACTTACAACCTTTTGCATCATGAACTAGGTAAATCATAAGGAATTGTAATAAAACCTATGAGATTAATGTGCAAAATGAAAACACTAAAAATTGTCATTTTCTTATGCAGGAAGAACGAAAAATGAAAGGTTTCCATTCCAAGGGAAAGGACAAGGCCGGGTTAACCGTTGTCCCTTTGACGGGGAACTGTATGCAAACAAGGCAAACCAAATCGAAGCGTATCAACCCTGGAAAGGAAATGGAGAGATCGGCTCAGCACAAGAAAGAAAAGAGATAACTGAGGAATAACGGTTTGGCGAATCCCTCAGGATCCTTTGATCCTGAGGGATCGCTGCTTTAACTATTTTTGCACCTAGACATCTTCGTCTTCACCATTATAAAAGGGGCAGTACTGTTAGCCCGAAGGGTCGGTCAAGTCTATTATATTTTATGTAATTTCTCTTAAGATTGAAACTTTGATCATCGAGTCTCATTGAGAACTGATCTACTGTAATTATGCCTTATGCATTAATACAAACTTGGTTTCTATTTCATCTCTGAGTCTGGATTAACTTCAAGCGGTGTACCCCTGGAGGCTAAGGGCCCGGCCCTGGAGGACACTTGCTCCTGTACTATTACTTTTGGTTTATGCATGGTTTGCTTATCAGCGTTATTCGGTAATCTGATATGTTCTGTTAGTTTACATCACACGCTCTGTTATGTTTTATTTACTGAAGTTTCTGAAGACCAAACCATTATATTAACTCTGCAACGTATTACTATTCTTTTAAGCACTAATATAATATCACCGGTCTTTACAGAGTACTATTGCTGTTCAATTACAGAGTATCTGTGTTACACTTATTTCATTGGTATTACAAAATTCATCTTATGAATTATGTTCTTTGCAATTGTTGAATTTATAGACATTGTCGTTCCATTCTGAAATACAGTCCTAATCTTTATAATTGAGATTGATAACTGGTTTACCAAGATCAAGTTACTATTAAAGTGCGCCATGTGCATATATGTATGGTTTTCAAGCGCTTTTCTATAATATATCATTAATCGGTGTTGTTCCATTTTTGCGTGTTGTTCAATTCATCCTTAAAATTGAAGGATTTCCATTTGATTCCTGTAGGACACGATTATTGCATTTGATCTTGTAGACTAAGGCATTATTTTTTATTAGACTCGATTGCTGTTACAGTTTCCTGTTTGTTGTTCCATTTCAGGTTTGTTGTTCTCTTTCTTATTTGTTGTTCTATTTCTTATCTGCCGTTCCATTTCTTGTCATTTGCATTATTGTTATTTTGGGTGTGAAGAATGATCTAAGATTGTAGTGGGCGTCGACATTTACTGTCTGGTCCCCAGATCCATGATATGTTCTCTGATTTCCTTTGATCCCATCAGTTTACAAAGGGACGAGTTATTGCTACTGAACCCTTGACTGATAAATTGCTTAGTTTTCTGAACGTGTGGTTTAGTCTTTTAATGTAGTTTGTTGTAAGCTAGCATCCATTTACTCTTGTATTTTTTGAGCACTATACTACTAGCATTACTCTGGAAAATGATAGCCTCAGACTGAGACACTCTTTGAAATAACGAAACGTTCCTGGATTGACAAACTAATGTGAGGTAATCAGAGGTGAAAGAGACCCTTTTTATAGCTCGACACCTGGGTCATGCCAAAAGTGAATTTCTCCAAATTGGCACATAGCTTTTGTTGCCACAATGTTTGGAGAACCTGTCGGATGTGGTGGAGGTGCTCTTCCCAAGCCTGGCTGAAGATTATGATGTCATCAAAGTATACCACTACAAATGAGTTAGTGAATGGCCACAAGATTTCATCCATCAGCCTCATGAAGGTTGCAGGAGCATTCATCAACCTGAAAGGCATAACCAACCATTCAAAAGGCCCACCTTGGCTTTGAAGGCAGTCTTCCGCACATCAGAGGGTTCGATTGGTACCTAGTGATATCCTAATTTCAAGCAGATCTTGCTGAAATATTTTGCCCCATTTAGTTGGTCCAGGAGGTCATCAATCCATGGGATTGGGTACCTATTCTAGACAGTGATCTTGTTCAGCAGTCGATGGTCAATACAAAGTCTCCAAGTCCCATCCTTCTTCTATACCAACATGATTGGGCTCCCACGGGGCGATGAACTCGGATGGATGTGACCTTTCTGCAGTAGCTCTTGAATCTGCCTCTTGATTTCGTCATTCTCCAGAATGGAGTGTTGATAGATTGGTCCATTGGGCAGCAGCACACATGGGGTCAGCTTGATGGAGTTATTGATATGACAGTGCAGAGGAACCCCTACAGGGGTGGTGAATATGTCCTTATACTCCTCCATGACCTTGTCTATCTATTGTTGTTGTGTGGAGGGGCTTTGTTTGGAGGTCGTGGCCACCATCTTCTTCTTTCCCTAAGGGCATATCATCAGGAAAACAAATTTCCCAGTTTTGGAAATGAGCTTACTGCATTGTTTTGCAGTAACCAAAGAGATGGTGGTAGGCAGTACAACCTCTAGCATCATGTACAACTTATTTCCCAAAGTAACAATAACATCACGAGGCCTTGACTCATACACAACGTGTTGCTTCCATAAGTACGGTTGGCCTAATAATACATCACAAACATCAAGGGGAGAAATGTCACATAATACCTCATCTGTGAAGGGCTTGATGTTGTGTGGAAGGCGACATTGCTAGCTTATGCGAAGATCCCATCCTTGGTGAAGCTACCCGATGGTGTACAAATGTGGATGTGCTATGGTTGGTAAGATGAGCCGCTTCACGAACTCTATCGAAATGAGGTTCTTTTGGCTATCGCTATTGACAATGAACTATAGTGGGGAACCCTTTACCCACATTTGGGAGTGGAAGAGGCACTCCTTCTTCTCTAGATCTTTGGGTTCCTCCTTCTCGATCTTCATGGTGGTGACTGCTTGGCCCGACACTCACTTGTGTTGTGACTGGAGCTCTTATGGAACTCACACCACTTTCCCGTGTCCTTCTTTGGCTTCGTGGCATTGTTCTTTACTTGCAGCTTTGGGGCACCTTTCCCTTGCTTTAGATTCAAAGATCCAAAGTATTACTTCTTCTGTTGAAGCTTTTGCTCGATATTGACGACATATCGGTATAGCATGTCGAATGAGGATATGTCCAGGAATTCCATCTCATCCTGGATGTACCTATGCAGGTAGTCGTGGTACTTGAGAACCAAATTCTTCTCAGAATCCTTGATACCCAACTTCATTTGAAGGGTATGAAAAACATTGGTAAACTCCAACACATCTTAGTCCCTTCCCTATCGCAGCATTGTCCACTTTATGTATTTATCCTCATAGCTCTAGACAGGGTAGTATTGCTCCTTGATGGCATCTCCGAATGAGTTCCAAGTGGGTGTGGCTGAAAATAGTGAGTTCGTATTTTCATCCTTTTGCTCACCATAGGTTTCCCACCAATCCTTGATGTGGGGGGCTGCTTTGAGAATTGAAAAAGTGATCTTTTCCCAGCTGGAAAAATCATGAATGGAAAAATATCCTTCTAGTAGATTTAACCATTTATCTATAGCATATGCATCTATCTGACCCTCAAATATGGGAATGTCAAAGTTAACTTGTACCTTAAAGGGTGTGGTGCTTCCAGAGTAGTTGTCGGAAGTAGATGCGCCGCCCTTGGGTAGCCACTGAAGGATTTGGGAAAAGTTGTCCTTTATCGCGTTCCTTTGTTGATCCAGGGCTTCTTTGAGCAAGATTTGGATAGGATCCCCTGCCCCCTCCTCTTTCTTTTCATCCAACATGTGAGTCCATTGGGATTTGCGAGGTTGGTCTTACAAAGGTTCGACCAATTCAAGCCCTAACTCCTTATATCCTGACCTCGTTGGGGACATGCAAAGAAAAACAGAGAAAGAGCAGACCACTTTGATACCACTATACAGATTTAAATAGAAATGCAACAAATTACAGAAATAACCATAAATACATAGATGCAGTAGAAATAACACTTCATTTCATTAATATCAAATACTAAAATATGCTTACAAACAGAATGGAAATAAGACTAGCTCGGGCAATGGTAGCTTATCTCTGAGAAGATATGTGGTGGCCACATGCCTCTCAACTACATTACAATGAAGCTCAAAGGCCTTTTTATTATTCAACAATAAGAGAAAACCTTAAACAACCAAAGCCCTAACCCGAGGAGATGTAACACCAAGAGTTTATGGGCCCTGTTGGGGTTAGCTGGACAACCAACTTCTCAGGGTCACAATTTGGTCATATTGTCTTCGTTTGACATGCATGATACCCCGTTGGAAAGATCTCTCCGAAGAATATGACAGGAAAGATGATTTTAGATAGAAAATTGCTACTACAAGATTGCCAAAACAACGTTGTTTAGGGCCTAAAAACGGCTCCAGAATTTTAGGACTCAAAAAATTGCTAAAAATAGTAAATTGTGCTACAATTAAGGAAACTGAAAGAAACAATGGTGGGGGTTCAAGCGGAATTGGCGGGTGGCCACCAATATCCACCTGGATTAATAAATGATAATGAAATCGATGAGATACTGCCAGGAAGCAATGGTGACCACTATATCTTCTAAGGTTCCCATGGGTTTGATAATGGATCTATTTGCCAATTCTAAGATAATAGGGGTAGGTTTGATCCCTTGCAATTGTAAATATGTCATGGTTTCGAAAGTCATGGCATTAATTTCTGCCCCTAAATCTACAAGGGTATTTGGTCGAAGTACTCCATTGATTTCAATAGTCACTATGGGATTTCCTGGGTCACTATATTTTGATGGCAAATCTGAGATCATTTTGGACATTTCGCTCATGAATTTTACATTTTGATTCTTGTGTCTTTTCCTTCCCGATTTCTTAATACAAAGGTCCTTAATTATTTTAGTGTAGATAGGAATGTCTCTAGTCGCTTGTAGTAACGGAAATTTAATACAAACATTCCTTAATTCTGATTCTAAATCATATTCAGTTAGAATTTCCTCTTTCTTAACAAGTAATCTTTTCGGGTAAGGAGGTTCATTCAATTCTTCTTTTTGTTTTTGTTTTTCTTGTTGGTTGTGATTTTCAGTTTGTTCTTGAGGGACCTCTTCCTCAATAATGACAACTAATTTTACTTTGTTGACTGTTTTCCCAGATCACAGTTGAATCTCGTTTATTGGGACAACAATGATCATGTAGGTAGGAAAAGGCCGTGCTTCTATGTTTTGTATAGGTTGAGGTTGTTTATTATGGTTGGGGTTAGCTATGGGTTATGCAGGCAACAAAGTAGGACGAGGCAGGTTTAATGATGGTGGTGCTTGCGCAGGTGATGGGTTAGATGGTGCAAGTAGAAGTTTATGGAAAGGAGGAATAGGCAACGAGGGTTTTGTTATCACCTAGATTGACCTCAGGCTGAAGGGAGGCAATGCCAAGGTAACCACAAACCAAGCTTAGCCAAGTAGCTAGCCCTACTAGGCTAGGAGAGGGCTCTCTCCGTAAGGATCTTAGTCAAGATGACTGGATCAGGTAATGGATTTTAGGCTAGGTATAGTAGCTCGAAGGTTTTGATTGAATTTTGTTGGTGGTTTTCCTAATCAAGAGGAGCTGGGAAGCTTAGGTCTGGGAAATTAGGTCAGAAATGTAGGGTGTTCTATGGGGAAATGTAGGCATAGGGTTTAGCACTCCAGGGCTTGATGGGGTGATATGTTTAGATTGGTGAGAAGCTAAGAATGGCATGTTACAATCATGGATCCTTCTTAGACAGTAGAAAACATGAAATGTTGACTGATTTCCCAAGGCAGGGCACTGATACAATAGATTCTACCTATCAAACTTCAAAACATTCAACTAGAAGAAATGGAATAAATAATGGCATACATAAAACATGTAAACAAATGATCACAAAAGAAGAAACTGTACTAAAACTCCATACCACAGGGATCCCATAAAAATAGCTACAAATCTTATTAATCTCCTTGCCAAACTGCTTACAATGATGTACAATCAAGCTCTGAGCATCCAAATGAGTCCAACCAACAAAATGACTAAGAAAATACATGATATAGGCCTCAAAACAACTAATGCTATCATCAGGGGTTGAATCCATGAGAGGAGGAATCAGTTGCACAAAGAGTTGAGCTGACAGCTAAAGACTAGGATGCTGAAACTGAAACATTCCTAGTATGAAGCAAACTGATTCATTCATCTCATTTAAGCTTTTCATCTAATGTATCTACCCTAGGTAACAAAAATACACTTTAATTACATCATCATTATGAATTAAATTAGTGAAAAATCAAAATCCCACAAGTGAAAAGTATTTTCTGAGAGAAACAGTGAAAAATTTCGCTACCTGTCAAGTGCGCAGCGCCAGTGTCAAATGCGTAGCGCCTGAAGGAAGTGTGCAGTGCCATATTCAAACCCACTTTTGACTACCTTACCAATGTCCAAATTGATCCCAAGATAGCTCATTGGAAATATTATCCGGTATAGTTTCCATATCTATCTTCATTTTTCAAAATGAGCTTGATTTGACTCTCCAAAAATGGATTCTCCCAAGACTGGTCAAACGCGCAGCGCCAGCCTCAAAAAACAGGGAGAAATATGAATTTTAGGTGGTTTTTTTGGCCTTTTCACCTAGTAAATTTGACTTTCACACCTGGGAACATTGTTTTTCTGGATGTACATGGCCTTCTGAATCCAATGATCTTGGCCATTTCTCCAAAAAGTGCCCCAAAAAAGTGCACAATGCCCTAGGCGCTGCACGTTTGACCAGTGGACTGATAGAATAAATGCTTGAAAATGACAGGAACAGCTATAAAACAAAAACTGAGTAAAGGCTCCTCAAAAATGGTTGTGATGGCTGATGTTGAAGGTGACTAAGCCTGAAGTGAAGCCTCCACCAATAGGTCAAGCTTTTCCTTCTCTTCCTGATGAGCTAAGACTTCAATTCTTTCTTGAGCCCTTTTGAGCTTGGCTCTAGCAATTTTGTCCCTCATGGCATAGTATTTGGCCATTTTTCTTTGAACTTCTATGTTTCTATTAGCTTTATCTAATAGGTCCTCAAGATGATTGTTAGCCCTCTCAAGCTAATATTCCCTATTCTCATTCATCATTATGCCAAACTATTCATTTAAGGTGAGTTGGTTGGCAAGTTGAGCTTCCTTTTGTCTTTCAAGTTTCAAGGCTCGCTGTAGGCCTCTAGTCCTAGGCCTCCTCCTGGGAATTTCTTCCTCCATGGGCTCACCATAGTCACCATAAGCTTCCTCATCTTAGACCTTAGTCTTTGCAGCTTTCCTTTTAGCTTTGATGAGCTGAACTTCCATAAGCTCATGCTTGGTCTCCATTTGCCTATTTTCTTGTTCATAATAAGATATAATGTATTTTGCTCTTTGTAGATTCACTTGCAACTTATCTATCAATGCTTCTTGCTCTTTGAAGATCATTCTAGTGTTTCCCTTTTCATCTTCCTCATCTAAGTCCACTAAGTCAAAATCTTGCTCAGTTTCATGGGGGTCTTCTTCCTGTTTTTACATTTCTGTTTCAACCATTTTTTCCTTTCCTTTCTGTACCTGCTTTGCTAATGAAGGGAGCAAGGCCCCTCCCACAATCTGTGGGGAAAAAAATTGTTTGTTTCCTCTCTGATAAGTGTGCACCAAAGTACCTAAATTAGCCCTTCCTATCTTGTTACTTTGACCCTAATCACTTTGTCCTTTTCCACTGTCCCCTTTTCTATCAGATGAAAGAACAGGTTCATGGAGTGGTGATAATGGAGGTGAGGGTGAATGTGATGATGATGACATGTTTTGAACATTCTGAGTGGAAGAATGAGTGAAAATGGGGTTGGCTATAAATGTACCCCATGCAATGTTAAGTTCTTCCAGGTGATAAATAACTATGATCTTTATGAGGGCATGATGGAATAGGCTTTTCATTTGATCTTTGTGTTCTCCCCTTTGGGCAATGTAAGCCATTTTCTTCACACTCCTGAAAAGATAGTAGGGTATATTGAGAATTTTAACCCTAGTGAAATGCATGAGTAACCTAATGTGGTAGGAGTAGACCTTAGAAAATCTTCCCTCACATGAAAAATACTTCATTATAATTTTCATCATAGGTTCATATCTGTCAAGGAGGTATGAGAAAGGACAATAGCCCTTTCTTTCATGTTTGTATCTAGGTTTGATGTATGGTTCATAGAAATGTGCTTCTATTTCACCCTACTTGAACCATTTTTCCCCAACTTCTGGAATCCCGGTGGCAGCTGATATGGTGGCAGCGGACATTGTGAAGGTTATGCTTGCAAGAGTGACTTGATTATCTTGAATCCCCATTATGAAAAGCCTAGTCAACTCAGGGTGGTACTAGACTGCTTGGACTTGTTCACAAGACTCAAAACACCCTAATCATTTGAAGGATGTCACTGTCATGGGAAAGGATAGAAGCTCTTTGAGATCTGTGGGCTCAAATCTGTGAATATTCCCTCCCTTATGTGGTCTTCTCTTCTCTATGTTTCCCTCTCTCTCTAATCCCTCTTCTTCATTGTGTGGTCTGTATTCCTCATCAGCCATGGTGTTTTTGAAATGAAACCTTAGGTAGATGATATGGGAATGCAAGGGCGTAGGGAGGAAAAAAAGGAAGGGAAGGATAGATGAGAGTAAATGAGGGTTTGATGGGGTAGGGATAGAAACTTATGAGGGAGAATATAGGGTGTAGATTAGGTGCTTTTTGGGGAAATGGGAAATTTACTTACAGAACTAGGGTTAAGGAGAAAGACTTAGGGTTTGGAGTGAGAGGCTAAAACCATGTGGTTTTCATTCTTCAAGCATGAAGGAAATAACCTTAATGAGAGGGAAATGGCAATACTTACTTGTTTTAGGGCCTAGGAGATATTGTGAAAGCTTGAAGAGTGAAGGTATGCAAAACTGGCCAAGTGCGCAATGCATGAAGGGAGTGCACAACGCCTAAAGGGAACACACATTACCTGAGTAGTGCACAACACCTGAGGAGTGTGCAGCGCCTGAAGAGAACGTGCAATGCCAGGAGGAAACGCGCAGTGCCTTCACTATTTTCACTGATTTTGACTTCAAATCACCCAAAATGCTACTTTGGTTTGCTCAATGCATGGTAAGAGGTAAATGAAAAGATAATGAGTGTAAGAAGATATTTATAGGCCCTTGACTTTAATATTTAGCTCCTCAAACTCATTTTTCTAATGTTTTTTTCCTTTTATCACTTTCACCTTTTAAACTCTATTTTAATGCTTTTTCTTCTTTGCTTTTTTGCAGGTGGAAAAATGCTCAGCTTAACTTTATTTTTGCAGTGTTGGCATGTCTTGCAAGAAGGAGAAATATTCTGATACAATTGAGATCCATTATTACATATAGGAACTTAAAATTACATATGAAATACAAATAAACTAAAATACTATGTTTTCACCTCAAAAACATGTTTTTGAGGTGAAAATTACGTTAGGTTAAAAGATAATAATTTCAGTAGCTATGACTTTCAAGCCATCATGCTTGATTTATTGATCATCCTCATACTTTTGTTGACCTTTATTTACACTTTGAAATCAGTTTCTTGACCTTGGTGATGAAACCCTAGGCCTAATGAAATCATGCCCTATGACCTAATGAAATGAACTACAGATTAATTATGAAACCCTGACTCAAGACAATTTGAAGAAGGATCAGCAAGTATAGTCTATGAGGGAAAGATTTTCTGAAGAGAAAACAACCATCAATGGATCAGTATATCATGACCTAATGGAATGATGCAAAATTTTCTGTATGGGACTCCTAAAATGCCTATGCAAAGAGTGAATTTTGATCCTTGATGGAAGTATGCAGATACTGAAACTAACAGGTTGTTGATAATGATTCGGGTTGTACCCCTGCTAGTAAGGTTGAGTATTTGGATTATAGGACGTACTAGGCATATTTGAGTATGGAGGATAGGATTGGTTTTGGGGTTGGAAAGTGTTTCCATAAGGATTTCCCTTCCAATACTGGTTCCAAGGAGTGTTTTGAGATTGAGGATTAAACCAAGGAGGATAAGATGGCTGGAAGTTCCAAGATTGGTTTTGACCATAGGTTTGGGAGCTCGAATCTTGAAACATGTTTTGATATGGGCTTCTCAAAGAGGATTTCTTGCTTGTTTGCAAGGAATCATTTTTTTCAACATTACCCTTATAGATAGATTTTAAACCACGAAGAAATGGATACTTCTTGGTTGCGTGTTCTAAATCACAAATCCCACAAACCTCAAGGACATTAATGGGACACTCTCTCTCTCTCCACAAGCTTGTTTCTAAATTTAGGACAACATATTGCCATGGAAATCCTCTCATCTTCTTGCTTATTTTTAAGTTTTTTTGTGTCAAGATGGTTACCAATAGTGTTCAAGATATCCATTTTGAATTTTCCAATAGATTTCCTAATTCCACCCTAGTGACAACATTAGGTACAAATTTATGATTTCTTGACACATAGTCTCAGGAGTTGTGTTGGAGCTTTTTGCCTACTTTAGCCTATCTTCGTGAATAAGTGTCACATAATTCAGCCACCTTAGCAAAAGGATTTTTATAAATATCCCCGCCACTTAGAATGTTGAAAATAGCAACAAGAAATGCTAAAAATAACACTGTTATAAATAGCAGTTTGGGCACTAGTGCTAGATTTGGCAACAGGGAATGAAAAATGGAAGTGCTAAAAATAGAATTGCTATTTTTAGCAGTTTAGGATGGATTCCTATTTTAGTCAGTCCCTTGACTAAAAATAGGAAGTAAAATTCGAATTTGAACTTAACAGTTGTTTGGAAATAAATTAATTAATTCTCCATGAGTTAATTAGTTGTGAAAAATCAAACATGAAGTCTATGTGAGGACATGCAACAATTTCTCTATTAATTGAGGAATTTATACATTAGTTAAAGAGATAAGGATGAGTTCTATATTGAGTAGTAATTAGTTGGCTCAGTTAACTGAGTCAAGTCTAGTTATATTGATTTAAACATTTTTTTTAAATTAATGTGAGTTTAGTTAGTTAATGCATGCTTGCATATAACTGTTGCACTTCATATAACTGAAGATTCTCTCATGAATAACTCATGCATGTCAGTTCAGACAGAGACCCAGTTGAGATCAAAGAAGGGACAGTGTACTATCATTTGGATGAAATTTTTCCTAGAAAGAAAGCTCATCCATGGATGAGGACTTATCTCCTTCAGGACTGCGTAGTTGGATCAGAGGTTAGTGAGTGTGTGAAGAGGCCAATTCACACAAGTGGCTGCACTAGACCCCAATCAAAATTGCACAAAGAAATAGGAGGCTTGGAGGGCATACCAGAGGTTAGATAGAGGCCTTTGACTGTCTATGAGTAGCAGAGGTATTGCAGAGAGAGTAGGATAGCTTTTGAGCTGATTCTTTTTGTAATACTAGCTATATTTCCACTTGTATGATAATACAGAGTTGGGGTTTTAGGCTGAGGCTTTCCCCGAGTTATATCTTCTGTGTTATGTGTGATTGATTCCTTCTTATCAGTTATATGAGTTCTTATTGATGTTGTTCATATTCGATTAATATTCCGCTAAATTGGTTGTGGAAGTAGATCAATTATTTTGCTTTAGTATATTGCATTATCAGGTGATCTATAGGTGGGAATTTCTACATGGTATCGGGACACAGGTGATCAAGGAAGAACAATATACAAGAAGGAAGAAGTTGAAGTTTGTGAGTCCTGAATATAGAAATCGAGTTCTTATCACATCTCTATTTCACCTATGGCGTTCAATGGTTTAAGACTCGAATATGCCCTTGATGGCAGTTCAAATTATATAGCCTAGAAGGATTGCATGGAAGCAGTACTAGAGGATAATGTCTAAAGGACTTCATTGATCAAGAAGTCCTTAAGCTGACTGGTGCTGCTGAGTTGGCTGAATGGAATAAATATGTGGCTAGAGAAAGGAGAATCCTTCTAGAGGGAGTTCGAGATCACATAGTCTCGAATCTCCATGGGAAGGAGACACTGTTTTCAATGTGGAAAACATTGAAAGATCTATATCAGAATAGCAGTGATCAGAGGAAGTTGACACTAAAAGACAAGCTTCAGAAGATCAAGTGTGAAAACGATGACATGATCTCTACATATCTGAACAAGCTCACCACATGCAGGGATGAGCTTGGATGTGTAGGGATCATGACAGTGGATGATGACATGGTGAGTATTGCACTCCTCGGTCTTCCTAAGAGCTGGCATAGCTACCAAGACTCGCCTAATGAAAGAGAGAAACTACCAGATTGGGAATGACTTTGGTCGGATTTGATGCAGGAGGAGATAAGAAGAAGCACCAAAGATGGTTCTTCATCCATGGAGGATGAAGAAAAATGTGCCTTAGCGAGTAAGGTGAAGAAGGTGAAGGAGAAGGTTTCTCATTTCGAATCCAGTTCTTCCCATGGTGGGAAGAAGTTTGACAAATCGAAAGTGTGATGATTTCATTGTCATGAGGTGGGCTATTTTGCTACAAATTGTCCACTGAGGAAATCCAAGAAGGGATCCGTGGAAGGATCAGAAGGTGAGGCACTGGCCTCACAGTTCGAGTTGGATTTCACACTGTTTGCATGCATGGTTTTATCCATGGTGGCAAGTGGTTTGTTTCTTGGTAGTGGAGCTTCTTTCCACATGACCGACAACAAGAGTTTGTTTAGTACTTTGGAGGAGAAAGATCTCCAGATAGTCATAGCGATGGGTAATGACGAAAAGTATAGTGTCTCAGGTGTAGGCACAATTGTTTTTCACAGAGAGCATGGAGCTCGCATTACCTTGATTGATGTCAAGTATGTACCAGGACTGAAGAGAAATTTGGTGTCAATCACGATGTTAGAAGACAAAGACTATGATGTATTCATCAGTAAGGGAAAGGTTTTCTTTAGATACATCATCACTAGACAGGTGAAGCAGATCGGTTCACGAGTCAAGAACTTGTATGGTCTTGAGGTTCAAGATGCATGCAAAGCCTTGAGGAGCAAGGCAATTGATGGAGACTTGGTGGTTGAGAGGGAGAGTACATTACCTCTCAACATGCAGTGCCAGAAGAAGTCTCAAATGAATTGTGGAGGAGCCACAATTGGAGATTTCGAGTGGAGACTGAGTGGAGGCATCCACTCATGTAGAGACCTCCAATAAGGGGAAATTTTGAGCTAGGTGGGCAGAGGGATCACATACATCCATACCTCTAGGTAGGAGGTGGGGCGATGTGGAGTGACAATCCCAAGAAGGCTAGAATGGGGGCAGGATCCTTGAGGTACCCAACCTCTTTTATTCGACTTTGCTACAGGAGCCCCTACGAGGAGTAGTAGGACTGGCTGATTGGTTAGAGACAGATACAGATGAAGCAGTAGAGAGAGCTACAGTACATGAGTCCCAAGACTATGCAGAGCTAGCAAGCTATAGCAATGTGAGAGGCACAGGAGTGTTGCACCAGTGCAGGATGGCACAGAGAGGTGTGCAACGGTGCGAGATGCATGGAGTGTTGCAGCAGCTCAGAGGTCAGGGAGGGAGCACTTGACAGTGGCAGATAGAGCTTTAGCATCAGAGTATGGTTCTAGTCCAACAGAGAGGTCAGTGGGGAGTTTTTTTTGTTTTGAGAGTTGCTGGAGCAACCACACTTGGTAGAAGTGTTGCATGCAGAAAATTTCAGAGGTACAGGATCGGGTTTGAATTGAATGCCTTTGTTGTTGAGAGGGAGTGTTGAAAATAGCAAAAAGAAATGCTAAAAATAGAAGTGCTAAAAATAACACTACTATAAATAGTAGTTTGGGCACCAGTGCTAGATTGGGCAACAAGGAACGAAAAATGGAAGTGCTAAAAATAGAATTGCTATTTTTAGCATTTCAGGATGGATTCCTATTTTAGTCAGTCCCTGGACTAAAAATAGGAAGTAAAATTCGAATTTGAACTTAACATCTATTTGAAAATAAATTAATTAATTCTCCATGAGTTAATTAGTTGTGAAAAATTAAACATGAAGTCTATGTGAGGACATGCAACAATTTCTCTATTAATTGAGGAATTTATCCATCAGTTAAAGAGATAAGGATGAGTTCTATATTGAGTACTAATTAGTTGGCTTAGTTAACTGAGTCAAGTCCAGTTAGATTGATTTAAACAGTTTGTTTAAATTAATGCGAGTTCAATTAGTTAATGCGTTCTTGCATATAACTGCTACACTTCAAATAACTAAAGATTCTCTCATGAATAACTCATGCATGTCAGTTCAGACAGAGACCCAGTTGAGATCAAAGAAGGGAAAATGTACTATCAGTTGGATGAAAATTTTCCTATAAAGGAAGCTCATCCATGGATGAGGATTTATCTCCTTCAGGACTGCGTAGTTGGATCAGAGGTTAGTGACTGTGTGAAGTGGCCAATTCACACAAGTGGTTGCACTGGCCCCAATCAAAATTGTGCAAAGAAATAGGAGGCTTGGAGGGCAGACTAGAGGTTAGATAGAGGCCTTTGACTGTCTATGAGTAGCAGAGGTATTGCAGAGAGAGTAGGATAGCTTTTGAGCTGATTCTTTTTGTAATACTGGCTATATTTCCACTTGTATGATAATACAGAGTTGGGGCTTTAGGTTGAGGCTTTCCCCGGGTTATATCTTTTTTTTTATGTGTGATTGATTCCTTCTTATTAGTTATATGTGTTCTTATTGATGTTGCTCATGTTCGATTAAGATTCCACTAAATTGGTTGTAGAAGTAGATCAAGTATTTTGCTTTAGTATATTGCATTATCAGGTGATCTATAGGTGGGAATTTCTACATAAAAGATTTAAGGTTTCGACACATTCATCCCTTAGTCCCTTTAAACAGATAGTCCTAACAATTTTCTCATCTAGGTGCGCCCCTCGAGATTAATGGAAATTATAAAAGAAACATTCAAGATATTCTTCTACTGTCTCGTCTTCTAATTGTTACATTCTCAGAATATCATTCACATCTCTACTTCTGCAGAAGTCTTGGTATTTCTTGTGAAAGACAGAATTCATATCATCCCAAGAATAGATCTTTTGTTCACTTAGGCTCATAAACCACCTAAGGGCTGCATCTTTCAGGGTGGCTGGGAATAGCTTGAGCTTATGAGCATCCTCATAATAGTTGTAACTCCTACATAAAATGTCAAATTCAAATAAGAAGGAATCTGGGTCTTCGGAAGACTTACCGTAAAAGAGAAGAAGCAATGCCATTGGTATGTTTTTCATAGTGATATTCCTAGTTTCATATTCTTCCGGTCCGCCCCTTGGTCATTCGTGGTTTCCTCCAAATAGGTTGTGATGCGGTCCTTCTCCTTCCCCCTGACGTTCCTCATTGTTCTGTCCGAACATGTTACGATGTGAGCCTTCTCCTTCTCCCAGACGTTCTCCATTGTTTTTGTTCTTGCCTTCCTAGTTGCCCATGTCTGCCATAGGTTCTTGAAGAGGCCTGCCGATGATTACTTGATCAAAAATAGGTACTCAAGGGTGGTCCTTGATATTAGTTGATTCTATATCTTCAAATACAATTCCTTCCATACTTCCGAAAATGATATGTTCAATTGTTTCCTCGTCTTGATTCAAGATCTCTCTTTCCAAGGCCACTTTGTTGTCAACACCTTCTTCTTCTTGCTTTATTCATGCATACCGATTAGTAGGATTAGTAATTGGTGTGTTTGCTGGGCCAAAATTTATAGGAAATTTTGAACTAGGAATAAATCTGCCTTGACTATCCCTAGGTCTATTTCTACTTCTACGCACAAAGAAAAAGGAAATAAAAGTTGAAAGATAACCAAAGACGATTAGACTTTGGAGAAACCCCACAATAGTGGATGTGTGGCTCTTCACTCACATCTTACCTTACTTTCCCTACCCTCGCACTGCCTGCAATACCTCTGAAAATCTGTAATAATAATCTTTATTGAACCAAATACAACTCCCCAACAACAGCGCTAAAATGTTGGGAGTTTTAATTGGTGATTAAACCTCTTACTATTAATTGTCACCTAGGACTCATAAGCATCAGTTGTACTGCATTTTTGGTGCAAGATTTAAGTGTAGAGTATATGATTTTCCTATGATCATTAAGTACAGAATGACTAATTAAGCACTCATCTCTTCCTAGAAAGTGTAAGCAAACTGAAGGTACTCGAGTCAACTCCAATATGTGTTTATTCTAATCTTCTGCAAATGATAAATGAAACTGAAAACTTAAATGGGATTCATTTTAACTACAAATCTTAAGTGAGAATTCAAACTTCTAATTATTGAAAGAAGTCAAACACCTATGTAACAAAACATGATAAAGAGACTAGTCTATTCTTCTGAAATCAAATCCTATCCTGTTACCTTTAATTCATTCGAGTCACACTGTTCTTATTTGAAAATGAAAAAACTTCCTGAACTAGACTTTCAGTGACTATAGAACTAATGCTACAGGAGTGGGATCTCAATAAAAATATCTAAGTTTGGTATTTCTCAAATCCTGGGCTACTGCATTGGAATGTAGACTTAATCTATGACTGTATTCAATAACTCAAAACAAGGTAAAATATTGAATCACATTGCAAACTTAAGTCACATTCGAAATCCACCCGGCCACCCGCATACTTTATTAAAGAGAATAGAAATTAGTTCTTCATTGATTATACGAGAAATGAAACTAAATTATCCTATGATAATTTAACTACTTCAATCAACGCTATGTAAAGAAATGTTTCTATGATAACTCACACTTATGAAAATGTCTAAAGGAAATAAAACAATTTAATTAATGAAAATGGACAATGCAATTCCTAATTATGATTAGTTGAGATTCATTCAACGCACACCATCAATCAAACTCCCTATTCTACACAAAGAAATCCACACAATTGATCGCTTATCATAAACCTCATTACAAATATGAACACATTGACTTAAGCATACAAAGATTGCGTTCAATGATTTCAACATACATTTGATTAACTCATCACATGCATTCTGATCACAACATAATTGAATGGACTTTTATATGATAGCATAAAGCATGGTTGATATAAAATACGACTCTACATTTGTGGAAAACAGAGCATAACTCTGCATCAAGAATCTATGCATAGTCTCCGTGACACACAAGGATTCACGCACTCAGACTTCCGAATTGATGTGTCTAGAAATGCATGCAAGGTTACCACACTTAAAATCACTCCAAAGATAATGAAATTCCTCACACATTTGTACAAGAGCCTTCAACAAACTCAAACTAGAAGTGACTAAAAACAACTGTAATGAATCAACACATAATGGTACTCCTACAGACTAATAATGAAGCCTATTCCCAGATGATGGTGGGCCTTGCGACACCAGGGTAAGATTAGACTACTTACAAGGAAGGAAAGCTTAAAACATTTAAATAAAAAACTCACAGCAAACTAATAATCAAATCGATTCAAGCTCAACAGATAGCCATAACAAATATTTGATTATGAATAATAATATCTTGACAATAGTTTTGCAATAACAATATTCTCTTTGGCTAACTAACTCCTAGCTATTACAATTTGGGCCTCTATAGGCATCGATTCAAATTCAGAACAACAATAGACCATACATTGTAAGTCCAACGACTTTACTAAATTAATCTTTAAAATCTGATCACTGGAATGACCTTGTTTTACTTAGCACAACGAATTCTTAACAAATCCCAATATTGGCATAGGCTTGTTTCCATGAGGATGTAGAAGATCTTCATCATGACAAATACCGAACTCATTTGATCAAATTCTCTAGTTGTGGTGTCCTAAACCTCTAGAAGCAGGAATTTTACTAATCATCTAAAGTAAGGGTACAGATCCTGAAGTGGATTGTTAAGTATAGAAATAGAAAAACATGATTGTTAACAAACACTCCCTTTATATTAATGCTCATACTGCTGCAATTCTCACACTTAATCACAGTGATTAGTTAGATTGTTGGGAATAACTTAAATTCACTCAAACCTAACCAAAAATAGTAAAATGATAACAATGAAATTCTTTTACCTCATGTCAAGGTCTTGGTAGGTTTAGGACTATGACGATGATAGAAAGGTAGGTGTAGGAGTACTTTTCTTTGACGAAAATGAAGGTGGATAATTGTAAAATTGGGGACAAAACAAGGTGCCAACAGAAGCATAAGTCTCTTCAGATTTAGGAAAGGAGGAGGAAGGAGGAGAAGAATACATGGTTGAACAAGAATTGATTTAGATGTCCCAAGGGTCACTTTCTCTTATTCATAATCCTCACCGTATGCCTAAACATCTAGAAAAGTTGTTATCAAAGTGTGATCCAGACATGAAGACAAAATTTGAAGATCATATTGATGACTTCTACATGCATCTACGAATGCTTGAGGTACGATTTGATGACGTTGCTTGTAGACTCTTTCCATACCTTTAGAAGGTAGAGCATATGCATGGTATCATAGTATTCCACCCAATTATCATTCACAATTGGAGGGAGTTTAAGAAATTGGTTTTAGAAAAGTTTGTGGACGCTAAAAATCTTGCCATGTTGTTAAAGAACTCGTGAAAATCAAAATTGGAGACAAAGAAAAAGTGAAGGATTTAAAATTCTTGTTTATTACTTGCATTTCCAACTCCATGTCTACCAACATTTCTGGTCTAATCAACACCCTGCTAACTGGATCACTCCAACTGGTGGGAGTATTACAACTTCGCCCATAAAATGCATCAAATGGACTCATCCTTAGTGACTCTTGGTACCCATTGTTGTAAGATAAATCTACCAGTGGAAGGTACTCTTTCCACTTTCGCTATTGATATATCGCATACGCCTCAACATGTCCTGCCCTCCAATATCTTGTTGACCCTCTTTGTCTCTCCATCTATTTTTGGATGATAAGTTGTACTGAAGGCTAACTCTGTGCCCAAACCTGCAAATAACTCTTTCCAAAACTTGGAAGTGAACTTCACATCCCTGTCTGACACAATATTCTTCAAAATTCCATGCACTTTGACCATGTTCTTGATGAAGACCTGTGCTACATCACTCAGTGAGAATGTAGACTTCATTGGAATGAAGTATGCTACCTTTTTCAACCTTTCCACCACTACCATGATCAAATCATGTTGTCTCAATGTCCTTAGAAAACCTGTGATAAAGTCCATGGAAATTGTTATCACTCCTCCAGATCTCCAAGGCTGAGGAAGAGTCTAGCTGAGGTAACCACATACCAATATTTTGACTTGGTAGCTTGCCCTACCAAGCCGGAGAGGGCTCTCTCCAAAGGATCACAACCAAGAGGGTTGTATAGATTAGGTTTTGGGCTAGATGTAAAGTGAAGAGGGTTGTTTGATTTGATTTGGTTGGGTAGTCACAAGGATGAGTGAATTAGGTCAGAGAATGAATGAGGTCCGGGCAAAGTGAATCAAAATTGCATACATCTAATGTGGTAAGGTAGGCAAGGTACTTTAAACTTCATATTATAGTGATGAGATGGTTTAGACTAGTGAGATGCTAAAAAGAGAATGAGGGTCATGAATCAAACATAATTAGAGTAAAATGGATCATGAAAGGAGAAAATCATTCACACATATGAAACTGAAGAAGAAACAAGATGAAAATACCATGCCATAGGAATCCCACCAAAATAGCTGCAACTTCATCCAATATATTCCATGCCAAAGTCTGAAAGCTATTACAACATCCAAGAGAGTACAAACTATAGAATGACTGAGAAATTACAAGATATAGGCCTCAAACCAACTCATCCTAGCCTCAGGGTCCGAATCCATGAGAGGAGGAGAAGTTACAACAAAAACTGAACTGATAGCTAGAGTGTAGGATGGTTAAAGTGACTCATCCCTAACTTAAGTGAACTGATTCATTACAACTCATGGAGGCCATTTACCTAATGTACTTACCCTAGGTAAAAGTAAAAACATAATAATTATATCAATCATATTAGTTACATTAGTAAAACATTTATTTCACATACGTAAAAATCAAATTTGGAGAGAAACAGTGAAAAATTGGGTCAACTATCAAATGCAAAGCGCCAGTGTCAAACGCGAATCACCATATTCAAACCCAATTTTTTCTACCTTCCCCATGTCCAAATTGATCCTAGGACATCTCAATGGAAATTTTATCCTACCTAGTTTCCAAAACTTCTCTTGGTTTTCAAAACGGGCTTTATTTGACCCTTCAAAACTCCATTCTCCCAAGACTGGTCAAAAAGTGCAGAATGAGGGTGCAAAAATGAAGTGTGATCTTGCAGGAAACTTGTGGAGGTCTTCCTCAACTCCAAATTGAGTTCATGATATCTCATTATAAATATATTTCTATCTAGTTATCATTTGACTCATCAATAAATTCATTTGGATACTCTAGCTAGGAGAAACATTGATTTTCCCAAGGTCACTCCAGAAGTGCAACAACTCTCTTATAGCAATTGTAGTTTTGACATTTCTCCAAAAACATAACTCCTGTGTAAAACATGAAGGAGGTTTTTCATCCTTGGACTATTATGTATAAATACCTCTCTCACTTTTGTAAAATTCATCTCTGTTTGGTTGGAAACATACTTTGAATCAAAACTAGCCTTATGTGTGGCAAATGATTTGTCCCTTGGAATTACTTCTTGAAAAATGATGGAGACATGATGTTTATGAGTTGGAATGGCCTCATAATTGCTGAAATGACCTCCCTTATGCCTCCTCTACATGAAATGGAGTGGAATGTTATTGAACGATGAGAACCCTAATGACTTAATGGAGACTTTGAGTGGTCGTGACTATGATGAAAGTGTTTGTCATGAACAATGGTATACTTCAGCAAAAGGTGAAATGAGCCAGCAAGGGGTAAATCTATAAAAGGAGTAAAGGAAACCCTAATTCAACCTCCAGTGATCAAATTTTTTTCATGATGACCTAGTGGAATGACAAAAATTTCAGAATGGGACCCTAATATGATATGAAAAGATGATTTTGATCACTGATTGCAATATGCAAATACTGACACTAATATTAGCCTTATTGGGGATGACAACTCCTTGGAGGTGTCAATAACACTGTAGACCAAGTGCCTATCCATGTGGGCCAATACATTCAAAAACTTAAACTAAAATGCATGACAACTAAAATAACACAAACTAACTTGAAGCTGACCTGAAATTGACTGAAAACTGAATTGTACCATCAACTGCAAACCCTATTGGAAATTGACACTGAAAAAGATGCTCGAAATGTTGAGCTTATTCATCACACCTTACCTACTCTAACCAATCCATAAACGATCTGATCAAGTGAAGTTGGAGATCCAGTGTAACCAATCAAGTACATGACTACTTGTTTGATTCTTGTATGCAGCTCCACCATGCATAAAGAAAGATTGAGTAAATGGAAACTCAAAATGAAACCTGAGTTCAAAACCTATGTTGTTGAACAAAAAAATCTCCACCTTTTATAATGCTTGCAAAATATTGCCCAAGGGGTCTTGGAAATCATGAAGCCTTACCTCTTGTGGATCAACAAAAGGAAGGAAGATGCTTTCAAATACAATGGCTGATTGTTCCTCTTCATTTGGGTTATCCTTCTTAAATGGAAATGCAGCAATGTCATCTTCCATACCATCTAGATCAGAGACATGATTTGTATGTTCTAGCTGATCTTCAATTGAGGTAGCCAAATCAACATCAACACAAATATCTAAAAGTGGCTTTTCATGTATATCATAAAAAGAATCATCTAGGCTTTGAAAAAATTCTATATCTTGATCATTTGAAGGCTCCTGAACATGTTCATCAGACTCAAGACAAAAAACTTGTTTTACACTATTTTCGACCTCAACAGATAAATCATGACTCTCTAGAGTTTCTATACAAGCAAACTCAAAATTTTGATCTGCACATATTTCTTCTTGAATTAAAAACTTAGAAGAGGAAAGGAATGAAGGGCATCTGGAAAGAACATCTTTATATAATTTTTGATCACTTGAATATTGGAAAGGCTGCTGCAAATTATTACCAACTTTGTATGATGGAAGATCACTGTCATCCAGGGTAGAATCCATGACCTTCTCATGGTGGTGAAAAGGGTTTTCATTCAAATCATCCAAGAGTTCATCATCCATAAACTCTTCATTGCCATAAGCACTTTCCAGGTCTTGAATAAAATTCTCAAAGTGATCACAGATATCCTCAATAAAAAGCAAAGAAGGATATGCTTCTCTACACTTTTCAAAAAATACTGAGTGAAAATCCTTGAGAGAATAAATAGAAGAATGAGGCAAGCTTTCATACCAAAACCATGCTCTTTCTTCTAATGTGGCCATGAACATATTTATTAAACAATCTTCACGAAAATTAATCCTCAACTCACGCACATGCATATGAAATCTTATTAAATGAAGTGTAGCATCATCACCTTTTCCATCTTTGAATTTTGGCAAGTAGGTTTGCCAATCTATCTGAGGCATATGATTTGGAAAGCCTGGAACATGTTCTCAATGCATAGGACAATAATTTCCGGATTGAGAACTCATTTCGATTTCTGGATCTTGCAACTAGTGGACTCTTCGAACCAAGTGGGAGTCGCCAGGTGAATGGTTCAACCTTCATATGTGTTTGGTCATTTTTCACCATCAACAATCATATCTAATCTTTGTCATTCTTTCCTAGGGAATATATGATCTTTCGTTTCGCCAACAACGACGCTAGTATGTTACCACTCCTCTAGATCTCTAAGGCTGAGGAAGAGTCCAGCTAAGGTAACCACAGACCAATATTTTGACTTCGTAGCTAGCTCTACCAAGCCGGAGATGGTTCTCTCCAAAGGATCACAACTAAGAGGGCTGGATAGATTAGGGTTTTAATCTAGATGTAAAGTGCAGAGGGTTGTTTGATTTGATTTAATTTGGTTGGGTAGTCACAAGGATGAGTGAATTAGGTCAGAGAATGAACGAGGTCAAGGCAAAGTGAATCAGAATTGCAGACATCTGATGGGGAAAGGTAGGCAAGGTACTTTAAACTTCATAGTATAGTGATGAGATGGTTTAGACTAGTGAGATAATAAAAAGAGCATGAGGGTCATGAATTATTTTTAAACTGAAGAAATGAAACAATCTATGATGATTTTCCCAAAACAAAGCATACAAAGATGAATTTTACTTATCACACCTTGAAATCAAACATAATTAGAGTGAAATGGATCATGAAAAGAACAAAAAATTCACACATACGAAACTGAAGAAGAAACAAGATCAAAATACCATGCCACAGGAATCCCACCAAAATAGTTGCAACTTCATGCAATATATTCCATGCCAAAGTCTGAAATCTATTACAACATCCAAGAGAGTCCAAACTATAGAATGACTGAGGAGTTACAAGATATTGGCCTCAAACCAACTCATCCTAGCCTCAGTGGTCGAATCCATGATAGGAGGAGAAGTTACAACAAAAACTGAATTGATAGCTAGAGTGTAGGGTGGTCAAAGTGACTCATCCCTAACTTAAGTGAACTGATTCATTACAACTCATGGAGGCCTTTTACGTAATGTACTTACCCTAGGTAAAAGTAAAAACATAATAATTACATCAATCATATCAATTATATTAGTAAAACATTGATTTTCCATAGGTAAAAATCAAATTTGGAGAGAAACAATGAAAAATTGGGCCAATTGTCAAACCCGCAGCGTCAGTGTCAAATGCGTAGCACCATCTTTAGACCCACTTATTCCTGCCTTCCCAATCTCCAAATTGAGCCCAGGATAGCTCATTGGAAATATTATTTGGCCTAGTTTCCAAAACTTTCATTGGTGTTCAAAACGAGCTTGATTTGACCCTTCAAAACTCCATTCTCCCAATATTGGTCAAAAAGAACAGAATGAGGGTGAAAAAATGAAGTGTGATCTTGTAGGAAACTTATGGAGGTCTTCCTCAACTAAAAATTGTGTTCATGATATCTCATTAGAAACATATTTCTGTCTAGTTATCATTTGGCTCATCAAGAAAGTCATTTGGATACCCCATCTAGGAGAAAAAATGATTTTCCCAAGGTCACTCCAGAAGTGCAGCAACTCTTTTATAGCAACCGTATTTTTGACATGTGTCCAAAACCATAACACCTGTGTAAAAACTGAAGGACTTTTTTCATCCTTGGACTATTATGGATAAAAAAACTCTCTCACTTTTGTAAAATTCATCTATGTTTCATTGGAAAACATAATTTTAATTAAAATTGGCCCTATGTGTGGAAAATGCTTTGTCCCTTGGAATGACTTACTGAAAAATGATGGAGACATGATGTTTATGATTGGAATGGCCTCATACTTGCTGAAATGACCTCCCTTATGCCTCCTCTATACAATGGAGTGGAATGTTATTGAACCATGAGAACCTTAATGACCTAATGGAGACTTTGAGTGGTTGTGACTATGACGAAAGTGACTGTCATGACCAATGGTATACTTCAGCAAAAGGTGAAATGAGCCAGCAAGGGATAAATTTCTAAAAGGAGTAAAGGAAACCCTAATTCAATCTTCAGTGACCAAATTTTTTGCATGATGACCTAGTGGAATGACAAAAAATTTAGAATGGGACCCTAATATGATATGAAAAGAGGATTTTGATCACTGATGGCAGTATGAAAATACTGACACTAATATAAATGACCTTCCATTTCCATCTGGAATCGAAATCAGTTGTAGCAGTCCACCTGGATGCTTACACTTTGCCTTCACCTACTGACAATCCAAGAACCTAGCCACAAAATCTGCTACGTCTGTCTTCAAATTTGGCCAATAATATAATTTCTTCACTGCTGTCAGCATCTTATGATAACCCAGGTGACCTGAATATGGTTTCGCGTGAAACTCCCTCAAGATCACCTTATTGACTTCACTTTTGTCTGGCACATATATCCTATCTCTAAATCTAACCAATTCATCTATCATGAGACAAAAGTCCACATCTTGTGCACCTTCATTTGCACCTGTACCTACACCACTACATGTACCTATATCTATACAACTACATGTAACTGTACCTGTACCTATACATGTACTCTGTTACAACTTGTACACAATCTCCATATACCTATCATCCTACTAATTTGCCTATAAGATCTTATCCTGTAAATATATCACATAAGAACTCATAGTTGTTATGTGATTTATCTATATCTCCCTACTAAGAGCATATACCACCCTAATCTATTTACCTTTGATATACCTTATTTGAAATTAGAACTCACTGATCGTGGCCAACCGCTGAGTATGCCTCCCTTTCAGATTTGGTTGGTCAAATAGATACCACAAACCATTGTGATCATTGATAAATAAAAACCTTCTACCAAAACGATAGTGCCTCCACATCTTCAATGCATGTATGATCGCTGGCAACTCTAGATCATGTGTTAGGTAGTTCTACTCATGCTCATTAAATTTTCGTGAATCATAACACACCACCTATCCATCCTGAATAAGGACTCCACCAAGTCCTCTCTTGAAAGAATATGTACATAATATAAACTCTTTGTCTGGATATGAAATCATTAACGTTGGTGCATGTGTGAACAACTACTTGAGAAACAATCACTCCTCTGTGCATTCAAACTTCTTACCTTTCCTCTGCAATGATGTGATAGGATAAGCAATCTATGAGAAGTTCCTAATGAAACTCTTGTAATAACTTGCTAACCCCATGAAGCACCTCACCTCATCCACATTCCTGGGAACTTCCCACTCCATGATAGCTCTTACCTTTTCTGGGTCCACTGCTATGACATCCTTGGAAACCACATGTCCCAAGTAGTGTACCTCAGTCTGAGAGAAACTACACTTTTTGAGATTAGCATACAACTGATGTTCTCTAAAAAATATGAGAACTGCTACTAAATGTTTAGTATGCTCTTCTTCATTTTTAGAATATACCAATATATCATCAATGAACACAATAACAAACTTGTCCAAATACAGATGAAACACACTATTCATCAAGCTCATAAAGTCATTTGGAGCATTAGTTAAACCAAATGGAACTACAATAAACTCATAATTCCCATACCTAATGCGGAAAGTTGTCTTGTTGATGTCCTCTTCTTTAGTGTGTACCTAATGATATCGGATCTCAGATCAATCTTCGAGAACATTGTCTCTCTCTTCAACTGATCAAACAAGTCATCAATCCTCGGTAACAGATACCTGTTCTTAAAGGTCAATTTGTTTAACTGCCTGTAGTCAATGCACAACTTGAGAGTACCATCCTTATTTTTCACAAATAATACCGTTGCACCCCATGGTGATAGACTTGGCCTAATGTATCCCTTGTCCAACATTTCCTTTAATTACAACTTCAACTCTACCAACTCTAGAGTGCTCATTTTGTCGATACCTTTGATGCCGGAGCTGCCCCTAGAACTAACTCAATAGAAAAGTCTACTTCCATGTGAGGTGGTACTCTGAAATAGCTACTGGAAATACATCATGAAATTGTTGTAGAACTAGTTACCTGCTCAAAAAATTTGCATCCTCAACTTCCTTACCTTAGGCACTAGAAATGTGCATTGCAAATAACACACACACTTTCTTGCAACTATGCTTAGCCTGCATAGCTTTCACCATTCTAATTGATGTTTCTTTCATCTTACTTCGCAAGACTCTTTGTTTCCCATTGTCATCCAAGCATTCAATGGCTTTGTCGTAACAATCCACCTTGGTTCTATGAAGGTACAACCAATCCATGCCCAATAACATAATGCATGATCCCTCCTAATGATAATGCATTCAAATGTGTTGTGGTAGGCATACCATTCAAATCAAATGTACAAGCTCTTACCGAGTGATGAACTCTCTTCTTGGTACCTGTAGCCAACTGCAATAACTAAGACTCTGCATGCACTTCTTTATTCAAACCACACTTATCCACCAGGTCAGGATTAACATAACTATAATTATATCCAGAGTCAATCAAAATAGAAACAAATTGATCACAAAGCTTACTGCCATCTCGATAATATATGCCTACTAATCTGCCTGTCTGTTATCTAGTGCTACATAGATCCTAGGAATACTCTACCCAACATCTCCCACTGTTTGTGCCTCCTGAGCACTGTAGATTTGTGATATACCACCATGATGTTGTGGACAATTTCTCCTACAGTGCTGTCCTCCACAAGTCCAACATTGTAAAGGCTTCCATCCTTGATCCTTATTTTTCTCCGCATATTAAGTCCCTGTCCTCTGTTAGATGCATTAAAGTTCTTAGATGGCACCACATTCTCTTTATTACCTATACCCTGAGGTCTTGCTCGCTTCTTATCCCATTTTCCTTTCTTCTGTGCATTACCTTTCCAATCCGGCTTAGTCTCAGATCTACGCTTTGATTGCTTGTAGAAATTCTTTAGCTTCTGGATGGCCTCCTCCAATGACCTAGACTCATCGAACTCAATCCTGTCTTTGAATGCTATCGACAACCCACAAATAAATATTTGAATCTTGGCCTTCTCCTCCTTGAGAACAACGTAAAATTTGAAACGAGAACAAATACGATTACCTATTTTTTTGAGGTAGAAAAAAAATCAACCGATTTTGAAAAGCGTTGATTTAGAATACATATCTATCTATATTTTTAGCAAGTTTTTGACACTTTAAATTTTTTATGTACATTATTTTTAAAATGTTAGTGATCTGCAAGCTGATTTTAAAGAGTGTTGATGCAGCCTCAAGCCCTTTTTTTAGAAGACTCATTTTTTGACTGTAAATTTTCTAAAGTGTTAAATGTGAATAATTATTTTCTAAATTTAAAAAAAATTGTAGTCTTCTTCTTCATATTTTTTTTGTTTTTCTTTAATTTTTTTTTTTTTTTTTTTTTTGTAGTGAGATCTTTATTTTTTTGCATAGTTAAAGAAAAAGGTCGATATTTTAAAGTTTTGATATTCTATATATTTATATATTGTTAATTAATTTCTCAATGCACATCAAATAATTGTCTCTAAAAAATAATAGTTTTTAACAATTGACATAAAAATACACTTTGAACATAAATATAACAAAAAAATTACACATTTTGAGACCCTTTTGCTAGAAATGACATGTCAAAATCACAATTTTCATCGGAAAGATTTAACAAAAAATGGTTAAATAATAGTTTTTTTTTATGAATTTTATGTCAAAAAATAATAATAATCACGATTTTTTTCAAAAAATAATGATTTGCATAAAAATTAAAGCGAAAACCACATAATACAAATATTGAACATATAACAACATTAACTGAACACTTATTCTTCTCATAAAATGTCAAAGTCAAAACATTACAAGTATAACTAATTAATAGCTATAAAAAATGAGCTTGATATTCAAGCATCTTAGTGCCTAAATCTACCTCAGGCTGAGAAAGGTTGGATCTAGGATAACATCAAACGACGCTTAACCTGGTAGCTAGCCCTACCAACTCGGGAGAGGGCTCTCTCCTTGTCAATCTCAGCAAAATATGATCAATGAGGGATTGATATGACTGATGTGAATACTAATCTTAGGCTAGGTATGTGTGTAGAAGAGATTGATTGAATATAATGATGCTTTATTTGCTCAAATGGAAAGGCAGATTTGGGTCTGGGGAATGAGGCTCAGATTTGCAAAGATCTCTATGGGGCAAGGTAGGCAACTAATTTGGTACTTCAAATTGAAATGAAATGGAAATATTTTAGATAGGTGAGGAGTTTAAGAGGGCAAGAAAACCTCAGGGATCCTCTTCAAACAGCTGAAAACATAAATAACTAAACAAACCCTAGGTAGAGCACTGCAATTTCAATGGATTCTACCTTTATCCTCGTTTGATTTATTTCAGATGAAGCAAAGAGAGATGATGGCATACATAGAACACATATAAACTTATAATTACAAAAGGAAGCACAATACCAAAGCAAGATGCCACATGAATCCCATAAAGTGCTGCAAACCCTGGTCTATTCCTTAGCCAAAACTGTTGAGATGAGTATACAATGAAGCTCCAAGCTTTCTCAAAAGTCCAACCATGCTAATGACTGAAAAAACATAAGATATAGGCAAACAACAACTCATCCTAGTCTCTAGGGGTCAAGCTCATGAGTTTAGGAGATATTCCAACAAATTTTAAACTAAGAACTAAAAAGTAGGCAGTGGAACAGCATGCCTCTAAAAACTAGGGAACTGATTCATTCAGTTGCAAACTACCTTTTCATGGATGAATCTACCCCTATGAGTGAAAATTAAACATAATTACATAAATATACATTAAATTACATTAAATTACATCATGAGTTTGACATTAATAAGGAGAAAAGTCAAACTGTCAAGAAACTAGGCGAAAAACAGAGTATTTTGGTCAAATTGAGCAAAATTTCTCCAATGTGTCGCGCTGATTTCCCTATGCGTAGAATCTTTTTGCAACTACTTTTGGAGGCCTTCCCGGTGTCCAAAGTTTCTCGAAGTGGGCTTGTTGGAAAGGTATGGCTATGCAATTTTTCGTACAAGTGGAATTTTTTAATTTGGTCTCAATTTACCCCTCCAAAATTGAGTTCTCGCAAGACTACTTCCTGTGTGTCAAAAAAGGGGCGGAAAGGTCATTTTTAGGGTGTTTTTGACCTTTTTGGGGGCTCAAAACCTGTCAAAATTTCTTGGCCATTGGTGAGCATGCATATTTTTTCATGAAAAATCCAAAAATGTTGAGTTTTCATCAAAAGGAGTCCCCCATCAAAAGCGAGCGCCAGGTGGCGCGGCGCATTGGGCAGAAAAACCTGTTTTTTGGCCCAAAAATTACAAAAATGCAAAAAGTGTCCCAAATTTTTTGAAATTTGGATTGAGTGTCCTCCATTAGGTGCTATGCTAGGAAAAGGAAGCCTCGGCCAAGATCTGAAGTTTATCTTACACTTTTTGCCTCCTCGATCTCTTCTTCAACTTGGCCTTCAAGTTCCTGATTCTAGCTTGGAACACCATATTTCTTGACAAATAGTGATATGCCATGTTTCTCAACATATTTTTCTCATTGATGGACTTCTCCAGCATGCTCTCCAAGTGGATATTAGTCCTCTCCAACCAAGACTCACGATCAACATTGATTTCTTGCTCAAGTGTTGTGAACTTGAATTTCCTCCTTTTGGCAGCTTGCCGGTTTTCTCGTATGTTTCTTAGCTCCATTATGGTTTGCTGATCCTCTAGATGTTTGTTTCTTTCCTCCAGATATTTGACTATCCACTTAGCTCTTTGTAGGTTGAGATACAAATGTTGAATGTCAGCTTGTTGCTCCTGGATGATCTCTCTAAGCTTTAAGCTTTGTGAGCCCAAATCGGTGTCATCATCCTGAATAAGAATAAAATCCGTCTCCTGCCCTCCTGAAGGCCCCTCATCCTATAATGGTTGCTTGCCCTTGTCCTGTACCTGCTTTGACGATGAAGGAAGCGAGACCCCTTCCACCCTGGGTGGAGATAATACTCGCTTTGCTGCTGCAAACAACCTTCTAGTGCCCTTTTGGTAGGTGACATATACTAGCACACTAGCGGTTTGTGTCTCATGAAGCTCCTGCTGATGTGAAGGTCCACCTGTCTCATGAAAAGCTTCTGGAGGCACCTGAGGAACCATGAAGAACTCATGAGAAATGAAATCCTCGCATGAAATGTCCTACAAACCAAGTTGATGCATAATTTTGATGAGTGCAAAATTATATATATTGTTAAACTGATGCTAAGGAATCTTTTGTCGTACTAGGGTGGTCATCTTCTCAATATTTCGGCACATGAAGTAGGGGAGATTCATCATTCTCACCCTGGTAAAATGCATCAACAATCTTATATGATAGGCATATAGGCAAGAAAACCGGCCCTCTCAGCTGAAATACTTAATTATGAGTTTCATCAAGGGAGTATATGAGTCTTTCAGGTACCGAAAGGGAAAAACTCTGCTGAGATGTCTCCAATAATCGGGCTTGATGTATGGTTCATAATGTTCCATGTCAATTTGCTGCCTTTTATTCCACTACTCTCCGACATTAGGAATGCCAGTTGCTAGAGAAATAGACTTTGTTGTCAAGGTGAATGTCACACCAGCTAAAGTGGCTTGGCCATTATGTAGATGAAGCACAAACAACCTAGCCAACTCATGATGATACTAGACTCTTGCAACCATCTCACAGAACAGATAACAGGATTGGTGTTGAAATCATGTGACAGCAAGAGGGCAGGCCTGCAGCTTGGAAAGTGAAGTAGATTCCTCTCTAATATGTTTACCACCCTTTTGAGGTCTCCTTGGAGCATGCATTTTGGTAGGAGAGTCACTGTGTGTCTCTTCATCTCAGTCATAGGAAGGATCAGACTCCATGTTTGCCAAATGTTTGTGTTATCTTAGATGAGTATGAAGATATTTTAGGTGTCTTTGATCTTTTGCTGCCAAGTTTATGAAAATGTATGAGGGACTATGAAGGGAGAGGGTAAGAGGGGTTTGGGAATGTTGTTGACTGGAATTGAGGGAATAGAAGGGTTTTAGGGACAGTTTTTAGGCTATGGGATAGCAATTAGGGTTTGGGGATTTTACAGCTAGGGTTTAGGATAATGGGAATTGGGGATAGGGGTGAATGAATTTAGGGGTATGGGGGATAGTAAAATGGGTTAATGAAACTAGAAAAGAAGTGAGGGAATAAAAGGTGAGGGAGTGATGGCAACAAAAACAAATTTACAAACCCTAAGCAATCATGTTTTGAACAAAAATTGCAAGGAGGTAGGGTTTTGAATTTTTTTTAGTAAATCATCATAAACATTTTAAGACACACTTTCATTGGCACTTAAAGAGTTGTTGACTTACTTCAGATCAGAGGAAGCCAAGAAAATTGGGAATTTGGATGAATTTGTGGTGAAAATGGCTTACAGCTCTATGCGCCGCACCACAAACCCAACACGCCGCACCTCCTGTATGCACCGTGCCAGTATAGTTTTTATACTATGGAACGTGGCCCAATGCGCCACGCCAGCTCTATGTGCCGCGCCGCTCACCCAATGCATTGTGCCCCTGAAACTTGCCCAAATTGCTGTAGTTTTGCTCTTTGCTTCCAGCCCGGTTGTTCTCTTGTTCACTCCTTCTCCTTTGGATGCAAATGATCTCTTTAAACATGACAAATGGTTTATATACAAAAGATTTTAATTTTTCACTTATCAAAAACCCACTTTGTAATGTTTGCATTTGACTTGTTTTTCAAACTCTGTTTTTGGGTAGTTTGCTTTATTTGTGCCTTTGATGAATTAAATGACTTGATTTTTTGTTTGCCTTGTAGGGGATGGAGCAGTTGAAGCTTGGCAAGGTGACCAAGGTTGCCACTGAAGTTTTTTACATATGAGAGAATTGGAATTACATCAATTTATAATAAAAACCTAAAATACTTTTTTTTTCCTCAAAATAGGGTTTTGAGGAAAAATACATTTCTGAGCATGAGATTATGAATTTATTGGTGCTAGAACTTTATTCAACCTCCTCATGTGCCTATTGACTTTTATTGGAAATTTTGAAGACCTTTTAAATGAAACCATAGACCTAATGAAAACTAAAACCCTAAAAATGACTTTTACTGATTTAAAGACAAAAGGTGACTGCAAATGATCTTGATGAATGGAAATGGGCCAGCAGGTAAAGGAAATGAGGGAAAATGTATAATGAGCCACTACCGTCAGATGATCCATGATCCTAATGGAATGCAACTGATTGAGCGAGACACCTAACATGCAATGCAACAAGAGAATTTGATCACTGACAAAGGGATGAAGATACCGACACTAACATTGGCTCCAATGGGGATGGTAGCTCCTTGGAGGTGCCAAGAACTACGGATCTCTGGGAAAGCAGGTAGTGCCTCTTCCATTTGGCTACATGGAGTCAATAACTTCAGGAAACTAAAATTAATATCTTGACAACAAAACATCGAAACTCGGGACTCAAGACTCATAACTGAAATAAGACTAGCTCAAACTGAAACAAGACACTCAAAAGCTGAAACTAGACATTCAACAGTTGGAACTAGACATTCAACAGTTGGAACTAGACATTCAGCAACTGAAACTAGACACTCAAAACTGACGAAAACAAAAAATGACTCAAGACTTACTTAACTGAAACAAGTACTTACAAAGATTTTTAATGGCAGCAAACCATCGATATTTGCGGGCTTCAAATCATGATGACAACCACCTACCTACTGATGAAATATGTACAATCATGTGTAGTGAGCCTTCCAATGTAACCAATCCAGTAGATGGCTACATACTGAAATTCTGCTCTCACTTTTCCCGAGCAGGTAGAACGATGTAAATGTAGGCAACTCACAATAACCACTAAAACCAAGGCTTATAATAATGAACCAGGCAACATCCATCTTCTCTAATGCTTGCAAAAGAATGCCGATGGTTCTTGAAAATCCTGAAGCACTAGCTTGTCTTGAGATCCAGCAACAAAAATACAAGTACTCCCTTTATTCTGATCTGAAAGAATAGTTGGTTGCTGATTGATAGTAACTGACTTGAATTCTGGCATACTGTGTCTCTCAGATTCACATTCCTCGATTTCATGGTCTAGGTCATTCTTAAACAAAAAACAATCTTCAAGATTATCAAACATGACAGCCTTATCATCTTCATGAAAGAAAATATTATCTGTTCATTGATCTATAAATCTAATTTCAAGACTGTCATCATTTTCAAAAGAAGAAGAAGTTTCACCAACACCTTCTTGACCATGTGCACACTGCAGACCTGCATTAGCTTGGGCTGGAACCTGACCTTTTAGGAGTAGATATATTTTATCTTCAGACAGAGGAGATAATACTTTTTTCTCTATTTTGCTCAAGTGATTATTGTCTTCTTGAAATAACATTTCAAAACATGAAAAACCTGAATGACAGTCCTTAATTCCCCGATTTTCTGAAATTTGAAAACATTGTTGATCATCTTCATATGACATAGCAATCAAATTATCACTAACCACTGAGTTATCGAAAGAATATTTTTCACTTACTTGAACAAAGATCTCATCTTGTTTTTCATAAAATGACTGGATTACCTCCTCATGAAAACTTTGTTCTAATGAAATGAGAACACTTGGATCAATAACTATGTTTTCTTCATTCCAGATGATCTCAACAGTAGAGCTTTCTTTCATGGGATTCAAAACAAGGTAGTCCTCATCATCACGATCTGAATCTAGATTTGAAATAGCTGACTTGACTTTATCACATTCTGAAATTGAAACTTGACTTCATGCATGCTGTGCTCTTCTATGGACAGATCTGAAATAAAACCTTCTTTTTCATTATTTTCCATTGTACTAAGATCTTGATCCTGCTGCAAAGTTTCCTGAGCATCTTGATGAGTATCCTCTAAGTTCTCTTTATGCTGCTGAAATGGATTTTCATATAGAGCCTCCATGATATCATCGTCTATGAAGTCATCATCTTCATAAACTTTTTCAAGATTTTCAATAAAACTATAAACATGTTTACAACAGTCCTGAATTAAGGTTAAGGATGGATAAGATTCTTTATACCTCTCAAAGAACATGGTATGAAAATCCTTCAAACAGTAAATACAAGCAGACGACAAACTTTCATACCAAGATCAGGCTTCACCTTCCAGAGTGGCCATGAATATATTCATCAAATAATCTTCAGGAAAATCAACCTTCAACTTGCGAATATGTATGTGAAATCTAACTAGATGTAAAGCAGCATCCTTCCTATCATCATCTTTAAACGTAGGAAAATTCTTTTGCCAGTCTACATTAGGAATTTTATTTGGGAAACCTGGAATGTGATCTCGGCTCATGGGATCATATCGTCGATCTAGTGAAACCATTTTGATAACAATGAATTCACCAATAAATTCTTCAGGCTACTGATTTTTGAAGGGTAGAGTCGCCATAAAAATTCTGAACCTTGGGATTCTTCGACAGTGGAGTCGCCAGGTGAATGATTTCAGCCTTCTGATGTATGATCGTTGTCCACCATCAAAAATCAGATCTAACTTGATACATGTACTGGGAAAATTTTCAAGTCAGATGTTCAACTTATAAGACTAGACGAGAGATTGACTGAAGCAGCTTTTATCTAATTATGCACTCGCAAAGAAATGTGCAGTTCGAAGGCTTCCTGGCATAACTTCAGGCTCCATCTATAGTTTATAAAATGAAGAACACTAACAAACAAACAATTTCGATTTCCTAGTATGGTCGCCACTATGTTAGTGCCTAAATCTACCTCAGGTTGAGAAAGGTAGGATCTAGGATAACATTAAACCACGCTTAACCTGGTAGCTAGCCCTACCAGGTCGGGAGAGGGCTCTCTCCTTGTCAATCTCAACAAAATATGATCAATGAGGGCTTGAGATCACTGATTGGAATACTGATCTTAGGTTAGGTATGTGTGCAAAAGAGCTTGATTGAATATAATGATGTTTTGTTGGCTCAAATGGAAAGGCAGATTTGGGTCTGGGGAATGAGACTCAGTTTTGCAGAGATCTCTATGGGGCAAGGTAGGCAACTGATTTGGTACTTCAAATTGAAATGAAACGGAAAGAGTTTAAATAGGTGAGGAGTTGAGGAGGGAAAGAAAACCTCAGGGATCCTTTTCAAATAGCTGAGAACATAAATAACTAAACAAACCCTAGGTAGAGCACTGCAATTTCAATGGATTCTACCTTTATCCTTGTTTGATTTAGTTAAGATGAAGAAAAGAGAGATGATGGCATACATAAAACACATATAAACTTACAATTACAGAAGGAAACACAATACCAAAGCAAGATGCCACATGAATCCCATAAAGTGTTGCAAACCCTGGTCTATTCCTTAGCCAAAATTGCTGAGATGAGTATACAATGAAGCTCCAAGCTTTCTTAAAAGTCCAACCATGCTAATGACTGAAAAAACATAAGATATAGGAAAACAAAAACTCATCCTAGCCTCTAGGGTGCAAGCTCATGAGTTTAGGAGCTGTTCCAACAAATTCTAAACTGAGAACTAAAAAGTAGGCAGTGGAACAACATGCCTCTAAAAACTAGGGAACTGATTCATTCAGTTGCAAACTACCTTTTCATGGATGAATCTACCTCTATGAGTGAAAATTCAACATAATTACATCAAGATCCATCAAATTACATTAAATTACATCATGAGTTTGACATTAAGAAGGAGAAAAGTCAAACTGTCAAGAAACTAGGCGAAAAACAGAGTATTTTGGTCAAACTGAGCAAAATTTCTCCAATGCGTCGCGCTGATTTCCCTATGCATAACATCTTTTTGAAACTACTTTTGGAGTCCTTCCCGGTATCCAATTTTTCTCCAAGTGAGCTTGTTGGAAAGGTCTACCTGTCTACTTTCTAGAAAAAGTGGAATTTTTTAATTTGGTCTCCATTTACCCCTCAAAAATTGGGTTCTCCCAAGACTGCTTCTCGTGTGTCAAAAAAGGGGCAGAAAGGTCATTTTTAGGGTGTTTTTGACCTATTTGGGGGCTCAAAACCTGTCAAAATTTCTTGGCCATTGGTGAGCATGCATAATTTTTCATGAAAAATCCAAAAATTTTGAGTTTTCATCAAAAGGAGTCTCCCGTCAAAAGTGAGCGCCAAGTGGCGTGGCGCATTGGGCAGAAAAACCTGTTTTTTGGCCCAAAAATTCCAAAAATGCAAAAAGTGTCCCAATTTTTTTGAAATTTGGGCTGAGTGTCCTCCATTAGGTTCCATGTTGGGCCAAGGAAGCCTCAGCCAGGATCTGAAGTTTATCTTGTGCTTTTTGCCTCCTCGATCTCTTCTTCAACTTGGCCTTCAAGTTCCCGATTCTAGCTTGTCACACCATATTTCTTGACAAATAGTGATATGCCATGTTTCTCAACATATTTTTCTCATTGATGGCCTTCTCTAGCATCCTCTCCAAGTGGATATTAGTCCTCTACAACCAAGCCTCACGATCAACATTGATTTCTTGCTCAAGTGTTGTGAACTTGACTTTCCTCCTTTTGGCAACTTGCCAATTTTCTCGTATGTTTCTTAGCTCCATTATGGTTTGATGATCCTCTAGCTATTCGTTTCTTTGCTCCAGATATTTGACTATCCACTTGGCTCTTTGTAGGTTGAGAGACAAATGCTGAATGTCAGTTTGTTGCTCCTGGATGATCTCTCTAAGCTTTAAGCTTTGTGAGCCCAAATCTATGTCATCATCCTGAATAAGAATAAAATCTGTCTCCTGCCCTCCTGAAGGCCCCTCATCATGTAATGGCCGCTTGCCCTTGTCCTGTACCTGCTCTGCTGATGAAGGAAACGAGACCCCTTCCACCTCGGGTGGAGATAATACTCGCTTTGCTGCTGCAAACAACCTTCTAGTGCCCTTTTGGTAGGTGACATATACTGGCGCACTAGTGGTTTGTGTCTCATGATGCTCCTACTAATGTGAAGGTCCACCTGTCTCATGAAAATATTCTAGAGGTACCTGAGGAGCTGTGAAGAACTCATGAGAAATGAAATCCTCCCATGAAATGTCCTGCAAACCAAGCTGATGCATGACCACAATTTTGATGAGTGCAAAATGATATATACTATTAAACTGATGCTGAGGAGTCTTCTGTTGTACTAGGGTGGTCATCTTCTCAATATTTCAGCACATGAAGTAGGGGAGATTCATCATTCTCACCCTGGTAAAGTGCATCAACAATCTGATATGATAGGCATATAGGCGAGAAAACCGGCCCTCATAGCTGAAATACTTAATTATGAGCTTCATCAAGGGAGCATTTGAGTCTTTCAGGTATCGAAAGGGAAAAATTATGCTGAGATGTCTCAAATAACCAGGCTTGATGTATGGTTCATAATGTTCCCTGTCAATTTGTTGCCTTTTATTCCACTGCTCTCTGACATTAGGAATGTCGGTTACTAGAGAAATAGACTCTGGTGTCAAGGTGAATGTCACACCAGCTAGAATGGCTTGGCCATTATGTAGATGAAGCACAAACAACTTGGCCAACTCATGATGGTACTGGACTCTTGCAACCATCTCACAGAACTGATAACAGGATTGGTGTTGAAAGCATGTGACAGCAAGAGGGCAGGCCTGCAGCTCAGCAAGTGAAGTAGGTTCCTCTCTGATATGTTTACCACCCTTGTGAGGTCTCCTTGGAGCATGCATTTCGGTAGGAGAGTCACTGTGTGTCTCTTCATCTCGGTCATAGGAAGGATCAGACTCCATGTTTGCCAAATGTTTGTGTTACCTTAGATGAGTATGAAGAGATTTTAGGTGTCTTTGATCTTTTGCTGCCAAGTGTACGAAAATGTATGAGGGACTATGAAGGGAGAGGGTAAGAGGGGTTTGGGAATGTTGCTGACTGGAATTGAGGGAATAGAAGGGTTTTAGGGACAGTTTTTAGGCTATGTGGTAGCAATTAGGGTTTGGGGATTTTGCAGCTAGGTTTTAGGATAATGGGAATTAGGGATAGGGGTGAATGAATTTAGGGGTATGGGGGATAGTAAAATGGGTTAATGAAACTAGAAAAGAAGTGAGGTAACAAAAGGTGAGAGAGTGACGACAACAAAAACAAATTTACAAACCCTAAGTAATCATGTTTTGAACAAAAATTGCAAGGAGGTAGGATTTTGAATTTTTTTTTACTAAATCATCATAAACATCTTAAGGCACAGTTTCATTGGCACTTGAAGAGTTGTTGACTTACTTCGGACCGGATCAAGCCAAGGAAATTGGGAATTTGGATGAATTTGTGGTGAAAATGGCTTGCAGCTCTATGCGTCGCACCACAAACCCAATGCGTTGTGCCTCCTGTATGCGTCGCGCCAATATATGGAAGGCGGACCAATGCGCCACGCTAGCTCTATGTGCCGTGCCGCTCACCCAATGCGCCGCACCCCTGAAACTTGCCCAAATTGCTGCAGTTTTGCTCTTTTCTTTCAACCCGACTGTTCTCTTGTTCACTCCTTCTCCTTTGGATGCAAATGAGCCCTTTAAACATGACAAATGGTTTATATACAAAAGATTTTAATTTTTCACTTATCAAAAACCCACTTTGTAATGTTTGCATTTGACTTGTTTTTCAAACTCTGTTTTTGGGCAGTTTGCTTTATTTGTGCCTTTAATGAACTGAATGACTTGATCTTTTGTGTGCCTTGTAGGGGATGGAGCAGCTGAGGCTTGGAAAGGTGACCAGGGTTGCCACTGAAGTTTCTTACATATGAGAGAACTGAAATTACATCAATTTATAATAAAAACCTAAAATACTATGTTTTTCCTCAAAACAGGGTTTTGAGGAAAAATACATTTCTAAGCATGAGATTATGAATTTATTGGTACTGGGACTTTATTCAACCTCCTCATGCTCCTGCTAACTATTATTGGACATTTTGAAGACCTTTTTGATGAAACCCTAGACCTAATGAAAACTAAAACCCTAAAACTGACTTTTACTAATTTAAAGACAAAAGGTGACTGCAAATGATCTTGATGAATGGAAATGGGCCAGCAGGTAAAGGACATGAGGGAAAATGTACAATGAGCCACTACCATCAGATGATCCATGATCCTAATGGAATGCAGCTGAATGAGTGAGACACCTAACATGCAATGTAACAAGAGAATTTGATCATTGACGGAGGGATGAAGATACCGACACTAACAAAGCATAAATTAAATTTAATCAACAATATCACGTAATCCATACTCTTCATCCTCTAGAGTTTCATCATTGTCTTCTTCCACAATATTTTATGCGTCATTTCACTCATTTTCCTCTTCTGATGGATCTTTGATGTCTGTGAATCTCCCAATGTATGCCTTTCCAATCATTCCATCTAATGGTGGTTGAGGTTCCTTTGCCTTTTTTTCCACATGTGATTCATTAAAATCCCCTTTCCTCAACCCAATTTCTTGCATTGCATCTGGAAGAAATTGAAGAGCATTAATTATTTGTTGAATAAATTTGCACTGTACTGGGTCTTTTTCAATGGAAATGCAATTTCTTCCTTTTTGTAGGAAACATGCTAGTGTTGTACCTAATTATCAAGCACAAAAGAAATAATGAAGTAATTTAGTATAATCACATATAAATTAAGAAGATATTGAAATTCAATTTTATATAATAAAACTTACCTGAGCCTGAGAATAAATCCATAACCCAATCTCCTTAACTTGAACATAAGTCTAGAAGATAGTTAATCAATGACTGTGGTTTTTGATAAATGTTAACTATCTCTCCTTTTACTCCTTTATCTTCATATGTTAGTTTGTTTACAATATCATCATAAAGAAATACTTGGCTATGACTCTTTCCATCTACCCGATTAAGAAGCATATGCTTATAGATATCATATTTTGTCCAACTTTTAACATGGATGAACTCACAGTCACTTATAATTGGTTGATCTCCACGGTCAATAAAATTTGACTTTTGCTTGTAACACGAAATAGTAAAAGTTCAATTAACTTGTACATAAATTATTTTTTTAACATTAATCAAACATACAATTTCAACGTCTTACCATGTAAGTTTCATCCTTGAGTTTTCTTTACCCTTGAAGCTTGTCAATAACATTTCCAATTGTGTGTCCGAATGAAATGTCATAAATATCCATAATGGTGATCTTGTGACTTCTGCAAATCCCGCAACCACTTTACTAAGAGCTTGATAAGTATAAGGGTCACTATCATAGTCAATGTTTGGGATATTTAAACCATGGCGAATATCTGCAATAACTAGGGAATAATACCTTTTAGGTATGAGTTTAGAAATGTCTTCACAATCACCTTGTATTATTTGATTTTGACTATTCTCAAGCCCATTCCAAATGAAATGAGTAAGACTAAGATCAAGTTCAACATTACTAAGATGTTGTTTTCTTCATCTTTCCATCTTAATTTTTTCAATAAAGCTTCTAAAACTATCTGGTGCTCCATTTACATCCTTCTTAATCTTTAATAAAATAAACAAATATATGTATATGTTATAAAATAAAATTAGTCTACAGATGAATAAAATGAATGTATAAATCAACATACCTTTTTAAATGCAAGATAAAAATCTTTTAGCATTGATGTAGAACTTGAATCTGGGTAGTTGTGTACAACATCATCCCAACTATCTTCATTCAACAATTTAACCATTTGTTCTTTTATTTTCATTTAAACCTTGTGACTGAATAGATAAAGTAAAAATACTTAATATATTGATATGTATAACAAATACTACCAACAACAATATGTTATATTTAAAAGAAAATTATAATCTAGAAATAAGTAAAAATAATTCGACAAACTTACTTTTGAAATTCCTCACACATTTCGTCCAAGGATAATTCCCCTCACTTCACACGATATAATATTGTTTTGACAAGTTTTTCATCCTTCACTCCTTGCAATGCTCTCCAAGGTGTGATAGTCATATCTTTTGGAAGCAACTTCATTTCAGGACCTGATTTACTGCTGCTACATATCAATGGTTTAGACTTTTTGACCTTCTTTTTTTTAATGCCAATGTTCTCCCACATGATAAAATTATCATTAAGCAATTCCCATATCTCTCCAATTCTAAATGGAAACTGGAAAATGTTATACATACCTATGAATATATCATAATTTACTTTTCTGCCTTTTGAATTGATTTTTTCGTCAATTTGATAGCTTATTTCCATGCAACATTTCTTCTGAAATGCTAAACTAACAGTTGCCTTATCCCCACCAAATTTATCTTCGAATTCATTATGAATAAATCTAACCCTTTGGATGAAATTCTTAGACATCCTATACTCATTATTTGTATTATGATCCATGCCAATAACTTTGCTTTTGTATATGATAAACCATAATAAATGATACTTTCTTTGTTTCAAAGCATGTTGGGTTGTGTTATATTATTTCCATGACTAGTGGGGGGGTCACAGAGGGGGATGTAGCCCCCCTATCGGACCCTATATTACCTATGGTTTTGTGCATGGATTTCGCACATGGTTTTGGGCGCGATGGTTTTCGTTCCATGGTATTATGTAGATCTGGTTAAGGGAACTACGGTTATGTTCTAATCCAGGGTTAATAGAATAGGGTTTATGGATGCTTTGGCATGGATATATATGTATTGTAACATTAAAAGGAATATAATGAAAAATCAATCTGGTAGTCCTGGTTTTGGGATCCAAGGAAAAATCTCTGTGTATGTTTGTTTTATGTGTTATGCTCTCGCCTTTGTTTATTTTCTGTTTTAGAATTCATATGCAAGTAATTTTTGTATGGGGTTAAAACCTACAAAAAAATGGGTTATTGGGATATTCCTCCATCAATTTCCTTTGAGCTTCTACAGAATGGTTCCCCCCAAGCACATAATAATTGTATTCAAAACATTTTGACTTATCAAATGTTTCTTTGTTGGGAACTTGAACTGGATCAACAAGAAGCACATAATCAACCACATTAGCATGTGGATTGTAAGTACTAAAATAACCGAACTAGTTCAACTATATTAGTACATGTTAAGAAAACATGTATTACAAGCATTTAAAGAATAGTCTTATAAATGGATACAAAACATGCATGAAAACGTGCTGGCCTGAAACAAGCTTCAGCATTAAGAAAAAGTTCCAAGACACTTATGTACACCATACATCACTAGCCCCAGTAGTGGGACATTAGAGCCACTCCTCGCTCCTCAAAGAACATACTATAGACTCTCAAGGCTATGTGGGAGGAGCCAAGGTAAAAAGTATTTTTCTCATACAATGAGGGTTCATATATAGCCAAGGGGGCTAACTAAACTTTGTGACTCTTTGATTTCCCTAATGAATGTTTGACTTCCTGTGACTTTTCTACTTACATGACTCTTCAACTTCATATGTGTGTCTCTTGGACGTTCACATTACATTACATTTGATTACAAAAAGTATGGCCCATAGTAGTGATGTGGCCGAGACAACTCACGACACAACTCAACATGTCACTGTTGACATGTACTAGCTGACTGTGGTATCCGTGTCGAGCTGCTATGATGCTAAGTGATGGGTGTGCTCTCAGTGTATCATGTCTTCACCTCCACATGGCAAGGTGTGTGGGGTCTTCGATGGTCTTGGTATTTCCTTGATGGTGCACATGTATGTGTCCCTTTCACTTGCTTCTCTTCATATGTTCGATCAACTATGAGCAAGTCTTCTAGGATGCACTCCTTATTCATCCTGTTCATCATTGCGCCATGTTTCATCAATGTACATGTTCCTATAATCACTCATGATGAGACGACATCAAATCCAAAAATCTCCTAGACTAACATGATGCATTGTTTTCTATTTCAGGTTCAGGTGACCAAGAGGGAGGATAAGGCACTGAAACTCGCAAAGCACAGCTCATGCTAGGATGAGAGGCTTCATAGTACTATCGGGAAAAACTACACAGATTTCACGAGGAGGAATATTTGTGCAATCGGGACAATATTGACAGCTGCAAGGTAAAATCCAGCTGGGCAGAACTATGCAATTCCTGGGAGGAAGAAAAGGCAAGGTGTCGAGAGGAACTACTAGGAAATTTTGTGTAGTTTTTAGGATGAGGACTGAGCAAGTAATATAGGGGTCTAGCTAGGAATCTATGCAATTTATCTGAGGAATATAGAGCGGGAAGTGGGAGGCATTGGGAGACATTTTTGTGAAGTTTTCTAGTGCAAGGCCGGATTGGGTTGCGGGGAGTTGCTGGTCATAACTAAACATTTCTAAGACAGTGTCAGACAAGAATTTGCTACACAGTTTCTAGGATGAGTGTAGAATGGGGCAGTAGGGAGAGTTCCAGTCAAAACTGCATGATTTTTAGAGGGAGACTAGGGTATGCTAGCAAGGGGCCTGCTAGTTAAATCTGCACAATTCCTTGGAACAGTGCAGTGATAGGAAGCAAAGGCCTGACTCACATGACTACGCAGTTTTTGGAGAGAGTGCATGGGAGACAGTTGGGCAAATTTTGTGCAATTTTGGCGAGTAGTGCAATCTCGGGTCATAGTGTAGTCCAGGTTTCCTGTATACCATAGGGAGGCTTGATGAGTGATCTTGTAGGAAGTGCATATTGGATTGGACTTGGGGAAAACTTCTATGCAGTTTTGGGAGACAATCGACTTGCTCACCTCCAGGATTGCACAATGTACACTCTCTCAGAGAACTGCGTTAAGCTCTGCACTATTTTGGGCAGTAGAGAAGGGTCACTGAGATCTGAGACTGCATAGTGCAGCTCAGTAAGGGTCTAGTTGAACGAGGGTTTTCCGTTCAAAATATTTTCAGGAAAAATGACTAAGTGTGAGAGAAAGTGAACTTGTGCATACATGACATTGTGATCACACACTTAGCATGACTCGACGACAATACACCTCAAACCAACAAGACAAACATGTGCTCATTGAGGTTAAATTAAAGGTTAAGAGTGACAAGTGAGACACTTGAGATAGATCTTTGAATGATCGCAATGACACTTGTGTGACAGTGCTTGTAACTTTGTGTGTGAGTACGAATGATGTTCACAAAGCAAAAATAACTCATGCACACAAAGACAAACATTCAAAATTTCCAAAACAAGACCACAAGCATGACATAGCAATCAACATGCCAAAAGATGACCGATGGTTGATCAAGAAAAAAGGGTGTAAAGAATCGAAAAGAGCTTATGGAATTAGCCCGAGTGTTTGCAACCATCAGGGGAAAAACCAAGGAAGGCTTTGAAATTTGGATGTGAGCAAAAATTTTGGAGGGTGTTGCAACCGCTACAACACTTGGCGACACATTGGTTGAATACTAGATTCTCTGTTTCAGTTCATTTTTAGCACAGAGCCTTGGCCTTTCAGGGATTATTGATTCGTTGTGCAGGTTAGTTTGGCTTCCCCACTTACCCTATGGACAAACATGGTTCACCTTGTACCAACTCAGTCAAACACAACAAAATTTTTCAGCTAGATCACAATGTTTCAAAATCAAGAAGGGTAGTTTTGCTCGTGAGCTTAATATTTTTAGATTATAATTTTTTATCTCTTGTGTTGCTCTGCTGCCAACAGGCTTGGATAGTACCCTATCAGAGTCACGAAGGAGCACAAGCATTTCTCCACTACACATGAGCCTAGTCAGTACCCCGGTGGAGTTTCCTACTTCACCTCTCTATGCAGGAAGCCTTTCTCTTCTTTGGCATTATTTTTTTTAAAAGAGGATTGTGCATAGGAATTTATTTATTTTTGGGTGAAAGAGAGATCCCAACTTACTGAGATAAGAAGGAGTTGTTCCTTCAGAGAATCATGTAAGACCTCTAATTTAGCTTTTCTCATTTAGATTTTTACCCTTCTCCGTTTCTATTAGTTGGATAAGCTTGAACATATAGAGGAGGAGACTGAGTAAAGGCATGGGGTTTCCCAGTTTGGACATAGGTTCATGGTTTGACCAGAGTTTCCATTACAGATGGATTGCATTTTTCGTCAAGACTTCATCAGCCAAAAGTTACAACCAAGCATAGAGAAGACAGACACAAGACTAGCCAAGCACTGTAGTGTCACAAAACTCTTTAACTTCAGCCACATACATATTCAAAAGCCATGACCTAGTATAAGACAACACTTATTTACAAAATAAAAATGACAAGGCATAAAAGTAAAGCAAAGCAAAGTGAAAACAACAAAGTAAAGAAATAGAAAAAGCAATGAAAAGACTACGTACATAGGGCGGGGCGTGGCCCCAGATCATTGAAAATAACATTTCAAATCTTGGCCATTGACAAGAAGATTGTCAATCCTCTGGTCAAGTGATTATAGACAATACATGTGTTGGCCAAGTTTTTCATGAATTATGAAAGGACCAATCCATAGGGACCGGAACTTCGTGAGTTTTCCTTTGTCTTCATTGGGTTTATCCCGCTTCAATACTAATTCACCCACAACGAAGCTGGTGTTCCCTGCAAACTTTCAATCGAACCATCTCTTGATACGGTTCTGGTGGGGTGGAAAAATTTCGTTTTCTTTCATCTATTTTTCATGTAACTTGTGTAATGCATCCATCCTACACTGAACCAATAGACACAACTTTCCTTGGGATTCTTGGGATAACTAGAGAGCAGGAAAGTAGATATCTGGTGGGAGGATGGTTTCTTTTCCATATACAAGGAATTATGGAGATGTGTTCAGAGAGGGCTTAGGTGTAACTCGATCAGCCCAAAGAGTGTTCACCAGAGTAGAATGCCAGTTATGTTGTTCAGAGTAAATGGTCTTTTTTATGATGCGAATGAGATTCTTGTTTGTACATTTGTCAAGACCATTTCCCTGTGGGTAGTATTTAGTTTAATGCTTAAGCACAATACCATATTGCAATGCGAAATGATAAAGTTTCAATGAATATAAGTAAGATTCATTTTCAAAAACAAGTGATACAGGAATGCCAAACCTCAAAATGATGTTCTGCCGAAATAAGCTGATGAATTCCTGGTGTTAGCACCTAAATTTGCCTTAGGCTGAAGAAAGGCAACATTCAGGGTAACCACAAACCATGCTCAGTCTGGTAGCTAGCCCTACCAGAACAGGAGAGGGCTCTCTCCAAGTCACACTCAGGAAAATAAACAATAGGGTCTGAGATGACTCAAAAATGGATAGTGATTTTAGGCTAGGTAAACAAGTATGATGGAGGTATTTTGAAGAATGACTGAGTTTTATGGGATGTGTGGGACCAAGGAACAGCATGACCAGAGAATTTAACTCAAAGACACAAATTATTTCGTGAGGCAAGACAGGCGGAGAGTCTAGCAATTAGATTCGAAATAATATGGAGTGGAGAGATTTTTTAAGAGTGTGAAAAGGGCATAAATACATGAATCCTTTTCAACAGAAGAAAACATAGAACATGAAAACTATCCCAAGGCAGAGTAGTGCACTGAATTCTACCTCTATTACTTAGAAAGCTTTCACTGGAAATGAATGTGAATGAAAATATGAAACATAACAAAATACATATGAAACATAAAGAAGATACATTTGCTAAACTCACGCCACAGGAATCTCATGAACTAGAGCTGCAATCTTTCATTAATTCTCTGTCAAAATGTACAGTGAGTGACTGAGTTTCTCTCCCACAGTTCCCAGAAATTCCAACCCTTTGCAAATAGTGTTGCATACAATAAATAGACTATTCCATTTGGAAATAGAATGACCCACAGTTGGGGAGTTTTTCAAATGATTACAAACTGGAAATGGAAAGCCAACCATTAGTTATAGGTGCAGTGTTACAGAAATCACAAATGGCTTGGGTGACTGCTCGCCTTCCTTTGCCACTTGGATAGGAGCCCACCTTTAGTGAAAATACTTTTTAAACATTGCCTTAGTTTCCGATAAAAATATAGTGTAAATGAGCGGGCCCACTTGGAGAAAGTTGCGAATCGAAATGTCGCGGAGTGGGCACGATTTTGGCCTTTGGGTGTTTGTGCGCCGTGCCAAAAACTGTATGTGTCACGCCACTTTGGAGGCGATTTTGAGGTACCTGAAGGAGTTCAAATTGTGCCCAAGTGTGCTTGTTAGAAATCCTGGCCTATCTACTTTCCAACCCAAGTGGAATTTCTGAATTTGGTGCTCATTTGCCCCTCCAAAACTTCATTCTCCCAAGCCTGCTTCCTGTGTGTCAAAATAGGGGCAGAGAGGTCATTTTTTGAGTGTTTTTGACCTCCTGGGGACTCAAATCATGCCCAAATTTCTTGTCCATGGACCAGAAGGCATTATTTTTCATGATAAATCCAAAAATGCAAGCCATTTGTGATTTGGAGCTCCCAATCCTAAGCGTCGCACCAGTGGTGAGACGCACAGGGAGAAAAACCTTGTGTTGTGACCAAAAATTTTCCATGTGACCAAAATTTCCCCAAATTTCTTGAAATTTGGGCTGGAGCTTCCTTATCAAGTGTTATGCTGGGACAAAGAGGCTTCGGTCAATATCTGATGTCGATCGAGCTCCCTTTGCCTCATTTTCTTCTTGATTGCCTTCCTCAATTTCGCCTTCAAATTCCTGATTCGGGCCTTGCATAATTTGTTTCACGCCATGTAGTGGAAAGCCATGTGTCTCAACAATGCATGGTCCTTGTCAGCCTTGTTCAGTAGCCTCTCCAAGTGCATGTTAACTCTCTCGATATTGGCCTCCTGATCCTCATTAATCTCTTGCTCCAATGACGTGAGCTCAACTCTTCTCCTTTGTGCAGCTTGGTGATGCTCATGAATGTTTTGTAGCTCCATGATCGATTGCTGATCCTCCAGCTATTTGTTCCTCTACTTCAGATATTTCATGTTCCATTTGGCTCTTTCCAAATCAAGGGACAAGGCTTGAATCTCTGCTTGCTGCTCCTGGATGATCTCTTTAAGCTGTGTACTTGTTGGTTCTGTATCTGTATCATCATCATGAAGGAGAACGAATTCGATCTCTCGTTCACCTGATGGCTCACCTGAAGGCCCCTCATCCTGCATTGGATCCTTGCCTTTGTCCTGTTCCTGTGATGCTGATGGAGGAAGCGAGGCCCCTTCCACCCGGGTGGAGATAACACTCACTTTGCCGCTGCAAACAAATGTCTGGTGCCTTTCTGATATGTGATGAAAATCGGCACACTAGCAGTCTCATGGCGCTCATACCGACGAGAAGGTTCACCCTCATGCTTAACCTCTGATAATACCTGTGAAGTGATGAAGAGGTCACGGGAGATGAAATCATCCCAAGTAATGCCGTGCAATCCCAGCTGATGAACCACCAAAATCTTAATAAAAGCAAAGTGATAAACACTGTTAAGCTGCTGCTGAGGGGTCTTGTACTGCATGAAGGTGTTCATCCTCTCTATGTTCCTGCAAATGAAATATGGGATGTTCATCATCCGTACCCTAGTAAAGTGCATGAGCAACCTGATGTGATAGGCATATAGACGAGAGAACCTCCCCTCACAGCTGAAGTACTTCATGATCAACTTCATGAGTGGGGCATATTCATCTTTCAAATATCGGAATGGAAAGACTCTTGTGAGCTGCCTCAAGTAACTGGCCTTAATGTAAGGCTCATAATGCTGCCGATCAACCTTCTGTTTCTTGTGCCATGGTTCTCCAACATTCAGTATGCCGGTTGCTAATGAGACAGTTTCAGGTGTCAGTGTGAAGGTGACACCGGCCAAGATAGAGTGATCTCCATATAGGTGAAGCACAAAAATACGGGCCAACTCATGATGAACTCAAACATTAGCCACTCTTTGACAAAACTCAAAACATGATAGATGCTAGAAACATGACATAGCAAGAGGGCATGCCTGCAATTCTCTTAGGGTGGTTGGCTCATCCCTAACATGTTTTCCACTTTTATGATGTTTCCGGGGAGCCTGTTCTTCTGAGGATGAATCACTTTGAGTTTCCACCTCGTACTCTGATGAATTCTCAGATGCCATGATTGCTATATATGGACTATGCTTGGACTACCCTTTGATGATGGTAGTGAAACTATATGTTGTTACGAACTCTACCACCAAGGGGAACAATGCAAAAAGGGAATGTTAGGAAGGGGATTAATATGATGGGATTAGGGATTATGGGGAGAAGTTTTGTTTTAGGGACATGTAGGAGGGTTTGGGGATTTTATAAGGAAGGATTTTGGGGTTTTATATTGACAAATGAGTGGAGGGGATAGGGAATATAGGTTTAGTACTGTTTTAGGGTAGGGAAATATGCGAAAAATGGAATAGGGGGAAAGGGAAAAATGGAAAGAAGGGGAAAAATGAAAGGGAGGAGGAACCTTGGCCTCAACACAACAAATTTGCAACCCTAAGAGCAATGGCTTTGATGATTTCAAGAGGTAGGGTTTAGGCAGTTTTATTGCAACTATACACGGCCATAAACCATCATTATATCCACAAAATTTGATGAGCAAGCAAGATGTAGACCCTACCTGTCAATTTGAAGGGTTTCAAAGTGATTTGTTGCAAGTTTGGCACAATTTCAGGCCTCCGTGATTGTGCGCCGCACTCTGTATATGCATCGCACCCATGTTAACTTTACACTGTGGGGTTGTGGTCTATGCGCCGCGCTCCCTATGTGCGCCGCCCCCCTCTATGTGTGCGTCGCACTCCTGAAAATGACTCCAAACTCACTCCAGACGCGTGCTTGCACTCTCACACTCACTTTGCAATGTTTCTCTCTTCCTTGGTGTTCACAATGACTTTGTTTCTTGTGGAAACTTGTATATAAAGGCTTTGAAGTCATGGGTTTGATTTTTGCTTATCCAAAACCCATTTTTCTAATGTTTTGTTTTGACACTTTTCACTGATTTAATGCAACACTGAATTTCACTTTTCCCTTTGAATTTTTAGCTAAAATGATGAAATTTTTTGGCACTTTTGCAGGGGTCGCACGACATGGCATTTTGCCAAGGAAACCATGACTGCACCTGAAGAAATAAACTAGAGACTTTTTTGAAAATTATCACAAATGACACACTGTTTGACTTTTCTTCAAAACGGAGTTTTGAAGAATAGTCGTAATCTGTCAACATGACTATGAAAATCTCTGAATCATAACTTTGTAAGGGCCTCCCTCTGGCCTACATGGCTTTATTGGACATGTTTGAAGACCAATTTATCTGATCCCTAGATCTAATGACTGAAAATGACTCTCGCCCATTAAAAGATCGAACATTGACTATCATGGACTTTAGTGAACCTTGACCAAAGACTTGAACCAGAAGGTGCCAGACATGAGTGGAACTGACTAACAAGACCTTTTTCGTCAGATTATGGCATGCCCCTAGCAGAATGCAGTTGAGTGAATGGAGCGGGACTCCTAAAAATGAAATGCAGAAAGAGTTTTGATCTCTGACGGAGGACTGACAAGACCAACTCTAACATTGGCTCCAATGGGGGATTGTAGCTCCTTGGAGGTGCCAAGGACAGCAGATCTCTGGAAGAGTTGACAGTGCCTTCATCCATTGGGCTATGGAGTCATCATTTCGACAAACGACATGCAACTCTTGACTCATTTATTGACTGAAACTTGACTCGGACTGACTCAAATTTGGACTTAAAATGACTCAAAGACTGACTAGACAAACTCAAACCAAAACTAAAATAAAATGGTATTTACAGTGACAATGGAGGTAGTAGAAACAACTTAGAAGTGGTACCGCTTGAGCAGCCGACCATTGATCGGCCCTCCTGGACAATCTTCCCCGTTCATTTCCTTTAGAAGAAAGGCATTCTGACCCCGATATGCTGCAATCTTGAAGGGACCTTTCCAGAGATTCTTGAATTTACTGTGCTTACCCTTTTCCTCATTTCTTGCATCCCATTTTAGCACTACATCATCCAGCTGAAATTTGTCCGCCTTTGCTTTTCTGTCATAAATTTTCTTAATCTTCTCCTGTAACTTGGATGTGTTTTGGAAAACTTCTTCTTTGGTCTACTGCAAATGGATCATTTGATTCAATCTTCTTTGCATAGGATCATCTTCACTGCCGGCTTTCTGAAGGAGTTTGACTATCGGGGTTGCAAGAGAGGTAGGAAACAAGGCATCAACTCCATACACAAGCTCAAAGGGGGACATACCAATGGATTTATTATGATTGACCCGATCTACCCAAAGTGCATTTACCAACTTCTTATGCCAGCTCTTCTTGTTGATTTCCAGTAGCTTCTTAATGATATTGACCAAAGATTTGTTAGAGGACTCCGCCAATCCATTGCCTTGCGGATGATAGGCAGTTGAGTGACCCAAAATGATGTGATATTTATGACAGAACTCTACCATCCTTTTTGATTTGAAAACTATTGCGTTATCAGTGATTAATTTATTCGGGCAACCAAAGCGAGACAAGATGTTATTTTCAAGGAATGAAATAATTACCGTATATGTAGCTTGTCTGGTGGGAATTGCTTCGATCCATTTCATGAAGTAATCTGTTGCCATGAGAATCCATCGATGTTGACCGGAAGAAGCGGGATGAATTTCACCAATGAAATCCAACCCCCATTTCTGAAAAGGGGCACTCACCTCAATGGGCTTAAGCGGCAAAGGCTGTAATTTCTACCTTCCTTCAAAAATATGGCATTTATGACAGCTCTTAACAACCTTATACACATCAGCAAACAATGTTGGCCAATAGTATCTCGCTCTCAAAACTTTATTTGCTGTTGTTTTCAAAAAAGGTGACCACCACAATCCCCTTCATGGAAATCCTCCATGACCTTCTTTGCTTCTTCTTCCACCAAAAAATTCAAAAGAAAACCACCGAGATCTTTCCAATAAAGTGCAAAATTTAGAATGCAAAACTTGGCAGCCTTTAATTTGAGAGTTCTAGCTTTGTTTCTGGTCATGCCGGGTGGTGGTGACAAATTTTTAAGCACATATATGATGTCTAAATACCACGGAGAAAGAGCAAACATTTCAGATACCTGAATTGACGAACCTTCCTCATTCTCATCGGACATAGCAGCGATCAGATTTATGTCTAAGGTGTGCAAGTTTGATTCGGCCATTAACTTTGATAATCCCTACCCTTTAACCAGCTTTGTGGGCTTTATCTCCACATCATATTCTAACAAAGTTGCGATCCACTTGCCTCGTCTTCCTTCCGGATCGGTCTACACTAAAACATCTTTGACAGCAGCGTTAGGAACATAAGCCAAAATATGAGAATGCAGAATGTATACCCGAAAATCTTTCAATGCTTTCACAAGTGCGAGAGCTTGCTTCTCAATGATATTGTACTTTAAGGTTGCATCTCTTATAGTCCGGCTGAAGAAAGCAATTGGTCTTTCGTGATCATCTCTTTTCTACATCAACACCGCTGCCATAGTATGCTCCGAAGCGAATGAAAACAATATAAAATCCTGAGTGTATTCCGGGCTGATTAGAACTGGAGCTGAGGAAAGAGCCAATTTGACTAAATTGAAAGATTTTACAGCCTCTTCCGTCCACTTCACTTGGCTGTCCTTCTTAAGCATGTTTGTGATCTCTCTTAGGTGCTCATCAAGATTAGGTACAAAGCGGCGTAAAAATTCATTTTACCATTGAAAGACTGAATCTCCTTCTTATTCCGGGGCAGATCAATTTGTTGAATTGCTTGTACGCGTACAGGATCGATACGAATGCCATCTTTTAAGATAATTTTCCCAAGTAGTTTTCCCTCCTCCATGGCAAACAAGCTCTTTTTTCGGATTCAGCAATAGACCATATTTTTTGCACTTTTAAAAAACAGTTTTCAGATGATACATGTGTTCTTCATCAGATTTGGAAAACACCGTCAGATCATCAAGGTATACAACCAAAAAGACATCCTTCTCATTTGCGAAAGCCAAGTCCATTGCTAGCTGAAAGGTGGCACCTGCGTTCTTCAAACCGAAAGGCATTTTAGCGTAATGAAAGTTCCCCATGGAGTAATAAATGTTGTCTTGTCTCGGTCATCTTCATGGACTAAAATTTGGTTATATCCAAAATAACCATCAAGTAGTGACATACGAGATGCCCCAACTACTCGCTGAAGTATATGATCCATTTTGGGCAGTGGGTAGTTATCTTTCAATGAAACTTTATTGAGATTCCTAAAATCGATGCACAAGCGAATCTCACCTGTCTTCTTCCGCACGGGCACCAAATTGGAGATCCAATCCGAAAATATGATGGGAACGATGATTCCTAATTTGTATAACCTGTTTATCTCCTTTTCAATTGATGGCAGCAGTTTTGGATTTAGTCTTCTCAACTTCTGTCTAAAAGGTTTATGATTAGGCTTAATGGGTATAGTGTGTTGAATGATATTAGTATCGTATGTCTTCAAGTCAGAATAATCCCAAGCAAACACATCAGCAAATGAAGACAACAAACTGATATATTTAGCTTTAACTTTTGTGGCAATGCTTTAGACAATTTTACCATTTTAGGATTAGCAGTTGTTCCGATATTGACCTCTTCAACACCCTTCTTTGTTGGTTGCAATGTTGGTTTGCGGACTACGTCATCTTGATCAAAGAGTTCTTTAAGGGTATCAAGCCTTTAGGGATGATGTTATCCTTCAGCTGCAATACGTCCATTTGGTGGATCTGCACCTCATCTTTTCCATCATCATTTTCTTCATCAATTGAGGTCTCTTTGAACTTACCTTTGTTTTGCAGAAAATCATCAATCTCCTCATCATCTTGGAAAACTTGCTAATACCTCTGATTGTCGGGGACAGTCAGATGATGCTTGACATGGATTTTGAGTTTATTACTGGAGTTCATTGGAATCTTCAAACTACTGGCTGCCTTAGCAAGAGCATCAACAATGTTGTTTTGAACACAAGGCACACATGTCAAGGTATATTCTGAAAATAATTTCAGGATGTCTAGGACTGCATTCCGGTAAGCTTGCATCCGAGGATGCTTTGCTTGATATTCGCCTCTAACCTACTTAATCACCAATTCGGAGTCGCCATATACTGCAATCCTCTTAGCATTCAGCTTTCTTAGAATCTTTAGGCCAGCAATCAGAGCTTCATACTCAGCCTCATTGTTTGAACAATCAAAAGCTAATTTGTAAGAGCATACCCGCACATTACTAGGCACCTTGTTCAGGGTGGAGAAAGGACTGCGTACCCAAATTCCAATTCCAACGCCATCATTTCCCACTGCTCCATCGAAATCCATGGTCCACAAACCTTCTTCCTCTTCTCCCAAGTGCTGAAATTCTGCTGGCTCTGTTTTTCCTACTTGTTGTCCACTACCTTCAGCTGATTTCTCAACGATATTTTGCTGCTCTTATACTTCTTTCTTCAAAACTTCTCTGAAATTTTCCACTATTTCTGGAATACATTCTGCTTCAACTAACTGACTATCTACATCGTTAAAACTATCTGAATACAAAACAAAAGACTCTAGATATGTATGTACGTAATTAATTCGATGATTAATGGGTTTCTCCTTGCTTGTAATCATGTATTTCATTTTTTGTTCCCAATACAGTTTTCTCATCTGACCAAACACCGAAATTGTTGCATAGGAGAAATCAAGTTGTAGTGTCCCTTTCAATTTCGCTGCCCAAGACCTAGAAAGAAGCATGCCAAACCTAGGAGGAATATCCACTACAATAATATCCATCAAAACATTCTTCACTGGGATTTGATCCAGACTTACAACCAAGTCTTTGATGAGCCCGATACATCTTACTCTGCTGGAATCAAATGAATAGAGATCATGGTATTTCCGGGTGACATCCAGATCCAGATTATCCATGATAGCCTTGGGCATGAGATTGTGAGAAGCTTCGGAATTGAACATGGCATTGTATAACACAAAATCATGCAATCTTAAACTGATATAAAAAGGTGGCACATCATTGTCTAGAGACTCACCATCCAATGCTGGTCCAAAGATCATTTCGGGTTGATCATCTTCGACATTCACCATATCAGACATTGGATCACGGTTTAAAATTTTAGAAACTTGCCCTCTATAACTGCTGTTCTTCATTATTTCAGTCAAGGGAATGGATACCTTCAATTTAGAAATTTCATTCTCTAAACTAAAATCAGAAGTCTTTTCTACCTCTTTGACTGGGGCTTCTTTCTTTTCCTTTTCTCTCGATACAATTTGCTGATTTGATTTTTCTGCTAATGGTGAATTACTGCTGTCAGGTCCGAGTGCCTCTTTGCCTTTCTTTTGTGCAACTGACGAATCATTATTTGATGTTGAAACTTCCTTCCTCTTCTGAATTGGGTTAACTGGCACATCCCTGTTTCTAAGTGAATATTTCCGCTGCTGAGCGGACAGAGCATTCATATAGCCTCTTTGATACTCCTCTGACTCTTCTTCCAAAACTGTGTCACTTGCTAGAATTAAATATGTGTCTTTATGTGCAGCTGAACTTTCCGCATACTCCTCCTCTTCAATAATGTAAGTAGGCAAATCATCTAGAGTAAAGAAGTGGTTCTCTTCCCCTATTACCTTCCCTTCCTTGTCAGACTCCGATCCGTGCACAAAGTTTTTCTACAGAGGTGGTTGTACTGGCTGTTGTGCTATTTGATCTTGGGCTCGTTGATCTCTCTGCCTTATCCTATATTGTGGCTGCTGCTGGCCATGGAAGTTAGGATTTCTAACTTGTGGCTCAGGTTTGTTGAGTTTCACCCTTTCAAGCATCTGCTCTACCTTCTTGAGTAATTAGTCCATCGAGGAAGACTCTTCCTTGACTGTGACCTTCTTTTCTGCTTTTTCTCTAGCTCTCTTGGACAGCATATTTGCTTCAACACTGACCGCGATTTTCTACATGTCTTCCATTGTGGCCGACTCTCTCTCTCTTAGTTGATAAGCCATGTCAACATCAAAACCATCCGGAAATTTCATCATGGCTAGTCCCATAGGTGGCCTGAGATGATTAGGGATTTCATTATAAACGGAATTGAATCTAATGCAGTAGTCTTGGACCGACTCACTAGCGTTTCGTTTGATCTGCTCATACTCAGCAAGAATTTGAAGAGGATTCTTTTTCACTTCCCAACAGTCTAAAAATTGTCTTTGCAGTTCGGCCAAGGTAGCGATACGTGCAACCGGTTAACCTCTAAACCATTTCCTAACTTCACCTACAAATGTCTGCACAAAGAGTATCATTGCTACATTTTCTGCATCGATCTCATGAAGGTCATAGAAATCTGCCATTCTGTACACATGTTGCTAAGTGGTAACGTTGTGAGGGGCACCATCAAACAAAGGGATTTTGCTTTGATAATCTGTGGGCATATCATATAGAACTTGAGGCAGCACAAGAGGTGCAAAACAGGCAGCCATCACTCTTGGTGGATTTGGTCTTGGAGGTGTTGGATGAGTGTGTGCAGTTTGTAGGGAATTAAAAATTTGAGTTTGAAGCTGTGGCACAATATAATTATCAATTGACCGGTTAGCCCTTTCAGTTTCTAGATCTACAAGGAACTGTGGATTGGGGACAGTATAGTCAACAACCCTTTCGGATTTGGTCTCGAACAATGATATTTCAAACCTCTCATCAAACTCAAGCTCTTCAAGATACTCAAAAATGTTAGGACATGAATGGGATTTGAACATGGGAGTTATAGAGCTCTCTTGACGAAGGAGTCTAGGAATCAAATTGGGGTTTTCGTAGATATGAGGAGGATCCGAATCTGGATTGGCTCTGGTATATCGTCTCGAAGCCAGCGTGCTATTTTCGGAAAAATCAGAAGGGCATAAACAACTTACTCAGCCTATCAAATCCTAAAATTATCATCCGGAAGCTTAGAATTATCAAAAGTATGGGGTGTTCGTAGGTTAAGCCTGTTTACGCAACAGAGAAGACTAACAAACAAAGAATTTCATCCCCAGTGGAGTCGCCACTATGTTAGCACCTAAATTTGCCTTAGGTTGAAGAAAGGTAACATTCAGGGTAACCACAAACCATGCTCAGTCTGGTAGCTAGCCCTACCAGAACAGGAGAGGGCTCTCTCCTAGTCACACTCAGGAAAATAAACAATAGGTTCTGAGATGACTCAAAAATGGATACTGATTTTAGGCTAGGTAAACAAGTATGATGGAGGTATTTTGAAGAATGACTGAGTTTTTTGGGATGTGTGGGACCAAGGAACAGCATGACCAGAGAATTTAACTCAAAGACACAGATTATTTCGTGAGGCAAGATAGGCAGAGAGTCTAGCAATTAGATTCAAAATAATATGGAGTGGAGAGATTTTTTAAGAGTGTGAAAAGGGCATAAATACATGAATACTTTTCAACAGAAGAAAACATAAAACATGAAAACTATCCCAAGGCAGAGCAGTGCACTGAATTCTACCTTTTTTACTTAGAAAACTTTCACTGGAAATGAATGTGAATGAAAATATGAAACATAATGAAATACATATGAAACATAAAGAAGATACATTTGCTAAACTCACGCCACAGGAATCTCATGAACCAGAGCTGCAATCTTTCATTAATTCTCTGTCAAAATGTACAGTGAGTGACTGAGTTTCCCTCCCACAGTTCCTAGAAATTCCAACCCTTTGCAAATAGTGTTGCATACAATAAATAGACTATTCCATTGGGAAATATAATGACCCACAGTTGGGGAGTTTTTCAAATGATTACAAACTAGAAATGGAAAGCCAACCATTAGTTACAGGTGCAGTGTTACAGAAATGACAAATGGCCTGGGTGACTGCTCGCCTTCCTTTGCCACTTGGATAGGAGCCCACCTTTAATGAAAATACTGTTTAAACATTGCCTTATTTACCGAGAAAAATATAGCATAAATGATCGGGCCCACTTGGAGAAAGTCGTGAATCGAAATGTTGTGGAGCGGGCGTGATTTTGGCCTTTGGGTGTCTGTGCGCCACGCCACTTTGGAGGCGATTTTTAGGTACCTGTAGGAGTTCAAATTGTGCCCAAGTGTGCTTGTTGGAAAGCCTGGCCTGTCTACTTTCTAACCCATGTATAATTTCTGAAATTGGTGCTCATTTTCCCCTCCAAAACTTCATTCTCCCAAGACTGCTTCTTGTGTGTCAAAATAAGGGCAGAGAGGTCATTTTTGAGTGTTTTTGACCTCCTGGGGACTCAAATCATGCCCAAATTTCTTTTCCATGCACCAGCAGGCATGATTTTTCATGCTGAATCGAAAAATTCAAGCCATTTGTGATTTGGAGCTCCCAATCCTAAGCGCCACGCCAGTGGCGCAGCGCACAGGGAGAAAAAACCTGTGTTGTGACCAAAAATTTGCCATGTGACCAAAATTGTCCCAAATTTCTTGAAATTTGGGTTGGAGCTTCCTTATCAAGTGTTATGCTGGGCCAAAGAGGCTTTAGCCAATATCTGAAGTCGATCGAGCTCCCTTTGCCTCTTTTGCTTCTTGATTGCCTTCCTCAATTTCGCCTTCAAATTCCTGATTCGGGCCTTGCATACTTTGTTTCGCGCCATGTAGTGGAAAGCCATGTGTCTCAGCAATGCATGGTCCTTGTCAGCCTTGTCTAGCAGCCTCTCCAAGTGCATGTTAACTCTCTCGAGATTGGCCTCCCAATCCTCATTAATCTCTTGCTCCAATGACGTGAGCTCAACTCTTCTCCTTTGTGTAGCTTGGCGATGCTCATGAATGTTTTGTAGCTCCATGATCGCTTGCTGATCCTCCAGCTGTTTGTTCCTCTACTCCAGATATTTCATGTTCCATTTGGCTCTTTCCAAATCAAGGGACAAGGCTTGAATCTCTGCTTGCTGCTCCTGGATGATCTCTTTAAGCTGTGCACTTGTCGGTTCTGTATCTGTATCATCATCATGAAGGAGAACGAATTCGGTCTCTCGTTCACCTGATGGCTCACCTGAAGGCCCCTCATCCTGCATTGGCTCCTTGCCTTTGTCCTATTCTTGTGATGCTGATGGAGGAAGCGAGGCCCCTTCCACCCCGGGTGGAGATAACACTCGCTTTGCCACTGCAAACAAACGTCTGGTGCCTTTCTGATATGTGATGAAAACCGACACACTAGCAGTCTCATGGTGCTCATACCGACGAGAAGGTTCACCCTCATGCTTAACCTCTGATAATACCTGTGAAGTGCTGAAGAGGTCACGGGAGATGAAATCATCCCAAGTAATGCCCTGCAATCCCAGCTGATGAACCACCAAAATCTTAATAAGAGAAAAGTGATAAACATTGTTAAGTTGCTGCTGAGGGGTCTTGTGCTGCATGAAGGTGTTCATCCTCTCTATGTTCCTGCAAATGAAATATGGGATGTTCATCATCCGTACCCTAGTAAAGTGCATGAGAAACCTGATGTGATAGGCATATAGATGAGAGAACCTCCCCTCACAGCTGAAGTACTTCATGATCAACTTCATGAGTGGGGCATATTCATCTTTCAAATATCAGAATGGAAAGACTCTTGTGAGCTACCTCGAGCAACTGGCCTTAATGTAAGGCTCATAATGTTGCCGATCAACCTTCTGTTTCTTGTGCCATGGTTCTCCGACATTCGGTATGCCGATTGCTAATGAGACAATTTCAGGTGTTAGTGTGAAGGTGACACCGGCCAAGATAGAGTGATCTCCATGTAGGTGAAGCACAAAAAGACGGGCCAACTCATGATGAACTCGAACGTTAGCCACTCTTTGACAAAACTCAAAACATGATAGATGCTGGAAACATGACATAGCAAGAGGGCATGCCTGCAATTCTCTTAGGGTGGTTGGCTCATCCCTAACATGTTTTCCACTTTTATGATGTCTCCGGGGAGCCTGTTCTTTTGAGGATGAATCACTTTGAGTTTCCACCTCGTACTCCGATGAATGCTCAGATGCCATGACTGCTGTATATGGACTGTGCTTGGACTGCCCTTTGATGATGGTAGTGAAACTATGTGTTGTTATGAACTCTGCCACCAAGGGGAACAATGCAAAAAGGGAATGTTAGGAAGGGGATTAATATGATGGGATTAGGGATTATGGGGAGAAGTTTTGTTTTAGGGACATGTAGGAGGTTTTGGAGATTTTATAAGGAAGGGTTTTGGGGTTTTATATTGACAAATGAGTGGAGGGGATAGGGAATAGAGGTTTAGTACTATTTTAGGGTAGGGAAAGATGGGAAAAATGGAAAGAAGGGGAAAAATGAAAGGGAGGAGGAACCTTGGCCTCAACACAACAAATTTGCAACCCTAAGAGCAATGGCTTTGATAATTTCAAGAGGTAGGGTTTAAGTGTTTTTATTGCAACTATACACGACCATAAACCATCATCATATCCACAAAATTTGATGAGCAAGCAAGATGTAGACCCTACCTGTCAATTTGAAGGGTTTCAAAGTGATTTGTTGCAAGTTTGGCACAATTTCGGGCCTCTGTGGGTGTGCGCTGTGCAACAAACCGAGTGCGCCGCACTCTGTATATGCGTCGCACCCATGTTAACTTTACATTGCGGGGTCGCGCTCTATGCGCCGCAGTCCCTATGTGTGTCGTGCCCCTCTGTGTGTGTGCCACGCTCCTGAAAACGACTCCAAACTCACTCCAAACGCATGCTTGCACTCTCACACTCACTTTGCAATGTTTCTCTCTTCCTTGGTGTTCACAATGACTTTGTTTCTTGTGGAAACTTGTATATAAAGGCTTTGAAGTCATGGGTTTGATTTTTGCTTCTCCAAAACCCATTTTTCTAAATTATGTTTTTTTTTGACACTTTTCACTGATTTAATGCAACAGTGAATTTCACTTTTCCCTTTGAATTTTTAGCTAAAATGATGAAATTTTTTGGCCATTTTGCAGGGGTCGCACGACATGGAATTTGGACAAGGAAACCATGACTGCACCTGAAGAAATAAACTGGAGACTTTTTTGAAAATTATCACAAATGACACACTGTTTGACTTTTCTTCAAAACAGAGTTGTGAAGAACAGTCGTAATCTGTCAACATGACGATGAAAATCTCTGAATCATAACTTTTTAATGGCCTCCCTCTAGCTTGCATGGATTTATTGTAATGTTTGAATACCAATTTATCTGATCCCTAGACCTAATGACTGAAAATGACTCTCGTCCATTAAAAGATCGAACAATGACTGTCATGGACTTTAGTGAACCTTGACAAAAGACTTGAGCCAGCAGGTGCCAGACATGAGGGGAACTGACTAACAAGACCTTTTCTGTCAGATTATGGCATGCCCCTAGTGGAATGCAGCTGAGTGAATGGATCGGGACTCCTAAAAATGAAATGTAGAAAGAATTTTTATCTCTGACGCCGGACTGACAAGACTGACTCTAACACCTGGTCATTCACTTGTTTAAGTGGAACTACTTCTTTCCACCACGTGAAGTAATATGTAGCAGTCATGATGTAGTGTTGCTTCTTTGATGAATGTGGGAAAATTTCCCCAATGATGTCTAAGCCCCACTGTTCGAATGGTTCGTCCACTACAACAGGTTACAGCGGGGCCAATGACCTTCGAGTTCTGTCATTGCATCGATGATAGAACGAGAACTTGTGGGAATACACATATGCATATTTAAACAATTTGGGCTAGTATAAATTAGCTCTCATGACAATATTCATTGTTGCATTACCCACGAACTGATCCTCGGCTAGTCCGTCATGCAAATCATGTAACACTCTCTTTGAATCCTATGCCTCCAAACACCTGAGAAAAATTCCATTGTTGTGCTTTTTGTAAATAACTCTATGCACCAATTGGTAAGATAAGGCTTTGAGTCAGAGTGCCCTCTTCTATTGCATGGAAAAGTGAGAGGGCATGGTGTCTTGCTCAAGGTACTGACACACTTCTTCATACCAAGAGTTTTTTTGAGAAGTGGGCGATGCTCGCTCTACATTATACATATCGATTTCTTGCTCCCATCCAACGAGCTCTTCTTCTTCCTCTTGTGTGTGTACCACTTCCACTACAAGTCTGTAGAGACCATGACCCTTGACACTGTGAACTAGCTTGATATCAATATCATACTCTTGTTATCTTGTCATCCAGTTCACACGTCTTTCACCCAGTTCTTTTTTATCAAGCAATGATCTAACTGTTGGGTGCCGAAGAAAGACTATGCAATGATATTTTAGCAAGTAGCATCTGAAATACTTCATCACCTTGTATACACCAAATTCTTGTTTATCCATTGCGAGATAGTTAAGCTCAGGTTCCTACATGCTCACAATCATGAAGGAGACGGGGCATTCATTGTTCAGCTCATCCTTCTGAGTGAGCATTGTAGTGAGTGAAGTGTCAGAAGTGAAAGTATAAAGCAAGAAATCCTTTTCGAAATATGGGTTGTATAGCGCAGGTGTATCTTCTATCGCCTACTTGATACGAGAAAATGCGTCTTTTTCCTTATTCCCCCAGTTGTAAAATTGATCCTTCTTGATCATCTCTTTTATGGTTTTGGTAATCCGCGCATAATCTGAGATGAACTTCTGGAAGTTGATCTTCCCCAAGAAGGATTACATAGATTTTTTGTTTACTGGGTGAGGAATCTACGTGATAGTCCAAAATCAGTCCGGATCAACCTTGATCCCACTCTTGGCAATGATGTTCCTAAGGAGGTTCCCCTCAGATACTGCAAAGACGCTCTTCTTGGGATTCAAGGATATCTGGTACTTTCGACATCACTGAAAGATCTTGTTAAAATGGCGTTGGTGGTTTGACCATTTTCTGGAAAATATTGTCACATCAACAAGGTAAACCACCACGCTTTGTCTGATGAGCCCACGAATGGAAATATCCATAGCGTGCTGAAAATTTACGCCGGCATTTACCAGCCCAAATGGAATTATTCAATTAGTGAACATACCCCACTTGGTACGGAATGCAGTTTTGAGCCTGTCAGGTTCTGCTACTAGAACCTGGTTATATATAGAAAAATTGTCAAGCAGAGAAAACATTTCTGCTCCAAATACTGTCTGCAAGATGTGCTCCATAGACGACATAATGTAATTATATTTGTCTGAGTAACGATTCATATTTCGGAAATAAATGCACAGATGTATCTCCCTACACTTCTTTCTGACAAGAACTAATTTTCAAACCAATGTAGAATGAGAAAATTTATAAACTATCTAATCATCCAACAACTTAGTCAATTCTTTTTGTATGAGGGGTTCAAGTGATGCATGGAAATTTCTAAGCTTCTGCTGAAATCGCTTGACCCTTTCCTTGATCAGAATGATGTGTTGGATTATTTGTGTGTCATATGTTTTCAAGTCATTGTATGTCCATGCAAATACATCACTGTACTATATAAACAGATGAACAAAGGCTTGTGGCTCTTCTGGTGTGCAACACGTACCGAGATTCGCGAACTTTGGATCTTGTCTGTTCCCAAGTTAATCTGTTCATGCATCAGTGTAGAACTGTGGGGTTTAGTGTTCATGGGTCCCTTGAAATGGTTCTACAAATCATATAGATTCTCAAGTGTAACCACACCCTTTTGGATGAGGTTTCCTTTACTGTCATCAATTGTGTCTTGCAAAGACTATTCATGCATGTCTTCATCTATCGCTATGTCCTTGAAGATGTCAACATTGGCCATGAAATGTAGTATATGTTCATCATCATAAAAAACACGCAAATTAGTTCTGTTGTCAAGGACATATGGCTTATACAAAATTTCAACAGAAAATCTATCCCTAAGTGGTGTCATCCTAGCAGCTGTATTCGCCATAGCATTTGCGCATTCTTGGTACATAGATGATACTAAAAACTTGGAAATTAGAGATAATCCGCCATAGATCTTGTTGGTAACTCCTAAGATGTGGTGAAACACAGTGTATCGTGTTACATATCTAACATACTACAATCTCTGAATCACCTACCACATTCAACACAACAACGTTGAGGTTGAGTGATCCGAATTGGATCCATAGAAGACTGTCAAAGAAACATGACTGTATCAGGTCGAACAAATCTCTAAAGAATTCCAGAACAGCAATCAAAAACACCCTGAACCAGTGGCAATGGCATCCAATGTGGAACGATGAGGACCTCGGTGAAAGCGTGCTGACTGAGGCCCATGGAGACTATGCGGGAGGCCGAATTAGCCCCTGGGAGCCCCAGATTGGGAAACGAAGGTGATTTTTGATGTGCGATTAGTGCCATCACTGGGCGAACAGGGCCAAAAAGAAAAATCCCAAGCACTTTTTCGCGTGGGGTAACCAGAGGACCACGGGTGGAAAAGGGAAAAGCACTAAACGTATAAGGCGTGACTAGTGCTCTAGAAAACTAGTGGTTTTGATCGGGGCGCCCTTAAACAGTAAGAGGTTTTGGATGAAAGTGGAGCAATTCCACACAACAATTGACGTGTGGCAGACGGAGGTGAGAGAAAACTGCCATTGATCACGTGCTATGGGTTGAGCAAGTCAACCGCGCGAAACGTGGATATGGCATCAGATCTGGAGGGCCCAGATCGGAGAGTTGAGATTGCGCCTGAGGGAAGAAGCAAAATAAACAGGGAATTAAGCAGCATTTTAAAGGGATTTGAAATCCATTTGACTACCATGGTGGAGGAAGAACACATCCACGATGTAACTGAAGAAATGAACTGACGAAGCATGCTAGCGCCATTTAGAGGAAGACAAGTGGCAACTCCCTAAGCATTGATGATGACGCCGAATAGGGAACTCCAAGCGCAGCTACACAAGGTGAATCGATAGAAGTGGAAGAGGAACCGAACAGGCATAGGGATCGAATGGCTAAAGCCATGAACAGAGGTAGTCGAATCAGGAGAGTCGAGTTGGACACAGAGAGAGACAGAAGTTGAGAGATGAAGTGGAACAGTGAACCCTGAGAGGAGGATTGAACACAGAGAATAGTAAAGTAGAGCAGAGGAGACAGAGGGCCGAGCTAACCAGCAGCAACATCGAGCACCAGAGAGCTTGAAGATTCAAGCCATCCCATAGATGATCTATCCGGGCTGAGCCTCACATTGGGCTCTTGCCATTGTAGACCAGAAGGTCACATAGCTAGTAGGAGGAAGAAGAGTTTGTGTACTCCAGTGGCTTGGGAAATCCAAAGACCGCCCTGCTAAGCAAAACCTGCTTCAGGTGAACTCACATTGAGTCCCTGTATTGTAAATTCTCTGCCCAAAGGCAAAATAAAACAAGGCCACCACTGAAAGTTGGACCGGAGACATAGCCCTAGAGCATAGGGTGAAATCCTTATTAAAGTTGCTTGTGTCTTTGTGTTTTCTTACTGTATTTCTCTGCTATCTTTCTATTTTATTGTTTGTGTATTAGCAATCTGATCGATCCATTGCTTTAATAACATAGAACACACACTAGCACATGACTCTGTAATACCTTAGTTTAATAAATCTTTAACTGATGTCACTCATAGGGTGAATATCAGATCAAGTGGTATCAGAGCACTAGGCTGTAAGGTTAGACAAGCTTGTGTTGGTTTAGGTGTGAATGCTCACAAGATCAAAGCTCAAATTAGGAGAAGGAGAGTTGGTGGAAACTAATCCTGAAATTGGGAGAGTCTATTCTCGAATGACAATGTCAGAAGAAGGTTCTGTAGGGCCAGACCCTCAATTCATAGAGAGTTTCCTAGCTATAAAGTCTATGGTACAAGAAATGTACATAGACTTTAGAAAGCAAAAGGTGGAAGATGCATCAGGCTCTAAACAAGATAAAGAAGAAGATGAGTCTCACTTCCATGACAACTCCAAAGGAAAGGAGAAAGAGGAAAGATTTCTCACACCTCCTAATAGCCCTGTGCATAATAAGAAAGCATATTTGATTAAGTTAGATGTTAAATTTGATTTGCCTATATATGATGGAGAGCTAAATGCTGAAAATTTTGACAAATTGGATTAGAAAAATTGATGTGTATTGCAGGGTACAAAACATAAACTCAAACAAGAGTAAGATTCAGCTGGCAAGCCTACGCCTAGGAGGTACTGCCTTGGTTTGGTGGGAAGGAAAAACCCAAGCTGATATGAAAAGACATGGTAAGACCATCTCTGTCTGGAGTGACTTTGTTTTTGCAATCAAAAAGAAGTTCTATCCATTGGCCTACATGCAACAAGCCATATGAGTTGGCAAAATCTTCGGTAGTTGAAAGGGAAAAGTGTGCAAGGGTATACTCAAGAGTTTAGAAAGAGAGCATTGATATTTGGTATCTCATTAGACTCACCAGAGACTCTTTTGAAGTACATTGGTGGTCTAGACAGCTACATGAGGCATACCATCCTCATGTTTAATCCCACTAGTATAGATGAGGTATCTGTACAAGCTACTCATCTAGAAGCTAGAAGAAAGAATGGAAATCCAGAAGTTGGGGGACCATCCCAACCCATTGTAAGCAAGAGCAAGGAGAAAAGAAAACAGAAGTGGAAGGCAAGGAAGGCTATACTGCACAAAAAGCTAAAGCTTCATGCACTCACTGTAAAAAGGAGGGACATGATGATGAGCATTTTTGGATTCTGCATCCAGAGCTGAGTCCTAAGAAGTCTGAGGGCAAGAAGAAGAAGACAACTGTAGCTATTTAGAAAGATTTGGGGTCAAACTCGGGAGATGAAACAACTATAGCAGTCGCAGGTATAAAAGATAAGAATTCTAAAGCATCTACTAGTAATTCTGCTCAATCTGTTTTCGATGAAGAGAATGAGAGAAAAAGACATGAGCTTTTCCATGTTCGAGTTATTTCCAAAAATCAAAAGATTGATACTTTGTTTGATTTTGGCTCACAAGTAAATTTAATTTTTGAAGCAATTGTAAAGAAATTGGGATTAGCAACTACACCTCACCAAAAACCATACCCATTAGGATGGTTGAATGATAAAGCACAACTACAAGAGACTAGACAGTGCAAACTCAAGTTTTCTTTTGGGTCAGCATTTGTAGATGAGGTTGAGTTAGACATAATTCCTTTGGATATATGTGGAATTGTTTTAGGAAGTCCTTACTTGTATGATAGAAAGGCTATTTTCTATAGAGTTGAGAACAAGTATATACTTGTCAAAGATGGAATCGAATACTTTGTAAGAGCTCATAAGCTCAAGAATAATTACACTCTCATAAACTTAGGACAGATGAAAAGAATGATTAATTCATGCAAACAATTCTTACTAATGGTTGTAAAGGAAAAGAAACCTGATAAAACCAATGCATTTGAGGGTTGTAATGCTGAACAACAAGCTGATATAAAAAAGGTCGTTTCAGAGTATGATGTCCTGTTTCAAGAACCTAAAGGTCTGCCACCCAAAAAGGGAATAGTACATGATATTATTTTGCAGCAAGATGTTCCATTGCCTAACATTGGGATGTACAGGTTGTCTGCATTAGAGAATGCTAAAAAAAAGAAGCAGGTGCAGGAGTTGCTCGAGAAGGGCTTCATCAGGCCTAGCACATCACCATGTGGGTCACCAATCATTTTGGTGAGAAAGAAAGATGGCTCTTGGAGAATGTGCATAGATTACCGAGCACTGAATAAGATAACAATCAAGAATCGTTATCCCCTTCCTCACATAGATTATCTTTTAGATCAATTAAAGGAAGCTTTTTATTTCACCAAGCTAGATTTTCATAGTGGATACCATCAGGTCAGTTGCAGAGCAAGATGCATGGAAGACTGCTTTCAAAACAAAGCAGGGATTGTATGAATGGCTGTTTATGCCTTTTGGCTTGACCAATGCTCCTGCTACTTTCATGAGATTAATGAATGATGTACTCAGACCTTTTCTTGATGATTTTGTTATTGTGTATCTGGATGACATTCTGGTTTTTAGTAAAACGTGGGAAGAACATTTAAAGCATGTTAAGCAGACATTGAATGTTTTGAAAAGAGAAAACCTTTATGTTAAACTCTCAAAATGTGAATTTGGAAAAACATCTCTAAACTACTTGGGTCATTTAGTAGGGGGAGGTGAATTGAAAATAGATCCCTCTAAAGTGGCAGTCATTGTGAACTGGCCTAAACCCAGGTCTACTACAGAAGTGAGAAGCTTCTTAGGAGCATCACAATATTGGAGGAAGTTTATTTCTAACTTCTCCCAAATTGTAGCTCCCTTACATGCTTTAACAGGATTGAATAAGGTGTTTCAGTGGGGAGGCAAACATCAGAAAGCCTTCAACACCTTGAAAGAAAAAATTAGTACAACACCTGTACTAGCACTGCCTGATTTACAAATACCATTTGAGATCCAAACTAATGCCAGTGACTATGCCATGGGAGCAGTGTTGACACAGAACGGCAAACCCATATGTTATCATTCTGAGACTTTTAATCCTGCAGTAGTTAACTATCCTACATATGATAAAGAATTGTATGCATTAGTTCAGAGTGTGAAAAAGTGGAAACATTACTTAATGGGAAAAGAGACAGTAATACATACTGATCATCAACCACTTCAATATCTACACTCTCAAACTAAGTTGCAGCAATCAATACATTGTAGGTGGATGGATTTTCTACAACAGTTTCACTTAGTCATCAGATATAAAAAGGGCATACATAACAAGGTTGCAGACATGTTATCTAGACCTATTATAAATGCATCTACCACACTTAAGCATAATTATGTGCTACATGAAAGCTACATAGAACAATATGCTCAGGATATGGACTTCAAAGATGTATATGCAACTTTGAGTCAAGGAAAAAGAGTAGAAGAATTGGACTATCATATAAAGGACCAACTCTTATACCATTGTGGGAAACTCTGCATTCCATAAACCGAGAGGATAGAGATAATTAGGGAAGCACACACTTCTCTGATATCAAGTCACTTTGGGGTAAGTAAAATAGTTGCACAGCTGCAAAGATTTTGCTATTGGCCAAAAATGAATGAGACAGTTTCTAGGTATGTAAGAGGGTGTGCCATGTGTGCTAAAAGCGAGCCCAACAATAGAAAACTAGGCTTGTACACTCCATTGCCAGTTCCTTCTCACCCTTGGGAAAGTGTTTCCATGGATTTTGTTGGAGGACTGCCTAAATCTAGGAAAGGTCATGATTATCTATATGTTGTTGTGGATAGGTTCAGCAAATTGTGTATTTTGATACCTTGTAGTAAATAGATCACAGCTGAATAGACTGCAAAATTGTTCTTTGAACATGTATGGGTTCATTTTGGATTACCCACTTCCATTATATTTGATCGAGACACCTGATTTGTGGGGAAGTTTTGGTCTAGTCTGTGGGAACTAATGGACACCAAGTTGAAGAAAAGCACAGCTTTTCATCCACAAACAGATGGCCAAACAGAAGTAGTAAACAGGACAGTGATCCAGTTACTGAGAGGATATGGTAGTAAACATCTTAAGCTTTGGGATGAACACTTGTGTTATGTGCAGCATGCTTACAACAGAGCCAAACACTCTTCTACACAGAGATCTCCTTTTGAGACTTGTTTTGGTTTCATACCAACGTCTCCTTTGGATTTTTCCTTTGGTAAAGATACCATGGTTGAAGGACACAATGATGTGGAAAAGGCAACTAGGTTCATTGAATAGATCCAGGAGATCCACAAGGAAGTACAGGAACAGCTGGAAAGGAGCCAGGCCAAGTACGAGGCTAGGCATGATAAGCATCAGATGGAGCATAGTTTTCAAGTTGGAGACCAAGTCTGGCTGTATATCAGCAAGGACACGATGCAAGGTGAAAATAAAAAGCTAAAACCTATCAGGTATGGACCCTTTAGGATACTTGAGAAGATTGGGGAAAATGCTTTTCGCATTGATTTACCAGCTTACATGCACATCTACTCAGTCGTAAATGTAGATTTCTTGAGATTGTTTGAACCTTCAATGGTTGAGGACCCTGAAGAGCAAAGTCAATTGCCCTCTATCGATGACCTTCGACCTGAATATCTTAATGAGTTGCAGGAAGACATAGTGCTGGACAGGAAGGTAAGGACGACACATAGGGGAAATGTGGAGTACCTCAGGATTGGGCTCAAAGGTTCAAAGCCGAGCAGCACCAAGTGGATTGAGATTGGACAAGTGAAGAAACAGTATCCTCACTTAGTCGATGCTTAAAAACCAAATTTTTGTGGTCCAAAAGCTTTTTCAGTGGGAAGGTCGTGATCTGAATTGGATCCATAGAACACTGTCAAAGAAACATGATTGTATCAGGTCGAACAAATCTCTAAAGAATTCCAGAACAACAATCAAAAACACCTTGAACTAGTGGCAATGGCATCCAATGTGGAACAACGAGGACCTTGGTCAAAACGTGCTGACCGAGGCCCATGGAGACTGTGCGGGAGGTTGAATTAGCCCCTGGGAGCCCCGGATCGGGAAACAGAGGTGATTTTTGCGCTAATCACACATCGCTAGGTGAACAGGGCCAAAATGGAAAATCTCAAGAACTCGATCGCGTGGGGGAATTGGAGGGTTGTGGGCGAAAATGGGAAAAGCGTTAAACATACAAGGTGGAACCCGTGCTCTGAAAAACCGGTGGTTTTGATCGGGGCGCCCTTAAACAGTAAGAGGTTTTGGATGAAAGTGGAGCGATTCCACACAATGATCGATGCGTGGTAGACGGAGGTGAGAGAAAACCGTCATTGATCGCACGCTATCAGTCGAGCAAGTCAACCACGCGAAACATGCGTGTGGCATCAGATCTAGAGGGCCCAGATCAGATGGCTAAGATCGCGCCCGAGGGAAGAAGCGTAATCGAGAGGGAATTAAGCCGCGTTTTAAAGGGATTTGAAATCTGTTTGATTGCCATGGTGGAGGAAGAACGTATCCATGACATAACTGAAGAAACGAACCGATGAAGCATGCTAGCATTGTTTAGAGGAAGACAAGTGGCAAACTCCCTGAGCGCTGATGATGACGCCGAATAGGGAACTCCAAGCGCAGCTGCAAAAGGTGAATCGATAGAGGCAGAAGAGGAACCGAACAGGCATAGGGATCGAATGGCTAAAGCCATGAACAAAGGTAGCCAAATCAGGAGAGTGGAGTTGGACATAGAGAGAGACAGAAGTTGAGAGACGAAGTGGAACAGTGAACCCTGAGAAGAGGACTGAACACAGAGAACAATAAAGTAAAGCAAAGGAGACAGAGGGCCGAGCTAACTAGCAGCATCATCGAGCACCAAAGAGCTTGAAGATTCAAGCCATCCCATAGAGAATCTGTCTAGGCTAAGCACCACATTGGGCTCTTGCCATTGTAGACAAGAAGGTCATAGAGCCAGTAGGAGGAAGAAGAGTTTGTGTACTCCAGTGGCTTGGGAAATCCAAGGACCACCCTGCCAAGCAAAACATTCTTCAGGTGAACTCACATTGAGTCCCTGTATTGTAAATTCTCTGCCCAAAGGCACAATAAAACAAGGCCACCATTGAGAACTGGACCGAAGATGTAGCCTTGGAGCACAGGGTGAACTCCTTATTAAAATTGCTTGTGTCTTTGTGTTTGCTTACTATATTTCTCTACTATCTTTCCATTTTATTGTCTATGTATTGGCAATCTGATCGATCCATTGCTTCAATAACGCAGAACACACACCAACACATGAGTCTGTAATACCTTAGTTTAATAAATCTTTAACTGATGTCACTCATAAGGTGAATATTAGATCATTGAGGCCTTTCTGTAAACCAAAAACGAGTGCTTCATATTCACCAATATTGTTCGTGCACTTGAACTCCAAGTGGCTCGAGACTAAGTGTTTCCTTTGCCTTGGGTCTATAACAACACACTTGACTCTAGAGCCATCCTGTGTTTTGGATCCGTCAAAATACAAGGTGCACAATTCATATGTACAAGGATCGCTTGTCGCGCTAGTATTGCTAACACTACTACTACTATTATTACAATGTACTGTACAAGTTTCATTTCCACCAGTTAGGCAAGGAAGCAGACCCAACTGTGTATCTGGTGGGGTGGGGCTTGGTTGTGTAATATAACACCCCAACTGTGTTTCCAGAAAGAAATTGCTGAACATAAGTTATGCAAAAGCCAGCGGTTCATTCTGACCATTCAAGGGAGTAACATTATGTTTCATATATCTCTCTTAAAACACCCGGATCTGGTTGTTTCTACCATGGTACGCAAGCCATAAGTCTGACCAGTCTGTAGAAAAGTATCCTTGTAACTTTCAGGACTAATCTTTGCTAAGAAATAAGCCATATGATTTTGGGATGTACATGATTACAATGGTAATGAACTGGTGAACTCGTCCATCAGACGATAAGTAGATGATGACATCCCAAAATTCACCAATGGCTGGCACACATGTTCGATCAAGTTGGATGATCTGCGCAGTTGTACTACTCCATTGTGCATTGATATATTTAGTGATTGAGAATGGCATGCCATTAACTAATGTGCCAAGTCAACCAAACGGTTGTGGACATTAAATTTAAATATTTCGAATGATAACAAAAATAGTGGGTAGAGTGATTTCACTTCTTCCATGAAAAGCGCTTTGAGCACAGATGGGAGTGATCTGAGAGACTTGCTTGGTCCCTTGTTGGAAGAGGAAACATTGTCTGTGGAGGTTTGCCCCAGTGCGTGCAAAATAATATCCCGTTGACCCATGAGCTTGGTTAACTCGTACAAAGAAATTTTTGCATCGGTTTTCTTCATATCTTCAACAATATTATAATCCAAAGCGGGAAGACTCACTGCATTTTTCAAGGGAAGACTTGTGTTTGTATTGTCTGGTGGAGTGTTTTGGAGTTTTCTGCTCATGGATGTATCTTTCTCTATAACAATCTTCCCAGACTTTCTTTTTGTTTTGTGTGTTGAGGATTTTGTTGGATCAACCTTTCTGAGCAGTTGTTTAAATTTTTCTGTCGGTATCTCAAACATAATGGGAGCCCCTTGACTTCTCAAGTTGCATCGACTATTTTGCTTTGGGGGCTCCTTCTCGATGGTTGTTTTCTTTGGGGTAGCATTAAGACATTACTACATGTTAATTAAATGCCTAGAACTTGGAGGTTCATCAAATGCAGCATCCTCTTCTTCATCTTCATCCTCTGGCTAATCCTGCTCACTTGCTTTAAAATGATCATTCAACCTTGAAGCCATATTTCTCATAACTGAGTTCCATTCTTGGAAAGACTTCTCCAAATGTTATTCTTTGTGGATTACATCAAAGTTATCCTTCATAATTTGGTCCACTTGGAACACAACATTGGAGCTCTCCGCAGATTTATCCGGGTGGATACTACTGCTACCTGATGTCACATTCTTCCTCTGCACAAATCTGGGAGGTCTACTGCTCATCATTGTCTTGGTTGCCCATTGCTTAAGTTTAGCTACTTCAGTTGTCAAGGACATGAGGAGACGAGTAAGGGTCTCAATTTCACTTGCTTCATTTTCTTTTACCTTACTCATAGTAGTCTGATACCTCCTACCCATGTCTTTGGATTCCTTAGCTAGTTTGTCAACTACAATGACTCCAATCGAACACAAGCCTTTGTCCACATGAATTGCTTCTTTGAAATTTTCTAAAAGTGATGGTTTCGTAGCTCGCTTGAATAAATGCACAATACTGGTTGGAAATGTAGACGTGTGGTAGTCAACTATGATGGAGTCATGAGGTTTTGTGTCTGTAGTGAACTGGTTCATGATACAATTAAACTTTTGGTTAAAATATTTCACTTTTTTTTTTCTCCTCCATCTTAAGACTACCCAACTCTTTCAACAGCATGGCAGGGGTTTTTTCCTCAGCAAATTTCTCAAGGAAAATTCTCTTGAACATCCCCCAGTTCTGAATGGAGTTGATAGGAACTCTATGGTATCATACAACTGCTCTTCCATCCAAGGTACATGGAAAAATCTACATATAACATTGTCATAACGTACCTCAAGTGTTTGCAGATGTAGGTAGAACGTGTCTAGATGGTCTTATGCCTTCACTGTTCTTCCAGGGTCATACATTGTTAACAACTTCTTTGTGTGTCTTGGCATATTTTGCAAGACACCCTGGAGTGCCAATGGGCCCTGGGTCATCCATTCCAAACTTTGATCAGCCATATTTCCCTCTACTTTGTCCTCCCCCTCTTCTTTTGAATATGATGGTCCAACCTTTGAATCTGTTGGTTGATCTCTTCCTCTGCCTCCTTCACTGCCTTACCCTTCGCTGTCTCCACCAGAACTTGAGCCCAAGAGTAATTTTTTAACTTCTTTTCCTTCTAGGAAAATAGGATGCTCCTCTTAATTCTCAACAGCTTCTGCCAACTCTTCATGAGTGGTGAGGATTACCTCTTCAACAAACGAGACTACCACTCTTGTGGTTGTAGTCTTTTGCTTCCTCTGCGAAGAGGGAAGAGTGTGTACTCCCGGAATCAGTCCAACATCTTTATAAAACTAATGGGTGATGGGACAAACATCACGAATGTGGTGATATGAAATTTCTTGTTTGGGTCTGGGAGGTGAGGAGTAACCAACTTCAAAGTTATGCATCGGAGAGAGGGAGTTCATGTTATTGCCTTGGCCAGATGATGGATACGTGGGGTTCAGAGGAAATTCATCCATACACTACTGGCGGCCCTCCTTATAGCACTAGAAATGTTGATGGTGCTGGACTCGCCAACATTCAAGGGATCTCCCCAGTATGAAGTCTCAACTATACCTCACACTATTTGGTGTAGGAGTCCCATCCAGTATGATGGACCAGTTTCCATTATCTTAGAGATTTGCCTTAGCTCTTGTTGTTTATAACATGAGTGTTATGCTTGTAACTTCAAGAAAGCGACGTGAGTATGCCTGGTGAGTGCGTAATGTAACTTTGTGTCCAAGTTCTCTTACCATAAAGGAGAGGGTAAAAGTGAGCCTCTAGATGAGAGGTAGTAGTACCACCCAAGGAGAGACACACGTGAAAACAACAAGGGTCTATCCTGCATCCAGCAGAATAGTCCATAGCAGATGTGGAAGTCGTGAAAACCAAATTGCAAGGGAAAACACTTACACCATCCAGTGAAGTAGTCCATATAGGGGTGACGGTCATTATAACCAAGAAAACACAAGGAATGTCTGCCTAATTTCCAGTGGAGTAGTCCACATGGACGAGACAACAATGATAAACAATACAACACATCTTCAACAATGTAAGTACTAAAATAACCAAAGTAGTTAAAATATCTTAGTACAATTTAAGCAAACATGCATTACAAACTTTTAAAGAATAGTCTTACAAATGGATACAAAACATGCATGAAAACATGCTGGCCTGAGACAGACTTTTGAATTAAGAAAAATTTCCAAGACACATCTGTACACCATACATCACTAGCCCTAGTAGTGGGACATTGGAGCCACTCCTCTCTCCTCACAGAACAAACTATAAACTCTCAAGCATATGTGGGAGGAGCCAAGGTGAAAAGTCTTTTTCTCATACAATGAGGGGGTATATATAACCAAGGGGGATAACTGAACCTTGTGACTCTTCGACTTCCCTCATGAATGTTTGACTTCCTGTGAATTTTTTACTTACACGACTCTTCAACTTCATATGTGTGTCTCTTGGACTTTCACATTACATTACATTTGATTACAACAAGTATGTCCCATAGTAGTGATGTGGTCGAGACAACTCATGACAAAACTCGAGTCCCAGGGAAAATTTTAACAATGGAATTTTATTTTAAAGTTTAGAAACTTTGGCGAATAATACTTGTCCCTAATATGCAAATTGTAAAATGACTAATGTTTTTTTTGTTTTAAATATTTAGATTTATAATTACTTTATATTAGTCATTATACAATTTTGGCGATTTTCAAGGTAAAATGATTTTATACCATAAAATTCGGGCAAATTGTTTTTAGAAAAAATGGAAATTGCCATTTTTTTTTTTGAAAAAACATTGAAAATTAGCCCAGCTGCAAATATTAGCCCCTAAAATTTTCCATGAACTCGACATGAAACTACTGACATGTACTGGTTGACTCTGGTGTCCGTGTTGATCTGCTATGTTGTTGAGGGATGGGTGTGCTCTCATTGTATCATGTCTTCACCTCCGCATGGAAAGGTGTGCGGGGTCATCGATGGTCTTGGTCTTTGCTTAATGGTGCATGTGTATGTGTCCCTTTGGCTTGCTGCTTGACGTGGTTCATACTTTCGTTCAACTATGAGCAAGTCTTCTAGCAAGTGCTCCTTCTTCATCCTGTTCATCGTCGTTCCATGTTTCATCAATGTACCTATTCTTACAATCACTTATGACGAGACGACATCAAATCCAAAAATATCCTAGTCTAGCATGATGCATTGTTCTTCGTTTCAGGTGCAGGTGACCAGAAGGGAGGACAAGGCACTAAAATTGCATAGACCACAGCTCAGGATGAGGGTTGGGATGAGAGGCTCTAAAGAAATATCGGGAAAAAATGTGCAGATGTCACTGGGAGGCAGATTTGCGTAATCCGGGACAATAGTGACAACTACAAGGTATAATCTAGCTAGGAAGAACTGTGTAATTTCTAGGACGAAGAAAAGGCAGGGTGTATGTTGGGATGGGGTCCCCTGGGTTAGTTTGGGGTTAAGATAACCCAAATTTTGGTACAATTTTGTAAATGATGTAAAGTCTCCACGATTTTTTCATGTAGAGTCTGTAGATGAATAGGAGTTAAAGGGGATTAGCCCCTTGTTTTGGATAAGTTTTGAGTCGGTTTTTGAGATTCACCCATGGTCCGTGGACCATGGCATTGTATGAAAACATGTCTATAAATAGTGAATCTTAATGAAAGGAAGAGGTAACTAGATAGAGATGAGATATAGAATTGGGTTGATTAAAGATTCTTGGGTATGAGCTAAGGCACGAAGGCTCTGCTTTTTGTACTTAGATAGGGAAAGAAAGGCTCCACAGATGAGTGCGTGGAGGCCTAGGTAGAGTCCGCAGTTGAGTGCGTGGACCCCTGCAGCTGTGCGTACAGGCTAGTTTGAGTCTGTAATCTGTGAATTGAAGATCAATAAAAGACAGTTTTCCAAAGAATTACTGAGTATTTATGTTATATCTGTTAATGTTATATGCTATTGATAAATGACTTGTTTTATGAAATACTAGTCGAATGCTATGCAATTATCTAGAATCTATCTTAATAATGTATGCAATGCATGTTTAAACACTTCCCCAAAGACTCTTCTGATTTCTCTTACGTTTTCTAGAAAATTAAGTAGATCTGCATAAACTCCAAGTTAGGATTTCTTTTTGATGTGCGTAAGTAGGTGAATCATCTGTTAAAGGTCTGCAAGCATTGATCGCAAGCCTTTGCGAAGGCTTGAAGGCCACTTTAACTGAGTTGCAGTAACAAGCCCTAGGAGTTTATCGATCTACGTGAAGGAATATCTAAGGCATTGGAAGACATCACACTAGTCTCTCGATGTAAAAACTTGGTTCTTGCATCCCCCCATACTACTTCGGGTGAGGCTGCAGCCTGCGGTATGCCAGTTATTGCAGAAAGGGCCAGTAGTGTAGGGTTTTGTTGGTTGGTGCAACTAACTCTAAACCTATATTAGGACCCCCTAAGCCAAAAAATTGTTCCATTTCTGGGACCGAGATCTACTTGAAAGACATGTGTGATGTCGCATCATTGGAACTCAACCAAGAAAGAAATTTGATAGTGGTTTGATCGAAATATTCACGAGTTCGCGGCGCAAGAAAATAGGAATCCACATCTGTCAAAGGAAGAGTGGTTGAACAGGTATTTGTATACAGAGATACAGGACATGTTCTTCTACATCTTCCCAATTGAACTGTACGAGTGGCTAGCTAAGTTGACAGACATTCAAGGAGGGTGGAAGCTTGATAGTCCTATAACGTGGACTCTAGAATTAGTGCGACGACTAGAAGCCTTTGATTACAAGATCGTGTGGGCTATCAACCATTGGCTCGATTGAATTCTAGGAGGATTTGTTATAAAATTTGTAGTTGATACCTTAGTTAGCTATAGTGAAGATTCTTCAAGGGACTGTGAGGCAAGTATTTAAGATCATTGAATACTTGGATTAAAATGTTGTTATGTGAAAAACGGGTGATGCCAGTACCTTGATGTTCGGAGCTACGGGAAGTGGAAGATTCTTTAGAAATCACGAAGGATTAGGTCCGGATTATAGTCCCTTGATTGGATCTCTTTCAAGTGATGATGAAGGTGGGGGGCAGACTACGCCACACAACACTGTTTAGCTAATCACTCAGGGGATTCGTAGAACAAACCACCCATCCACTCCACTGCCACCTCCACCTCCACCGCATACACCTTTGCCCACACCTGAACCTCCACTGCCACCTTTCAACATGCCGAATGCAATTAAAATCCCAATCTTCAAGGGCATAGGAAGTGAATATCCTGATCAGTTATGGTTTGTTGCAAATGTTGTATGGACATCTGAACATATCACTAATGATAATATAAAGAAAGCACAGTTGGTTACCACTTTGCAGGAACGCACACTAACCTGACACATTAAATATTTCTCTTATAATCCTCTTGCAACGCTAGCAGAGACTAATACTAATTTTAACATAGAGTTTAGTAAACCTAAATCTGACTCACTGGTAGTAATTGGATTTAAAGAGATCATGATGAGGGTCGAGGAGACGCCTTGGGAATTTTATCAAAGGTTGAAGTGTCAGATTAGAGAGGCTAACATGTGGATCATAGACAACCAACATTGTGAATGGTTTATAGCGTCGCTTTTGCACCACTTGAAAATTTCTCTGTCACAACAGAAGATAGAAACATAGGCAAAAGCCTTGGAGATCATGATGAGGTTGCATGCATCACCTATTCAGAATACGAACTTAGGATTACAACAAATCCACTCATAGTTAGAGAGATTACACTTAGAAATACAAAGTTTGAAGAAAGACAAGGAGATTAAACCAGAAGTGCGCGTGAAAGTTTGGTTTTTGAAGTGCAAGAACCATGAGCATGATAAGGATCATTTTCCCGTGTATGTGAATTATATTACAGGAGGGGGGCCAATTCCCTTGAAGCCAGAAGCCCCAGTAGGGCCGAGCATTGGGAATACGCTGTGGTGTGCCATTTGTCAAGTTACTGGCCAACATGTGACAGACAATTTCCATTTACTTCAAAAGTTCGTTCAGACACCTCAACAGTTGTTTTGTAATTTTTGAAAATCTGTGGGCCACGATAAGCACCACTGTCGAAGCTATGAGTTGATGATGGAAAGAACCCACACACGCCATATGCAAGCAGAAACGTGGCCTCTAGATCAAGGTATTCAGGTTGTCAGGGTTGAGGATGGGGCTAAGGAGCAAGAGGACCTAGTAGAGATCACGTCAGATTATCTGCTACAATCGCAGACAACTGGGGCACTATGCACGAGAGTGACAGAATCCTAGACACCCATCATGTCAATACTGCAAAAAGTTCGAACATACTATAGAAGAATGTTCAGTGGTAATAGATAAAATGAAAGAGAAGAAAACACAGCCTCAGCAGCTAACACAGAATTTAAAAATGATGAGGGTTGAGCCCCGCAAAGAAGATCAAAGTGTTAATATCATGCTAAAAAGTGGAATGACGATTGGCGCTAATAAAAGTAAACAACCTGAAGAAGAAGGATGGGTCCACAAAGCGCTAGATAAAGAAGCTGGATTTGATTTGGATCACGCTAAGGAAACATTTATGGAAGCCAAGAAGAGTTTCGATGTAGTCTCCACCTCAGGAAGCCAGGAAAAGATGCAAGAAATTAACGTGCCTGTAGAAGTTGATACTTTTGTACTCACTACGTTTTTGGAAACTTGCATGAAGCTGCTGTGTGATAGCAAGGCACTAGAAGGACTGCAGGAATTAATAAATAAATGTGCCAGAAAAGAGAAAGCCCCTGATGGAAACTATGCGATAAGAAAAATTGGCAAGCATAAGGCACGAACAGGGCGAGAGATGAGGCTAGCTATGCAGATAGGTGATTATGAAATGGATCAGGTCATCTTGGATCTGGGGTCCAATGCAAATGTTTTACTGAAACAGAAATGGGAAAGAATGGGGTGACTTGCACTGCAGTGCTCTCCGATTCAGCTCAGGATGGCAAACCAGTAGAAAATAATCCCCATGGGATGGTTATATGGAGTAACAATTGATATTGAAGGTGTGAGCGTGGTGGCAGACTTTAAAGTTATAGAAATTGTTGATGGCAGCAATCCCAACCCCATGCTCCTGGGAATTGACTGGGCTATTGATATGAATGGGGTCATTAATTTAAAGAAAAGAACGATGTGGTTTGAAAGAAAGTCACTTTGGGTTATGGTGCTACTGGATCCTGTAAAAGGGGTGCACTATACTAAACCAGCCCCCGATTATGAAGAATGTGATGATGAACTGGATTAGATTTACAAGATAACAACACAAGATTAGGATTGGATCAATCTAACGACAGATGGGCACATTGCATAGGACGGGGAAAGTTCCTACACCTTTGATTTAGACTAGGAGTTAGGGCATTCATAGAATCACTTAACATGAAGTCTCTACATTGTGATGCAATATGATGACGAACTTGTTGCACTGTTGTTTGTCAGAGGTAAGAAAATTACCTTATTATGATGGTTTAACTAATATAGGCCTGTTTTTGGAGGAATTTGAGCGTGAAGTCCCTGAGGACCACCGCTTCGAGGCATTAGAATTGGCACTACGTGCTATACTTGCACGATGGTGGGGTACGCATAAGGATAGTTTTGTTGGATGATGAGATTACAGAAGAATGATGAAGCTACGATTAGGGCGTGCTAACACCAGAATAAATGAGAAGTATAATGGAAAGGATGATCCATGTGATCATCTCGAAAAATGGACTAAGGCATGGGGAAAAAACTGCAGCCAGAGTGGGTACACATATTTTGTCATACCTTGGATACGAATGCCATGAACTAATATCTGGAAACAGAGCTCCACCATGTTAGCACGAAATGGGATATATCGAAAGAAGGGTTCTTATTGACTTTCATTTTTGAGGAGGGGTTTGCAAGAATCAATGAAGAACTACAAGAAATTAAAGTGGTTATCTTTAGAACACCAAAGGAACCTGTGGAATGGACCCAACCATACCGGAGCACTTAGTTGTGCCATGCATTGGAATGCTATAATGTGACCACTGAAGAGGAAGAAGAAGACCCAAGGAACATCAATATTCCAGATGTAGAAGGGAATTGCGAAGTCGAGGGACCACAAATAGAAAATATGGACATCTCCGCACCTTTGAAAAAGAAGAAAGTAAACATTAGCACTGAGGAAGAACCAAAATTCACAAAAATTGGAGATTACTGGGATGACGCTATAGTAGATAAAGTCACTGAATAAATTTGTGAATATGACGATCTCTTTCCAACTAAGTTTTCAGATCTAAAGGGCATAATTGGTGATTTGTGCATAATGAAGATCACATTGAAACCGGTCGTGAAGCCTATTAAATAGAGGCATTATCACCTTAATCCTAAATATAATGAAAAGGTTCACTAGGAGCTGGATAAGATGCTAGAGGCATCCATCATAGAACCTATTGAAGAATCCGATTGGGTGAGCTCGATGGTGGTTCAAGAGAAGAAACAAAAAGGAGAAATAAGGATTTGCGTAGATGTGAGGAAGCTTAATGATGAATGTGTCCATGACCCATTTCTGACGCCATTCACAGACGAAGTGCTAGACAATATTAGAGAGTAAGAGGCCTATTTCTTTACTGATGGGTTTTCAAGGTATCATCAGATCAATATCACGCTAGAGGATAGGAGAAAAACGACCTTCGCAATGGAGTGGGGTAGTTTCGAGTACACTGTGATGTCGTTTGGACTAAAGAATGCACCTATGATATTTTCTCGAGTAGTCATGGTAGTGTTCAAGGAGTTCATTCATAAGTTTCTGGAGGTATACTTTGATGACTGGATGGTGTTTGGATTAGTGAAGCTCCATGTAGCAAGTCTGCACATGATGTTGGATACATGTCGCAGATACCAGATCGCACTGAATTTGAAGAAATGAATATTTTGTGTTCATTTTGGGATCTTGTTGGGTCATGTTGTGTGCAAGCAAGGATTTATGGTGGACCCTACAAAGATTGTGGTGATTGTGAACATGGAGGTGTCGAGGAATGTCAAGCAGCTGCTTGTAACATTGGGACATATGGGATACTATAGAAAAAATATCAAAGCTTATGCTCGAATTACTGCACCCATGGAGAACTTGCTAAAATACGTGACATTTTTTTGGGATGAAGAATGTCAGCACAACTTAAATGTGTTGAAAGAAAATATGGTCACTGTGCGGATATTGGTATTCCTTGATTGGAAAAAGTACTTTCATGTGCATGTGGATGCTTTTTACATTGCGCTAGCTGCAATACTAACACAGGCTAGTGAAGGAGAACTAGACCATCATATAGCCTTCACAAGTAGGAAGTTATCGAAGGCCCAAGAAAAATTATTCAACGACTGAGCACGAAGGACTAACCATGATCTACGTGCTACAAAAATTCCGACATTATCTGTTAGGAGGACATTTCAAGATGTATACAGATCATTTTGCCTTAAAATACTTGTTAGGTGCGCAGCTCTTTGTGGTGGGCGTAGAGGATGATCATTTTGCATACATTATTCACTTCTTGACTTCAAGGATGGCACCATAAGGATATACAAGTCAACAGAAGAAGAAACTACTAGTGTGTGCGATCGATTTTTCAGTTATTGCGGGACATTTGTATAAAATGGGTGCAGATGAAATATTGCGAAGATATGTGCTGGACTTTGAGCAGGACAAAATTCTCACTGAAGCTCATGGGGGAGATGCAGAAGGCCATTATGTAGGCAAGGAAACTATAGAGAAGATTTTGCGTGCGGGTCTATGGTGGCCAACATTGCATAAAGATTCCAAGGCATATTGTAAGGCATGCGATGCATGTCAAAGAACCAGCAAACCATCACAAAGAGATGAGTTACCACTACACACTCAGGTATCTTTGCAACCCTTTGAGAAGTGGGCGATTGATTTTGTGTGGCCAATTCAGCCCCTAGAAATAAAATGGTTGCACGCTATGTTATCACTGTGATGGAATATCTAACCAGATGGGTGGAAGCACAACTTGTTAAGGATTGTTTTGGATAACGCATTGACGCAGATCTGCAACGCGCATCAGAATGACTAGGATGTGTGCATACTTGCAATACTTTAGGCTTATAGGACTACTTCTAAGAAGCTGACAGGGAAAATTCCATTTAGATTAGTATATGGGGTCAAAACCGTAATGTCGATGGAATACATTGTGCCTAGTCTGTGCATAGCAGCTTTAACGGATATGGTGGATCACGAGGCCTTGGTAGAATGGCTTGCGCAACTCATGGAGCTCGAAGAAGACCAATTTTTGGCAGGATTTCATAAAATGGTACAGAAGGAACACAAAAAATCATGGCATGATCTCCATATCAAGCTTCGCACATTTAAGGTAAACGATCTTGTCATGCTATATGATAGTAAATTCTCTAAATTTCTAGGCAAATTCTAGATGCATTGGTTAGGGCAATATATTGTCAAAGAAATTATAGATGGAGGAATAGTTCAGCTCGTGAAGCTGAATGGGGAACCCTTCCTTAGAAAAGTGAATGGGAGCATGTTGAAGTTGTATATAGGGGATCCTGCGTAATGACTATATGACAGCAAGATAGGCTTAGTGCTCTAGCTAGTTTTAAGGGAGCACAGGACTATAAACTACACTGCCCAGTTTGAAGGAAAAAGTAGCGAGCAAGCTGCATGGAGAGTGGTGAAGATGTGACAAATGAAGTTGCACCATGAGGAAAGGTACCACGCAACCCAGCAGGAAAATAACTATTGGAGTTACTATTCATGACTTGATGGCCAGAAATCGATTAAGAGGAGCGGGGTGGTAGCAATTAAGGAAAAAATATGTGAAGATCTAATGCCAAAACAAAATTTATTATCAAAATTTGGGGGGAATGGTCAGATTTGAATTCAAAACCCCTTATAAATTACGCGTGCCAGTCCAACAGAGAACACTTTTTGCTCTAAGAATTGTTGCTGAATTTCGTTGTTTTTCACCTATGAGTTGAGCATTTTGGGAAGATTTAGTTGCAAGCCCAATGTTTGCCAAATTTCATGAGATGAAATATAAGCTTATTCTTGAGAAAATTTATACAAAAAACTCAGCTGAAACTGTTAGTGGTGGCAATGATGTCTCTAATGCAACAGCCCCAAAATTTGTAAGTATGGAAGCTCTAGCTACAATTCCTACGGCGCCGAGGTCGCCTTGGCTGAGGCACACCCCTAATAGAGAAAAAAACTAGCTAAGCCAAAACAACATGTGAAGGAGAAGTAGAATAAGATGCCAGTGAGGATGTCGTCGAGAAATAACCCGGAGAAAAAGGATAAGTAGCCTGAACAGGTGGTGGACCTTGAGGAGAATAATTCAAGGCATCGTGGATGCAGACACTGAGGGGATCGAACCCATGACAAGGCTGCCAAATTATATCCCTTCGCAGAAGGGAAAAGAAAAGGTAACGAAGGACCCTGATGTCAAGAATTTTACAGTATCCACACCCCTGCTTCCTGAGCAAGTCCCCTTTGAAGGTCCTTGGCTCGTGTGGATCTCATTATTAAAGATGGAGGATTGGGACCTCGTGGACTACACTAATTTTCCACATTTGGTGACAAATAAATATATGTGGAAGATATATTATGAAGAAACGAGTGTTACTGCTTTGGAGCCGATGGAATGGGTCCGCGGTGTTGAGCATTCAGGGTTGCTCAATCTGCTTTTGGTGCCACATTATGACCACACCCCCATTAATACGGTATGTGTGTGCCAGCTCCTCATGCTGGTGCATGATGGATGCTTATGGCTAGGAGAGCCTATCCCCATCATGGACATGTTGATTCACAGAATCACACAGCTACCTTACAAAGGCACGATCCCTACCAAGGATTTTGGAGGTAAGGCTAGGGAGAAAGAACTTGCAATCAAGATGAAGAAGGAATACGGCCTCCTCAAGAAGCTACGAGGGTATTCCATTGTCTCTATTTTAGAATAGACAGTTCAATTTTCTGCCCAGATTTTAGCAGGAAAGGTTATGAGAAAATGTTGTGTAGATGAAGTTATGGTGCCAATAGTTTCACTTACTGCACAGTGCGTGAAAGGCATACAATTTAATTGGGCCGGGTACCTTTTTCAGGAGTTCTTAGCGAACTACGAAGAAGCCCAGGAGGAAACCAAGACATTGCACTATGCTTTGTTTCTGCTATCAATTGTGCTCATTGCATGGAGATTATTGGTGGATAGCCAATTTCCTCCTCTCGACGAAGGATTGATGGAGGCAACACAATTCACCTCTTTATGGTCTACAAATGATGTTGCATGGATTACAAAAACAAAGATATTTTGGACTCTTATGGAAATGGATACCCATATGGTACTCAGTTAGCATCCAAGGTTGTCCCCAACCTTGTTCACGTAGTTGTCAGCCTACGTGGAATTCAAGGCTGACTTCCACAATGCCTATATCCAAGCACGGAAGGGTCCATAGTAGAAATGGCACCTGTTGCCTTATTTGGTGTCAGAAAGGGATGTGCAAGAGATCGTAGGGTTATGGCCTACAACGTGGTGCACCCCGTTAGAGTTAGATGTTGGAACAAGTGTGGGCGTGGGAAGTTATGCTACATAGAAAAGAAAGGAGGTCGCTAAGAAATATGTGTGTAACCTAGTAGAAAAAAAAATAAGGAAGTTGAGGAAAAGGCTCGCATAGAGCACGAACGCGTTGCTAAGGAGCAGGTTGAAAAAGAATAATGTGAGTTGTAGAAAGGTGATAAGTCACCTTCGCCGGAGACAGCGGAAGAAGAGCTTTCAAGCCAAGGTGAAGGAGGTGATGAGGGGCAGAGAACCCCCTTTATTTTGAAAACAGGTGGCATGTAGAAGAAGGGTGGAACATGAAAAGATCAGAAATAAGATAAAACATAGGTTGATCTCGTGGTATTGACAGAAAGCGACCTTGATGAGATCGGTGACAAAGTCAGGGATACAATGACAGAAGTGTTGTAGCAATTTGAGTAGCAATACATGAAAACGTTGGGGAGCATTCAAAAGGATCTGTGCAAGTTGCAGATCAAAATGAGAAGAATACAGGTGGGCATCGGATAAGCAAGCACGGAGCAAGCGAGCCTGACACCTGGGACAGGCTAAGCAGCAGAGCTAGTAAGGAATCTAGAGCTTAGAACTATACAATTACCAGACAGTTTTATTCAAGCAGAGTCAACAAAGGATCGTATTATACTTAGTACAGTCAAGAATATAGGAATAAATATAATGACACTCTCCAATGAAACCCTCCACGTGCTACATAAAGGGGTGACAGATGAGTTGAGAACCAAGGAGCAATGCACTCTTGACCTCATAAATGAGTACAAATCCAACAATGAACAAATTTTCATTAAAGAGACACAGGATTCGAAGGAAAAGGCGGAACTATAGGCACATAGTTCAATTCTAGAGTTAGTAGTAGTGGAGGCCTGTAAGAAAGTGCCTGAACTTCACATCCCAGAGGATGCACAACTTGAAGCCAAAATCAAAAAAATTAGCTGCTAGTGTGCGTGAGCCTAGAGAAAAATTTGGATGAGTAAATTTCAAGTTCAACATGAATATTGCAGAGTTGTAGTTGAGGTTTCATCCCACGACTCTGCCTGATGTTCGGGAGTAGTGTGAAATCATAATTAAGGAGGGCATGGCTACCTTGGGTACCACAGTCATTGACTATGCAGCAATGTTTGATCAAGATATGGAGCTATTAACTAATCTGCAGGACGATCCGAACATGTAGACATTAAACACAGAGGTCTAGGAGATGCAGTGCTAATATGATGAGGTATGGGTGACTGCGCACACCCTAGCTCTAGCGCAGTGCTTTGCCAAGTTACAGGAAGGAAAGCAGCTACTAGCACAGGTAGAAGAAGCACAGAAGAAAGAGGCCTTGCTAAAGGCTAGGTTGCCACCTTGGTTGGATGGGGCTTATCAAATCATCATCTCCATTCAATATAAGCTTAAGGGACTACAATAGACACAAAGGACAGTGATATTGGCACTAAAAGGACCAACCATTGAAAAATTGGTCGAGGAGGTTCAACAAGCAACAACACAGAGTGCTGCTGACGTTGTAGTGATCTAGGTGCAGCTGGAGGATCTTCACAGTAAGATCGCAATGTCAGCAGAGAGACTCGAGGGTGAGTCATGATCTTTGTGTTGGGGGCTTGGTGGGATGGGGTCCCCTAGGTTAGTTTGGGGTTAAGATAACCCAAATTTTGGTACAATTTTGTAAATGATGTAAAGTCTCCGCGATTTGTGGATGTGGAGCGCGTAGATGAATAGGAGTGAAAGGGGCTTAGCCTCTTGTTTTGGATAAATTTTGAGTTGATTTTTTAGATTCACCCATGGTCCGTGGACCATGGAATTGTATGAAAAAAATCAATAAATAGTGAGTCTTAGCAAAAAGAAGAGGTAACTAGATAGAGATAAGATAGAGGATTGGGTTGATTAAAGAGTCTTGTGCAGGAGCTAAGGCAGGAAGGCTCTGCTTCCTGCACTTAGATAGGGAAAGAAAGGCTCTGTAGTTGAGTGTGTAGAGGCCTAGGTAGAGTCCATAGCTGAGTTTGCAGACCCCTACAGATGTGTGTGCAGGGTAGTTTGATTCTGTAATATGTGAATTGAAGATCAATAAAAGATAGTTTTCTAAAGAATTACTGAGTATTTCTATTATATCTGTTAATTATATATGTTGCTAATAAATGGCTTGTTTTATGAAATACTAGTCGAATGCTATGCGATTATCTTGAATCTATCTTAATAATGTACGTAATGCATGCTTAAACACTTCCGCGAAGAATCTGGTGATTTATTTTATGTTTTCTAGTGAATTGAGTAGATCTGCATGAAATCCAAGTTACGATTGCCTTCTGATGTGCGTAAGTAGGTGAATCATATGTTAAAGGTCTGCAAGGGTGTTTCCAGGAAAACTAGTGTCTTTTCAATCTGCTAGTCCCACTAAGATGGGTAGCTATCTTAGAAACAAACAATCAAAGCAATTTACGATTTCCTTTATGTATGATAGATAAGAGAGAAGCAAAGGGGACCAACCTGGATCTTCTGCTTGGCTCCTTGCTTGATTTCTCTCTCTCCCTTGATAGAGTTTACAACTCCTCTCCTACTTGTCCTGCTGTAGAGTCAAAGTAACAAAACAACATCAAAGAAGCTCGATCTATAATATCATAAACAATGCAAAATCAGAAATACATTGACCATACAATTGCATTCACAAACAACAAGATTCACAAATACACAATTATATGGAGGAAAAATCAAAGAACTTATTAATAGTAGAAGAGAGGATTACAACCTAGCTGTCTGATCTAGCATCATCCTCCCAGCATCAAAGCCCTCTTCATCTCATGAAAAGCAAGATCACACAACAATACAACGTCTCTTCTCAAAGATAAACCAACAAAACTTCCTTACAAATTACAAAATTCCAGCCCCTGGATCTCTTAGATGAGGGATCCATTTATAGATGTCTTTCAAGGATGTGAGTCAGATCTGGGTTCTTGATTAGTGTCATTCCACTGATAGTTCTTGGTTCCACTTGGAGATTTCATTGATCTCTTACTCATCCCTAGGCAAATTCAGAGAGGCAAGTGCCATGGCAGAAGTTTCTATAAGATTCCATGAGCTTCCACTTAGAAAACTGTCTCTACCATTTGTCCATTCTCACTCATCGCACCCTACAAAAGGCCTCTTCAGTATGCATTACACCTGGCTAGTGTAGTAGTTAGTATGCATCACACCTTAACCATGGAGCAGTCAATATGGTCTAGTTTTGGCTAGTTCTGAGTGGTTTTTCAGGTGGAGCTTCTGGGGAATGATGTAATCAATTGACCATGATCCATTAGGGTATGAAACAACATTTTTAGGGGTTAAAAAGCCTTGGTTTATGGACATATAAGATTGGAGTTGCAGTGCCCAAATATTTCTATAACAGTTGCCCCCTAAAGCATGAAGTCGTAAATATTTTGATGTCGAGTGAAATTCTTTATCATGAGGATTCGATGTATTCAAACTGGAAGGTGACCTATATAAGATACAATACAATACATCATCATCATATTATTTTCATGATCCAGCTGAGGCAGGCATTCCCATGCTCAGCTTTATAAATTCATTTTCATGAACATAGGATAGATAATCATCTGCTGTTGCAGATTGGTGATTCTTCACATGAAGAGTCATCTTCCCTGGCTTAGATGAATATCTGTGCAACTTCTGTGTACACTTGATGTCTTTATGTTCCTAAATATATCGTAGCCCGGATGATGAAACTAGATCTGGGGGCTTCAAAACTCGTTCAATATTCACCCAATGTACAAGTCGATCCATGTGAAAAGATGTTCTGAAGTCGAACATGAAAATACATCGCCTGATTACCAACCAATAATGTAAGCTATTAACAGGCATGAGAGGAATCATTGATAATGATAATGGCCCTCAAGGTACTACAGTACAATTCACGTGGTGTGAATATATGAGCCAATTTCGAACACCACGTAAAATCTTTCAGTCGAAGGCCATTGATGTAAACCTGTCGCCGGAAGTCAGAAACTTCCCATTAAGGCATGCAAGCTTCAAAGTACTGAAAGGGTTGTTTCTGAGTCAAATTCTTGGATAATGAGCTGATGTCAACAAGAAGTGACTCGTTGTAGGAATGCCTTGATGTATCCCACATCTACGACACGAAACAAAGCAAATGATTTTTCTGGAGGTGAAAACGATCTGGTGATACAAGGTTCAGGAATGGGGGTCATGAAAAATGAAGGGTGAAGGTATTGGAGTGGATGAGGCATTAGCTGGATGGTGAATTCTCTGAATGACTTCTCTTGAACATGTCGGCGACACTGAGATGGATCGGTAGCGTTAACCCCAAAAGATGGATGGTACGGAGGATCAATGGTGATATGACCGGTGAACGGAATAACCCAACTCGACTCAATCATGGTGATGGAGTGAAAATGTCATGTTCAAGAGCGACCTGCTACCAATAAAATTCTTCAAGTTTTCTTCCCTTTTTCCCCAGACATTGTTGACCAGTACCTCTTTATTTTTTTCAAGCTTGAGGAGGATAACATATGCTTGTTCTATAATTTGCCATTCAGGCAAACCTATCGCTTATGTTTTAGTGAGTCTAGTGACAGTGAAACTCGTTCTTGTCTGGATGGACAATTTTTTCGCTATTTTTTTAAACGAGTTTAACGACAAAGATAAATTGGTCCTTTTCATGTTTAGAGAGTTTTAAAAGGGACGAAAAGGAAACTCCAATAGTCCTTTTTCGTAGCATAATCCCTTAAGTCCGAAAAAGTATAAAATAATACAAAAGGGATGACTTTTCGATCGCTTTAGCGAGCCGAAAAAGACAAGCGCTAGATCTTTTTGTTTGATAATCCCTCAGCTCCAAAAAGATTAAAATGTACAGGAGGGATGGCGCTTCCCTTTACTTTAACGAGCTGGAAAGGACAATAACTCGACAATATTTTTATATTTAACGAGTCTAAAAAGAGTTTAAAAGAGACTAGTTTTTGAGGAACGAGTGGTGTTTTGGGTAGCAACTAGTTTCGGGTAAGCTTGGAACTTCTCAAAACATGGTGATGTGAAGAGGGTGGCTAACAGGACCACTCATCGCAGCTGTTCCTCAAAAGGGTAAACAATCAAGTGGAAGCGTATGATCGGCCAAAAGAATGGAGGTGACGGTAGGAACACAACCAAGGTTCAAAAGGTTGACAGCAGGGCAATCACAAAGGTTATTTACCGAGGGTGGATTCATTTTTCAATGAGCTTGAACCAGGAGAAAATGTGCTCATAGGCGGTTTATTTTTTAACGAGCTTGAACCTTGCGGAAGCATTGCTCATAGGTGGGTTTATTTTTTAATGAGCTTGATCCTTGTGGAAACATTGCTCATAGGCAGGTTTATTTTTTAACGAGCTTGAACCTTGCGAAAAAATTGCTCATACCAGTCATTTAAAGATGTCTCTCATTGGTAGGTTTATTTTTTAGTGAGCTTGAACTCTATGATAACATGTGCTCATTTCCTTTTTTATGTAATCTAGAAACGACGAAACTACAAAGCTAACTACACTAAAGCTAAGGAACTACTGAGGTTAGGTAAGATATTTTTGTCTTTCGTCTAGACGAAACAATTCCTTTGCTTCGTCTGCACGATGTAGACAAAGGTGAATGGTGGATCAGACCAATCACCTAACCTAAGAAGTTGAACTAAAAAGCTAAAAGCGCTAAAAAGCTAAAAAATGAAATTGGTCATTTTTTGCTTGCATACAAAGGTTTTCATGCCCCCAGGTATTGAGAAAAGGAGAGTTTCTAGGTCACCATATGGAAGTCCCTGCAGTTAGGCAGGATTGTTTATGTCAGTGGTTAGAAAAAAAACACTTCCTTGTCTTTGTCCATCGAAATAGACGAAGGTGCATGGTGTGAGCTTCCAATCACATAACCTATCAGGAAACCTATCTTTTCAACTGGGTTTTCCTGTTGATGTAGACCAGGGTGCATGCCCCCTAAGCTTCGTTACATTCACCGGGCTACTCACGGTAATTAGGTGGATGAAATGAAGGTTGAAGAGACATTCTTGATGCAAAGAGACCATTTTGGGATGATTTTTGACTCGTAGCTATGTTTGAACCGAGAAATGAAAGCTGGTAAAGAAGTTGTACCATTTGGCCTTCATGCGGGAAACACATCACTCGAAGAGTGTGGAAATAATAGCTTCCATGCTATAAACATAGTCACTCCCAAGGAGTAGATTGTAATCTAATGGGCCTTGGACTACCATGACATTCAAGTGAACGATTTTCCTTTTTAAAGTTATCGGCAACTTCGGAAGGATCCCTAACGGTTGACTGGTTCCTTTATTGAAGCCTGAAAAATTTTGCGTCCTAGGCATAAGCGATGGTGAACCAAGCACCTTCCAAGAAGTTGAGGAAAGGATACTCACTGAAGCCCCTTCATCCATGATAGTGGTAGACACGATCATTTTGTAAATGTGTACTATGATCCAAAATGGTACATTAGATGGAAGGTAGGGTCTTGCTAGTTGATTCCAATCAAAGGAAACGACTAGACTGCTTAGAGGAGATACTGGATAAACAACTGGATGAACCTCATGAACTGGGGGGCTTTCCTCCTGTTGTAAAGGAACGGGTGGATTGCCCCCAAGTTCATCAGACTCGGTATTGACAAAAAGAATTTTAATGGTGTCATTCCCATTCTCTTTGGAAATTGTATATCTGAAGGTGGACCTTCTGAAGGCAAGACTGGGTCGACTGCCATCTCGACCTATTGACTTTGGTCTAGTATGGACTTAGAAGGTTCACTTTCAATGATAGGTGTTTCGACCAACAACTGAGTTATGCCAGTCAAGTTTTCAACTAGCGACGGACTTGGTGAGAGTTTCTTGTATCCAGGTGGAAGTCACTGCGGTGAAGCAGGACATTTATCCAATATACTTTTGGCCTCGTCCAAAAAATGACAACGATGAAGAGCATGATTACCTTCACATAACCTACATGGAAATCAAACCTTTCCTTTCTGTCCATTGACTTCATTTTCACTAGTTGATGGTATGTTGTCAACCTGATTGCCAGAGGTTGATGACACCGGATGGTGCGAATGGGGAGACCATTCTCTCAAGATCTACGGAATGCAAGGACAATCTCGATGAAGGTGGTCTCCCTTGCAAATTATGCATGGAGATCTGTGCTTGGAAAGTTTGGTGTGCGGATTTTCAACAAATGATGCATGGTTTCCCCCTTGCTTAACTGACTTCTTCTTCTTCTTTTCCTTCCCTTTCTTCTTCTTCTTAGCTACTTGGTTTTTAGTATCACTAGTTTCACCAAGCGAAGAGGAAGAAGGGGAGGGAGAAACAAGTGAAGTAGAAGGTTAAGGGACAACTTCAGTATCATCTGGTTGCTAATTTGATTTCTGAGGAATCATGGTATTTTGAACAATAGAGGTTGAGAATAGCCATACTGGTAGGCCAATTGTGATTCCTGGAAGGGACAATGTAGCCATATACGGAGCACCAATATCTCCCCAAGAAGAGAAAGGACTAGGATTCCCCCCAAGAGGGGTTCCTTGATTGTTGGACTCCATTATCTCACCCTAAGATCAACGGAGGAACAGGGATGTTATTCCAATTTCAATAAATTTTATTGATGCTTTGACACAATTTTTCTTTTTCAATTTTTAAGAGTTGAGAAAAAGCTAAAGATGACTCTAGTCGCCTTCGATTTTTAATGAGCTTGAAGTGACAAGTGCTCAAATGGACCTTTTCTTTTAAGGAGTCGAAAAGGAACGAAAGTGACTACTCTAGAGATTTAGACAGAGGGATTACCAAACCAATCGCAAAACTGCAAAATACACCTTAGTGATAAATTAAAGAGAAATTACCAAGGACTTATGTATGACAGTCAATCTTCCCGAATGCTATGTTTAGTGCATTGCGATCGATAGGGCAGCAGACACAGCTTCCTATGGATAAAGGATATTAGCCTATTGTGGTCTCCCAATATATACTCAACAGTACGGGGAGCACAAGTCCGTACTAGCACTTGTCGTATCAAAGAGGAGGAATCACCCAACCTTCGATGAATACGATAGTTACTAGGTTTTACGACGCCGGAACACGTCTCTAGCCTAGACTTCTAGATGTGTTGCATTAGGTTCCAAAGCGTTTTTATGTTCATTGAGATTTATTTTAGAGTTGATCTTGTTTAGAAGTTTGTCTTTGAAGGTTCACTGCATGATGTAGATTTAAAATTCCTAAATATGTAATCTAAAATGATAAATTATTTTCTTTTAGTAATGAAAATCCTAGCTACTAAGGAAAGAAGATTATGATTCTTTCAACATAGAGCAAAGAGCACACACTAAATGCACTTTTCCTAAATCATTTTCTGCATACAGTCTAAATGAAAATGCAAATGCATGTATTTTTTTTTTGTTTCCTTAATTTTAGAATGCCAAAAAGTAAAACTAAGTATAGGTCTGAACTATTTTCTTCAAAGCGACATTTCGACAATTTCGTTTCAAAATGAAAGGAAGACTGAATGAAACTTTTCGATTTCGAATAGAAAACTGCTTTTGACACTTCAAATATTAACAATTCAAATAAAATACGTGACAAAAAGTACAATCGACTATCTAGAAGAGGAAGACTTTACCACACTCTTCTTTTTTACTCAAAATGACAGTTACGACACTTTTTTGAATCAAAACGATAGTTCGATTTAATCTACTTTTTGACGAAGGATTGTAAATGATGGACAAATACATAAAAAAACTTACTAATCCTAATCAATGGAGGCTGAAATATGTAAAGGAAGGAGGCTTCAACATTGAGATACTGAACATAAGCAGCAACACAATCAAACAGAGATGAAAACAAGGACAAAAAACCAAATTTCAAAGAGAGAAATGAGATCACTCAGTCATCACACCTGTGCTTCTCAAAACAGGGATGCATCTCACCTGCGACACATGGGAGGTGCGATGCATACTGGTTCCCAGTTACAGACAGTGCGATGGGCTAGGGAGCGAAACTGAGTTGGGTTTTTGGTTAAATTTGCAGCTGAGTTAAGGGATTTAGGCTGAGCTATTATGAATAGTAAAGAACAAGGTACAAGGGTATGATCTTAAGAGGTTATTGAGCCACCACAAGGGTGCTTAAAATTCTTTTAAGTTAGATGTTCAGTTCATAAACCAACCTGGAGATTGACTGAAGCAGCATTCATCTACTTTGCAATTGCATAGCAAGAGCAGTTCGAAGGCTATCTGGCTAACTTCAGGCTCCGTCTATAGTTTATAAAGCAAACAACAATAAAAAACAAACAAACTATTTTCTCCCTAGCGGAGTCACCATTTTGTGTTCGGGAAAAATAGTGTCCTTTCGATCTGCTAGTCCCACTAAGAAGGGTAGATATCTTAGAAACAAACAATCAAAGCAATTTGTGATTTCCTTCATGTATGATATATAAGAAAGAAGAAAAGGGGACCAACCTGGATCTTCCGCTTGGCTCCTTGCTTGATTTCTCTCTCTCCCTTGATAGAGTTTGCAACTCCTCTCCTACTTGTCCCACTTTAGAGAATACCTGTAGAGTCAAAGTAAAAAAACACCATCAAAGCATTAACTATAATGCAGAATTAGAAATACATTAACTATACAATTGCATTCACAAATAACAAGATTCACAAATACACGATTATATGGAGGAAAAATCAAAGAACTTTATTAATAGTAGAAGAGAGGATTACAACTTAGCTGTCTGATCCAACATCATCCTCCTAGCATCGAAGCCCTCTTCACCTCATTAAAAGAAAGATCATCCAACAATACAATGTCTCTTCTCAAAGATAAACCAACAACACTTCCTTACAAATTACAAAATTCCAGCCCCTGGATCTCTCAGATGAGGGATCCATTTATAGATGTCTTGCAAGGGTGTGAGTTAGCTCTGGGTTTTTGATTAGTGTCGTTCCACTGATAGTTCTTGGTTCCGCTTGGAGATTTCATTGATCTCTTACTCATCCCTGGAAAATTTAGAGAGGCAAGTGTCATGGAAGAAGTTTCTAGAAGATTCCATGAGATTCCACTTAGCAAACTGTCTTTTCCATTTGTCCATTCTCACTCATTGCACCCTATAGAAGGCCTCTTTAGTATGAATCGCACCTGGCTAGTGTAGTAGCTAGTATGCATCGCACCTTTACCATGGAGCAGTTAGTATGGTCCAGTTTTGGCCAGTTCTGAGTGGTTTTTCAGGTGAAACTTCTAGGAAATGATGTAATCAGTTGACCATGATCCTTTAGGGTATGAAACAACACTTTTATGGGTTAAAGAGCCCTTGGTTTATGGACATATAAGATTGGGGTTGCAGTGCCCAAATATGTCTATAACAAAGGGATGATCGTGGGCCTTCACGAAGCCCTGAAGGCTGCTTTAACTAAGTTGGAGTAACAAGCCCTAAGAGTTTATTGATCTGTGTGAAGGTAGATCTAAGGTGTTGGAAGACATCACACTAGTCTCTGGATGCAAAAAATTGGTTCTCGCATCCCCCCATACTGCTTTGCGTGAGACTGCAGCCTACGCTACACGGGTTGTTGTCGAAAGGGCCAATAATGTAGGGTTTTTTTTTGCTTGGCTCAACTTACTCTAAACCTAGGTTAGGACCCGCTAAGCCAAAAATGTTGGGAGTAACTGTTGGGAAATTCTACAAAATTTTCAAGATTAGGACTAGGCAGGTCATATGGGGGTCCTGCTAGGAATCTACACAATTTCTCTGAGGAAGACAGAGTGGGCAGTGAGAGGCACCGACAGAAATTTCTGCATAGTTTTCCAGTTCAAGACCGGATCGGGATGTGGGGAGATGCTGGTAATAATTGCGCATTTCTAAGAGACAGCGTGGGATGGGTAGTTTTTGTGTAGTTTCTAGGATGTGTGAGAGTGCCAGTCAAAACTACGTAATTTTTAGAGGGAGAGCAGGGCAAGCTAGCAAGGGGTCTTCCAGTCAGATCTGCGCAATTCCTTGGAACAGTGCAGTGACAGGCAGCAGAGGCCTAACTCACATGATTGCAGAGTTTTTGAAGACAGTGCATGGAAGGCAGCTGGGAAACTTCTGTGTAGTTTTGGGGAGGAGTGCAACCCTGGGTCAGAGTGTGGTTTAGGTTTCCGGTGTCAAGAAATTTACCCAAGAACACAAATTAATTACGGAGAATTACTGAGAGGAACAAATATAAAAATAACCAGCGACAACCATAAAAACATAAACACACATGCTTATCCGGGAAAACCCCAAATATGGGGAAAACCCAACCTAATGATATTTCATTAGCATTGGCCAAAACCCTGGCCAATCCGACCAAGTGAGCCTTCACCGCTCACCTCTAGGCCTTGCTTTACAATGAAGTCCTTCTAGCCTTTTATAAGCTCCATTACATATAATATCACGGGAAGAATACTATGGGTGCACAATACCATGTTCCCCAAAACCATCACTATTTAACCTGGTCAACTTTGACTCTATCTCAAGTCAAGTTTACCTAACAATTCCCCCCTTAAACTTGACTTGGGGTTCCTTGACTAACTCCAGCCAAACTTGCTAAGTGAGACAATCCCGCTCACTCTAGCCCTTACCCCCCTCAGAGTTTTTACCCGGAGTAATGTTAACCCGACATCCCCACTATCACCTAGGTCTAACTAGACTTTACCAGAGATTATCCAAGGGTACACATGCCTTACCAGGTCTTATAGTAATATGCCCATTTACATGCAATAATTTTGACTTCATTAATTTTTTTATTTATTATTATTATTATTATTATTATTATTATTGCTTCTACTATTCTAACCCATCCTCTCTCAATTTGATTTGCTCAAAAACTTCTATCAAACCACTTGATGGAAGCATCTTTCATCAGGGCATCACCGCCTCTCTCCAATTTAGCTGACGAACAAGCTCAACATTGGTAACATCAATTCCAGGCTTGTATACATTTGCCTGGTTCATCGCCTCAGTGTTGGAAGGTCGAATCCCAGCATCCTTGGTAGCCTACCTCTGCGAGGTAGGAACAATAATTACGACGTTCTTCACTGCCTGTCCCAAATATGCCTCCGCAATCTCCTTCATCTTGGTGAGCACCATCGAAGAAATCTCCTCCAGCACAAACTGTTTTCTCTCTCCCTTGTAATCTTTAAACTTGATGCTTTCCAGCAGAACCCTAACCACCTTCTCGCTCCATTCTCTAAATGGAATCCAAATCTCGATACAAAAGTGATCCAATTATACCCATGCTACCAACACAAATAGGACCTTCATCTTCCACAATTTCAATGCTATAACTCATCTCTCCAATTGAGAAATCTGGAATCTCTACAACGTTCGACGCTGCTCCAATGTATTATCTTATCAATACTTTGTCCTACCTTCCACGTTCGATGTGCTGGTCACACCACTTGCATTATCTTTGGCCACTCTTTAATGTCAATGCCCATTGTGGATCTCCTCCACAATTTCTGCCGACTCTCCTTTCTATGTTCCATTAGCTACTTCATGGATGCCACATGCCATGCCTCCCTTTGTCTGTGCTTGATCACGCCGACAACCATTGAAATCATCTTATGGTAATGTGAGGATATTGTGGACGGCAATTTTTTAGTGCCAAGGACCCAAAAATACATTCCTGAGCATTTCCTTTCCCGTCTTCTGTCGAACTTCCTCCTCACCTTACAATGTTTTATCCTTGTTCATTCTCAATCAAATCAGCAACTGTTGTGCATCTGACCCCTTCTTGTTGGCTTCAAAATATTGACGCCATTCACATTCAACTAGTAACCCGACCCCTGGTAAACCACCATCCTGGTGGTTTACGAGTTATCGTGACACTGCGTAGAACACCAGAATATGAAATCGTTCTCCAGTTCTCATGTTCCTATGAGCTTCCACCAGATTTGGTCACAATGATCACCTTTTCGAATCCTCCTACCCTCATGGCTTGCAACATCTACCTTGAAAAATTCGATGTCGGGCCGATCGCTCTCTATCAGAGACGATATCCTCCACATTCTTCCCAGTTACATCGATACAAATCACAATTTCCATGGTCACGATTACTACAGTCTCCTTCTCACTGGTGTAGAAACTTCCCAAGAATTACGACTCCGTCGCATCATGCCACTTGCTATAACCACTGCTGTTACACCAAAACCCATAGGTGTTAGTAAACAGACACATCGCTAGAGTTAACGAATCCACAAAACACATGGGAGCATTGGATCAACACCGCCATTAACGGGGAGCACAACAATCTCCCCCTCAACGCTAGCCAGGTGTGTTTTGAACTCAAAACCTTTGGCTCTGATGCCCAATTGTTAAGAAATTTACTCGAGAACACAAATTAATTATGGAGAATTACTGAGAGGAACAAATATAAAAATAACCAGTGACAACCATAAACACATAAACACACATGTTTATCTGGGAAAATCCCAAATCCGGGGAAAAACCCAGCCTAATGATATTTCATTAGCATTGGAAAAAACCCTGGCCAATCTGACCAAGTGAGCCTTCACCGCTCACCTCCAGGCCTTGCTTTACAATGAAGTCCTTCTAGCCTTTTATAAGCTCCATTACATATAATACCATGGGCAGAATACTATGGGTGCACAATACCATGTGCCCCAAAGCCATCACTGTTTAACCTGGTCAACTTTGACTCTATCCCGAGTCAAGTTTACCTAACATCCGATAGACTAGAGGGAGGCTTGATGAGTGATCTTACGGGAAATGATGATTGGATCGGAGTTGGGGACAACTTCTATGTAGTTCTGGGAGAAAATTGGCTTGCTCAATTCCAGGATTACGCTGTGTAGGCTACCCCCGAGGACTTCCTCAAGCTCTGCATAGTTCTGGGTAGCAGAACAGGGTCATTGAGAGTTGAGATGACACAATGTAGCTCAGTCGGGGTTCGGTTGAAGGAGGGTTGTCTAGTCAAAATATTTTCAGGAAAAATGAATAAGTGTGAGAACAAGTGAACTTTTTCATACATGACATTGTGATCACACACTTAACATGACTCAATGACAGGACACCTCAAACAAACAAGACAAACATGTGCTCAGTGAGGCTGACTTAAGGGTTAAGAGCGACAAGTGCAACACTTGAGATAGATCTTTGAACAACCTTGACATCACTTGCGCGACAATGCTTGTAACTTTGTGTGTGGGTACGACCAATGTTCATAGAGCAAAGAAAACTCACGCACATAAAGACAAACCTTCAAAATTTCTAGAAAAAGACTGTAAGAATAACATAGCAATCAACATGCCAAAAGGCGATCAGTGGCCAATCAAGCAAAAAGGGTGTAAATAATCGACAAGAGCTCAAGGAATGAGCCCGAGTGTTTGCAACCATTAAGGGAAAAAACAAGGAAGGCTTCGAAATTTGGATGCAGGCCAAAATTTTGGAGGGTGTTGCAACTGCTACCACACATGTCAAGGGTTCGATTCTCAGAATTAGCCGCCTGCCTGCTAAGGGGACATTGTACCTTAGTGTCATGTCATGCATGTGCCTATGGGCAGGCATGCCTAGCCGTGGGTGTGCCCACCTAGGGCAAGCTAGGGTGTCGATTCTAAGAATTGGCCCCCGATAGGCCAGGGGCGATTCTAGAAGTCGGCCCTTGATAAGCCAAGGGACCGATTCCCAAAATCATCCCCTGGACTACTGGGGGTCGATTCCGAGAATAGCCTCGGAAGGCTACGGGGGCATTTTTCCCACGGGGCAAGCCCAAGGACGGGCATGCTGCAGTCCCCTCCAATCCTCACCCCACAACCGAACTCACCCCGGGGTTAAGGGAATATTCTTGGAATCATCCGTCACCCCCTGAGTGGGTTGGGCCACCCGGGGGGGCGCGGTGGAGGGGCACTACTCGCAACCCCTTCCACCCCCCATCCTCGTGGCCTAGACTTCCCAGGGGGTGAGGGTCAATTATGAGAATTAGCACTCGTCCCCTGGGCGGGCTCAACCACGGGGTTGGGTGTCGCGGGCAGGCATGCCCATAGATGGGTGCGCTCGGACATGGGCGTGCTCGCCTGAGGTAGAGTCACCCCCTGATAGGCCAGAGGGAGGATTCCAAGAATCGACCCCCTAGCCTGCAAGGGGGCCGCTCTACCCTGGGCAGGCATGTCCAAAACCAAGAAGCCCATGATTGGGCCCACCACACCCACTACTAACATAATGGCCCCCTACCTGCCAGGGGGTTGTCGAGTAAGCCTGCCTCATGCCAATTTTTAATTTGTAAAAGGAATCTAAATTTTGTTAATAAATTTTTATATTTTTTTTTACTAGAATGTTTTTTCTTGTTTGGTATTCTGCGTTAACATAACAACCCAACTAACACATAACTACTAGTAAACCTATGGGAGTTTAAGACCTACACTCAACAAAAGGGAAACTAACCTTTCAAATGCGATAATATCCTATTGAATGTCTTGTCGATAACAATGTAGTTGCTCCACAAAATCACTCTGTCTTTTAATGAAAACTCGAAATTTTTTTATGTGATGTGAGGAATAGTGATAATGGAATTTATTATATAGCGGAAATTACGAAAAGAAATTACCGCATGGTGAATGTGGTATTAATTTATTTTTTATACAAAAAACTTGATATATAAATGGTGTTATGGCAATATAGTAATTTATTTTAAATGTGGGATAGAAGACATAATAAAAATTAAAAACAAATATTCAATTGTTTAGTAAATGCTATATATTTTAAGTAAAAGATTAATTTAGGGAAAATGTTTAGTATAAAGATTTACTTTAAAATATTAATTTCATGAGGAAATTTTAGTTAAATTTTTTCAATAGATTGTAGAAGAAAATTTTGGAGGGAAATATATGAAACAAAATTTTTGGAGGGAAAATTTTCGGCGAAATTTTTTGGAGGGAAATTTTAATTCTTTAAGCTATATATTATCATTAGGAGAGAGTGAATTTGTATCATTGAGCCTCTTTTGTTTGAAATCCATGGATTCTTATGATAGTAAAGTTTCTCTTTGTGAAGCATCAACATTTTCGTTGCGTAACAACTTTATTTATATTGATGAATATAATGAAAAAAAAATTCACTATCAATAGAGAGTAAAAATTGATTGGAAGTTAAATTAGAAACTCGTGTCATTGACCTTTTTTGGTCCTTTGGCACTTATCCCTAATCCTAAGGACTGTGAGAACAACACTGATGAAGGGCAGGATGAATAATTTTAAATAAATAAAGAGTCACGGTTTCCACTTAGTCCTAATCCTATGGACTGTGAGAGCAACAATGATGAAGAGAATGATGAGGAATTTCAAATAAATAGAGAGTCATGGTTTCCACTTAGTCCTAATCCTATGGACTATGAGAGGAGAAATGATGAATGCCAAGATGAAGAATTTCCAATAAATCAAGGGTCATAATTTCCACTTAGTCCTAATTCTATGGACTATGAGAGCAGTAGTGATGAAGGCTAGGATGAAGAATTTCTAATAAATCAAGAGTCATACTTTCTACTTAGTCCTAATCCTATGGACTATGAGAGTAGCAATGATGAAGAATTTCAAATAAATAGAGAGTCATGGTTTCCACTTAGTCCTAATCCTATGGACTATGAGAGCAGTAGTGATGAAGGCCAGGATGAAGAATTTCCAATAAATCAAGAGTCATAGTTTCCACTTAGTCCTAATCCTATGGACTATGAGAGCAGTAGTGATAAAGGCCAGGATGAAGAAATTCCAATAAATCGAGAGTCACATTTTCCACTTAGTCCTAATCCAAAGGACTAATAGAGTAGAAGTGATGAAGGCCAGGATGAAGAAATTCCAATAAATCGAGTCACATTTTCCACTTAGTCCTAATCGTAAGGACTATGAGAGTAGTAGTGATGAAGGGCAGGATGATGAATTTTCCTATTAATCCAAGATGTTCTAGTTATACAAGGGGTAGAGTAGAATATATCATGAGAAGAAGTTCTATCAATGCTCTCATTTCAAGTGAATGTTGTCAAAAGGGTTGCTTGAAACATATGGATTTCAAGTTTGCGTTGGAGAAAAGGAAGAGATATTTGTCAATGAATAAAAGCATGAAAAATTCATATTTAGTGGGGTGCATGCAATCTACATTGTCAGGTTATTATTATCATATTGGGTCTTTATGTATCTATAGAAAGGCTTTCAAAATGTTTCATTCAATGGATAATTTTCATCTGTCAAGAATCCAAGAAATTTTGGAAAAGGATCCCACATTTTATTTAGAAGTACGTCATAAACGATAGTTTGGTCCATGATCAAATACTACAATGTCATGGATGAAAGACTTATTTTCAAAGCATGGAGAGTGTATTCCAAATAGAGAGACAATACATATTCCAGATAATTTCTCAAGATGAGAAATTTAAAACTTATACAAATAATATGCAGAAGTTGTTGAAGGAAATGGTGGATTTATTACATATCAATATTTTGTGAAGATATGGAAGAAAGAATTAAAAAATGTTTGTATTCCTAAGAATACATGGATGGGGGTTTGCAGTACATGTGCTTCTCTTAAATAAAAAATGGATAAATGTGAAGGGGCAGAAAGAGGTAAGCATTCATAACATTAATTTTAAAATTTTATAGTCATCAACTATGAAAACGTATTCATTAATGAATTTCTTTTATGTTGTGTAGATTCTATTGTCAAAGCACTTCAAGAGCATCACGAACAACAAAAAAGTGAAAGGAAAAAGTTGTACAAGAATCGAAAGAAGTGTTATGATAATCCAAATAAATATTTGGATTTGATAATTGATGGTATGGACCAAATGAAAACACTTCTACCACATTTTGTTCTCACGCCCAAAAATTTACAGGAGGAAATTTTATTCAGTTTCACTTAGTCGGTTGTATGGTCTTCAATTGGAAAATGTTGCCAAGGGTATACTTCACAGCTCCAAATATTCATAACGATGAAAATACAACAATAACATAATTCATGATGTGCTTTCTCATTGGTCTGGTAATCTTCCTAATTTTTGTATCTGCAATTGGACAACACTTGTCATGAAAACAAATGTTAGGTTGTTTTTGGATATCGAAACATGCTTGTTGAATTGAGAATTTTTTAGAAGGTAAAGGTTGTTTTCCTTCTTGTTTGGCACACTCATGACCATATTGATCAGAGGTTTAGTCGTTTTTCAATCACATTGAGTTGGAAGGATGTTTGGTGGTTGCCATCAAATTAATTGAATGTATTAAGAAATCATACATGCCAGAGCCTATTTTTCAGGTGTTGGAAGAAATTGCTAACATGCGAAGGTTTATTCTTGGTTCGCATGGTGAGCAGAAATGAATTGAGAAACTTAATGAAATTAGCTTCCAACATCAATTTTGTATCAAAACAATTAGTGGGAAAACACTAATATGGGGCAAGACGTATTCACTTACTGCAGAATGGGCATCATCATCAGGTTTGGCATTTTTGAAATTCATTCCAGATCATCCAATATTTCCATCAAATATATTGTTATTATAATCATTTGTTGAAGCTCATAATGCATGCAGGTAGAATAGAAATATAAATTATTTTGATTGCCTGGAAGAAATTAAAAATGTATTAGATATACATATGAGTACTTTGATATTGTTGATTCAGTTTGGTGGGAGTATTTTTTCAATAATCAAAGTGATATCATTTCAAGAACAACAAATGAAGATATACCTTTGAAAACTCTATTTATTTGGCCACAAAATGTGTTAAATGAACATGAGGAAAGAAACATTGTTGAATAAAACAATCTCAAGGTATTATTAATTCTTCACTGGTAGAGGAAAGAGAAATGTATATTGGTTTTAGAATATTTCATGCATAACGTGAAGCCGTGGAAGACCTTTATAGATGTTCAATACAGGATATTAAGGAGGGTTGCATGATCGTAGTGCTACCAGATGGAGATGCCAATAGCTATCCATTCTGGGTTGCTAAGATTATAAAGGTAATTACAGAAAATGAAGATGTTGCAGGTGTTTAAGTACATTGGTATGACACAAATACACGCCCATTCAATGGTGTGTACAAGCCACAGATGTAGTTGGTAAAAAAATTGATGAAAAGAGAAAAGGAAAGGGTACAAATATAAATCATCGCTGCACAGACCTCTTAAAATTGGAGGATGTTGACATACGTGTTTATGACTTCAATTTAACAAAGAGAGGAACTCTTCACTTCAGGACAATAGAGATTCTGAAGAGGTTGTTACCAGAAGAAACAATATTGAGATGGGAGTCTACTAAACCCAATCATAGATCTAGAAGAATTTTGAAACCTAAAATGGTGGGCATGCATGTGGACTCATATAGGGCACTAGTTTATGAAAGAGAAGAATATGGAACATCTTTATCAACATCCAGTCATTCATCTCAATATGTGAATTATGATGGTGTGCAAGAAGATATGAGTGATTTTGAATATTTTTCTAAGACAATTTATATAACTTATGTTTCCATCATATCTTGAAATAAAAAATTTGATTTCCATACGATGTTAAATAAAGTTATGAGTCATTTTTATGTTTGTTGGATTATATGTTTTAATTATGATGAATTTTATTGTTTAGAATATCCACAATGAAACAATAACTTAGAAATATAATTTATGTTTCATTCAATCTACAATTATTGATATTTTGATTAATTTAACCATTTAATTTTTTCATAATGTCATGGTTTAAATGTGTTAAAAACTTAGAGTTTTTTAATTCTATGGTTGAAATTTTTTCAATTTTTTTATCTTTAATGTTATGGTTGAAAACAATTAGAATTTTAGAGATCTTTACTCTCATCTTATTATATGTTTAATGACATGGATGAAAACTGACGGAATTTTAATGTGTTTCAGATCCTTTTATTTTATCTTTATCGTCATTACTAAAAATTGTGAAATTATACCTCGGAAGAAAAATGTTATTCTACCAAAAAAATTAGTATGTTTTTTTCGTTTATTTTGCACAAAAAGAATCGGTTTTACTTCCATTTATTAAATATGTTTAAAATTAACCCTAAAAAAATAAGACATTGTTAGATAATACACACTTTTCGTTTTTTGGACTATTTTTCATGTTTTTTTGGGTATAGTTCCCATTTTGAGTTTATAGTTCCCGTTTCAAAGCTTATGTTGTTTGAGGTAATGCACATACCTCTACAGCTCCAAAAACCTTCTAGTGTACTCCTCATATGTCATCAATCTCGTCTTTAGTTCATTGAATTATTTTTCTTGTCATCAAAGTATCTCTTTGATAGATACTTCTTCTTGAATAGTCTCTTGAATTCACTCCAAGTCAACTCCTACTCATAAATATCTTTGATGTTCTTCACGTCTTCCCACCAAATATTTGCTTTACCTTTGAGACTGAATGTAGCTATTATGGATTTCATGTCTCCGAATAATCATGCAACCTAAAGAAATTCCTCATACGAAGAAACCATGGCTTTGTTTCTTGTGATTTCTTCATCTCTCCATCAAATGTAGGTGGCTTTTATTTCTTAAACTCGTTGAACAAATATCCCCTATCAATCCTCCTGTAAGGAGGATAACGATGCCGATCATAATGCCTACTAGAACCAGAACTAGAATAGTACCTGTGTCTATCAACTCTCCTATCTGGAGTGTCCAGGAACCTACCATCTCTTATCTTGTCATCTCAATATGACATGTATCCACCAGGAGAACTATTTCCATATGCCTCATTAGTTATATCCTCCTACTCATGGCTAATCTGAAGTGGAGCTTGTCGCTGCAATTATGAAAAACTCTGAAGTATCACTACATTTACCTATATTTGTTTCTCTTGTGCCTATATGATTATGTCATTGTCTACCTTACAACTCCTTATTTCTACCTTTAAGCTTCTTAATGTGTCTGCCAAATCATAAGAGTTCCCAACACCACACTGCTCATTTGATCCCTAGGGAGAGTCTTGGTAACTTTAGTTGTTGGCTACGTGGGGTCTGACTCAAGTTCAACAATAGTTAGCCAAACAAATCCCTACACTACTGGCCCTTTCGGCATCAGCCCACCGAGCACAGACCGAAGTCTCACCCGAAGCAGTATGAGGGGATGTTGGAACCAAGTTTCCGCACCCTGAGATGGTCATGATTTCGGTTTACACCTTCTGTTCTTGCTTTCGTGCAGGTCACCAAGCTCTAGGGCTTTTTCAGTCTAGCCCTTTATTCTACCCTTTGGTACCTCCGTGAAGGGGTACGATTGACCTTCGCGCAACCCTAACTTGCAGTTCAGCTACTTTTGCGCTACTAGGACATCGTATTGTACAGATTCCCAAGTTATCTTAAGTGTCTTACTTATCTTATTAATCGATCACAGTTAGCACCATGTAAATAAATATTCTTACTTGTGTTTTATTAACTAATACAGTCAAATACATTCGCACATCACATGAACATTATATATTAAATCCTAAATGCAATATAACTAGATGCATTAACAAGAAATAGATACACATAATTTGTTGAATACTTCTCTTTATTGATATGTTCAGACTATTATAGACTCTATCCGCCCTACTCACACAGCTACAGGGGTCCGCACACTCAGCTGTGGACTTCCACCCTAGGCCTCTGCGCACTCAGCTGCAGAGCCTCTACCTATGCTATGACCCAAAACTTAGACTTCTCTAAAGACTTCCTCCTTATCGCTTAATAATTCTTATTCCTTAGAGCTTACTTACTTAGATCTTTTTATACAATCCCATAGTTTGTGGACCATGGGTAGATCTTTATAGCCGAGTTTACACTTTACAAAATAAGGGTGGACAACCCTTTATGACTCATGATACCTTCATGCTTCGTGACCACAAAATGCAGAGACTTTACAACTTTGTTACAAAATTCAACCCAAAACATGGGATTTTAGCCCCAAAACAGTCCTTGGGGGATCTCGTTCCCAACAGGCCCCCAACACAAACATCATGACTCACCCTCCAGTCACTCTGCGGGCACGAAGATCTTAGCGTGAAGACCTCCCAGCTCAACCTGTATGACCGCAAGCTCAGCAGTGCATTGTGCGGCTACTTGCTTTGCTTCTTCAACCATCTGCTCGGTCACTGCTGCTGAACTGTCAGCCTGAAGCCTCTCCTGAGTTGCTTGCAGAGTCACAAGATTTCCTTCAATAGATTTCGTAACTGCATACTCCTCATCCAACCAGTGCTTCAATTGCACCTTCAGTACTGCCTCCTTGTGTTGTGCTGCATCTACCTTCTCTTTCAACTACTTGGCCTCTTACAGCTTTGCCAGTCTCTGTGTGAGCGCGACGGTTTGTGCTATGCCTTTTACCTCATCATAGCACTGTTGTAATTCTCGCGCTCCTGTATCTAGTCAGTGGACATTAGGTTCCTCCTACAGGATCATTAGGACCTCGAACGATTGTTCAAAAAGTTGTGTACAGTCTGTTACTGCATTGTTGACCGCTGCTATTGCCTCTGTGATAGCGGTTGCATGCTACTCCTTTACTTCTGGTGGAGTTGAAGGCTAAGCCTTCAACTATAATTCGATGATATTTGGGTTCAACTCCAACTAAACCCTTGCCATCTTTGTGTGAGTGTCACGTACCCCTGTAGCCAGCTTGCAGACGCGCACCTCGACTGGTTCTTCCTTAGGAATGGCCAACTCCGGGACCATTCGGCATGCCTCCTCTACGACCTAAATTATTCGCTTGTTTTGTACAGTTATCTTGGTCTTGATGGTGATGGAAGAGTCTCTCTGTAGAGCCATTTGTTCGTTATTAATCCTCTGCTCGCTGATCACCTGTAGAGTGCGGTGTTCATGGGCCCTCAGCTCTGTGATCACTCCATCTTGCAATAGGTGGAGCACCTTGCCAGGGAGTGCTACCAGATTCAACTGTACTCCCTTGAGGTCACTAACAGTGGGCCTATCAACTTCATTCTCCATGGTCAGTGCTCCATCGGGCAGCACTATAGCGCTGGACACCTTCGCGTGCAACATCTCGGTAGCTTTTGAAGTGCCGATAACAAGGTTGGTGGACATTGTTCTAGCCTGTGACGCGTGGGTCTGCATCTCGTACAGACCTATCTGGATAGCCCCTAATATGAATTGTTGTTGCTGCTCAAACTTTTGTAGGGCCTCCACAGTGAAATCCCACACCATGTCTCTGATGTCATGCAAATTGCCCTCTGTGAGGGTGATTGGGTCTAGTGATGTCTTAGTGGCCTTGGATTTCTTCCTAGACCCTCCTTTCTCTTGCTCCCTTGGACTTTGATGTAGGTAGACGTTGCCTGTGGGTCTGCGTTGTTCTATTCTATCTGCTCGTCTGTCTCTTCCTCTGTCTTGAACGAAGGTGACCTCGTGCCTTTGTTAGAGCCCCGCTCTGTTCCACCTATTTACTTCTCTGTTTGTTGAGCGACATCGCACTCTGCCTAGGCCTTGTCATCTTGATCTTGGCCTCCTCCTTCTTGCATTGTGCAATGGACTTGCTCACTCCCACCGCCAAGTCTACTGTAGTGAGCTATTCTACCGACCAGCGATCAAGTACTACATCAATAGCATCATCCATTGCTAGGTAAGGTAAGTCATACCATGTTTGTGTAGGGTCCTTCTATTCCCTAATGAACACATGTTGAAAATCAGCCTTAAACTATGCATATCCCTGTAGGTTGGCAAACACAGTCAGTGAAAATTGTGGTTTGTGATTAATGGCCATGCAGATGTTCATATCCATCAAGATCCAGAAGATATTGCTGTCCTGGATGCGTTGTGCATCATTGTTTGCCCACAACGAAGCATACTTCATTGCTTCTAGTAGGTTTGAAGTGACCAAAGGGAGTTGACTATCTTCTGGCAACTCCCATGCTACCAACACAATAAACAACAAGAGCCACGCGTAGTGGAAATTCTTGCTGATCTCCTATGCCTTGCAGCAGTTCGCAAGGAACTCACTGCAGAGATAGTGCGCCAAATTGAACTAGACTCCTTTGGCGCACTGGGCTACTAGCGCGACGATAAGTGCCGACACCTCATCGGTGTGACACTTCCTCATCACCTTCCTTACCAAAATCTGTGTGGCCACCTTTACGGTAGGGTCACTGATACTTGAAATGGCATAGCCCCATGACTTCTTCACAAGCTTAAATTTTTCTTTCATGGCATCCGCGAGGGCCTGCTCGCCACCTTTTCCACCAAACATCATGGCCATATTTTCTCAGGTGTAGGGCAACCGCTTGATCCCGTGGATCAATCCGTCAATGATGGGCATTGGCTCCTCCAGTCACAGACACCCATCCTTCACTAAGCATAGTAGTTGCTTCATGACCAAGACTATAATTGGGGTTGTGGTTGTAGTGTGGCACCCATAGCAGGTTAAGCAGACCTGCCTTGTCTATCCTCTAAGCCACTTCTATGGCTCCAATGTAGTCATCTCGGTGGATGTTGGTGAACACCAGTATTGCAGCAATAATGTTGCAACTCCTGGGGCTTCCTACTTTACTTTTATCAACCTGGTAGTTTGTAACAAACTTGGAAGCGACGGTGCTGTATGCACAAGTACTAGCTCTTACTGCAAGCTGTCACTTGGTCAGCTGGATCAAGATCACTAGGAGCTCAAGCCAACTTCTATGAGTTTCCAGAAGAAGCTTTTACTGTGATGAATGAAAGCTAACTCTATAAAGACTATTCTCCTCGCAGAAAGAGAAAGAAGACTGGAGTGTAACGCAAACCCTAGCAAATCCTAATTTTTCCAACTAACCCTACTTTTGCAGAAAAAGAGATGAAAATTGATGAAATGAGTTCCATTGACTACTAAAAAGGTAAATTACATCTTTTCAAGCTATTCTCAGAAGAAAATGAGAAAAGAACATATTTTTGCATTTTTATGTGTTTTATGTGAAATTGTTATGCATGTGATTTTGTCTGTTTGTGACTATGGCAGAGGTTTGGTGGTGAAGGAAGGTAGATTTGGTTCTTTTAGAGGTGTAAGAAGGTGTGGATGGGTCCTAAGAAGCCTCTGGTAACCTTATAAAGACTTCCCTTGCAATCAAACTTCGAAAAATCACTCACAAGAAATTCTACATGAGGATCTATAAGAGGATGCCGAGAGCTAATTTTCGAGGTTTTAAGAGTGGAAATGGTAGAAAAGAGTATCTGAAGACTAGAGGGATGTGTTGAGGTGTCTGGAGCTTAACAAGGAGGATCAGGAAAGAAAATTATGGCTGGATTTGTTCAAATGATGAGAGGAAAGCTTATGGAAAAAGTGCAGAAATTAGGGCAGATTCGTGAAGGATTGTGAATGACTTGTGAAACCTATGAGAAATGAGATGATGATGGCTAATTTATTTATGTATTATGAGCTGAGGTGTGTTCTAAGAGATCTTCACATCTAACTACCGAAAATGAGCAAGAAAAGGACTAGCTGCATCAAGAAAACATAACCATATCTCTTGTTAACCTAATTTCTGACATAGAAACATGAAGTGCTGAACAGTGCCCTATGAATGGAAAATATTGCAAAGAGATTTATTATAGAAATAGGAAATAATCTTGGCAAAATGAATCTGAAGCAACCCTTAATCTTGTCAAATCAAATCATCACACTAGAAATTGCATGGAAGAAGCAAAACTGTGTTTTTGGTGGCAGCAATAGTGCCTTGACCTCAAATCATGGTCCCGGGAAGGGAGAAAGGAGATCAGGGCCTGTTGTTGGCCTTTTTGAATCTTAGCCTATCACTGTATTAACCTACTTTAGCAATTGAAACAAAAAGAAGCTATGCAAACCATCAAAAGAAACCTATTCTAAACAAGGTAAAATTAATCTATGTAACAGAAATTAACTCATGAACTGAAGCAAAAACATATAAGTACAAAGAAAGAGGTGTTGGGTATCTTGGGTTAGGCCCTAACCCAAGAGCTTCAGCCTTCTAAAAGAAATCAGTGCTGGCTCAGAAAATATGTCATCTCCATTATCAAAATAAAAGTCACATTACATAAACTATTCACAAAAATAAGCTTGAAAATGAGTTGAACAAGAGCTGCACAAAAGTGCGAAAATTATACTAATAATTGGCTAACCTACTGAGGCTCTAAGCCCCCCTATTTATACAAATTGAGTCCCCCAACATCCCTCCTAAAATCAAGGGGCTCGGCTTCCCAGAACTAGAGATAGATAGTAGTTCTTCTTGACTTGCTCAGCTGCCCCCTTGGATGCATCAATGTGGTTGTTTGTGCTCTGAGTTTCTGATGGAGGATTCGAGGTAGGGAGTCATAAATGAGGGGGACACTCTTCTACAAATCCTCTCCCTTGTTTTCCTCGAATATTGGCTGCCAAATGCTCATTAATCCCTTGACTTTGTCCAAAAATTGACCAAAAATCTGCATAAAGCACACATTAGACTTCATGACATAATGACTAACCCAATTCACTCTATTAGCATAAATATAATAAAAACCATGCAATAAAATAATAAGAATGGTGGATTAAGCTGAGTTAGGAGGCCAAATGGGCCCATATCATTACCCATTTCTGGGGGTCATCATCACCCCCCTACTGTATGGGTTGCTCATCCTCTAAGCAACTATTCTATCTCTTCATCCTTGATGGCTCTAATGGATTCCCTAACATCCCATGCTTCTGATGTGATATCCTCCTCTTTATCATGGAATCCTGCCTTTCTATCCACCTCTTCCCACTATTTTTGTTTTTCTTCTTCTTTTACACCTTCCAGTAGTCCTAGCAGCAGTGGAGGACTGAATTTGAGGTCAATCCAATTGACCTTCAAACTTTGCATAGAGTTCTTTTACAGGGGCACTCTCCTCAAGGCTTCTCTCATCTTGTTTGGGGAGTGATACTCCCTGATCTATAGGTTGTGTGGCAATGTGTTCCACCTTCTCATGCAGGCATGAATGCAGTCATCTCCAAACAATCTCTCCATGTCCTCAAAATGTGCAATAGCCTGGGCCTGCTCATTGATATATTTAGGGACACTTTGAGGATTATCTGCAAGGTGTTGGCAGGCACTGATGAGATCCATGGGGTCTGCTGGTTTAGCTCAGATCATTAAGGATTCATTTAGCTCTTTTTTCATTAATTTCTTGATTTCTGTTGCCCTTTTTCTCTCATGGCTCATCCAAGATGCCATGGCCATCAGCTGCGAGTCTCCTAACACAGCATTGGGGTCCCATAGGTTCATATCAGTAAGGGCCATGTTATGTAAATAAAAATCTGCCAACTTCACCTTGTCCTCTGCGGAACTGTGGTCACATAGATCCATGAATTGGCCATAATCTTGAAAATGTGTGGTGCCTCTCTGGGCCAGAGTGTTGATCTAGAACTGGAGCCACTTCTCTTTGAGGTATACTGCATATGATTTGGCTAGCTGCCTTCACTATAATGCCTCCATAGCCCAGTTGGCCATGTAGGCTAATTGGGCTTCTCTTTCCTGTAGTTGTCTTCTTAATATTAATACCTCAGTTTCTGCTTGGGTTTCCCTTTCTTGCAGCTAGTTTCTTAACACTTCAGTTTCTATCAGGGTTTCCCTTTCTTGCAGTTGGTTTCTTAACATCTCAGTTTCTACTGGGGTTCCCCTTTCTTGCAGTTGTTTTCTTAACCTTTCATTCTCTGCTTCCAAGTGAGATCTTTTGATTGCTTCTACATGTTTTACAATGGCTAGCTCTCTACCCATCTCTCTCAGCTTGCTCTCCATGTGGCCAATGTCTTCCACCCCTTTGGACTTTGCAATTTGCATCCACCTGTGGCTCCTTACTCTTTCTTTTTCCAGCTCAAAGAAAAGAGGGATTGCAAACTTTTGTGGGATGATTTTCCCTCCTTCCAGAAGGTTGTAATAAGAGCCTAAACTAGGCTGTGGGTCAGGTTTTGGTATCCTTGTTGTTTCATCCTTCCCCTTGATTTGCTCTTCTGCCTTTTTCTCAAGTTTCTCAGTCTCCTGTAGCTTTGTCAAGGTCTCCTGTAGGGTGGTCTGTGCCTCCTGTAGGACAGTTTTGGAGTCCTGTAGTTTTATCCTTTCCCTCCAAGTGGAAGATCTAGGGCTTCCTCTTTCATAGGTGATGGGAGTTCTGGATGGAGATTCCTCCTTTTTGGCAGTAGGAGAATCTTCGATGGTGATAGGCTCTTTTGAGGGTGGCTGTGGCTTCCCTCTTTTTATCTTGGTGCTCTTTCAAGCCTTGAAATAGATGGATGGTTTCTTTTTTCTCTTTGGTTTGGGCTTAACTAGGGCGATGAGTGCAACAAGAACAACTCCTGCCTCCCTTTCCAGTGTTTCAAGAGACACTTCTGCCTTTGGTGCTTCTATTTCTTCTTCATTGTCCTTTTCTGCCTCTGCAAGTTTTGTTTCTTTTATCCCTATTTTAATTTCCTCCTCTTCTTGTTTAGTTTCTACCCTTTCTGTTGTAGTCTTTGTCTTCACTGATTTAGTCTTTTTCCTTTCCTTTTTAGTCCTCTTTCCTCTTGTCTTAGGTTCTTTCTTCTTCTCTGCTGTGGTTTTATCCTTCTCTGTTTCATGTTTTTCTTCCTCTGTTTGGGTTTCTAACTTCCCTATTTTAGGTTCCTCTTTCTATGCTTTTGTTTTCTATTCCTCCTCTCTAGTTTCCTCCTCATATTCCCCTTTTTGTTCCTCTCCCTCACATTCAAATGGACTGAGGTCATATGTGAGGGCTTTCACATCATCTTCCCTTGTCATATTTCTAAAAATCTCCCAGGCTATGGGAATTGTGAAATTGTGGAGGGCATCTTCCACTCGCAATTTAATTAGCCCATGGTGAGCCAATTGGTCTGGAACTCCTGCCTTCAATTTGGTGCTAGATTCTTTTAAGGATTGGAGGAGAAAATAGGGAATACTGAGTTTTCGGGGTGCAGGAAGGTCCATGCCATATCTTAACTCATGCAATAGTCTGAAATGGTATCCATAAACTATATTGTATTTTCCCTCATAGGAGATGTATTTAATAATCTGATAATGGACCTCATCCCAAGGGTAAGGTATAATTGTTCTCCTCATGCCAATTTTGTCCACCACAGGATGTTAATTAGGTTGGAAAAAGGTTTTCTTGGCAACTTGAACGAGTGGTTTTTCTTCCTTGCTCCAGGGTTGATCTGAAAATCACTCTTGAGTGACCTTAGTTAATTAATTATTGAATGAAGGTATTACAGACTCAGGTGCTGGTGTGTGTCCATGTTATTTTAGGCAATGGATCGATTAGATTGCAAAATACACAGACACTAGAAAATGTAAAATAGCAAGAGAAACACAGTAAACAAAGACAAGAAGACAACAAATTAATAAGGAGTTCACCCTATCCTCCAGGGCGACATATCTGATCTAGCTCTTAGTGGTGACCTTCTTTTATTGTGTCTTTAAAGCAGAGAATTACAATGAGGAGTTCAAACTAAGTCTCTTGAAATAGAATTTCTTAGCAGGGTGGTTCTTGGATTCCCTAAGCCACTAGAGTGCATAGACTCTTTTCCTTACCAACTCTTGACCTCTCTGGTCTTCAATAGAAGGAGCCCAATGTGGTGCTCAATTCCTGATAGACCCTCTCAGGGATGGCTCGATGCTGCCTTATGCTGCAGGTCAGCTCATCTCTCTGTCTTTTCTGCTCTTTGCTTCACTGTCTCTTCTTTCCTCAGTCTTTGTCTTCTTTTCTCCATTCTCCATTCTCTCTATGTTCTATTCTATCTGTTCATGGCCTTAAAGCCAATCGATCTCATGACTGCTCGATTCCCCTTCCACCTCCATCGAATCACCTACTGCTATTCACTTGGAATTCCCTGTCTCTGTGTCATCACCAACGGCTCACAGGGCATGGCCACTTGTCTTCTCGCGAACTACGCTAGCTCTTCCTCGTTAGTTCGGTTTTCCAGTTACACTGTGGAATGAGTCATTTGCCATCTTAGCGGTCAAAGCGGACCTCAAATCCTTATACATCGTGGCTTCATCCCATGTTAAATCCAGTTCCCCCATTGGGCATGATCTCAGCCATTAGATCTGGAGCCCCCAGATCCGGCGCCATTCGCTCATTTTGTGCGGTTGACTTGCTCAACTCTAGCGCGCGATGAGCAGTGGTTTTCTCTCTCCTCAGCCTGCCATGCATCCAGCGCTGAATGGAACCGCTCATTTTTCTTCAAGTCCGCTTAATGCCTAATGGTGCCCTCGATATACTGATGGTTTTGGAGCGCAGGTCACACCTTTAGCCTTTAGCGCTTTCCCCACTATTTTCCCAGCTTCCATGCGATTGAGCGCTTTGAGGCTTTCCTTCTTGAGGGGTTTTGCCCAACGATGTGCGATTAGAAATTCCCTCTGTCTCCTGATCTGAGCTTCCCAATGGCCAGTTCCGCCTCCTGCGCAGTCTCCGTGGGCCTCAGTTAGCGTGCTTTGACCGAGGTCCTCGTCGTTCCTCACTGGATTTTAACTTCCACTATTCAGAGGTCTTCCTGATTGCTATGTGCTCTAGAATTTGAAGTTTTGTCTTGATTTGATACACTCATGGTGCTTTTATTATTCTTCATGGATCCAATTTGGATCAAGGGTAGTCCAAGTGGGAGATTTGTAATCCTACTGATGAATTCTGGGGTGATTTCTATAGTGAGATCCCTGAAATTGACAGTGGCATGAGTTTTTGAGTGAGGTGTCAAAGACAAGGGAAATTCCTCTATTACTTCTTCATCATACCCATGAAGCTTTTCAAAGAAGGGCATCCAATTTTCTTTAGTAAAAATGTCTACCACCTCTGGGTGTTCATGTAGCCTGGTTGAGTTCAGAGGTTCCTTCCTCATAAATCCCCATGTCATGGTGTTTAGAGTCTTCTGGAATATCTCAGGTGAAGAGGGAGACAACAAATTTCGAACCCAAAAATAGAGAAAAAACTGAGGCTTTCTTTCAAGAAACAAGGAGAGTTTTTAATGCAATTATCCTTCCTTCCCGACTCAATTTTCTAAATTTGTATTACTCCTTTGCATATGTGAGTATGAAGGTGGTGAAGGAGACAATATCTTAGAAATAGAGAGCAGATAAAACTGTGTTTTTCTTAAAAAATAGGCAGAATTGTCAAGGCAGTTTCCTTCTTTATAGGTTTGAATTTTCTAAAATTGCATCATTCCTTCGTACATGAGAATACCATGGTGGAGAAAGAGACAACACTTCAACATAGAGAGCAGATAGAAAGACTATGTTTTTTTTTATTTTTTTAAAAGAAACAGGCAAACTTTTGATTTCAATTCTCCTTCATTTTCCACTCAAGCCTTTGCTTGAAATCACATCACCCTTTTTATATGTGAATATGCAGAATGGATTTAGCAGAGCCTACCTCTTCGAGCTCGAATTTGCCATAAAACCCTAATTTTCCTCTACGAGACTGCTCACTAGCCCTCCTGTAGAAAGGGCTCCTATAGGATATATTTATACTCTTGTAGATCCCGATAATGTTCTTGTAGAATCTGTTAGACACAAGGGTTATAAAAATGACAGAGAGTGACTGTTTCGAGGTTCTGGAGGTGGTAGGTATGTTGTTTCAGTCGAGAGCATGACGATACAAATGAAAACAAAGGTGGTGAGTGCGGTCGAGAGGGCGTACTTAAGCTTACGGGAGAGGTTTGCGATGATGAGAAGAGGTGGCAGGAAGGGTACTTTACCCTCAATCGGACCATTTGTCCCCACTGCAGTGTCATCATGAAACTTTATACCACCTGCCTGCAATCATTTCCATCATTCACGTTGGAGTTCAAAATATCCGCCACTACCTGTCTTGAGATTCTTATGAGTTGACTGGACACATGTGTAGTGTGGACTCTGGCTGAGCACTATTGAACTGGATGAGGGTGGCTGATTAGCTGGCCACCAATCTAGTTTAATTGCAACCATCCCATTTGTTCATGCAGTTTTGGATCATACAAATGCAAACAGAGGAATGGATTTAGACACTTACCTGTAAGTCAAAATGTGCGCGCTACAGTGCTGCTACATGCCTAGAATTTGGTGCTATGTCCATGTATTTCTGCTGTCATATGCTCGTGGCTTCTGGATAGGTAGCTGAGTTCCCTTGTACAAGTGATCTTCAATCAGGATCTGGCTTCTTACGTGTTTTACATACCTATGGCTGCACATATTCTGCTTCTGGAGCTTTATTTTTAAGGGGATCAGCTGCTATAGGAATCCTACAGGAATTCCTGTAGTTACTTCTCCCTTTAGAAATTTTAGCTAAGGTTTATGCAGAGACTTGGGAGGATCCTATTGAAGATTCTGATGGTCATGGAGAAGCAGTCGGTAGGCTGTAGGTAAGTGGTGGGGATGCTATTTTTCTCTCTTTTTTTTTTCTTTTTTTTTAAAGGATTTATGTGTTTTATTTGTAGGGAGGAAAGAAATGATTAGAAATGTGGTGGTGCAGGCATGGAATGGAGGGTTATGATGATAGATCGTTGTAGGATGGCCCACAGGCCTTCTGTGAAAGTTTCTATCTCTTCAATCCCTTCTTTGACTTGACTTCAAGCTCTCTATGATTTCTACAGGAGCCTCCTGTAGAACACACAGTGCCTCCTGTAGGATGCACAGATTTCATAAAAAGCAATACCAGGGGATGGAAAAAGATAGAAACAATGGAAGAGGGTCTAGAAGAGATGTAATAGGCTTGTGGCATGTCCCCTTTCCTTTTGTGGTCCTCCTGCAACATGCAATGCACTCAAGAGAAGTTATTTTTTTTTCCTTTTTTTCTTTTTTTTCTTTATATAAGAGACAACTAGGGTGCATCCAGGAGGTTTTCACCCTATCTTCCTGCCCTGAGTCCCTCAAGGGGAGGTTTTCACTTAGGGATCTTTATTCTCCTCATTTTTCCGCTCTTTTTTTTTTCATCTTTGGGCTGCCTCAAGAGAGGTTTTCAACCCCAAGATGGGACTCAAGCACCTCATAGAGGTTTTCACTGGACTCCTTATTATATTTTGTCCTTTTTGTTTTTATTTTTGTTTTTAATGAGTGGAGGCAGAGGTCTGCTCCACTACCAACACTATTTTACTCAGCTCTTCAATGAATTCTTGCTTGGAGAGGGGTTTCTTGTAGATTTTCAACCTATGCCCATTGACAAGCATGGCGATGGCTTCCTCATCAATAGTCCTGATCAGAATTGAGCCATTGTCATTACATTTTTCTATAATGTATGGTCCCAACCACCTCATTCTTAGCTTGCCCTTGAAGTCTTTATACCTTGAGTCATACATCAGCGCCCAATCTCCTTCTTGGAATTGTTTCTCCTTGATGCTTTTGTCATGCCATATCTTCCTCTGGAGTTGGATTACTTCTGTGTGGAGAAGGGCCTGCACTCTCTATTCATCCAATCCATTAAGCTAGAGTAACCTTTCCCTTTGTGCATGGCTGAGATTGAGGTCTAGCTGAGCTGCCATCCTTAGTGCATTATATTCAAATTCTATTGACAGCAGAGCCTTCTTTCCATAGACCAACTCATAGGGTTTGAACCCTGTGGTGGTCTTCCATGTGGTGATGTAGGCCCAAGTGGCCTCAACCAATCGATCTGCCCAACCTTTCCTACTTCTTCTCACTACCTTGGTCAAAATTCCCTCCAAATCTTTGTTGGTGACTTCCACCTATTCATTGGCTTGTGGATGGTAGGGGGTGGAAGTCATGTGCTTGATTTTATGATGGATGAGAAGGTCTTCAATTAGATTGGAGGTGAACTGACTTCCTTGATCTGTAACCAGTTCTCTTGGATACCCGAACATATAGAATATTTTCTCTCTTAAAAACCCAGCTATCTTTTCTTCAATTGTTGCCTTGATTGCCTTTGTCTCTGCCCATTTTTCCAGATAATCGGTGCACACAATGATGTATTTTTTCTGGTTTGAAGGAGGGTTGATAGGACCCACAAAGTCCATGCCCCACTTCTCAAATGGCTCAAAAGTCACTTGAGGCTACAAGGGCATCTCATCCTTCGGAGTAGGTTTCCCCATCCTTTGACACCGATCGCATTGGTTGATATATCTCCTCACATCTTGATGAAGATTGGGCCAATAGTAACCTGCTTGCAAAATTTTGAAGGCAGTCCTCTTTGTTGCAAAATGGCCTCCACAGGGCTCATCATGACAGGTCAGGAGAATGTCAAAAACTTCCTCCTCCCTGACACATCTTCTCAAAACTTGATCTGGGCCAAGTTTTAATAGATTTCCCCCAATTTGAGTGAAAGGGGAACTTTTCCTCACAATCTTTATCTTCTCCTTTGGGGATAGGTTTGGTGGGAACTATGCTAAAACCAAGTAATTCACTATATCAATAGACCATGAGAGAGTATTGAGATAACGAGTAGGTATTCATCTGGCATCTGATCATCCACCATTCCTTCTTCACCTACAGGCAGATTTATTCTAGACAAAAAGTCAGCAACAACATTTTCCTTACCAAGCTTATCAACAATGGTTAGATCAAACTGCTGCAATAAAAGCAACCACCTAATAATTTGATCATTCACATCCAATTTTTTCATTAGATACCTAATTGCAGCATGATCAGTGTGTACAAAGGTTTGATAGCTTGTGATGTAATGTCTAAATTTATTTAAGGAATGTACTACAACTAGGAGTTCCTTCTCAGTTACCATGTAGTTCAACTCTACCTTTGAAAAAATTTTACTTATAAAGTATATGGCATTGGGTAACTTTTCATCAATTTTCCCTAAGGTTTCTCCTATGGCTTTGTTCGAGGCATCCGTGTGAATGTGGAAAGGTAGGGCCTAGTTTGGACCTCTCAAAATTGGGGCAGTCACAAGTTTAATTTTCAAGGTATCTAGGGCTTCTTGACAGTTGTCAGTCCATATGAACTCAACATGGAGAGGCTAGCTTACTAAAATATTTAATGAATCTTCTATAATATCTCGCTAAGCCTAGGAAACTTCAGACATCTCTCACCTTTTGAGGAGGTGGGACCCTTTGGATGATGGCAATTTTGTTGGGGTCCACCTGTAATCCTTGCTAAGAGATTGCATGATCTAGCACGGTCCCTTCAGTCATCAAGAATTCACACTTTTCCAAACTTAGGGACAGGTTCATTTCAATACACTTGTCCAAAACTTTTCCCAGGTTAGACAAAGCTTCCTGGAAGTTAGAACCATAAGGAGTAAAATCATCCATATATATTTCCACTGCATCATGAACCAGTTCAAAGAATATACTCAATACTGCTCTCTGGAAAGTGGCGGGATCATTGCACAAGCCAAAAGGAAGGACATGGTATGCAAAGGTACCCCAAGGACAAGTGAAAGTGGTCTTATCTTGGTCTTCTGGGCTGATTTGGATCTGATTGTACCCACTAAACCCATCTAGGAAGGAGAAAAACTTTTCCCCACCAAACCATCTAACACTTGATCTATGAAAGGCAAAGGAAAATGGTCCTTCTTGGTGGCCTTGTTCAGTTCCTGATAATCGACATAGATTCTCCACTTACCATTTTTCTTTGGCACTAGCACCAAAGGAGAGACCCATTCACTATCAGAGATGGGGTAGATGAATCCTGCATCCAGTAACTTTTGCAATTCTTCCTTGACAATGTCTTTAAGGGCTCGATTCATCCTCCTTTGAGGTTGTCTGACTGGTTTGCAATCTTCCTTGATGTAAATGTGATGAGTACAGACTGAAGGGTGCACTCCCTTCATCTCCTTATAGCTCCAAGTGAAGGAATCCAAATGGATTCTCAATAAGATACACAGTTCCTTCTCTTGAGAAGAAGATAGGGATGAGTTGATTTTCAAGGTTCTTTCTGGGCCAAATTCTATATTCTTAACTTAGAGAGAGGTCGAGTCGGCCACACAGAAATCAACTAAAGGATTGTCTTTGGTTTCTTTCACTAGCTCTTCTAATGGCAACATACTGGGTGGTGGATTCTGAATCAAGTTTTCAACGACATCATCCTCAGTTTGTGCCCCCCCCCCCGCCCCATGGCAGCTTCTACTGCACACAGTGGTGCAGAATAGACCTCATCCTCATCTTCCTCCTCCAACCAGAGAGGTAGATCATGTTCTAACAAAGGTTGGGCAGGAGGGTATAGGACTAGCTGCTTGAACATATGCCCATTCTTGATTGTCATTTTCCCAGCTCGATAGCTAATGTAGGCATCTGCAGTAGCCAACTAGGGTCTTCCCAAGATGAGAGGATGGCCAGTGAGCTTTACCTTTGGCTGAAAACCATGAAATCGGTAGGGTACTCCTAAGAATCGATGGAGACCATTACATCTTCCACAATCCCTTTAGGGGTCGTTGTGGAGTGGTCTGATAACTGCAGTACTGTTGTGGTCTTTCTCAAGGAGCCCTAGAGGTTGAGCTTGAGCATAATGTCCTTGGTCATCACATTAATGGCAGCCCCCATATCTATCAGTGTATCGTGGATCATGGTGCCATTGATGTGGACATCGACTACTGGGCTTCCAAGGTCTAGATACTTCAGATAGATTACCTGCCCCAACATCAGGTCGGACAGTTGTCCTATGACATTGATGGTTGGGGCATCTCTCTTGCGCCTGCCTAGATGCCTGAAGCACTTCTCTTTGATCATATTATTGTATATAGGTACATCCCATATGGCTTGGAGAAGTGATATCTTTACACATAATTGTTTCAATTCTCCCAGAATTTCAATTTTTTCTAGGGTAGGCTGTGTTTTTCTAGATAATCTCTCAGGAAAGGGTGGAATTGTTTTCGATTCACTTTCCTGGTTATCTTCCTCATCCTCCTGAGGGGGAGGTTGGTTATCTGGGAGAACCTTCCCAGATCATAGGTTAATCTCCTGAATCTCCACAGCATAGGTTGGGCATGATGGTTCTCCACTATATACTTGTTGAGCCTGTATGTTATTCAGGTTCAGGTTCGGTTGAGCAGGCATTCGGGGTTGCCTTGGTGGAGCAGGAGGCAATGGTTGTAGTTAAGCAGGTGGTGGAGGCAAAAGAGTGGGAGGAGAATTGTACTGGGGCCTCCACCCTTGATGAGGTGCATTCCACTGAGGCTGTGGCTGAGCATAGGAGTGAAATAAATGAGCAACTGGTTGAGCATGATATTGAGATGGATATGACCAAGGAGGAGGTTTGGACCAGGAAGGATGAATAGGGGGGCCCCAAGAAGACATGGAAGTGGCTTGATTGGGGTTGTAGTATGCTTGGGATGTCCCTTTCATTCCCTGCTGGTAAGGTCTAGGTCTATGCAGCCTCCTTTGATTTATGAAGTAGAGTGGTTCAGTGGCTCCTTTAGCCCCTTGATATACAGCTTTAAGTCTAGGCAAGGAAGGGCACTTATTTGTAGGATGATATTATTCACATACTGAACACACCTCTATAGAGTTCAATGGGAATTCGTTCCTAGGATGCCTTCTAGTGCACTTAGGACAAAAATTGGCCAAAGCCCTCTCTGCTTCCTCTTGTTTCCTTTTGATATCCAAGGTATCCATTTGCATGGCAAGAGTATGCAACATCTCACTCTTGAAATCTTCCAGCATGTTTCCAAATTCACTTTTGAGGGATGAACTGGAGGAGGAGGTACTGGCCATGGGTTGGCTCCCCCTACTTCTCTTTCTGGCTGCCCTAGAATGGTTTCTAAAGATAGTCTTGATGTCTTCATAAGGTAGCTGGTAGATGTCTCCCCTAGCTAGTAAATGGAGGGTGTCTAAAAGGTCTTCCGGAATTCCTCTGAGCAGGACAAACTTCAAAGATTCAGGGTCAAGTGTGCACCTAGCCCTTTTATAACTAAGCTAGAATCTCTATTCACAATCTTCTAAGGACTCATCACTTCCCATGGTCATTCGGAATATTTCTTCCTTGGTGTCTTTTGACCTATAGTAGTCTAGATATTTGTTAGTAAAGGCTTGCTACATTTGAACCCAAGTTGTGATGCTATTGCGAGGTAACCCCATGAACCAACGCAATGCTGCATCCTTGAGGGTAGAAGGAAACTGTTTCAACTTCTGCTCGTCCTCTGCATAGTCATAGGTTCGACAGATAACAGCAAACTCAAATAGGAAGGTGTCAAAATCTTTAGTAGTTAATCCATAGAAGTGAGGTAGGGCTAAAGGGCTTATGTTCTTCATTTTAGTATCCCCATTGGTCTCTTAGATGGGAAAGGTACCCTCTACTCTTTCTCCATTTCCCCTAGCATTTATATTTTCAGCCATGGTCTCAGGAGAGATGGTTTCTTCCTCTTCTTCTCCTCTAGGTTCTTCAAATATTTCAGGTTGTTCTCCTAAAGGATCTTCTAGATCACTACCACCGAAGAAGAGAGAAGGGTGGCTTTGTGATGTGATGGGGGTGTTGGGTAGTAATTTCCCTGAATTGTCTCTGTTCCTACGAGGCATGAAAGGGAATCTCTTTTTGGGTGATTTTTTCTTTTTTCACTACTTGTACCTGCAAAACTAAAATTGATTGAACAAACAAATTGCAACTACTGAAATGAACTTGCTGAAATGAAAATTTGCAGAATGGAAATGAAAGCAAGGAAATGACTAATCTACTTTTGCTGAAATGGAAATTGCAGAATTGAAATGAAAGCAAGGAAATGACTAATCTATTTTTGCTGAAATGGAAATTGTAGAATTGAAAGAACTAATCTACTTTTGATGAAATGGAAATTGAAGAATTGAAATGAAAGCAAGGAAATGCAGAAATTGAAAGAACAACTAGTCTGCTTTTGCTGAAATAAACTACTCAACAGAATGTTGCAGCAGAAAATAGAAGAAAGAAGTAATCACAAAATACTCTGACGCTTCCCTGGAAACGACGCCAAAAAGTGGTGAGCACCAGTATTGCAGCAATAATGCTACAACTCCTGGGGCTTCCTACTTTACTTTAATCAACCCAATAGTTCGTAACAAACTTGGAAGCGACGGTGCCATATGCACAAGTACTAGCTCTTACTGTAGGCTGTCACTTGGTCAGCCGACGCAAGATCACTAGGAGCTCAAACCAACTTCTATAAGTTTCCAGAAGAAGCTTTTAACTGTGATGAAAGAAAGCTAACTCTACAAAGACTATTTTACTTGTAGAAAGAGAAAGAAGACTGGAGTGTAACGCAAACCCTAGCAAACCCTAATTTCTCCTACTAACCCTACCTTTGCAGAAAAAGAGATGAAAACTGATGAAATGAGTGCCATTGACTACTGAAAAGGTAAATTACATCTATTCAAGCTATTCTCAGAAGAAAATGAGAAAATAACATCCTTTTTCGTTTTTATATGTTTTATGTGAAATTGTTATGCATATGATTTTATCTGTTTGTGACTATGGCAGAGGTTTCGTGGCGAAGGAAGGCAGATTTGGTTCTTGCAAAGGTGTAAGAAGGTGTGGACAGGTCCTAAGAAGTCTCTGGTAACCTTCTGAAGACTTCCCTTGCAATCAGACTTTGAAAAATCACTCACAGGGAATTCTACAGGACACTGCAGGGGATCTACAAGAGGATCTACAAGAGGATGCCAAGAGCTATTTTTAGAGGTTTTAAGAGTAGAAAAATCGTGGAAAATGGTATCTGAAAACTAGAGGGATGTGTTGAGGTGTCTGGGGCTTAACAAGGAGGATCGAGAAAGAAAATGATGGTTGGATTTGTTCAAATGACGAGAGGAAAGATTATGGAAAAAGTGCAGAAATTAGGGCAGATTCGTGAAGGACTATGAATGACTTGTGAAACCTATGAGAAATGAGATGATTCTGGCTGCTTTATTTATGTATTGTGAGCCGAGGTGTGTTGTAAGAGATCTGCACATCTAACTACTAAAACTGAGCAAGAAAAGGACTAGCTGCATTAAGAAAACATAACCATATCTCTTGTTAATCTAATTTCTGACCTAGAAACATGAAATGCTGAAAATTACCCTATGAATAGAAAAGCTTGCAAAGAGATTTATTATAGAAACAGGAAATAATCTTGGAAAAATGAATCTGAAGAAACCCTTAATCTTGTCAAATCAAATCATCACACTAGAAATTGCATGGAAGAAGCAAAACTGTGTTTTTGGTGGCAACAATAGTGCCTTGACTTCAAATCATGGTCCCAGGAAGGGAGAAAGGAGATTAGGGCCTATTGTTGGCCTTTTTGAATCTTATCCTGTCACTGTATTAACCTACTTTAGCAACTGAAACAAAAAGCAGCTATGCAAACCATCAAAAGCAACCTATTCTAAACAAGGTAAAATGAATCTATGTAACAAAAATTAACTCATGAACTGAAGAAAAAACATATAAGTACAAAGAAAGAGGTGTTGGGCAGCTTGGGTTGGGCCCTAACCCAAGAGCTTTAGCCCTCTAAAAGAAATCAGTGCTGGCTCAGAAAATATGTCATCTCTATTATCAAAATAAAAGTCACATTACATAAATTGTTCACAAAAATAAGCTCGAAAATGAGTTGAACAAGAGCTGCACAAAAGTGCAAAAATTCTACTAATAACTGGCTAACCTACTGAGGCTCTAAGCCCCCCTATTTATACAAATGGAGTCCCCCAACAGCCCTCCTAAAATCAAGGGGATCGACTTCCTAGAACTAGAGATAGACAACAGTTCTTCTTGACTTGCTCGGCTGCCCCCTTGGATGCATCAATGTGGTTGTTTGTGCTCCGAGTTTCTGATGGAGGATTCGAGATAGGGAGTCATAAATGAGAGGGACACCCTCCTATAAATCCTCTCCCTTGTTTTCCTCAAATATTGGCTGCCAAATGCTCATTAATCCCTTGACTTTGTCCAAAAATTGACCAAAAATCTACATAAAGCACACATTAGAATTCATGGCATAATGACTAACCCAATTCACTCTATTATCATAAATATAATAAAAAACATGTAATAAACTAATGAGAATGGTGGATTAAGCTGAGTTAGGAGGTCAAATAAGCCCATATAATTACCCATTTCTGGGGCTCATCATTTGTGTCAATAATGCGACGCGTTAGTTGCTCTGTTGCGAAGTGTGGGAACTTTTCATGGTCAGCAAAGTCCCAGTCTTTGAGCTTTAATAGAGGAACCCACCCCAAGTGCAGTCCTTCAAAGGAAAACTCATCTGGCAGCAAAGGGGTTTGTAAGGGGACCTTGCTCTCATCAATATCTTTTGGCACCTTAGTCTTTCCCTTGCGTGGAGGGACGTACTCAGGCAACCGAGTGATAGGGTCAACACCCTGGGCCTCAACTTCCTCCACATCTATCCCCAAATCCTCATCATCCATTGAGATTTCTTCTATTTACTCCTCCTCTGGCTCCAAATTGATGGTTTTACCCTTCTCCTGTGCGGTGGGCTTGTCTTTCGATGGATTTCTTCTCGATGATGCGTGCACCAGTGTTGCAAGCTACTTGCCCTTTTTATCCTTTGTGCTCTCCTTGGTTGGGGTCAGCTTTGGTCTCAGTGTTCGTGGTTATTTGGGGACTTTCACTAATACTTCAACAACATCTGGAGCAACTTCTTCTGCCTCCCTAACCACTTCCAACATATCCTCCTTGGTTGTCACTACTTCAATGTCCATAGCTGTTGCAGGTGTCGACATGACACTATTCAACAGTTCTCATGTTGTCTCTGGTAATTGCTCAAACGTCGAACTCGTTATCAGAGCCTCTAAGAATTCTCATTTCATGTGCACCTGAGAGCTCAACAACTCAATTCTGGAAATGCCAAGTGTTTTTCGCTAGGCAGCCACCTATAATTTTTGAATTCAAATCCGACAGTTTCCGCCCATATTCAGTTCATTAATGCCGGATTGGAGGTAGATTTTCAAGGATTTGACCCACAAATTTCATCTTAAATGCTATCTGCCCGCTCCATTTGGCCACATTTTGACCATCAAATCATGAACAGTGACTTTAACGGTCAATTTCTGGCTAACCTGTGTGATTTCTCCCTAGGTAGCGTAGCTCCCTTCACGCTGTTACAAGCCCTGTGACCCTTCCTTGCTTCGTACAATCCTCTAATCATGCATCTCCCCAACCCGAGCAATGTAGTTTATAGCCCCATGCCTCCTTTCAGCTGCCTGGAGTGCTAAGACTGTGCTACCCTCATATAGTCACATGGCTGGAGCATCGGTGTATGGCTTCAATCTGCTACCATTCACCTTTCCTGGGAAGGGATCTCCATTCAATTTAACCAACTGAAACGCTTCACCATCCGTAATTTCCTTAATGACATAGGGCCCTAACCAGTGCATTCTGAACTTCCCTGGAAATTTATCAAACTTGCTATCATATAAAAAAACCAGGTCATTTACCTTAAAGGTTCACAACTTAATGTGTTGATCATGCCATGCTTTTTCGCGCTGCTTTTGGTCCTGTTGGTGAAATCTAGCTAGAAATCTCTCTTCCTGAAGCTCAGCCAGCTATGCGAGCCTCCCTTCTAGGGCTTTGCGATCCATCATACTCATGAGCGGTGCTATGCATAGACTAGGCACAACGTATTCCATGGGCATCTTTGCTTCAACACCATATAAAAGACTAAAGGGTTCTGTCCAGTCAAGTTCTTGCATGTCGTCCGATAGGCCCATAGTACTTTGGGTATGCGTAGATCCCAATCACTTTATTGAGCATTGAAAACCTTGGTCAGCACATTCTCCAATGCTTTATTAAATTCTTTCACCGTCCCGTTAGCCTGGGGGTGATAAGGTGTGCTCTTTTGGTGATATACTTGAAATTCCTCTATCAGCACGTTGATCATCTCGTTCAGAAAGTCCATACCCCATTCACTCATCAAAATCGTTGGACACCCAAATCACATCAGTACATACTCAAAGAGGAACTTTGCAGTAGTTGCACCTATGTAATCCTTCATAGGCTATGCCTCCGCCCATCGATTCAAATACTCTGTCGTGGTGATAATGTACCACGCTCTCGTCTTCTTCCCTTGGGGCTGAATGGGTCCCACAAGATCTATCGATCATTTCCTAAAGGGTTGTAACGTCATCTGTGGATTCGAGGCAACCCATCCCTTCGTCATGGCCTGCCTGACCTTTGACACACATCACACGCTTTGGAGTAAGATTTTGAATCCCTATGGAGGGTTGGCCACCACAACCCTGCCCATAGAATATTCTACATGGTCGCTCTTCCTACATGGCTTCCTCCCATGGCGCCCCCATGAGCATCCACAAGGATACTACTCCTTTCAAACTCTGGTACATATCATCGCAATATTTCATCAGACCCCATTTTGCATAGATGCCTAGAAATGACAGAAAAGTATGTCGCGTGCATCATTAACTCCTTCTTCTGTTGGATGATGTAACCTTCTGGGGTAGTTCCTATCGTTAGGAAGTGTATGATATCTTCAAAATGATCGTCAATGACGTACACTACAAATAATTGTGCGTCAGGCAATCCCTCTTCCAAATTAGTGGGCTCTTCCCCTATTTCAATGCGTGACAGATGGTCTCGTCCCACGTTCAGTCATCCAGGCTTCACAATAACTTCAAAATCATATTCCTGGAACAATAACAACCATCTACAGATTCTCCTCCCCAACACAGGCTTATTGACTAGGTATTTCTACGTGGAATGATCTGTATACATCTTAAATTGTCCACCTAGAAAATAGTGGCTAAACTTTTGGAGCACGTATACCATGGCTAAGCCGTCACGTTCAATGGTGAAATAGTTCTTCTCAGCCTTTGATAACCTTCTTCTTGTGAACGCTATCATATGGTCCAATTCTCCTTTGCGAGCCTATGTCAGCATTGCTCCCAGAGTTATACATGATGCGTCAACATGTACATGAAACTCCTTCTTCCAATCCGGGAAGACTAAAATTGGCGCGGTGATCATGTTTTCTTTCAATACATCCAAGCTTTTCTTACAGTCCTCATTTCAGCATAATGTGACATCCTTTTTCAACAACTTCTCCATAGGTGTGGTGATCTGGGCATATCCCTTGATAAACTTTTTGTAATATCCAGTATGTCCTAGGGTGGCACACAGCTATTTCAAACTCCTCAGCGCTTCCAAGTTAAGTATCACCACGATCTTCATTGGATCTACCATTAGTACCTGTCTACAAACCACATGACCTAGCAGGGTCCCAAAAGGAACACAAAATAGGTACTTCTTCAGATTGAGCGCGATCTGGTACCTATGACAGGTATCTAGCATTAGGCACAAACTTGCCACATGGCATTTCACGAGCTCAAACACAGTCCAGTCATCAAAGTACACTTCTAGAAACTTATGAATAAATTCCTTGAATGCAGTAATGACTACGCGCGAAAAAATCGCAGGTGCATTCTTCAATCCGAAAGGAATTACAGTGTACTAAAAACATCCACACTCAATCGTGAAGGTCATCTTGCTCCTATCTTCTGGTGCGATTTTGATCTGATGGTACCCAGAGAACCCATGAGTTAAGGAATAGGCTTCCTGGCCACCTACATTGTCCAACACTTCATCAATGAACAGAGTCAGGAAAAGATCATGTACACAAGCATCATTCAACTTCCTGAGATCCACGCATATCCTTATTTCATCTTTATGCTTCTTTTCCTGTACCACCATTGGGCTTACCCAATCAGGATCTTCTATGGGCTCAATGATGCATGCCGTGAGCATCTTGTCTAGCTCTAAGTGGACCTTCTCCTTATACTATATTGAGACAGTAAGGTCTTTGCTTAACCAGCTTCGCACCGGGTTTTAACGTGATATTCATAATGCCTAGGTCCCCTATTATCCATTTTAGCTCTCTAAACTTGGTAGGGAAAAAATCCTAGTATTTGTGGAGCAATTCAGCGACCTTATCCACCGTCGTGTCATCCCAGTAATCTCCAATCTTCACGAATTTGGGTTCTGCCTCCGTACCAATATTTACCTATTTCGTTTTCAGTGGCGCAGTTATATCAGGATTCTCAATCTGTGGTCCCTCAACCTCGTGGTGATCCTCTATTTCAAGGATGTTAATCTTTTTTGGATCCTCGTCTTCTTCTTCAGCGATCACAGTATAGTATTCCAGTGTGTGAATCAGCTGAGTAGTTCAATCGAGTTGAATCAAATCCAATGGATCCTGCAACATCCTGAAGATTTATGCTTTCACTTCTTGTAGCACTTCGTCAATACAGTCAAACATGTCTTCAAAGTTGAATGTCATTATGAATCTTTTTCATAGAATATCCCATTCACCTATACCATGGTGGCACTCTGTTTCTAAGTACCAGTTCATTGGGATGACATCTAAGGTGTGGCAAAATGAGTGCGCCCATTCTGGTTGGGGCTTCGCTCCATAAGCCTCAACCCATTTTGCTAAGTGTGTGCATGGATCATCCTTCCCATCATATTTCTCTATCATTCATACCCTTGGCTTCCCAAAGCGTGTTCTTATCATCCTCGTCCTACACTCGCGCTAATCATCAAAGCTACCCTTGTGCATACCCCACCACCTTGCGGGCGTAGTGCGCAGTGCCTAGTCCAAAGCTTGGAAGCACTACTTCTCTGGTATTTCCCTCTCAAATGCATCTAGAAATACATCTACATCATTCAAGCCATTGTAAGTGGGTAGATTTCTTACCTCCAACAACACATAGTGCAACGACCGAGTCATCATGTTACAACTCAGTGTGGTTACTTCATGTAATTGATTCTTTCAGCACTCTAATTCTTCATCAGGGTTTGAGGTGTAGGAACTCTCGTGATCCCACTTAATTCATCCTTCTACTATTGGATTCACCCAATCTTGGTCTCGCACTATTATCTTATAGATATAGTCCAAATCATCATCGCTCTCATAATCGCAGACTGGTTCAGTATAGCGCAATCCTTCAGTAGGATTTAGGGTTACTATTATGCGAAGCGATTTCTTCTCAAATATCATCTTTCACTTCTTTATGTTGATTACCCCATTCATATCAGTAGCCCAATCAATGCCAAGGAGAGTAGGGTAGGGGTTGCTGTCATCCACAATTTCTATTACTTCAAAGTCAGCTAATGTGCTCACGCCTTCAATATCTATAGTCACCCCTTGTAGCCACACCATGGGGATGATCTTCTACTGATTTTCCATCCTTAACTGAATCAGAGACCACTGCAGCGCAAGTCTTCCCATTCGCTCCCAAGTCTTCTTTAGTAGGACGTTCGTGTCTTACCCTAGATCCAAAATAACCTGATCCATTTCATATTCTCGTATTTGCGCGGTCAGTCTCATTTCTTTTCCTGTCCTTTATTTATTCTTACCAATATTTCGTACTACACGTGGTTCACCTGGAGTGTTTCTGGCGCATCTATTTATAAGCTCCTGTAAGCCCTTCATAGCCTTACTATCATGCAACAACTTCATACAGGTCTCTAGATAGGTTGTAAGCATAGAAGGGTCCATTTCCCGATCAGGAGTATCCTTTCTCCCTGAGGTGGAGGCCTCAGTGAAGATCTTCTTTGCTTCCATGAACGTTTTGCATGCACACTCCAAATCAAATTCAGCCTCCTTTGTTGGAGCTTTGCAAACCCACGTGTTGTCTTCAAGATGTTTCCCCTTATCATCCCATGTTGCAATTCCACTTCAGAGCACTATATTCACATTCAGATCCTCTTCATGAGGCTCAGACCTCATCATCTGTAGGCTCTGAGTCGGCTAAGATGGTAGCGCCCCTTTGTCACGTATCCTTGCTATCAGCGTAGTACAGTCTTCTATCTCCAAACTGAGTACAATATTTGCATGACGGTCATGTAGTGTTAGTGCATTCGTGGGCATAGTGTCCCGGTCCTCTGCAATTGTAGCAAATTAGTTGTCCCAGACCTCTGTCAGGTCCTCCTCCGCCACACCCTCGTCTGTGCCCTTGAAAGCCTATTCATGCCATCTCTGCACTCTGGTCAGGGGGCCACATTTTTGCCTAAACCCTATAGGAGGGTGTTTTGTCCATCATCAATTCATAAGTTCTGCAGTTGCACTCATCATGCCCTACTGACCTACAAAAGTTGTAGAACAGTTGTTGTGGTGTTTCTACAAACTTTTGTAGCAAATGACAGTTATCCGTCACATGTTTTCCTGCTACCTGACATATAGCGCACCACAACACAGGCCCCGCACTTGGTCCTCCTTGAGCTTCCAGCCTCAAAGGCATCGGTCCTCCTCCTATAATATAGTTTGCAAATACTGGGCAATGGTCTTTGTCATTCCCCTAACCTTTACACTTCAAGCACCACATCTCTTCGTGCACCTCCGGTCGAATTGTTCTATCCTGCTTCAAACTTTACATCTCAAGGCAAAGATTTTGCAACTGCACATGGATCTGTTGAACCCCCAGATTTAGATCTTGCATCGATGTTTCATGCAATCTCATTGCAATCGCCAAGGCATCTTCTGGAGTTGTAATATTCTGTTGTGACAGCGCAACCCTTGGGTGTGGTAGGAGTGAAGCCACGAAGCACTCGCGGTGTTGTCCATCTGTTAAGTTCATATTAGCTTCGCATATTTTACAATTCAACCTCTAATCCAATTCCCAAGGTGTCTTGCTTGGTTTCATCATGATTTCCTTGAACCCCACAATCGATTGTGCCTCAGATTTAGGCCTATTGAATTCTTTATTCAGCTCGGTCTGGATGTCTGTCAGTCCAGCGTTTGGGTTATCATTAGAGTACTTGTACCAGGTTAGCGTGCAATTCTATAGAGCACTAACCAATGTTGCCTTCTTCATGTGATCATCTGTAACTCCCTGAGCTTCCCACACAACTTTCACAACAAACCAAAACTGGTCTGATTCCTCATTTCCCAAGCCTTTAAACAAAGGCGATTTCACTGAATTTGCCATTATGAACTACTGTGGAGGTGGTGGTGGTATGGGTCAAGTCGCAGGTGATGGTGGTGAAGTCGGAGGTGGTGTGGGTGGAGGTGGCAGTTGTGGGAATCCTTGTCTTATTAACTGAATTGCACTTCGCAGAGAAGCCTGCACTACTCCCTCTTCGTCCCCTAGTGGAGATGAAATCAATGGACTACATTGAGGACCCTTTCTCCTTTCATTCCTGTAAGTCCTTCCACTTCTCTAGCTCTGAACATCAAGGTAGATTCATAACCCATTTTTTTCACAATAACATCTTAATCCATGTATTCGAAGATTTCAAGTACTTACCTCGTGAACCTTTGAAAAAGCGTCACTCCGCCTCGTTATAGCTAACTGAGGTATCGACCATGAATTCAGTCACAAATCCTCCTATGATGTGATCGATCCAATGATCGACATCATGGGCGATCTTATCCTCAGAGGCTTCCAATCCCTGTACTAGCTCTGGGGTCTAGAAAATAGGACCGTTAAGTCTCCACCTTGGCTATCCGCTAGCTTCACGATCCACTCATATGGCTCAACAAGAAAGGAACAGAAAAAGATCTCATGAATTTCTATATACATATACCTATCCAGCCATTGTTGCTTTATCAGTTGCAGATTTCTGTTCTCCTGTGCCGCAAATTTATGGATCTTCCTATCCAACTAGTCTCCAATCTCTTTCTTAGTTGGATTCTAGTGATACGACATCACACATCTCTTATGCGGATTCTAGGTCTCGGCAACAGAACCATTTTTTGGCTGCGTGGTGCCTGACCCAAGTTCAGTGTTAGTTAGCCAAACAAATCCCTACACTACTGGCCCTTTCGGCATCAGCCTGTGGAGCACGGACCGTAGTCTCACCCAAAGCATTATGGGGGGATGCTAGAACCAATTTTTCGCACCCTGAGATGGCCGTGATGTTGGTTTATACCTTTTGTTCTTGCTTTGGCACAGGTCACCAAGTTCTAGGGCTCTGTTAGTCTAGCCCTTTATTCCACCCTTCAGTACCTCTATGAAGGGGTACAATTCACCTTCATGCAACCCTAACCTACGGTTCAGGTACTTTCGCACTGCTAGGACAACATATTGTACATATTACCAAGTTATCTTAAGTGTCTTACTTATCTTATTAAACGATCACAGTTAGTGTCACGTAAACAGATATTCTTACTTGTGTTTGATTAACTAATACAGTCACATACATTCGTGCATCACATTAACATTATATATTAAACCGTAAATTAAATAAACCAGATGAATTAACAAGAAATAGATACACGGAATTTGTAGAATACTTCTCTTTATTGATATCTTCAGACTATTACAAACTCTATCCACCCTACGCACACAACTGCAGGGGTCCACGCACTCAATTGCAAACTTCCACCCTAGGCCTCTGCGCACTCAACTGTAGAGCCTCTACCTATGCTAAGACCCGAAACTTAGACTTCTCTAAAGGCTTCCTCCTTATCGCTTAAGACTTCTTACTACTTAGAGCTTACTTACTTAGCTCTTTTTATACATGGTCGCAGACCATGGGTAGATCTTTACAGCTGAGTTTACACTTTACAAAATAAGGGCGAATAACCCTTTATGACTCGTGACACCTTCGCGCTTCGCGGCAACAAAATGCAAAGACTTTATAACTTTATTACAAAATTTGACCCAAAACATGTGCTTTTAGCCCAAAAATAGTCATTGGGAGATCCCGTTCCCAACAATAGTCTACCATCTTGCTAGTCATCTTTGATATTCTTCCTACAAGGTATATCATTTCAGCCAACCCAAATCACAATAAATTAACGTACCTTAGCATAATTAGGGGATTATACCTCGTCTGCAAGATAAAAAAGTCAGTCTAATACATGTAGAACATAATCATGACAACATATAGAAATATAACACATAATCATATAACCATATAACGGTCATTCCAGCTAGAGTGCAGTTATCTATGCATGACCATATCAACTACACATACCATGACCTCATTTGTGATAAAAACCACCACATCACTGTACAATTTACCACATGTGAATACTAATGTGCATAAACAATGCATAATAAACCATAAACTCATGACGATACACCCCACAACAACACCATCAACTTCCCATGGCGACCTCACTAACCCATACCATACAAATGCAAAAATCACATGGTCTTACAGCACACGAAGCACATATTCAACTGACATGAATGCATGACAAACACACAATCCATCCAGTCCGAGGGGTGAACCATGCTTTGATACCACTCTGTAACACCATCCTCCCCCATATACCTAAGTAACCAACCAACTGAGGTAAACATGTGATGAGAAGTTACTATGATATGATTCAAATCACTATGTGTCAGTTAAGGAAGTGGATCAGGTGGAACACATCACACAGAAGTTCCACATCATCAACAAAACTCCTAGGATCCATCCCAACACTCAGGTAACTATCCCCTGACTCCCACTGAATTGTTAATGAATAAAACCCCTGTACACTCCCTTGATATGGACTAGCATGCATCCAAGAGGCTCTAGACACTCCCATGTCATGGGTATGCATGCTTCTTGGGATGTTTCTCCTCAGACCTGTGCCCGCGACTCCAGGATTTGTGCCACGTTTTTAGGCCCAGAGCCCAGGCCACTTGAACAACGACTTGACTGGACCCCTACTAGCATGACAAGCATTTCATCAAACATGTCACAATTATGTAATCTACAAGTTTAAACAACGTATCTAAGCATAGGGGTCTCTATTGGAAATAATACTGAAATGGGGGGGGGGGGTGAATCAGTATTAGCAAATCAATAACTTTTTCATTTCCATACTTAGATTCATATATGCTACTTCAATTAAGGGAACCCGCATGTACACAGAACTGTGTCTAATGCAACTAGTGTATATCCAGTAAACTTATGATTCAATTAATCCATTAAATGTTGATATTTAGTTAGTGCATCAGAAGTTCATTAACCATATGAATAGTAAACATGTGCAGTAAAACAGAACAGATCATCACACACAAGAAGCACACATGAACACCATGACATAAGGTGGAAACCCAATGTGGGTGAAAACCACCTGCTGCAATTCGTCTCTATCTTCCTTTAATAAGAAACTTCTTTTTACAATATTTTGTACTGGAGCAGTCTTATACCAGTACGTAGGCTTCTACCTGCAGAAGGCTACAATGTTCTCTCGTTCTCCAGCTTCTCCTGGAAGGGAGCTACAACCCCCTTAGCTCTTGTACTAGTTGATGTACTAGTACGTAGGTGCCGACCTACAGAAGGCTACAACCTTTTCTTGTTCTCCAGCTTCTCTTGGAAGGGAGCTACAACCCCATTAGCTCTTGTATTAGCTGATGTACTAGTACGTAGGTGCTGACCTACAAAAGGCTACAACCTTCTCTTTCTTCCTCCAGGTACCACGTTTCATAAATTTTCAGACTGGATACTCATGGAACACGACATCATAGTCTGAAGGCCATGTTTCATCCAATTTTCATACTAGACCCATTAATATAATTGAAGCACAAAATGAATCACCACTTGCATCATCAATCTCTGAATCACCCAATACTGAATCACTGAAACACTATCAACAAAATGCAGTCACCAAAACATAGAGCTCTGCAACAATATTTAGAGTCAATTGTATCATCAGAAATCATGCATCAGAGTGCATACGCTACTTGGAAGAACCAAACCAATGTGTATACGCAACTTCACCAAAACGAACCAGCGTATATGTCATCAATTACTTACTTATAACTTTTTCACTTCCTGACTTCATACATACCTAGATCATTCAATATACAAGGATAATACCTGTGTTAGCAACTAGATCTAGTCCATCAGATCACACAAAGATAATTCATTATGATCATGATCCATTATTAGATCTCATCCATCAACACTGAAGCTAAACACAATCAACCACTCTGAATATGCAGAATACTGACACTAGTAAATAGTCAGCAAAACTCAAAACTTTGCATCAACAACCAGAAACCACCTGTAACTTCAAACATCATAGTTTATATGGTATACACTATTTAGATGTATCTAACCTACGTATGTACGTGATTTTATCATATTCAACTAGTGTATACATCTGTAAATATTCATTCATGATTTGTAGCTATTCCAAACTTGAGTCATACCCAGAACAGAATATTTACAGAACATTACATGCGTCAGTATACAGATCTAGAATAAGCATGATCAAACCATATAGAGATGATTCATTCCAAGCCATAAGATCTCGATCCATCATTAGATCTTGTCCTCCATATACCGCTGAGATTCCTCCTTGGCTCATATCAAGTAAGGCATTATAAACCCAAAACCTACATACTGGATCTCACACTTCATCATATATTTAAGGCTTTCTTAGTGCGCTTGCCTAATGATCTTATCCTCCTTTTATAGTCTTAGGCCTTACTCAATACCATGGTCCAAAACCACTTAGAACCAATACCTTGGTCTAAATTCTTGGGGTCAATACCTCAGACAAAATACCATGGACCAATACCATGGTCCAAATACCATGGACCAAAAACTTAGTTTCTGACATGTACGCACTTTTCTTTGCATGAAAGTGCGTGTATACACATACACATCTTCTGCTCAATGAACCTGCATATATACGCAACTTGTTCAAGGTAAACTTGCGTATACCTCTTTTTCTTTCATTTTGTGAGCCTGAACTATGATTCAATACTATTAACCTATAGTACCTTCATCTTCATCATCTTGGACAACACCTGTATTATAATGTTAACTTGCTACACTTTGAACTGTCATTTCCTTTAAATTGTCCTACATCACATCTGTTAACACAACTACCATGTATTAATGTCACATCTAATATCTCTTGTGAAGATTCATTTAGCTACCATGTATAGGTGAGTTGTTCTGCTACAAGAGGGTTTTCGTCAAGTACAACACATTCATCATAATGCCAACAATCTCCCCCTTTAGACTTGATGGCAACAACAACACCAATTCACTCTCCCCCTTTGACATCAAGGGCAAAGGGTTGACCAAGATATTCTCTCCCTTGATATACATTCTGCTGCCCATACTCCCCCTAAGTACATGCTGAAATCTCTGATTGAGCTCACCTTTTGTACATGCCAAGATGTACCAATCCATCCATGCTCCCCCTGAGCACATGCAGGGTCTGCAAAAGCATACCATGACTCTATACATACATCAATCTCCCAACCAAGTGAGAATACACCAGTTTTGACTCATCCACCCAACAAAGTGGGGATATACCAAATGTTTATACATGACTCAAAAATAAGAAACATTACATCATCCATCCCATGCATAGTGGGGTAACAAAATTAATCATATGATTTACAAAGACCAGGGACCTAAACAAGACCATGATAGTTATCAATAACTATCATACATCGTATGATCTACACCATAAGCATCTATGACTAGAATCCAGACCTGTAACCTGCAATCCATTCTCTTGGTCAAACAACAATCAGTAGCAAGATGTGTCAATAAGCATCATCACCAAAGACTTCTAACCGTAATGCCAACAATGCATTATTTGAAGCATATGCTCCCCCTGAGCCTGTGCCAATCATCATATACCATGACCAAAACATTTCCTGAGTCTATTCTGCTGCCTTTTCTTTAGTGCTCCATATATGCGACTCTGCAGCCTATAACTCACGTATATACATGACTTATCTTCATAATATCTGCGTATGCAAATTGGAATACTGAAGATCTACACTTTCAGTTTCCCCCGTGTCTGTTATGTCATCTAACTGAGTTATGCCACATCTTTCTGTCTTCTTCTATACTTGGAATTGTCATGATGTATGATCCTCTTGCTTTGGAGTTCGAATTTTGCTCCTACATTCCCTTACTTTATGTCCAAACTTGTTACATGCATAACATCTTACATTTTTCATATTCCTCCTATAGCAATCAATGGCTTTGTGACCAAACATATTGCAAGAAAAACAATATCCCTTCAAGAACCTGGAACGTGATGATCTTTCTGTGTGACAATCTTGAACCATTCTACTTCTGCATCTAGCTGCAACATGTCCAAGATTATGACATGCATAATATTCAACATTATTCATCGGAGGAAATAATCGTCTATCACTTCCACCATTAGGAACAAAAGATTTCCTTGGTTGCTGCTGGGGTTGAACACTTATCTCCTTGTTGATCATTTCAGATTTTGTATTAGAATTCCTTTCCTCACCCTGTGAGCTAGATTCACCTTCGACAGTTTCATAAAAACTAAGACCAGTTTTGATAGTAGGGGATCTTTGACTACTGAGAATATCATCCAAAATCTTAGTGTTATCTTGAAATCGTAACAGTTTATCCTTTTCTTCTAATTTACCTTTTAAGATATTTACCTCAACCCGATGTTGTTTTTCCTTTTCCAAATATTGCTTCCTTATGTTTTCTTCATCTTTTCTTCCTTCTTCCACTTGTTGACTTAATTCGAGCACTTCATGTTCTTCCTCTTCAAGAGCTTCTTTATTCTGCTTCTTTGATTCTTTAAGATCTTCTTTTCGAGAGAGGATCTTAGATTCAAGTCTCTGAATTGTTATGCTCTAATCTTTTGCTACATCCTGTAGCTGCTCCCTTACTTTGGTTATTATCTCCAGCTGTTATTTTAATCTAGTAACTTCTTCTTTGGAGATACATTAACTTTTGTGCAATAGATCTTGTTGATCTCTAATTTTATCTGTAAGCCTTTTAAATTCTGCCTCTATTTGATATCTTTCTTTCTCACCCATAAGAGCAAATTCAGTTGTTCCGCTATCACTTTCATCATCTTCAAATGGATGGAGAAATGTATCACTAGAGGATAACAAATTCATACCTTATTGTTCTTTTGCTTGTTCATCTTCATTCTGAGGTGTTTCTAAATCTGAAGTGCTGCTTCCACATATTCCCCAATCAATTCTTCCACTGTCATAGTTCCTCTGAGAGGTCTTCTTCTTCTTCTGAGGTGATTTCTTCTTTAGCTTCTTTCCCATTGTTCTACGGATCTCCTTCAAGCGATCAAGCTTATACCAAAGGACCTGCTCTAATTGCAATTGTTGGAAATAGTACTAAGAGGGGGGGGGGGGTGAATCAGTATTAGAAAATCAATAAATTTTTCATTTCATACTCAGATTCATATATGCTACTTTAGTTAAGGGAACCCACATGTAGACGCAATTGTGTCTAATGCAACTAGCGTATATCCAATAAACTTATGATTCAGTTAATCCATTAAATGTTGATATTTAGTTAGTGCATCAGAACTTCATTAACCATATGAACAGTAAACAAGTGCAGTAAAACAGAACAGATCATCACACACAAGAAGCACACATGAACACCATGATGTAAGGTGGAAACCCAATGTGGGTGAAAACCACCTACTGCAATTCATCTCTATCTTCCTTTAATAAGAAACTTCCTTTTACAATATTTCTGTATTGGAGAAGTCTTATACCAGTATGCAGGCTTCTACCTGTAGAAGGCTACAACCTTCTCACGTTCTCCAGCTTCTCCTGGAAGGGAGCTACAACCCCCTTAGCTCTTGTAATAGCTAATGTACTAGTATGTAGGTGCCGACCTACAGAAGGCTACAACCTTTTCTCGTTCTCTAGCTTCTCCTGGAAGGGAGCTACAACCCCCTTAGCTCTTGTACTAGCTGATGTACTAGTACGTAGGACCTAACATACAGAAGGCTACAACCTTCTCTTTCTTCCTCCAGGTACCACGATTCATAAATTTTTAGACTGGATACTCATGGAACACAACATCATAATTTGAAGGCCACATTTCATCCAATTTTCATACTGGACCCATCAATATCATTGAAGCACAAAATCAATCACCACTTGCATCATCAATCTCTGAATCACCCAATACTGAATCACTGAAACCCTATCAACAAAATGCAATCACTAGAACATAGAGCTCTGCAACAGTATTCAAAGCCAACTATATCATTAGAAATCATACATCAGAGTGCATACGCTACTTGGAAGAGCCGAACCAGCGTGTATATGCAACTTCACCAAAGCGAACCATCGTATATGTCATCAATTACTTACTTATAACTTTGCTGCACTTCCTGACTTTAGACATACCTAGATCATTACATATATAAGGATAATACGTGTGTTAGCAATCAAATCTAGTCCATAAAATCACATAAAGATAAGTCATTATGATCCTGATCCATTATTAGATCTCATCCATCAACACTGAAGCTAAACACAATCAACCACTCTGAATATGCAGAATACTGACACTAGTAAATAGTCACCAGAACTCAAAACTTTACATCAACAACCAGAAACCACCTGTAACTTCAAACATCAGAGTTTATATGGTATATGTTATTTAGATGTATCTAACCTGCGTATGTATGCACTTTTATCATAGTCAACCAGCGTATACATCTGTAAATATTCATTCATGATTTGCAACTATTCCAAACTTGAGTTATACCCAGATCATAATATTTACAGAACATTACATGCATCAGTATATAGATATAGAATAAGCATGATCAAACCATATAGAGATGATTCATTCCAAGCCATAAGATCCCGATCCATCATTAGATCTTGTCCTCCATCTACCGTTGAGATTCCTCCTTGGCTCAAATCAAGTAAGGCATTATAAACTCATAACCTGCATACTGGATCTCATACTTCATCAGATATTTAAGACTTTCTTAGTGTGCTTACCTAATGATCTTCTCCTCCTTTTATAGTCTTAGGCCTTACTCAATACCATGGTCCAAAACCACTTAGAACCAATACCTTGGTCTAAATACCTGGGGTCAATACCTCGGACCAAATACCATGTACCAATACCATGGTCCAAATACCGTGGACCAAAAACTTAGTTTCTGACATGTACGTGTTTTTCTTGGCATGAAAGTTCATGTATATGCATACGTGTCTTTTGCTCAATGAACCTGTGTATATATGCAGCTTGGTCAAGGTAAACCTGCGTATACCTCTTTTTCTTTCATTTTGTGATCCTGAACTGTGATTCAATATTGTTAACCTATAGTACTTTGATCTTCATCATCTAGGACAACACTTCTATCATAATGTTAACTTGTTGCACTGTGAATTGTCATTTCCTTTGAACTTCCCTACATCACATCTGTTAACACAACTACCATGTATTAATGTCACATCTGATATCTCTTGTGAAGATTCATTTAGTTACCATGTATAGGTGAGTTGTTCTGCTACAAGAGGGTTTCCATCAAGTACAACACATTCATCATAATGCCAACAATCTCCCCCTTTAGACTTGATGGCCAACACCAAGTCACTCTCCCCCCTTGACATCAAGGGCAAAGGGTGGACCAAGATATTCTCTCCCTTGATATACATTCTGTTTTCCATACTCCCCTTGAGTACAAGCTGAAATCTCTGATTGAGCTCCCCTTTTGTACATGCCAAGATGTACCAATCCATCCATGCTCCCCCTAAGCACATGCAAGGTCTGCAAAAACATACCATGACTCTATACATACATCAATCTCCCAACCAAGTGAGAATACACCATTTTTGACTCATCCACCCAACCAAGTGGGGATATACCAAATGTTTATACATGACTCAAAAACAAGAAACATTACATCATCCATCCCATGCATAGTGGGGTAACAAAATTCATCATATGATTTACAAAGACCAAGGACATAAACAAGACCATGATAGTTATCAGCAACTATCATACACTGTATGATCTACACCATAAGCATCTGTCACTAGCATCTAGACCTCCAACCTGCAATCCATTCTCTTGGTCAAACAACAATCAGTAGTAAGATGAGTCAATAAGAATCATCACCAAAGACTTCTAACCATAATGCCAACAATGCATTATTCGAAGCATATGCTCCCCCTGAGACTGTGCCAATCATCATATACCATGATCGAACCATTTCCTGAGTCTGTTCTACTGCCTTTTCTTCAGATCTCCATATACGTGACTCTGCAGCCTATAAGTCGCGTATATACGCGACTTATCTTCATAATATCTGCGTATGCAAATTGGAATACTGAAGATCTACACTTTCAGTTTCCCTTGTGTCTGTTATGTCAGCTAGCTGAGTTATGCCACATCTTTTTGTCTTCTTCAATACTTGGAATTGTGATGATGTATGATCCTCTTGCTTTGGATTTCAAATTTTGCTCCTGCATTCCCTTACTTTATGTTTAAACTTGTTACATGCATAACATCTTAAATTTTTCATATTCCTCCTATAGCAGTCAATGGCTTTGTGACCAAACATATTGCAAGAAAAACAATATCCCTTGAAGTACCTGGAACGTGATGATCTTTCTGTGTGATGGTCTTGAACCATTCTACTTCTACATCTGGCTACAACATGTCCAATATTATGACATACATAACATTCAACATTATTCATCGGAGGAAATAATCGTCTATCACTTCCACCGTTAGGAACAAAATTTTTCCTTGGTTGCTACTGGGGTTGACCACTTATCTCCTTGTTGATCATGTCAGATTTTGTATTAGAATTCCTTTCCTCACCCTATGAGCTAAATTAACCTTTGATAGTTTCATAAAAACCAAGACCAGTTTTATAGCAAGGGATCTTTGACTACAGAGAATATCATCCAAAATCTTAGTATTGTCTTCAAATCGTAACAGTTTATCCTTTTCTTCTAATTTACCTTTTAAGATATTTACCTCAACCTAATGTTGTCTTTCCTTTTCTAGATATTTCTTCCTTATGTTTTCTTCAGCTTTTCTTCCTTCTTCCACTTGTTTCCTTAATTCAAGCACTTCATGTTCTTGTTCTTCAAGAGCTTCTTTATTCTGCTTCTTTGATTCTTTAGGATCTTCTTTTAAAGAGAGGATCTTAGAGTCAAGTCTCTGAATTGTTATGCTCTGATCTTTTTCTACATCCTGCAGCTGCTCCGTTACTCTGGTTACTGTCTCCAATTGTTCTTTTAATCTGGTAGCCTCTTCTTTGGAGATACATTCCCTTTTGTGCAATAGATCTTGTTGATCTCTAATTTTATCTGTAAGCCTTTTAAATTCTGCCTCTATTTGATATCTTTCTTTCTCACCCATAAGAGCAGATTCAGTTGTTTCGCTATCACTTTCATCATCTTCAAATGGATGGAGAAATGTATCACTAGAGGATAACAAATTCATACCTGATAGTTCTTCTGCTTGTTCATCTTCATTCTGAGGTGTTTCTGAATCTGAAGTGCTTCTTCCACATATTCCCCAATCGATTCTTCCACTATCATAGTTCCTCAGAGATGTCTTCTTCTTCTTTTGAGGTGCTTTCTTCTTTAGCTTCTTTCTCATTTTTCTATGGATATCCTTCAAGCGATCAAGCTTCTACCAAAGGACTTGTTCTGGTTCCAATTGTTGGAAATAATACTGAGAGGGGAGGGTGAATCAGTATTAGCAAATCAATAACGTTTTCATTTCCATACTCAGATTCATATATGCTACTTCAGTTAAGGGAACCCACGTGTACACACAACTGTGTCTAATGCAACTAGCACATATCCAGTAGACTTATGATTCAGTTAATCCATTAAATGTTGATCTTTAGTTAGTGCATCAGAGCTTCATTAACCATATGAACAGTAAACAGGTGCAGTGAAACAGAACAGATCATCACACATGAACACCATGATGTAAGGTGGAAACCCAATGTGGGTGAAAACCACCTGCTGCAATTCGTCTCTATCTTCCTTTAATAAGAAACTTATTTTTACTATATTTTTGTACTGGAGCAGTCTTATACTAGTACGTAGGCTTCTACCTGCAAAAGGCTACAACCTTCTCTCATTCTCCAGCTTCTCCTGGAAGGGAGCTACAACTCCCTTAGCTCTTGTGCTAGCTGATGTACTAGTATGTAGGTGCTGACCTACAGAAGGCTACCTTTTCTTGTTCTCCAGCTTCTCTTCGAAGGGAGATACAACCCCCTTATCTCTTGTACTAGCTGATGTACTAGTACGTAGGTTCTAGCCTAGATAAGGCTACAACCTTCTCTTTCTTTCTCCAGGTACCATGTTTCATAAATTTTCAGACTGGATACTCATGGAACACAACATCATAATCTGAAGGCCACATTTCATCCAATTTTCATACTGGACCTAGCAATATCATTGAAGCACAAAATCAATCACCACTTGCATCATCAATCTCTGAATCACCCAATACTGAATCACTAAAACCCTATCAACAAAATGCAGTCACCAGAACACAGAGCTCTGCAAAAATATTCAAAGCCAACTGTATCATCAGAAATCATGCATTAGAGTGCATACGCTACTTGGAAGAGCCAAACCAGCATGTATATGCAACTTCAACAAAGCGAACCAGCGTATATGTCATCAATTACTTACTTATAACTTCGCTGCACTTCCTGACTTTAGACATACCCAGATCATTACATATACAAGGATAATATGTGTGTTAGCAATCAAATCTAGTCCATCAGATCACATGAAAATAAGTCATTATGATCCTGATCCATTATTAGATCTCATCCATCAACACTGAAGCTAAACACAATCAACCACTCTGAATATGCAGATACTGACACTAGTAAATAGTCACCAGAACTCAGAACTTTACATCAACAACCAGAAACCACCTGTAACTTCAAACATCATAGTTTATATGGTATACACTATTTAGATGTATCTAACCTGCGTATGTATGCACTTTTATCATGGTCAACCAGCGTATACATCTGTAAATATTCATTCATGATTTGCAACTATTCCAAACTTGAGTTATACCCAGATCATAATATTTACAGAACATTACATGCGTCAGTATATAGATCTAGGATAAGCATGATCAAACCATATAGAGATGATTCATTCCAAGCCATGAGATCCCGATCCATCATTACATATTGTCCTCCATCTACTGCTGAGATTCCTCCTTGGATCAAATCAAGTAAGGCATTATAAACCCATAACCTGCATACTGGATCTCACACTTCATCAGATATTTAAGACTTTCTTAGTGCGCTTGCTTAGTGATCTTCTACTCCTTTTATAGTCTTAGGCCTTACTCAATACCATGGTCCAAAACCACTTAGAACCAATACCTTGGTCTAAATACCTGGGGTCAATACCTCAGACCAAATACCATGGACCAAAAACTTAGTTTCTGACATGTACGCACTTTTCTTTGCATGAAAGTGCGTGTATACACATACACATCTTTTGCTCAATGAACTTGTGTATATACGTAGCTTGGTCAAGGTAAACTCACGTACACCTCTTTTTCTTTCATTCTATGAGCATGAAATTTGATTCAATACTGTTAACCTGTAGTACTTTTATCTTCTTCATCTAGGACAACACCTGTATCATAATGTTAACTTTCTACACTGTGAACTGTCATTTCCTTTGAACTACCCTGTATCACATCTGTTAACACAACTACCATGTATTAATGTCACATCCAATATCTCTTGTGAAGATTCATTTAGTTACCATGTATAGGTGAGTTGTTCTACTACAAGAGAGTTGCCATCAAGTACAACACATTCATCATAGTGCCAACAGTCTCATACTCATGGGAATTACTTAGATGCCTCAACACATTAGCTACATTTTCATCCATTAGGCCACAAATACATTTTTCATTCATTTACAAGTGAAAACATGATGAGATCCATACATAGCCACTATTACAATACATGTTCATAACCAACATAATAACAACATAAAATACGAAGGAAACAACATCCAAATCATCCAGATATAAAGAAACATAATACTCGTGAATTAACAAGGATAAATAACCTCATATTAATGATGTAAAGGCCAACCAGGTGTGGGACTTCTAGGAACCACCTAACCGTAGACATGGATGAGCCAAATATCTCTTCAACTAGTCACCACCATGCCATATTCCAAGCATGAATGTGGGATCTCTTAAAACACATCAATCAAAAACATCCAGGGCTTCCAGAGGCCAAACCACCTCATGGTCGGACATCACATATGATCAATAGATTGATATCTACCCAAGCCTTCCAAGGATCTAGAGCCTTTTTTCCAACCAACGCTTGCAGGACTAGTAACTTGTTGTAGCGGCTGCAACATCCTCCTAAATTTTGGAGCCTACTATGGATCCTTTGATCAATCATCCCCTAGTCACTTTTTGGTAAGATGATGATTTTTTTGGGTTGTGTTAGATTCTTTCTATGAGTAGCCCATGTAGTGAACTGAGGGGGCAGAGCCCCCTGTTCGTTGTGCCGATTGTGCAGTGGGGGGGTCACAGGGGGGGCAGCAGGCACCCTTGTCCAGGGGGTTTGATGGGGGTAGGTAGGCCCCCTCTATGGGTTTTGGGGCAACGCCCCAGGAAATTTTTTTTTGGACCCTATATTAGGTTGGGCAGACCTACCTATGGTTTTTGGTCAATGGTTTTGGACATGATGGTTTTTGGTCCATGGTATTGGATGCTTCGGCATGTATAAATATGTATTGTAACATTGAAAGGAACATAATGAAAAATCAAGATGGTAGTCCCGGTTTTGGGATCTAGGGGAAAATCTCTGTGTATATGTGTTTTATGTGTTATGCTCTCGCATTGTTTATTTTCTATTTTAGAATTCATATGCAGGTAATTTTTGTACAGGGTTAAAACCTACATTTGGTATCAGAGCTGTTTTGGCTTCAAGGGGACGCCTTTGTTGCTCAGGGGTTTCGCTCGGACCTGTGGTAGACCCTGTTATGTGGGAGATCTACGAGATCGATTTTGGTGGTGAAAGAAGATGGCGAGTAGTGGAAAGATAGAGATCAAGAAATTTAATGATCAGAGTTTCGAGTTGTGAAAACTCAAGATGGAGGATCTGTTGGTGGATAAAGATCAATGAATCGCAGTAGATCCAGGTACTAAACCAATGGGAGTGTCCGTTGAAGAATGGAAGAAGTTGGATCGGAAGGCAAAGAGAACAATAAGATTGTGTGTCTCAGATTTAGTATTGCTGAATGTATCAGGGGAAGCTACGGCTAAGGCTTTGTGGGACAAGTTATGGACTTTGTACCAATGTAAGTCTCTAGTGAATAAATTGTTCCTACGGAAAAAGCTGTACAACCTGAGGATGAAATATGGAGATTCGGTGATAGAGCATCTGAACGCATTTAATACTGCGGTAAGTCAGTTATTATCTGTTGATATTAAAAGTTGAGATGAAGATAAGTGCATCAGTTTGTTGTGTTCTCTACTAGATTCGTGGGATAGTCTGGTTATTGCAATAGGTAGCAATGCAACTGCCTTGCAGTTTGATGAAATAGTCTCATCCTTGCTGACAGAGGAGATGAGATAGAAAAATATGGAGAGCCAGAATGGTGATGCCTTGTCTGTATGAGGACGGTCCCGGAACATAAACCAAAATAAGTTATCGAGTGGGAGATCTAAATCTCTAGGAAAACTTGTAAAGGTTGTGTGCTAGAACTGCGGAAAGGAAGGGCACTACAAAAGGGACTATAAATCTAAAGCTCCTGACAAAGGAAAGGGATCTAATGATGCTTCTTCTGCAGAGGCGAAAACCACCTCAGATGAAGGTGGGGATGTGTACTTGGTGTCGAGCTGTAAAAAGGGTCTCTTTCACCTCTAATTACCTCACATTAATTTGTCAATCTAAGAACGTTTTGTTATTTCAAAGATTGTCTCAGTCTGAGGCTATCATTTTCCATAGTAATGCTAGTAGTATAGTGCTCAAAAATACAAGAGTAAATGGATGCTTGTTTACAGCAAACTGCTTTTAAAGACTAAACCATGCATTTAGAAAACTAAGCAATTTATCAGTCAAGGGTTCAGTAGCAGTAACTCATCCCTTTGTAAACTGATGGGCCAAAGGAAATTAGGGAAAAAATCATTGATCTGGGGGCCAGACAGTAAATGTCAACGCCTGCTACAGTCTTAGATCGTTCTTCGCACCAAAGTAACAATAATGCAAATGATAGGAAATGGAACGACAGATAAGAAATGGAACAAAAAATAAGAAATGGAACAACAAACCTGAAATGGAACAACAAACGGGAAACTGTAACAACAATTAAGTCTAATAAGAAACAACACCTTAGTCTGCAAGATCAAATGCAATAATTGTGTCCTACAGGGATCAAATGGCAATCCTCCACTTTTAAAGATGAATCGAACAACACACAAACATGGAACAACACTGATTAACAATGGACTATAGAAAAGTGCTTGAAAGCCACTCATACATGCACACGACACACCTTAATAGTAATCTGATTTTGGTAATCCGGTTGTCAATCTCAGTTATAAAGAATACGACTGTGTTTCAGAATGGAACAGCAACGTCTATAGATTCAACAATCACAAGGAAACATAATCCCTAAGATGAGTTCAGTAATACCAATGAATAAGTGTACACACAGATACTCTATAATTGAACAACAACAGTATTCTCTAAAGACTGGCAATATTATATCAGCACTTAAAGGAATAGTAATACATTGCAAAGTTAATACAATGGTTCTGTCTTCAAAAATGATATTACTCAATACATCAAACATAACATAGCTTGTCATGTAAACTAACAGAACATATCAGATTACCAAATAGCGCTGATGATCAAACCACGCATAAACCAAAAAGTAATAGTACAGGAGCAAGTGTTCCTCCAGGGTCGAGCCCTTAGCCTCTAGGGGTACACCGCTTGAAGTTATTCAAGAATCGAAGATGAAATATCAACCGAGTTTGTATTAATGCATACGACAAAATTACAGTGGATCACTTCTCAATCGAGATTCGATGATCAAAGTCTCAACTTTAATAGAAATTACATAAAAACATAATAGACTCCCCGGGCTAACAGTGCTGCCCCTTTTTATAATGGTGAAGGCGGAGATGTCTAGGTGCAAAAATAGTTAAAGCAACGATCCCTCAGGATCAAAGGATCCTGAGGGATTCACCGAACCGTTGGTCCTCAGTTATCTCTTTACTTTCTTGCGCCGAGCCGATATCTCCATTTCCTTTCCAGGGCTGATACACTTTGATTTGGTTTGCCTTGTTTGCATACGGTTCCCCGTCAAAGGGACAACGGTTAACCTGGCCTTGTCCTTTCCTTTGGAATGACAGTCTTTCGTTTTTCCTTCTTCCTGCATAAGAAAATGACAATTGTCAGTGTTTTCATTTTGCACATTAATCTTACAGGTTTTATTACAATTCCTTATCATCTACCTAGTTCATGATGGAAAAGGTTTGTAAGTTTTAATGAAAAGATGCTAGAATAATCATCAAAAACATACCTTCTTTAGTA